>JAHRHZ010000091.1:7157151-7282615 GCA_024137785.1 Ginglymostoma cirratum | reverse complement strand
ACTTGTCTGCCTCCTCTCCACCTATCCTCTCCTCTATCCATCCTCTATCCGCCTCCCCCTCTCTCCCTATTTATTTCAGAACCCTCTTCCCCTCCCCCATTTCTGATGAAGGGTTTAGGCCCGAAACGTCAAGTTTTCCTGCTCCTATGATGCTGCTTGACCTGCTGTGTTCATCCAGCCCCATGCTTGTTATCTCGGATTCTCCAGCATCTGCAGTACCTTTTATCTCTGATAACAAAGCCTGGTTGGGGGGGGTTGGGGTGAGGACATGCGAGAAAGTTTAGATCACATGGGATACAGGGAGAGCTAGTCAACTGGATACAAAATTGGCTTGACAGTAGGAGACAGGGGTGGTGGTAGGGGGTTACTGCTCAGTCTAGAAGCCTGTGACCAGTAGTTTGCTATGAGGATTGCTGCTGCATCCACTATCGCTTGATATTTTTGCAAACAATTTGGATAAGACCAGAAGAGGCATAGTTGGTAAGTGTATGGGTGACACCAAAATTATTCGTATAGTGGACAGTGATCAAGGTTATCTAAGATTGCAATGGGATCTTGAGTGACTAGGCCAGTGGGCTGAGGAATGGCAGATGGAGTTTCATGCAGATAAATTCTGTATTTTGGCAAGACAAACCAGGGCAGGACTTACACAGTTAATGGTTGGATGCTGGGATGTGCTGTCAAACTGAGAGACCAGGGTGTGCAGGTCCATATTTCCTTGAAAGTGGCGTCACAGACAGACAAAAGGTGGTGAAGAAGGCATTTGGCATGCTTAGCTTCATTGGCAGAGCACTGAGTACAGGAGTTGGCACGTCATGTTACAGCTGTACTAGACATTGGTAAGGTTGGATTACTGCGTACAGTTCTGGTTTCCCTGCTATAGGCAGGATGTGATTAACTTGGAAAGGGTGCAGAAAAGATTTACAAGGACGTTGCCAAGACTGGAAGGTTTGAGTTAAAAGGAGAGGCTGGATCGGCTATGACTTTACTCCCTGGAGCATAGGAGCCGGTGGGGTGACCTTATAGAGGTTTATAAAATGGTGAGGGGCATGGATAAGGTGAATTACCAAAGATAGGGGAGTCCAAAACTAGAGGGTGTAAGTTTAAAGTAAGAGGGGAAATACTTAAAAGAGACCTGGGGTGCAGCTTTCTCACACAGTGGGTGGTTCGTATGTCAATTGAGCTTCCAGAGGAAGTGGTAGAGGTGGATACAGTTACAACATGTAAAAGACATTTGGACAGGTACATGAATAGGACAGGGTTGGAGGGTTATGGGCCAAATGCAGGCAAATGGGACTAGTTCAGTTTAGGAACTTGGTCGGCATGGACAAGTTGTGCCGGAGGAAATGTTTCAGAGCTGAATACCGCTAACATGCATCCAAAAATGAGAAGGCCTTAAATCTGCAGCAAGACCAAACTGACACAAAGCAATACTTCAAACCATCATTAGCGATTTATTGTGATAGCCAATGGCATTGATGGGGCACAATGTGGTAAAGAAGGCATATGGCATACTTGCCTTTGTTGGTCGGGAATTGAGTACAAGAGTGAGGATATCATGTTTTGCAGCTTTATAAGATACTTAGAGTATTGCATTCAATTCTGGTCGCCACATTACAGGAAGGATGTGGAGACTTTGGAGAGGGTGCAGAAGAGGTTTACCAGGATGCTGCCTGGATTAGAGGGTATAAACTATAAGGAGAGGCTAGTAAAACTTGGGGTTTTTTCTCTTGAGCAGAGCAGACGGAGGGGAGACTTGATCAAAGTCTATAAAATTATGAGATGCATAGATAGGGTTGACGGTCAGAATCTTTTTCCCAGGGTTGAAATGTGTAATACTAGGAGATATGCATTTAGAGGGGGAAAAGTTCAAAGGAGACATGAGGGGCAAGATTTTTTACACAGAGAGTGGTAGGAATCTGGAATGCAATGCCAGGGGGGAGGCAGATACAATAAGGGCATTTAAGGGACTTTTAGATAAGCACATGAATATGCAAGGAATGGAGGGATATAGATCAGTGGCAGGCAGAAGGGATTAGTTTCATTTGGTGTCATGTTCAGCATAATATCATGGGCAGAAGGGCCCATTCCTGTGCTTTATGGCTCTATGTTCTAAGTACAAATTCCAAATGCATTTCCGTCGCTGGTTGTGTTCATATGGTGCCTTCAAAGTGATAGCACTTTGAGGTAATTGACAGGAGCATCAGACAATAAGATATGACACTGAGCCAAACGAGATGAAATTTGAATGGAAGATAGAGATCGGTATTAAAGAGGAATGCAGGGAGGGAATCCCAGGGTTGGGCACCTGAAGGTTTTGACACCAATAGTAGAGAAAGAGGCCAATTTAGAGAAGCAGAGATCTCTCAGAGGGCTGTTGGGTTGGAGGAAGTTTTTTTGCATTCATTTACGTGATACGGATGTCACTGGCTAGGCTCTGTCCTTCATGCCAACAACAATGCTGGGAATCCGAAGTAGGCTAGACCAGATAAAGATGGCAGATTTCCTTCCCTAAAGGATATTAGTGTTTTTATTACAATTGACAATAGTTTCATGGTTGCCTTTACAAGAGTCAAGGGAGGATGAAGCATGGAGGGATTTGCAAATGAGGAGAATCATTTTAAAATTAAGGCATTGCTTAGCCAGGAGTGAGATAGATGTGGTGTGAATAACATTACAGCAGAATTTGGGATTCCCTCAAACTTACTGAGGGTAGAATTAAAAAGGTTGGCTGCGTGTGCACTGGAACAGTCAAGACCAGAGATAACAAAGGCTTGGATGAAGGTTTCAACAATAGATGAGTTGAGGCAAGGGTGGTGTCAAGTGACATTACGGAGGCAAAAACAGCCTGCCCTAGTGATGGCACAAACGTGTGTTCGGAAGATCAATACACCGTCAATATGACAACAAGGTTGTAAACAGAGTCTATTCAGCCTCAGACAGCTGTCAGGGAGAGGGGTGGAGTCAGTGACTTGGGAATGGAGCACCCATCAACGAATGGAAACCGTGGCTCCCAATATTTAATCGCAGGAAGTTTCTGCTCATTTCTTAAGAAGCAGCCTGCCAATTCAGAGAGAATGGAGGAGTCGAGGGAGTTCGTTGCGAGGTACAGCTGGGTGTCAACAAGGTAATAGTGGAAAGGGATTCAGTGCACCATAATGAGCAGGAAGGAGTCACCAGCCCATTGGGCATGTACTGATTCATTGAAAGAGCGATGCAATCATTTCTCTTCCTTTTCAGTGTGGTTCTGAAAATTGTCCCTGTTCGACGCCTGTTTCAAATTTGCATTCATAAGTTTCTGTTCAATCTGTTGTGATCATCTTTTTAGGCGGCACATTCCAAGTCGCAACAACAAAAATCTCCTAAAATATACTGAAAGAACTGAGGATGAAAGAAATCAGAACCATAAAGAGAAATCACTGGAAAGGCGTGGCAGGTCTGGCAGCATCTGTGGACAGAAATCAGAGTTAATGTTTCAGGTTCAATGACCCTTCCTCAGAACCGATGGTAGCTAGGAAAAGGTTAGTTTTTTAAGCAGAAGATAGGGTGGGGGAAGGAGGTAAGGAGTAAACGATAGGTGGGGATAGAGCCCAAAGAGAGAGAAGGACAGTTAGATAGACAAAGGAGTGGATAGCAGTCAGCCTGGGAGAAAGATTAGCTATTAGTGGTCAATTAGTGGTTAACAATTGACTGTGTATAATAGCAAGCTAAGTGATAACAAGACCTGGTGTGTCAGGGGGTTGGGGCAAGGGCATGGAAGAAGGTGCCTTAAGCCCTATAATTGTTGCACTTGATAACGAGTCCAGAAGGCTGTAGAGTTCCCAAGTGGAAAATGAGGGATGGCGGGACTGACTTATGATGATTGATTGACTCGGTTAGGATTTTTTTTTGTTGGAGCTCAGATGAATGAGGGGGGATCTCAGAGACTTATAAAAGTCTAACAGGAGTGGACAGGGTAGATATAGGGAGGATGTTCCCGATGGTGGCTGTCTCCAGAACCAGGGGTCACAGCATGAGGATTCAGAGTAGGTCATTTAGGACGGAGATGAGGAGACATTTTTTCACCCAAAGAGTGGTGAGCCTGTGGAATTCATTACCACAGGAAGTAGTTGATGTCAAAACACGGAATATATTCAAGAGGTGGAGAGATGTAGCATTTGGGATGAATGGGATCAAAGGTTACGGGGAGAAAGCAGGATTAGGCTGTTGAGTTGGACGATCAGCCATGATCGTGAAGAATGGTGGAGCAGGCTCGAAAGGCCAAATGGCCTCCTCCTGCTCCTATCTTCTATGCTTCTATGTTCTTCCAGCTTGCGCTGAGCTTCACTGGAGTACTGCAACAAGCTTGAGACAGAAATCTTGGTGAGGGAACAAGAGGATGTTCCCTCCTCTTGCTTTTGACTCATTTGCCAACTCTCTTAAATCTGTGCCCTTGTCTCTAATGTCCCCAGTTACATTTTAACCCTCGTTGCTCTATTAAAACATCACAGATTATTTCACACACCTCCAGTGCTTTACGACTGAGAGTATGAACCTTGAGCAGGGAGGTGGAACTGGTTTAACTGGGGATTATGGTCGGCATGGACAGGTTACAGTGAAAGGTCTGTTACCATGCTGCATGACTCTATGACTGACTCGAAGAGAAGGTTCTTTACTTAAAATGTTGGTGAACCTTCAGAATTCTCTGCCTGGAGGACTGTAGCTGCTTCAGTGCTGATCATATTTATGGCTGACATGGAGGTAGCTTTGACTATTTTTTTAAAAAGGAATTGGGGAGTTGAGGCAGAAGATCATATGGTTGGTGGAATAGGCTTGTGGGGTTGAAAGGGTCAGGAGTGACCCAATCTGTTACATTCTTACGTTATTCTTTTCATGGTAAATTCTAAAATTGGAAAACAGCTGTTTTTAGTGTACAACTAGAGTTTACTGTCATGGAACGGAACTATGTCAGAAGTGTGTTTGTACTTAATTGTCAATAAGCAATCCACTAAGGGAGGCTTTACTTCGTGTAAATGTCCATGCAATGAACATAAAATCTTGCCATTTTGACTTTGTGACATTATCTAGCAATGGACAATTGATTTGGCAATGTAATACTACCATCACTCTCACACTCACACTCACACTCACTCACACTCACACTCACACTCACACTCACACACTCACACACACACACTCACACTCACACTCACACTCACACTCACACTCACACTCACACTCACACTCACACTCACACTCACACTCACACTCACACTCACACTCACACACACACACAAAGTAGGAGATGAAATAAGCCATAAAAACAGAAGTTGCTGGAAAAGCTCAGCAGGTCTGGCAGCATCTGTGAAGGAAAAGACAGAGTTAACGTTTCGAGTCTGGCGACCCTTCCTCCGAACTGAGGTGACCCTGAGGAAGTGTCACAAGACCCGAAACGTTAACTTTGTCTTTTCCTTCACAGATGCTGCCAGGCCTGCTGAGCTTTTCCAGCAACTTCTGTTTTTGCTCCTGATTTACAGCATCCACAGTTCTTTTGGTTTTTATTCTGATGAAATAGGCCATTCACTCCCCTCAAGCCTGCTGCACTATTCAATAAGATCAAGACCAATTTGACTGTAGCTTCAACTCCATGTTCTTGCCTAACCCACAATACCCTGTAATTCCCTAACTTGTGAAGAACCCATCTACTCCTACTTGAAATATATTCAGTAATTCTGCACCTCCTGAGGAAGCGATTTTCTCAGTCACATGACCACCTCCCCCAGCCCAGAGAGGGAAAAAAATATCTTAATCTCTGTTTTAAATGGAAGAGCTCTTACTTTCAAAGGGTGTCCTCTAGTTCTGGTCTCTCTCACAAGAGGAAAGCATCCGTTCAGATCCACCTTGTCAAGTTCTCGTAAATTGAAAATCATTATCGAAGAATTGAAGCAAGGTTAGACTTTTTGTCTAGAAGTTTATGTGGTTGTGGAATCTTCTATCAAAAAATCGAATTCTAAAGAGGAAGCCGATGAATTATTCAGGAAATAAAGGTCTTTGGGCTGTGAAGGGGAACGTAGTTGAATTGTTCATTCAAAAATCCGGCATTGGTGTGATTGGCCAAATGGTGGCGAGCAATGCTGTAAACATTGTGATCCTCAGGTTCTACGTACATTTCTTGGAAGCCTATAACTCCATGTGCTTGGATGTGATACATGGAGAGCTTGAGGTGGTGTGTGTGTGTGTGTGTGTGTGTGTGCGTTTATGTGTGTGTGCGCGCCTGTGGTGTGTTTATGCATGTGTGTGTGTTTGCATGCGTGACAGTGTTTGCAGGTGTCTGTGTTTATGCGTGCACACATGTGTGTGTTTATGTTCGTGCGTGAGTGTGTGTGTGTGTCTGTGTATGCATTTACGTGTATGCACATGTGTGCATTTGAGCATTTACATGTGTTTGCATTTGCGTGTGCATGTGCAAATGTGTGTCTTTGAGAGTGTGGTTACGTGTGCACGTGTGTGCGTATGTGTGCGTGGAGGGGTGTTGGTGGAGGGATGAGATGGTAGGAGTGGGATTGGTTTACGCACAGAATTGCAAGTAATGAAGGTGGAAATCAAACAAACAGTCAGTACGTGCAAATCACTATTTGTTACTTCACAAAATGCAATAGCTGTATCTAGTAGTGATGTTCCTGATCAAGGCCACATGTTCACCTCGTAGTTCATGATATCCTGTTTCAAGCATTTTCTCATGGTGTGAACATCTGGCTTTTATGCATCTCAATGGAAAAAAATCCATGTTGCCGTTAGATAACCAATCAGACAAGATCGTAGTCACCTTGTCTGTCCTTTCCACTGCACCCATGCCTGACCCTTATGCACTCTCACCTCCCTGCTATCTCCCACTCTTAAAAAAGCATCTACTCCCTCAGGCACCTTCTCAATACTTCAACCCTCCCACAACCTCAAAGAAAAGGCTTTCCAGCTAACAGGAACCACTAATTTTAAATGGCTGTTAATTGAGGAGAACACTCTCTTTCTCGCAACAAAGAAACAATACAAAGGACTTATGCTTATTTCACGATCAGAAGGTATCACAAATGCTTTATGGCCAATTAAATGCTTCTGTAGTGTGGTCACCGTTGTGATGTTGGAAACACAGCGGCCAATATGCACACAAAGAGCAGTACAATAGTGATCAGATAATCTATTTTGTTGGCAGGGTGTCAGGAAGAACTGACCTGCTGTTCTTTAAAATAGAACCATGAGACGTTTTATACATGAAGGGCAGATGGAGCCCTGGTTTATCATCACATCCCAAAGACAGCTCCAACATTGCAGACCTCCCTCAGCACCCACAATCTTTTGACTCAACCAACAACTGTATATAATAAGCTCATCCTGCCACCAACAAACCACTGAGATCCAAAGTAAGTGCAGTACAAAGCTGGTTACGGTTAGTGTCTCCTATTATAACTGAATGCCACTTACAAATTCATAAGCAAATACAAATCCTGGACTAGTATTCAGTGATGAGACTAAACATTATCAACAATTTATGACTAGTTTTGAAGGGTGGTTAGAACTCAGAAATAGATTCCAGGATTTTCAACAGGGCAGTCCACCCATCTCCCTAAACAGCTCAGCTAAGAGGAAAGCTACGAGACAGGGCAATGGGGATTATGAATGAGTACTTACACAGTGGCAGTGCAGACTAATTCAAGACAGACAGTACCTTGTTTACATCACCCAGGTCAGAAGAAAAGACTCTTGCAGCCTGCAAAGAGCTATCCATTCCCAGCTGTAAGCTTGACATGTTTAGGTCAAGTGCAAAGGAGCATGCTCACTCTTCAAACGTCATCTAAAACAAAAGCCTCGACGCTAATTGACGGAGGTGCTCAGGAGGGTCCAATTCAAGCAAAACAATGGAAAAATATCGAACATTAAAATACATAATAGTTATAATACATCAGATATCTACCAATCACAGCTATCCACCAGCTTTTCCTTTAACCCTTTTTCCTTCTTCCATCTACCCAGCCTCATCTGAAAATTGGCTCTTCCAGTCTCAACCACAAACCCTGGGAGTGAATTCCACAGCCTCCCAATTCTCTTGAGTAAAGAACCATCTCCTGCCATCTGTTCTAAATCTCTGGCTTCTCATCCCATATCAATGGCCCCTCATACTTGACCTCTCAACTACTGGAATCAGTCAGTTTCTGTCTTTCCTGTCCTGTCCTCTTGTTATTGTAAACACTTCCTCCATTTGCGCCTCCCAATCTGGGATCTAATTGAAATATTCCACATTTCAAGCATTTCTTCATATTTGTATTACCACATACTGTAAACATTTTGCATAATCCCATAGAAGTCATTTGTCAGTGTCTTACTGGCCTCTATGCCTAGCGCAGAAATGGCTAAACTGTGACCGAACCTAATATTCCCATCTTTCCCCTATATTGCCCCTACATTTAACATCAATCTCAGCTTTTTCAATTAGGTATTGGCTAATAGCGTTGACTGTGGCTTCATAACTTCTACAGTCCTTGTCATGTAGAAGTGCTTTCTAATTCACACCTGAAATGTCTGGCTCTAACTTTTAGACTCTGCCAGAAATCTGCATTCCATTCCCGCCTCCAACCCACAGCAACCAGCCAATCAGCCCTATACTGTGGGATTGGCAATTTACACCAATAGAGTCGTAGAGATGTACAGCTTGGAAACAGACCCGTCGGTCCAACTTGTCCACGCCCACCAGATATCCTAAACTGATCTAGCCCCACCTGCTAGCATCTGGCTCATATCCCTCTAAACTGTTCCTATTAATGCACCCATCTAGATGCCTTTTATATGGTGCAATTGTACCGGCCTCCACCACTTCCTTCGGCAGCTCATTCCATACACACACCACCCTCTACGTGAAAAAGTTGTCCCTTAGGTCCCTTTTAAAACTTTCCCATCTCATCATAAACCGATGCTCTCTAGTTCTAGACTCCCCCTACCCTGGGGAAAAGACCTTGACTATTCACCCTATCCATGCCCCTCATGATTTTATAAATTTCTATAAGGTCCCCCTCAGCCTCTGATGCTCCAGGGAAAATAGCCCCAGCCTATTCAGACTCTCCCTATAGCTCAAACCCTCCAACCCCAGCAACATTCCTCGTAAATCTTTTCTGAACCCTTTCAAATTTCCTACAGGAGGGTGACCACAATCGAGTGCAGTATTTCAAAAGTGGCCTAACTAATGTCCTAACCAGTAGGTGTGCTGCCCACCAGGTGACTGAGGTTGGCACTGTGCCACAGTGCTAGATCCACAGCGACAGCCATTAAACACCAAGCCCAGCGAAGAGGCTGGTGTTATTATTACCAACAGTGGGTCCGACCAACCAAGTTCCATCACAAAGAAAATCTATTTATTCGTAGTTTGACATGTGCAGCCCAGACATTGCACATGTAGCATTTCGAGAAAGAGACCAGCACCATGTCTGACAAACAAACTTTCAAATAATTCCCCTGTCTCCACCCCACCACCCACCAGTGGCCCAACCCGAATGCTAGAAAATAACCACACTCCTTACACCGCAAAGTTTTAACGTTAAAAGGACACCTACTTTTTCAACTCATTACAACAATCAAGCCCCTGCTTTAGGTCAGTTAGGCTCCAACCACTTTGAAAGTAAACTTGTGATTTACAGGGGCCAAACAGCTTTCAGTACATGGGCATTCGAGATCCACAGCAGCCATTGGGATCATGGCCCACGGTTTGGAAGCTCTACCCTAAATGTCAGACAGTGGTAATGTGAGAAGGTGATATTCCAGATATTGTGAGGGTGGCAGAGGCAAAAGCCCTCATAATCATTTAAGAAGTATTTAGATGTGCTCTTGTGATGCCAAGGCGTACTAGACATAGGGCGAGGTGCTGGAAAATGGGATTAAAACAGTTAGGTTTAACAAAGTGTGGAGCTAGAGGAACAAAGTGTGGAGCTAGAGGAACACAGCAGGCCAGGCAGCATCAGAAGAGCAGGAAAGCTAACGTTTTGGGTGGGGACCCTTCTTCAGAAAAAGGGTTATCTCTGACTCCAGCATCTGCAGTTCTTGCTATCTCTTAGAGCAGTTAGGTGCTTGTTTTTTTTTTTGACTGTGGCAAAGGCTTTTTTCTTTGCTTTAGACCTACATGATTCTATGACTCTATATTGAGAGGAAGAGATAGTTTCTGTCTATGCACCCTATTTCCACTTGTTTGGCCAGCTTAGGACTTGCGTGGCGACTCTACAAGATGAACCAGACCTTTCAGTACTTAAACACTTCTGCACAAAAACGATAGCTGATGTCTGGAACCCTCTTGAGCAAACAGCTTGGTTAACTTGTTGATTCAAAAACTGAGATTGATCGCTTCCGGCTAACCAGAGGTACTGAGGGATCCGGGACAAAATGGAGTTAGATGGAAGATCAGGCATGGTCTCATTGGATGGCAGAGCTGGCTGAAGATGATAAAAGGCCCCATTCCTGAAGCTTCCCTCTGCCCTACTTCCCTAATTCTGGCCACCTACCTGCAACATTTCTGTAGCATAAGATAACAAAGCGCGGAGCTGGGTCCTGACCCAAAACATCAGCTTTCCTGCTCCTCTGATGCTGCCTGGCCTGCTGTGTTCCTCCAGCTCCACACCTTGTTATCTCAGACTCCAGCATCTGCAGTCCTTGCTATCTCATTTCTCTAGCACAGTTCTTTTTTCTAATCATTGTGCATTCTTTTTTCAAAAGTACAAATTTCAAAAATAATGTTACAGTACTCCCTAGAGACTTAACGGAACATTTGGGTGCTATTAATGCATGTTTGCTCTTTACCACCACAGGACTGAAGTTATAGCAGGGCGGGTAAAACAAACATCCTGCTAAATTATGGTCTCACTGCTCCAGCTTTGGGAATTAAATATCCAATTTGGCTCCTTCTGCGTCAATGCACGCACAAAACCATGCTGTTGCCATAGCAATTGTCCAATGGTAGCCTGCAGCAATACAAAACCCATTTCGTATTCTCCCTATACAACCAGCAGGGAATGAATCTGTTTCACTCAGCGATTCTCATTTCATTCAATTTGCAAACGGTGAAAGATGGACACACTGCACTACCTGCGTCCGTAAAAGAAACTGTGAATACTTTCAACAATTCTAAAACCATTCTTACCAACAGTAGAATGAGCAGGTTACACTCTAACCCCACGCCAGCACGGCTACATTGTTGGAAATGTCACATTTTGGGTATGAGATAAAGTATAAGCCCTTTTAACCTATCAGGTGAATATACAAGATCCTTGAGCATAAGTTAAAGAGGAGCAGAGCGCTGGAATCCGAACCAACATTCCTCCCACAATCTAAAACAAATTATCTGGTCATTATTGTTTGTGATATTTTACTGTATACAAATTGCATGCTGCATGTCTACTTAATAATAGCATCTACACTACACAGCAGACTCCAACATTTTCTCAATAATGTTAAGTAGAACGGCCAATAGTTACACGTCTTTGTTTTCTCTCCTCCACTTTCTAAATAAAATGTGTAACATCGGCAGTTTTCCAATCCTCAGGGACTCTTCCAGAATCTAAGTTTCCTGGAGGATTGCTACCAGTGCATCCACCATCTCTGTCGTTAAATCCTTTAATATCCTCACGTGAATCCCATCAGGTCTAGGGGACTCATCGGTCCTTAGCCCTATTAATTTCCCAAGCACTCTTTCTTTAGGGATAGTTATTGAATATATTTCGCATCGTCCTTGTGATCCTTGATTGTTTAGTGATTTCGGAATGGTGTTACTGTCTTCTACTGTGAAGCCTGATGTAAACTATTTATTCAGATGCTCTGCCATTACCTGGTTCCCCATTATTATTCCTCCAGCCTCCATGTCAACTTTGGCCCTGGTGTCATCATTTCCATGTACAGTCGAATTATACTACAATAACAGGGTTCTACTGAGACCCGAGCTGCAGAGGTTGACTGTGCAGAGGACGGTTAGTCCTGAACCTGTTAAATAAGGAGCTCTTTAGCTATGATAGTACAAAGCCTGCCTTCCAACAGACAGGGTTTGTCACAAGGAACTTGTAAGTGACTTTCCCACGTTTCCCATTACTTGTTCTGGAAGATGCTTGTCTAACTGGGCTTGGCAGCAGCTCCCTTCACAAAAACCCAACACAGAGACACCCCTCTGCAAATTAATTTGGCTAGCTTGTGTTATTACAGAGACCTTGCTGCAAGAGAAGCAAGTTCATTAAAAAAAGACAAGAGGGTAAGCTTCAACAAAACAAGCACTTATTCAGTAAGGTCAGGAGGCTTAAATCCACAATTTAGTGTTGCTTTTTGTGGGTCAGCGCTCCCTGGAAAATTCTTTTAGCACAACACCAAATATTTGTCAATAAACAACTGGTTCCTGTTCCACTTTCTAGCATGTCAAAGAGAGGCAGAAATTGGCTCACTTAGTTTGTTGTAATCACTTTATCTTTGTAAAGTAACACAGAAATCTATTGACTAATAGACAGTGTTTCCCCCTCACAATTAACACTTGAAATAATCAGGCAACCAAAATGACTATCATATTAAATTATTTCTTCAGACAGGCAGAACTTATTTTTCCCATTGCTCTGCAAATGAAATCACATAATATTTCATCCAGACACATGCTAAACACAGCCTTTATAAATATTAATAATTATTATATACATGTCTTTGAGTCTCAACTTTGATAAATTACACAAATCATTTCTTTTTGCACATTTTTTTGGGAAGAGGGCATCATTGGAAAGATTGGCATTTATTGCCCATTCCCAGTTGCTC
The DNA here is from genome assembly GCA_024137785.1 of Ginglymostoma cirratum. Classification (NCBI taxonomy): domain Eukaryota; kingdom Metazoa; phylum Chordata; class Chondrichthyes; order Orectolobiformes; family Ginglymostomatidae; genus Ginglymostoma; species Ginglymostoma cirratum. The sequence continues at coordinate 7,269,820 of JAHRHZ010000091.1, read as the reverse complement.
GTTTTTTGATCCAACCAGGTCATGCTCAGCCACTTCAGAACGCAGTTAAGAGTCAACCACATTGGTATAACATCTGGAGTCCTGTACACTTCAGGCAAGATAAGGAAGGTCTATCCAGGATTTCTGTGAATCAGCGATGCTTTTGAAACAATGCATTAGCTCCATGATCTCTCTTTATTGATGTCAGTTTTTAAAATCAGATTTTAACTTCTCAACTTGGCAAATGAGGGACTGGACGGTTCTGGACAGACACAGTGTGCAAGGGTATAGGGGAAAAGACAGGAGAATGGCACTAAGTCATGATGCTCATCTGGGGAGTCGGTGCAGACAAGATGGGCCAAATAGCCTCCCATGCCATAACATTTCTGTGAACTTGCCATGATGGGATTTAAAATTTTATTCTCTGGATTTTTCCATTATAAAACCATTTTGTTCCACATCAGGAGGACTGTGTACAAGTTTGTTATTTTTATTTGAAAAATGCATATCATCACATTGGAAGGAGTTTAGAGGAGATTCACCCAACTCCTTCCAGGGATGAAGTGTTTACCTTGTTGAAGGAAGTTTGAGTAGGGTAGGAGTTGGAGTTTAGAAAAATATGAAGTGACCTTTTATTGAGACAAAAATGCACTGAGGAGACTTAACAGAACAAATTCTGAGGGCATGTTTCCCTTTGTAGGAGAAATTAGAATGAGGATACACAGTTTGAAGAATAAGAGGTCTCATGTTTAAGACAGTGATTAGGAGATTTTTTTTTCCCCAGAAGGTTGTTAGTCTGTAGAATTCTCTTTTCCAGAAGGCAGAGTGGAGGCTGTAGTCACTGAATTTATTCAAGATTGTTTTAGATAGACTTATGAGAAACAAGGGAGTCAAGTGTCATGATGGGTCGACAAGAAAGCAGGAATGTTGACCACTATCAGATCAGCCATGATGTTATTGAAAGGCAGAACAGGCTTGGAGGCCTACTCTGCTCCTCAGTTCTGTGGTCTTCCAACTGAACTCATTATTAGATAATAATGATGATAAATTGATGAAAATATATGAATGTCACTTCATTCAATCCACTATGAAGGTACTCAATCAAGTTCTTGGTTTGCAACAGTGGGCTATATCCACAACAGAGTGTACATTAGGCCATGTGTAGACTCAAAACATCGCCATGATTAGCAACAAAGGTTAACTTAGAACATTGTGAAGAGGAGAACTGGTTTCTATCAACACCCATCAACAAAACAGTAATCGTTCAAATTCCTGCCAGTCACATGTGAATTTCCTGAATGGCAATCTGTCGTCTTCAAAAGTATATTCCATTTGAAACATAGACAAATTGTCAAGCATGAACCGCACGTCCACTTCTGTGGGTTAAGTAGCTGAAACTAACTTCACCCATAGACAGTTTGTAAATCCAGGGTATATCAAATCTCAGGCCTCGCAAAATTACAGAGAAAAGTCCTTATATCTAAAGCATGTGGGGAAATTCTGTTACTGGATGTTTGCTGAAGCCTCCAGTGCAATTGTGAATATTTTATGAAGACAAAAATGTGATTTCTTTCCAAAACTCTAGTGGATGGACATCTTGAGGAGTGATGATTGTGTTCTGTGCACAGCAGGTCTGGCAGCATCTGTGAAGGAGAAAACAGAGTTAACATTTCGGGTCCGGTGACCCTTCCTCAGAACCCAAAACGTTAACTCTGTTTTCTCCTCCACAGGTGCTGCCAGACCTGCTGAGCTTTTCCAGCAACTTTGTTTTTGGTCCTGATTTTCAGCATCTGCAGTTCTTTGGGCTGTTATTGTGTTCTGCGCAACAGTTATACAAAATCAATTGCCCCTCTTTAGTCCTTTAAAATATTGATGATAACCCTCCATTTCCTTAGTTGTCCAACTCTTTTGGTTACTTTTATTTTTGTCAGTATCCCGTTTAGTATGTGTTGTTAAAAATAATAAGTTTGGCATGCCCAGCATCAGGTCGGCCTGACTGGTTACATTTAAAATTTTGAACTTACATCTCAACTCAGCCGTAGGATGTCCCAAAGTACTGACAATCAAATCAATTACTTTTAAAGTTCTCAGTTCTCAAGAATAGTCAGACTGGACTCAAAATGTTAACTCTGTTTCTCTCTCCATAGATGTGGCCAGACCTTCTGAGTTTCTCCAATGTTCTCTGCGTTTGTTTCAAACAACTGGCAGTATCAGGCATACCACAACAAATAAATAGGTCACTTTTAAATATTTTAAATGCAAATCCACAAAAATCAACAAATGCAGATCCACAAATCGAACAATGCAGGGCAGCTGTTTTGTTTTAAAGGAAATGAGGAAAATGGATGAACATTGCAAAAAAGTCACTGGGAAGTTCAAGAACAAATGGTGTTGCGGTCTTGTCAGCTAGGTGACCACCCAGTAGCGAAAGGGGGTACACATAACTCAGATACTGTACTGGACATGTTGAAACACTTTCACTTCCTCATATCAGTACATCATCTCCTGCTACTGAGTCCACACCCAGTTATCTATGTAACAAATTAATCTGCTTGGAAAATGAAATACGTGGGGTCAGTTTTACCAATTCATTAGACTTTCATCTTTTGAAGAACATTGAGCATTATAGTGAGGCCTTGGAAGGAGTGCAGCACACATTCACCAGAATGTGGTTACCATGGCTCCAAGAGTTAGATTACATAAACCGTGTTTATATTCCGTGTCATATGGAAGATTAAAGGTTGATGTGATTGAGGATTTTAAGATTTAAGGGAATTGAAGAGAAACATTTTCCACACGTGGGGTGCCCAGTATAAGGGACTTTAAACTTTCCATCAGAATTAAAGATGAAAATCGCGCAAAACATTACTGTCTCTCTCTCTCTTTCTCTACAGACGGTGCCTGTTTTGCTAAGAGCATCAAACATGTTCGATTTGTTTTTTGTTAATTTCAAAAAGTCAGTGCTCGGGTTAAAAGTGTTATGGATCTGTAATTTCAACGCATTGCACAAAGGCAATGAATGTAGGGAAAGCCACAAAAAGGCTGTAGCAAGATATGCCATACTCCAATGAGCATCTGCTTAGTTAGAAAAATCAAACCACCAGCAGCTGGAGATATGAGTGTTCTATAGGTTATTAACTTGTAAAGCAGCACACATCATCATCAACTTCCTTTAGCTGTTCCAGAAAATATTGACCAAGAATATTGGCTTGGTCCTGTGGCAATGTGTGTCATTACCATAAGCAATGCTGTCTTTCGTTGAGCTACTCTGAGTCAACAGCATTGCTCTTTTGAATTCCATGGCGTCTTCTATGCACATTGTACAGACATTAGGCCAGAACAAAGAGCATTGTTCGTGTTAAAATTTAGGCAGCACTTTGATATGGTTAAGTTACAAACTAGTCCTTTTGTGTCTGCAATCAAGAGGTGTTTTAATCTATACAGCTCCTCAATGTAACTTTATTTGATATCATATTGATCAATCCAATCACCCACCATTCTATTCCTAAAGAGGAGAACCTCACATTTATCCACCTTATACTTCACCCTGCCATGCATTTGCCTGCTAGCTCAACTTGTCCAAATCACAATGAAACATCTTCTCATAGCTCCTCCTCCCTTTCAGCTTTGTGTTGTCTACAAACTTGGAGACATTACCTTCAGTACCTGCATATATATTGTGAACAACTGGGGTCCAAGCACAGATCTCTGCTGTAACCCATTAGTCACTGCCTGCCTTTCAGAAAAAGATCCATTTGTTGCTACTTTGTTTCCTGTCTGCCGACCTGTTCTCTATCAATGTCAACACATTACCCTGAAACATATGCGGCTTAATTTCGCACACTAATCTCTCGTGTGGGAACTTAACAAAAGTGTTCTGAAAGTCCACGTAAACCACATCCGCTGGCTGACCCTTAAAAACTTTACTAGCTACATCTCAAAAGAGTCTCGTAGATTTGTCAAGCACAATTTCCCTTTCGTAAATCCATGCTGACTCTGTCCGATCCTGTCACTGTTTCCCCAAGTGCTCAGCCACTAAATCTTTTACAATGGAGTCTAGCATTTTCCCCACTTCTGATGTCAGGCTAACCAGCCCAACCCTGTTTCGAGAATTACTTAATAAGCTAGCTAGAAAACAATGTGAAAGAATACCTAGGACTCACCATCATTGACTTCTTTAAGGGGAATAAATAATCCCTGGGAATTAACAGTATCTTCACAGTCACTCCCGAATGCTGTGGCAGCTGCAAACTATTAGGAGATAATTCACATATGTATGTTATTGTTTCTATTTTCCACTCATGTGAGTTATCACGTCACTGGGAAATGAACAAAATGGCTCAATGAGCAAAGCCCCCTTCTTCAGCTGATTACATTTTTGTAACACTATAAACATGATAATTCAGGAAGAAAATATACTCGAATATTCAGGTAAATAGGCTATGTCCCAGCTGTAAGTTCTCCGGCTCTTTGTTACAAAACAGAAAAAAAAGACTTACATTGACACAACGCTTTTCTAGGCTTCAAGCTGTGCCAAAGCACTTCATGGCCAGTGAAGTCTAGTCATTGTTCTAATGTAGGAAACACAGCTGCCAAGCTGAATACAGCAAAACAACAGCGAGATAATGACCAGATAATCCATTTTTAGTAAGACACGTTGCAAGAGAAAATATTTTCTGAGATACTGGACACAAGTTCCCTAAACCTCTTCAGTAAAGTGCCGTGGCATCTTCGATGTCCTACTAAGTGGATCTTGGTTTAAAGTTCCTGATGGAAGGTGTCACCTCCAACAGCGCGCCACCCAAATCAGTGCGCCACAAGAGTGTCAGCCTATGATTTGTCTTCAGGTCAGAGAGGCATTGATTCTTTTCTAGCATGAAAGGAGGCCGTTCAGCCCATGGAGTTCAGGACTCTGACGTGTGGATTGAAGCCATCTTTGACAGTGTCATCGTGCTAAGGTAGCCTTTGTTGCCTCATTGCGCATGAAGCAAAATCCTAAGTCATGACCTCCACTTAGTTCCAGAGGATGTGCCATTATATTAAATGTCAGTACGAGCTAAAAGCTCAGCACAGTTCACTGTCTCTCACTTGCTTTAACAGACAGGGTTATAAGTTACCTTGGAAACATTTTTCCATAAGCCTTTTGTTTCTTTTACTTCACAAAGCAGCTTGTGCAAACTTGCAAAGTAATTCTGAGCACTGGAAAACACAATCTATACGATATTTCAAATGAGCGCAACCCTAAAACTACGCAAAATAAAAGAAATTAGCGGACTTTTGGTTCTGATGAAGGGTTCCTCAACCCGAAACATTAACTCTGATTTCTCTCCACAGATGCTGCCAGACCTGCTGAGCTTTTCCAGCAATTTCAGTTTGTGTTAACAGACCTTTATTTTTCCCTGTCAGCATTTTTAGGATTAAATTTAAACAGTGTCCTCCAGGCACACAGTATAAGCGGCCTACTCTAATTTGCTTTCAGAAGGCTGAGTGCAGATTGTTATGGAGCCTTTGCTACCACTTTAATGTTACAACAGAGGTCAGCAACAAAATAATGCAAAGTTACTTATGAATCGTTAGAGACAATACAAAAAAAAATCTGAGATTTTACTGCTAACTTGAATGACTTCCTTCTGGTCTCTCTTCTTACTCACTGTTAATCAAAAAAAACTAGAGTCTGAGGAAATTCGAATCATGTTTGCTCCATGGACTCTAAGTGTTTTTAAATATCAGCATCAAGGTTATGAAAGCTGACTTTGCTTTCTTTGAAGAGAAAAGCTTCAAGGTGACTCGTTTTAAAAATCAGCAATGGAGAATGGCAACATTGATTGAGGAAAGAAAAGTCCCCTTTACTTTAATCCTTGAAATGTGGCAGGTTGAAGATACAGAAACTGGAAGCAGAACAGAAACGAGAGAGCTCTTTTCACACCAACCGATGAATAGAATAAACGAAAAACAAAGGAGAGGGAGAGCGATAATAACAGGAATTGAGAAAGATGGTAAATAGAAGTATTGCAAAGTAATAGCCACGTTGAGCTTAAATGGTCTTTTCCGAAGCCTGAAAATGAAGTCATTGCACTGAATTAGAACAAATTTCCTCCACTGCCATTTGCTGATCCAAAGCTGAATCTAACTTCTATGATATGACAGTATTAAAACAAATATAATATGTCGGTGATATTTTGCTAGTGATTGATAACAATATTCGCTTTTTAGTGAAGATTTTCCCATCTCTTCTCAATAGACGCTTTGCCAAATATCTCTGGTGAAAATCTGTGTTCCCAATTGATACCATTAACCAGCGTCCCACATCTGATTAAAGGCAAAGGGAATGTTGCTTTAGTTAAAATGGTTCCTCGAGAGATAATTTTCATAACTGATCAAGTTTGTCATGATTCTGACTCCACGAGTTTAGGTCGTTAAACCAGACAGTACGAAACAGTATTGTGCATTCCATGTTGTATCTTTTACAATATTTTTTGGTTCAGAAGAGATCCCATCTGTTGCTGTGTGACTTCCATTGTTATAAAAAATTGAAACTAAAAAAAAGTATGTTTAAGCTCTTGATAATTGCTATGAAATGACACAAAGATATTTGGTTAAAATATCAGTTTCACCTCTGTTGAGAAACAAGGTGCTTAAAGGCTTTTTTTTTGTAGACTTGACTGAAATCATAGAAATCCAATACACTTTTAAAGTTGCTGACAGCTCTGATATTCTGATCTCTCCTGCCAATTGCATAACATTTACTTACAGAGATTAAGTGGTGTCAATTGTTTGCAGTTTTTGCTACTGATACTCCAGAGGGTCTGGATAATTGTGGCTTATATTACTTTGTTTGGTGAGTTTCTGTAAATAAGTAGAAAATAATGAATGAATGACTAATTTCATAAATGGTTTTGCACATTCTATTGTCACTAAGGGGTTTATTGCATTTATTAAGTGTTTAGTGATCCATAGACATGGAAATTTCACTGTTTGGTATGAAGTCTCAAGAGTGTGGATAAAGTGGTATTGCAGCATGGGGACATCAGGAGAGAGGAGGATTAAGAGAAGGATGTATACTGGCATGGAGGCATGGGGTACTATGGAAGTTTGTTGAATAAGTGGCATTGGCTGGTGCAGGCAGGACCTTTTCAACTTGTTTTTCAAAGCTCCCTTTACACAGACCGTAGTTAGTGATATCTGCGCTACCTAGAATCATGACTTTTTGAAAAAAGAACTGGCCAGATCTGATGGAAACAGTATGGGATTAGGACACATTTTTCTCTGTAATGGAGCTGGCCAGCTTGGGAGTGCAGTGTGCAGGCTCGCAACCTGAACCAGCCGCTTGAAATGCACTCCTGAAAATCAGAAATCCTGGAAATCGGATCAGAAATTCTGGTCTCACCCGCCATTTTGAAGAATTCCCAAATATTATGGACTAAACCAGACCCCCTCAAAATAGATTAAGAAGGTAGTCTAGACTCTACAACCTTTTCTTATATTAAAGGCACGTGCTAGGAACATCATTCCAGATGCAATTCAGTTGGTCAACCTACCAGATTTGAAGCACAACACACTTTATTCATACACTATAATAAAATACAGACAAAATAAAATAAAAGAATTTGCTTAACTATAACTCTATCAAAATGCTTAACAAAATAATTTATATATTAACTATTACTAATTAACTGTTCCAATATAGTAACATCCCACAAACAGACCCTTTACTAAGGCAAGTTTAGAAAAATAGATTGTCTCCCATGCAATTCTCTAGTCCGGGAGGAAAAAAACATCAAGAGGAAACTCAGAGAGAGAGAGTAGCAGGGAGAGATGCACTGCAGCTTCCGTCCAGCTCCAAGACCCAGCGACAGCTACTAATGAAAGCTAAAGAGCTTGGGTCAGTGGGGGCTTGGTGCCACCCATTCAGACTGTCTCTGTTATTCCAACTTTTTAAACCAAAAAGCCCTAAGGCCTCACAAATTGTTTCGTCAAGTGGCTCTGAGTGGACGGCTTGATACCTTTGCCTTAAAACCTCTCTTCAAATAAACCCAGGACAAATTATACCTGCAAGCTGTAGTATCATCACACTAAATCACAGCCCAGGAAAAATCTGGGCTATGACCGCCAACACCCAAGGCACTTGTACATTTACATTCATCCTAAAAAGCAAATAGTTTCAATTAAAGGGGCATATTGCCTCATGAGAAGTGAGGCTTCTGGAAGTATTTTAGAAACAGAGTCACAGCCAAAAATTTCAACGATAAACTCAACCATTAGTAGTGCAATAAAAAAAACTGCATATTGATTTCTGAATGTAGCCATTGGCTATAGGTGAGAAGTTTTCTCTGCAAGTAACATAATTGCTTGTGATGTTTCGCCATCTATGAATTTATCTAGTATTTGAAATATGGAAAAAGCAACGGAATTTTCCCTGCAGCTTTCTTGTGTAAATCCAACTGATCTAGATATAAATCCAGTCTCAGCAGTTCACTGAAACATTTATAAGAATAACTAGACAGAAAAGCATCATCATGTTAAAACCTGACCTATATGAGCGCAGAGATAAAAGATTTACAAGACATTTTTGTTTTACTTGGCTAAAGTCTAGATCCAGGAAGTGAAGGTAGTACATAATGAGAAGGTATTAGAGGCCTCAACTTGTGAATACTCACTGTAAAATACTACAAATGATTACTGACCAATGTAACCATTTGTACAAGATCCAAAATTTACATTATCTGCTGTTAAAAACTGTTTGATTTTGCTAGTTTGCTGCTGCTACACCTCTTTCCTGTATGTTGAATCTCAGGACAGTCTAATTATCAGGGAGGATAGATCACTGGTGAGTTTATCAGTAGAGGCACTTCTCTTACAAAACAAAGTAGGTTATTGCATGATAGTAGAAAAGGTACAGTTTACATTAATTTGCTATGTATAATTACTTAGGACTATCGGGAGCTGTGAATTTGCATCTGCTCCTCTCAGGATGTCACGTAGATCTCAATCATCTCCATCCAAAGACTGTGTAATATTGTCAGTCTTAGGTGGAGCTTAGTGCAACATTAACTCCTTCAGAACTATTACATTTTACAACATTACTACTCAAGCTTTAACCCCATGACTAACCATCATATAATCATGTATCAAACTAATTTTACACTTACCGCTACCTAAATTTATTTAATTTCTCTCATCCAACATTCCCATCCCACAAACTCCCAGCCAAGTCGTTGACTTCACAAACAAATGTAAGCATTCTGGAAATGTCATCTCTTTTTCTGAACACTCTATCTTTGGAATTTAAAGATCATTAGGTCTTTTGCTTGATGACTGCTGACCTTGGTTCTGAACTTGGAGCACCTTTAACTGCTCAGATGTTCTTCACAGAAGATGTCACTCCTGATAGACCTGGTCATTGCTCCATTACCTTCCCGGGCGAATCCTGATCTCCTGAATTCCTTTCACAGAGAAACTTCCCTGCTAACTCAGGATATTCCCATAATATCATCTGAGGGGCTTGTAATCTCCTAAATGCCATTATGGAAGACAGCTGTTCAGTTGAAAAATGTACTTTCTTCCTTGTCATTTCCTAGATTTGAGTAGCAAGGCAATACCCTACTGATTGGAACAGTTACTCACTTTCTCACAGTATCCTGCCTGCTTAAACCAAGCAATTTTCTCTTGACTTTGTCCTGATTCTGTAGACATTAGTCTGGCTCCCACACAATTGCATTCAGCTTATCTCCTTTAATCTGGTGATCAGGCTGGGCACGTTCACTTGCCCTCTGGTTGTCTGATTGATGAAAAAGACTTCTTTACACTCTCAGTCACATCACTGGAAGTTTTCTACTCACTCAAACGTTATTGCTTTCACTCACATTGATTGTTCTGGTTTAGAAACAGAGGGTTGAACATTTCCATCTGTCCTGCGAGAGACCCTATTCATAGAATGAATGTCAACATAGGACCTCTCACTGGAGTCTTTCTTCCAGTTGCATTTTGCCAGGAGTCCAGGAAGCCCATTGAAATCTTCGATCAGGTACTCCTTGACTGGTTAGCTAGCAATTGTTTGTTTCTGGATCAATCATTTTCACTGCGCTAGTTCAGTTCCTTCCGCCAGCATAAAGATGTGGAGGCCAAAGTTGACACTCAGGCTCAAAAGTGAGAAATGGTGATTGTGAACCACATACACATTTTCAACTCTGTAGTGTTTTGTATTGTTATGTTGCTTGTAGCATAACTTTAATCTTAGGAGCTGCTCTGCCCAGACTGTGTCGTTTAATCTTTGTAGCATATAATGGATCCCATGTCTTATGGCTGCAAACTTATTTTCTGCATCTGAGCAGACAGGATAGTCACAGTCATCCCTGTATCAAGCTTAAATTTAACAACATGCCCATCGATGCAAATAACCTCTTGTACTACTTGAGTCAGCTGAATCACTGCTTTCACAGCCATTTCTCCTAGGAATACCTCTGTTATCATTTCTAATGCAGGTACTTCATATCTACACAGGTATCTTCTCTAATGGTAGTGGGCACTTTACAATGTAGACCTCCTTATGTGCATGATCATCAATGTTGCCACTTTTTGGAAACTGCACATTACACTTCCTATCTTCCATTGGTGACCTACAGTTTTGCAAATATGACATTTCTTTTTCATGGCTGGGCATTACCTTGTCTGCGAGGTTTTATTGTCCCTCAATGCTGACATTGACTCAGCAATTGCCGCTTGACTTACACATCATGTGCTATCAAGTGAATAGACCATCCGGAACTAGCGTTAGTCTTCTCACATTGGGACATGTATGTATCATTCTGTGTCCAGCATGATTTGAATAGCATTCTCCAAAGTTAACTCTTCCTTGGAATCTGACAAGTTTCATCAAGAGTTCCAACAGCAATTCTCTTCATTATGAAGTTAGATTTCAAAGCACCACTGGCTTAATTATCCACTAATCTGCAGAGATCATTACTGAAACTATGTATATTGTTCCCTGGAAGTTGAACTATTCTGTTAAATTTAGATCATTCAAAACTTAATAAAAACTGAAAGCACTGCGAATGCTGTAAATCAGGAACAAAAACAGCGACTTTGTTTTTGTTCATTCAAAACTTGTTTGGTTCAAGATGGAACTAACAATAGAAGGTTTTAAAAATTCATCAAAAACATTTGTGACTTTTATTTTGGTGATTAATAACATCTCTGACATCGAACCTCTGTAAAAGAATTATTTCTCCTTCCACTTCTTCCCAATGTGCTTATTAATTCTTATGATGTTTTAAATCTGTAGCATTTCAATAATGCTTGTAATCTGCTATTTAAACTTGCATTCCTGTCTTCATTAAGGCTGGTTTCAATTCTATCACTGTAAAGTTTGTTTTTTTTTTTGTTAAGTGTTGTATTAAAGCAAATCCAACAAAGCTTTAAATCCTGTTAAATGGCTGCTCTATGGTGTTTCACAGCATTTAAGCCTTGAAATTATGTTTTCTTCCAATACTGTGTCTTTGTATTGCTGGCTGGGGGTTCCCAAGGTTTTTAAAGTAACGAAATGGTAGCCTTCTGTCTTTTCCAATACTTTTCTGTCTTCTCCAGCCAAGATGGAGTTTTCCCTCATCTTCACAACTGAAGGATTTGCTATCTTTCATTGGTTAAAACACAATTTGTCAACTTTTGAACTGTGATTCCTTTGCTGTGGCATTTATAAATCTTGCCATTGCGGTTTACTTCTGAGACCTGGTCTGTTAAAATCTTCAGTTTCTTCTGGCTTTTCTTCTTCTGCTAGATTAATTCCCCAACTATCTGTAAGTTTTGCTCTTTTGCATTTAAGTAAATTCTGCGGTTTCCCGATACTGTCGTACAGGCATTAATTACCTTCCCGGCTATTTAACTGCCTCTTGCAGCTGTGTCTACTCTCAGTGGTATTGCCGCTTGTTGTGAGTGGTAAGAACTCTCTTTTACATTCCTCCACTTTTCCTTTCTGGTCTTTGTGCTGCTTCTGTACAATCTATACTGCATCTCTCAGGGATATCTAACTTTACTCAGGAGACTTCACTATTAGAGCCTCCTTCACTCGAGCCTCTATCTTTTTTCTCTTTCCCTAATCCTCACTGTTCTCCTTGAGCCTCTTACCAGCTTCTTGGTGAAGGTTGATGGTCCAACTTGGGTTTACTGGCACTTTGGCCCAGATATCTAGCCTAGTTCTGATGGTCACGCTTCACCATCCCCCAATCCCACTCCTGATATCCACTTATACACACATGCCTCCTCACATCACCCATGCCCCCCAAATTCCCCTTCAAAAATACCTCATATACTACAAAGCACCACAGGACACCCTATCATTACAAACTCTTTCTTACTTTTTACGAATTAAACATATCCTATTTGCCTTATCTAGTCCTAAAGCCACAAATGAGAACTTTATAACCCACGGTGCTCTTTAGATCATATTCTTCCTTAAAGGCCTTCTTACATCAATTAACTTTACTTGCATCTATGAGGACTAGTATTTCTAGATCAAACCACGCAAACTGGCCCAGAATTTGACCGGGTTTTAGGCAAACTGTTTTCAGTCAAATTTCTTCACCCATAAAATTATCTCAAGTCACTGAGTCACAATCCATCTATGTTTCCATTTGCTTCTTCCATACCAAAATATTTTCCTATGCATTCTGTCTACTAGGAACTGCACTGATATTGTTAAAGTAAGGTCAGGCAGGATCTTTAATGGAGAAAGCAAGAGGTGATTACTGTTCCATCTGTCTAGCCTGCACATCCCAGAGGTAAGGGCAGGGCTCATATCCACTGAATTACCCCATCTGCTTCTTCTCTGTCTAATACAAGCCCAAACCATAAGCACTAGTGACAGTGGCAGATGTGATGCAGAGCAAGCTACATCTGCCACTGTTCCAGGAACAGCCTGTGAGCAACAGCTTGGCACATGTACAGCTGCAGTATTCTGGAAGTTGCATGCAATCTTCCTAGGATTCTTTTCGAATGCACCCAGGCAGACGGTTTGCAACAGACTTGGAATATCAATCATCTTTTTTTGGGAAGAAGTGTTATAGCTGGAACATTAGCCGGACATTCCCCTTTACAATTGCTAATGTGTATTTAAAGCATTTTCTGCTTCTCCTGAGTGCTTAACACTCTCATTCTGTTGGGGTTAAGCATCATTGGCTGAACAAGAGTTGAGGGGGAATGTCACATGACTGCAAGAAAGACTGTATGCATGAGTATCTGTAACTCAGAGTTCTCTGGGTTAGTTGTCAGGAAGACAATATGCGAAGGTTATCAGAGATAACTTTATTCCAAGGAGCTATCTAACCACTGCGATATTTCGCCAGTGCCCATAACTTAATTGCTTCAAAAATTAGTTCACATTTTTGAAATGTTAATGCATGCATGTTTGCACAATGGGGAGCAGGTTAAGCTCCTAAAGGCCAATTTATTTAGTACTACTCTGCTTCATCTTGTGTCTTAGACACATCAAGGCTAGTTCCTTCTCCACTATCATGTTCAGGTTAATTACTGTTCCTGTTCCCAGCAGTCCTTCTGCAGCAGAGATTCGGAGTACTGAATGTTGAACATAAGACCTAACAAGTTAGCTAAGAATACACCAGCTTTGCTCTTCACCTATTTCCTTTTCAGCTGGGTGAATAATTTGTGATGCTTTCTTAAGGGAATGGAGGGACAGAAAATTACATATGACAAAGTAACCAGTCTGCTAGTGAAGAATGTATGAAATAATCAAAAATCACAGAATGGGTACAGTACAAGAGGACCATTCAGCCCATTGTGTCTGTACCGACTCACCAAAGCAGCAACTTGCCTTTTCTTTCACATTCTGGACACTTTTCTTTTTCAGATACTGGACTAATTAAATGCTTCAATTGAACCTGCTGACGCCACACTCTAAAGCAGCGCCTTCCAAACATTAAGCACTCGCTGTATGAACAGGTTTCTTCTCTTGTCTCTATCACTTCTTTTGCCAAATACCTTCCATACATGTACTCTTGTGATCACATTACAAATTTTGCAGGTAGCAAAATGTAGGCTTTAAAACCTGCAGAACATGATCCTATGGAGGACAAACACAAAACATCATTATCGGCCTAAGTTTGCAGCCAATTTTAATTTAGCATGGAGAGTTTGAGTTAAAGGAGAGGCTGGATAAGCTTTTTTCCCACTGGAGCATAGGAAGTTGAGAGGTGACCTTATAGAGGCTTATTAAATCATGAGGGGTAGAGATAAAGTGAATGCAAGGGCAGGGGGTAGGGTGGGTGGGGGAGTTTCAAGACTAAGGGGCATATTTTTAAGGTGAGAGAAGAAAAATTTAAAAAGACATGAGGTGCATTTTTTTTTACACAGAGAGTGGTTCGTGTGTAGAATGAACTTCCAGAGGAAGTGGTGGATGGGATGCAGTTACAATGTTTAAAAGACATTTTGATAAATACATGAATAAGCAATGTTTGGAGGGATATGGGCCAAGCACAGGCAGATGGGACTGGTTTAGTTTGGGATTATGGCCGGCATGGGCTGGTTGGACTGAGGGGTCTGATTCCGTGCTGTATGACTTCATAATTCTAGGACTGTAGTCCCCAGGCCTCAACAACACGTTGTCGGTCAATTAACGGCAGAAATGATTGAGATAGCTACTGTGAAGGTTAACTGACATTGCGAGATATATCAGGATATAAAGGACTATTCCTCTGGAAGGGGCTAACCACTGTTCAGGTCTAACTAATGTGTGTTATTCCAGTGCTAGGTCAGAGATATGTATGACTGTTAGGTTGGGCCTGATGTCTTGCAAGATACCATCATGCACCTTAGATGTGACATCACTGAATCATAGAATTGTTATGGCACAGGAGGCCATTCAGCCTATTGTTGCTGCACCAGTGCCAGTCTGCTGCCTTTTCCCTACATCCCTGAACATCATTTCTATCCAAATAATCGTTCAACTGAACCTGCCTCCCCAACATTTCCAGCATAGCATGCCATATCCTGACAACTCGCTGAGTGAAGAACATTTTTCTCACATCACTCTTGTTTCGTACGCACATCACTTTAACTCTATGTTCTCCTGTTCTTGTTTACTTTGCAAACAGGAAACCAGGTGAACTACATCCACTGGTTCCCCCTTATCAACTCTATCAGTTACTTCCTCCTAAAAGTCCAGGAGGTGTGTAAAATGTGATTTCCCTTTCATAAATCCATACTGACTGTCTGATCCTGTCAGTGTTTTCCAAACACACTTGTTAATTTTTTTATAATGGACTTTATCATATTCCCTACTACTAATGGGCAGGCTATACAGCCAACCCTGTTTTCTCTCTAAATCTTTTTTTTTTAAATAGTGGGGTTACATTAGCTACCCTCCAATCCATAGGAACTGTTCCAGAGTCCAGACAATTTTCAAAGGTGATCACCAATGCATCCATTATTTCCAGGGCCACTTCCTTCAGTACTCTGGCATTGGGTCCTGGAGATTTAGCAGCTTTTATTAATTTCAATTTCCCCAACACCATTTCTGTACTAATAATGTAATGAAATAAAAAAGCACTATACAGCAAACCTTTGCAGGTTATCAAGATCAAGCCCTTTTCTGTTGGAAGCTCTGTATAGGTATCCTTGCTCACTTGTTATCAATGCCAAACCAGCAGGATTAACATTCCAAAATGGGTATTAACAGTACAGAAATGTTAACTGTTGCCCCTCTATCACTGTTGAGTGGGGAAAATTACATTCAATAATGTGAAAAGAGCATTAAATGTTAAAGCATGTAGGTTTGCAGCTTGGGAGAAAAGATA
Source organism: Ginglymostoma cirratum (assembly GCA_024137785.1). Lineage (NCBI taxonomy): Eukaryota > Metazoa > Chordata > Chondrichthyes > Orectolobiformes > Ginglymostomatidae > Ginglymostoma > Ginglymostoma cirratum. Next base: position 7,254,038 of record JAHRHZ010000091.1, on the reverse strand, counting down.
TATAAATCATTAGAGGTTGTACATACCAAATCACTGAGTATATTAAAAACCACGATCCTTACACTTTCTGAAATGAAAGGGGAGAAATTTTGTTCATTTCGCACCTCCAGCAACATGACAGATTCACATCTATTCTCCACTGGGTCAGACTGTACCACAGGTCTATCATTATAATCTAAGCAGCTTTGAACATTGAGATCATTGCTGAAAATTGTGCAGACCGTGCAGCTAGCAATCTGCAGCATTCCTGTTCCAAAAGGAATTAATGGAAATCTGTGTTGGCAGTGCTCTAGGCATGAATTTCTCTAAAATAAATCAAGGAACGTGGGGATAATGTGCAGGCGTGGCATTGAGGGAGGTGATCAGCCATGATCTTGTTGAATGGTGAAGTAAGCCCAAGAAATCTTGTCCTATTGCTCCAACCTCCAGCCCAAATAAAAACTATTTTCTACTCAAACTTCTCAGAGATGTTATTATACACCTTTGGAACAGGTAGAACTTGACGTTAGATCTCCTGGCTCAGAGATAGGGAGACTGCCACTGCACAAGAGCCCTTAAAAGCGCCATCCCTGGATGGTCTTGAACCACCAGCCTCTCGGTTAACAGCCAGGGGCTGGAAAATGGGATTAGAATAGTTAGGTGCCTGTTTTTGACCAACTTAGACTCGATGGGCTGAAGGGCCCTATTCTGCACTGTAGATTTCTATGACTGTTACGTTTTTCTATTAACTGAGGCTGATTTTCCTGTGTCCAGACTCAGGGAATGCCTTTTTTTCTGCAGATGCAAAGATCAAGGAAGAAATACTGGGATTTGCACAAAATTCCCAAAGAGTGGGCTTCAGCCTGAATCCGCAATGGCTCAAAAGCAGTTGTTTCTGTCTTAAGTGAGTTTAGAAAGGGGTACCCCACCTCCTTTCCTGCTTTTTCTCAATAAGGGCACCTGATGATAGAGGTGCTCATGGGAAAGGTACAAGTTCCCTCAACCTCTTCAGTTCGGGGGGTATGAAGGTGTCAGGCACTGTTATGAACCAGACCCCCACAAAATATATTAAGAAGGTAGCCTAGACTCTAAGTTTTTCTTATTTCAAAGATAAGTGAGAGGTGCCATGTTCCAGATGCAATTTGATTGGTCAATCTACTCCACGTTAAGCAAAACACAATTTATTCAAACATTATAGTTAAAATACAACAATAGAACGAGGAAATTGGAATAACTTAACTCCAGTGGAAAAGTAAACAGAATAATAGATTACTTTACCACTACAGTGACTGTTCCAACATAGTAACATCCCATGTACACACCCTTGGCAAAAAGGCAAATTCAGAAAACAGATTGTCTCACATGCAGGTCCCGTAGTAGGCAGAGAACCCCCAAGAGAGGGACAAAATAAAAACTTTTACTTCTTTATGACTCCAACAGCAGCTGCTGAAAGCTAAACCTAAAAATCCTGGTTCTGTGGGTGGGAGCTTGACCACACCCATTCAGGCTGCTTCTATTGTTCCAACTTTTTAAAAAAAACAGTCAAGGCTTTTCAAGTTATATACCTTGTCATAGGCTGTTCGGCACCTGTGCCCAAATCTCTGTCTCTAAAAGAAACCAGTACACAACACACCTCTTAAAGTCACAGTACCGTCACAGGCAGTAAGACAATGGAGTCTGTAGAAGTAGCTGGGCTACCTTGCCCTGGCAGACTTTTTGTAGCCTGGAGCCCTCCTTCCACTACAGCTGCGCTGGCATTACATATCAATATCCATAACATCTGAAAAGGAGGAGGGGGAGATGGTGGTGGTGGTGAGGGAATGGAAGGTTTACAGAGAGAATTCCAAAGAACAGGACATGGGGACTGAAGGAATTGTCAGCAGTGGATGGTTCACTGGAATGGAGGAGGGAATGTAAGAGGTCAAATGAGAGAGGCAAAAAAAAAAGTGGATGAGATCACTGAAAAGGAGAACTAAGGCACTTTAAAGACACAAGTTAGAATTTTCAATGCAAAACTTTGAAGAACTCTGATCCAAGATAGAGGTTGACATTTCAGCATCTTTAATAATTTACCATTGAAACACCAGTTAAGCTGCTACTTCGTAATCTTGGAGCCAATTCTTTCAGTCACCTTTATGGCTTCCTTGGCCCCTTCGTATTCACTCAGCTCCATTTTCATCTCGAGTGCTTGGATTGCTCTGCTCTACTTGTGATTGATATTGCTTCAGCAACGAAACTGGATTTAACATTTCTCGTTGCTCTTTGCAATTAAAACTAAAAGTCCAGCAGCTCCATCAAGCCATTTTACACCTTGTTCTGAGAAACCCTTCAGAGAAGAGTGAAAGGAGAGTTAATATGCTGCAGGAAAGTACAATTACAGCCTGCATAAAGAGAATTTTCCCAACTGTGGTCTCCAAGCTTGTTGTTTTGACATCCCAATAAGAGTCAATAGTTACAAATGGAGTTGTTAATGTTATGATAAAAGTATTAGAGAGCAGCCAATCTATCGATGCTATGTCCTCCTAAGCACTCTCCTGCCCTGAAGTCATTCATGTCCACTTGTGCACAGTGTATCTGAAGACCATGTACCATACAATTAATGCTCCTGGCAATATGGCAAATTCATGCGTCGCATTCCCAGAAATCTCCACCAAACCCACTGAACACGTAAACATCCTCATGGGCTCCTGTCGTTACGTTGTATTAAAACGGGGCACCATAGCTTATCATGGAAAATAAAAGAGCCACAGAAATAAAGGGATCAGATGTGATAGGAAAGCAGTTAATCAAACCAATGAAACTACAGAATTGTTTTTTTCAAAGACCCATCATGACACATAATCTAGGAAAAGAACATACTTGATTTACAACTTCCTGTCTGTGTAAACAGCGATAAAATAATTATAGTAAAATGGAGGTCTGAATTTGCAAAACTGCTGCAGAACCAAACAAGAACCAACAGCTTTTCTTCACTCTTGTAAGAGAAACTGCCAGAGCTAACAGTAAGCATGTTACAACACATAGCAAGTCCCCGTTAGAGCTCTAACGTGATCCATAATGTTGGAGACCAAGGCCATATTTCCCACTGTTTAATAAATTTATCGTTAGTAGTTGTGTACTCTAACTCCACAACACTGAGTATTTGTCCACGCTGAGCAATACTCTGAGGATAAGCCAAAGTGGTAAATTAATCGCAACTGGAAGAAAATGCAGTTGAATGCTTGTTAAGATCCTGTTCAAGGCCAATCCTGAGAAAAAAAATCCTACAGAGTTACGCAGGGCGGCAGAAAATCAAAGAGTTTATTCCAGGTCACAGCTAGCATTAGTGAATTTAACAAGAAAGGAATATTTCACACAGTTCACAGCCAATTAAATTTCTGACTCTGCGAAGCACAGCCTCCCATCCTTAGTAATCTAAAACCGGGAAGAAGTGATTTCCATTTGTAGATGCAATTGCAGATGTGATCTGAACAGATCATAAATATAACTTACTTAAGACGTTTTTTTGATGTCCAACTTGCACTGTTTTTTTTTAAATAATGTTTTTTTCACATGAAGAAGAAAAGTGAAGTTCCTGCCCTTTTTATTGGAAGATAGAAGAGGGGACAAGAAGCCAAAGGAACGGTTGTTTATGAGATGGAGAATCCGAAACTGGCCTAATGAGTACGAAATAGCAGACTGATCTGTGCTCTGCTTAAAGTCTTTGCCAATGAAGTCAATGATTCAGCATGAATGCAGCTTCCTACTTTCAAAGTACTGCAACTTTGATCGAAAAATTTTCTGATTATACATTTCCAGAGGGGAGCCTTGTTCACCAGAACAGCATATTGTATACCAATAAGCCCTTAGACGTCTATGCACAATGTCACATCTGGAATTAGACAGAAGATTACAGCGTACAAACAATTTTCTTGCATCTGTTTCTGACGGTTCCTTAAAAGGAAGAAAGAACAACTTTCATGACTACAGACATCGTCAGAGTGCTCATATCCAAGAAAGTTCTTTTCTTCCTGAAGTGTAAGGTATAGCAGCCAATCTGCACATAGTGCCTTCTCACAAATGGCCATCTGATTGTGACCAGCTAAGTTTCAGGTTGACAGCCAAATACTGGTCAGAACATTGGAGAAAAGTTACCGATCAGCTTCAACTTAGAGGGATGTTCCATACCCAACCAGACAGCACTCGTGCATTACTGCAACAGTTTTGATTTGTCACCTCATAACTCCAGCAGTTGGGACTAACCTGTGACCACCTCATCCGACTTCTACACAAATTGCTTTCTCAGATTTGAAAGGACTCAGTTCAGATTTGTACAGAGTTCAGATGAAGCCAATAGTAATGTGGGCCAGTCATCACACCACTGGCCCCTGTGAACGAAAGGGCTGTACTCAGATGACCAGGCAAGGTCAGTGGATCTGCATAAATTACAGTGACTCAGGGCCCCCTTGAATCAGGCCTGAAACTGTGCTAGAATAGAAAGGAGGGCAAGTGGCAGGAATTAGAGGGTGCAAGTAAATAGAGACCTAACATTTATACAGAACATTTCACATCCTGAAAGCCTTGTAGCCAATGAATTATATTTGAAGCAGAGTAAACTTTGTTGGAAATGGTTGGCATGGTAATGCCATTGGACTAATAATCTGAAAGTCCAGGGCAATACTAAGGTTTGACGTAATGGTAGTATCTCTACCCCCGAGCCAAGATGCCTGAGTTCAAGTCCCCCCTTCCCCAGTGTTATGAGATAACATCTCTGAACACATAGATTTGAAAATATCAATTCAGGAGGTGAAACTAAAATTTAATTAGCAAAATCTGGATTTGACAGCTAATCCCTGTAACTGGGTTGTTATTGATTGTCACAAAAACCAATCTGGCTCACTGATGTCTTTTAAGAAGGAAAATTGCCATCCTTATCTAGTTCAGCCTCTATGTCACTTCAGATCCATAGCAATATGGTGGACTCTGAACTGCCCAATCAAATGGAATCAGAGTTGTCCAGCACGGAAACAGACTCCTTAGTCCAACTTGTCCATGCCTACCAGATATCTTAAATTAATCTAGTCCCACTTGCCAGCATTTGACCTTTATCTCTTCCTATCCATGTATCAAGCAGATACCTTTTAAATGTTGTAATTGTACCAGCCTCCATCACTTCCTCTGGCAGCTCATTCCATACACGCACCACCCTCCGCATGAGAAAGTTGCCCCTTAGGTTCCTTTTAAATCTTTCCCCTCTCACCTTAAAGCTACGCCCTCTAGTTTTGTACTCTTCTAATCCGGGAAAAAGACCTTGGCCATTCACTCTATCCATGGTTCTCATGATTTTATAAACAACTATAACGTCACCCCTCAGCCTCCTACACTCGAGGGAAAATAGCCCCAGCCTATTCAGCCTCTCCCTGTAGGTCAAATCCTCCAACTCTGGCAACATCCTTGTAAATCTTTTCTGCGCCTATTCAAGTTTAACAACATCCTTCCTATAGCAGAGAGACCAGAACTGTACACAGTATTCCAAAAGTGGCCCAACCAATGTCCTGTACAGCCGCAACATGACCTCCCAACTCCTATACTCAATGCACCGACCAATAAATGCAAATGTACCAAATGCCTTCTTCACCACCCTGTCTACGTGCGACATCAACCCCAAGGTCTCTTTGTTCAGCAACACTCCTCAGAGTCCTACCATTAAGTGTACAAGTCCTGCCCTGATTTGCCTTACCAAAATGCAATTATATTTATCTAAATTAAACTCCATCTGCCATTCTTCGGGCTATTGGTACACCTGATCAAGGTCCCGTTGTTCTCTGAGGTAACTTTCTTCACTCTGCACTACACCATCAATTTTGGTGTGATCTGCAAAATGGCCTATGAAGGCACTCAGTTCAAATGCACTTAGGGATAGATAAAAATGCTGGCCTTGTCAGCAACACTCATATCCCAGTAAGGAAGAAATGAACAAAGTCTCTAGTAATGCGAACATTGAACATACAAACAATCGTAGCTAAGTCATTCACAGATAACACAGTGTGGAGCTGGAGGAACACAGCAGGCCAGGCAGATCAGAGGAGCAGGAAAGCTGATGTTTCGTGTTGGGGCCCTTCTTCAAACATGAGGGAGGGGGAACGGGGCTCTGAAATAAATAGAGAGAGTTGAGGTAGGTAGGATGGCGATAGGTGAGTGCAGGTAGGCAGTGCTGGGGATTGGTCAGTGAGGTGGGAGAAGTGGATAGGTGGGAGCGAAGACAGATAGGTCAAGGAGGCAGGGAAATCTCCACCATTACCTACCTGCACTCACCTATCACCAGCCCACCTACCTTCCCCAGCCCCACCCCTCCTCTATTTATTTCAGAGGCCCCTTCCCCCTCCCTCATTTCTGAAGAGGGGTCCCGACCTGAAACATCAGCTTTCCTGCTCCCCTGATGCTGCCTGGCCTGCTGTGCTCCTCCAGCTCCACACTGTTGTTTCTGACTCCAGCATTGGCAGTTCTTACTAAGTCTCTCACAGCAAGCTTTTCCAAGCCGTTATGCAATAAATGACAAACTAATCTGGATGAGAGACAAACATTGGCATTGGTCAGGTCAGCTGCGAGAACATCCCTGATATTCTTCAATATCGTGCAATGGGACCTTTTACATGCAGCCAAGGGAGCAGAGGGGGCTCCAGCTTAACATTTCATCTGACAATCCGACCGCAATCAGTGAAGACAGACAACAGCACCTCCTCTGTAATAATCCTCAACACTGGTGCCCCACAAGGATTTGTCCTCAGCCCCCTACTGTACTCCCAGTACACCCATGACTGTAGTCAAATTCTGAATGAACGCCATCTACAAGTTTGCTGACTACACCATTGTGGTAGGATGGATATCAAACAACAATGAGTCAGAATACAGGAAGGAGTTAGAGGGCTTGGTGTCATGGTGCAATGATAACAACCTTTCTCTCAATGTCAGCAAAACCAAAGAACAGACTTCAGGCAGAAAGGAGGAGGACAATGCCCTTATCTACATCAACAGAGCTGAGGTGGAGAGGGTCTACAGCATTAAGTTCCGAGGAGTGATGATAAACAACAATCTGTCCTGGATCTCCCACACAGATGCGACAGTCAAGAAGGCACAACAATGCCTCTTCTTCCTCAGGCAGCTCAGGAAATTCAGCATGTCCATAAGGACCTTCACCGACTTTTACAGATGCATCACTTCTATCCAGATGCCTGGTGTGGCAACTGCTCTGCCCAGGACCGTATGAAACTACAGAAAGTTGTGTGCACAGCCCAGACCATCACAGAAGCCAATCTTCCATCCACTGACTCCAGTTACACTTCTCATTGCGGTGGGAAGGCTGCCAACATCATCAAGAACCCCTCCCACTCCGGTAATGCTTTCCTACAACCTCCTCCGTAAGGCAGAAGGTACAGAAGCCAGAGCACATGCACCAACAGGCTGTTATTAGATTGCTGAATGGACCCCTCTAACTTCAAATAAGGTTCAAATTCTGTTTTTTCCTTCACAGATGCTGCCAGACCTGCTGGGCTTTTCCAGCAACTTTGTTTTTGTGTCAAATAATGTTGATCTTGCTAATGTTGATTTTGCTTTGCGCACCTCCTGTGCAGCTGTAACTTTGAATGCCTCAATCTGTCTAAGCGCCCTATGATCTGTATGTCCTTGTTTGCTGTGATCTGTCTGTACTGCTCACAAAACAAAACTTACCACTGTACTTAGGTACATGTGACTGCAATAAATCAAATCAAATTAAATCAAAACAGAGCAGCATACCCTCAAGACCAAGTAAGAACAATGTCGATAACTTCAAGTGTGATACACACTTGAACCAACATGAATACAGTAAATCACATTTCCTTCGCTGATGCACAGTAATAATTTGTTAGTGGGAGTCGGGGCATTAATGACTAGGATCACAAGAATTTTATTTCACACTGGGACATAGATGTCAGATTCGTTCTCTTAATGAGCTATCTTTTGCTGCAGTAAATTGCATGAATTCCATATTCCAAATCAATGGCAGAGTAAACTAGACCGACCTTCTTGTTGTGCATACGTGTCTGCGAGGTCTTATCAAAAACTGCAGCAAGCGTTGTGTCCGGTTTTGTGACACAACTGCACCAAATTGAAAATTACTGAAGTGGTCAGACTCCGATACACACAAGCAGTGGATTTGAAACCCAGTTTCCGTGACATTATGCATGTTCATTTCCCAAGTAGCCATCATTTCTCATCCTCTGTCCCACCCTACGTGACTTCTCTGCATCTCCTGCCAACTGTTGTCAATGGCATCTTATAACATTACCTACAAAAAACTCTATGTTACAACATTATGACATGCACACACTGTCTCTGTCTGTCAGTCCCCACATGAACTGATGCGAATGTTTGCGTAAAATAGCACTTTTATACTCAGAACAGCAGCGTCCACAAAAATTATGCCTGCAGGAACCAGACCAGTTCTACTGTATTCATTTTTTGATTTGTGAGGAAAGCCAAAAACATAGGAAAATGAACTCGACTGTTTGACCAGAGCTGCTCCAACCTCTACAATGTATTCTGCATGTTTTCCCACTGGTTGTGATGTTTCACCCACATATTTTTACTTATTCAGTATTTAGCCTGCGGAGATCCAAGTATTTGAAGCAGGGATTGCCACCAACTGCGCAGAATGTTTCAAGTAGGAAGCACACACGTCACTGCCACAAATGACAGCATTGGTTAAACCATGCGTCAACATCAAGCACTAATCAAAGACATAACTTTCCCATAAGAATGTGAAGTGGGGGATGGGAGTGCAAGTGGAGCAGAGAGGAGAGCATTCCATCCCATATCTCCAACACATGCTGGACTCCAACATTAGAAATAGCACAGATCTCGATAAACATTTTGCCAGAGGGTATTTATAATACTTTTCATCTCATTGCAGACAGATATTACTGACTCAGATATATGGGCAAGTTTGTTGTTGCTGTTACAATAGAGATGTAGTGAGTGCACAAGACAATGCACCTCAGTCAATACAGGAGCAGATTTCCTGCATGAATAACTAGACTTTATCCTACTTGGTGGATCGCACCATCTTTGTGAAACCTGCGCAATTATTCCATTGAATTCAACAGATAAGACATGTTGCTGTCTTAATCTTCCATGCTACAACGAGGTACGAGTGCATTCAAGCATATTTGCTCATTCGGTCTACACTGTGCAAGATGCCTGATTGAAATGTTGATCAAAGTGGTGGAAAATAGGGAAGGATAGGTAAATATGTCAATATGTCCTTTGGCACAGCTAGCTGACCAATGGCATAAGGCCTTAGAAAGTAGTATATTTCCAACAATCTAAATCAATTGGGCCTCAACACTTACAAAATTAAACTATATTTTAATGTTGTCACAAGATGGTTATGAAACTAAACATATTTTCCCAAGAACAAATGATGAAAATATTCGATGCAAGCAGCCGACTGCATTCCATGAGGATCTGTTCGGCACTGGGTGAAGCAGCCTCACATTTTATCAATGCTAGTGAGTATCAGACCCTGAGTCTACGAAATCCCATTCCTCATCATTCTGTAGTTGGGCCTTCACTCCAAACTGGAGTGATAGTGTGAATGGAAGCCACTTGACAGCAAATGTTGGGTTGTCATTTAAGTGCCCCAGAACTGATATCGCAGTGATTTGTTTAGACATATTGAAATGATCACCATGGATTAATAATGTATACCGGAGGCAGCGAGAAGCATTGTGATCCCCATCCACACCACTGTCGTGAGATGTCAAGTAAGCAAAGGATTGTCAGGTCTCTGTAAAAATGCTTTGTGGCTATGTTGACTCTTGCGGTTTTCAATCTTCATGTTTTACAAGTATACCAATTCCTTTGAGCCATCCAGATTTATTTTCCAAAAGCAATACTGTCATTTTTGACTTTTAATAACTGTCATATCAGTCATAAGACAATTAAGGATCAATATTACGTTTCTGCCATGCCATAGTTCCACCAAGTGTGAATCTTCTTGTCCATGCTTCAAAACCCCAATGTTTCTCAAATATTTGTGCATGTTTGTCTTGTTAAAGTACAAAAAGATAATTATCTGAGACTTTTTTTCTTTGAAGCACATTGATTATCCATCCAACTCATCCAAGCCGACCAGATATCCCAAATTAATCTAGCCCTACTTGCCAACATTTGGCCCATAACCCTCTAAACTCTTCCTATTCACGTACCCATCCAGATGCCTTCTAAATGTTGTAATTGTACCAGCCTCCACCACTTCCTCTGGCAGTTCATTCCATATATGCACCACCCTCTGCATGAAAAAGTCGTCCTTAGGTCCCTTTTAAATCTTTCCCCATCATACCTTAAACCTATACCCTCTAGTTTTGTACTCCCCTACCCTGCAGAAAAGACCTTGACTACTCACCCTATCTATACCCCTCATGATTTTGTAAAATTCCAAAAGGTCACCCCTCATCCTCCGAGACTCTAGGGAAAATAGCCCCAATCTATTCAGCCTCACTGTATTGCTCAAACCGTCCAACCCTGGCAATATCCTTCTAAATCTTTTCTGAACCCTTTCAAGTTTCACCACATCTTTCTTACAGCAGGTCAAGGCTCTTGATTAAAAATACATTGCCTACAGTAAGGAGGCACACAATGTTTGCAGCATTAAATCAGTTAAGTTTTCTATTATTTCCTAAAACTTTCTCCCATCAACACAAATGCTCTTTGGGCCAATATGGACTAGACAACAAGAGATACTTCTAGGCAAGTGGCAAACCTGCTGGTTCCTTCTCTCTTCAGACCTATTCCTCAATAAGAAAGATAGCTCCCTATTGCTGCACAGCATTGCAAGTATTTGCGAGGGATCCAGACAGCTTACTGCAGGGGGAAAACACTGAGCTATAGAAAGTTGGCAATGCTAGTGATCCTGGTCAGCTTGATCTCCTGGGGTTTGCGGGAAATGTGAGCATCAGAGAAGAATTTCCAATTGTGTTCCTTCCCTTAAATTTACCTGAGGAACTTCCACCACTCACCTGAGAGAACATGAACAGAGTCTGATGGCGAGACTGGGGAGTGAGACACAGCTTATGCATTAGCCGGGTGTTTCACCTCCTGGTTTCGCTTGTGACTAGAGATGACATAAGCCAAGAAAGCAAGCAACTTGGAAACCAACTGAGGTGGAGACCAGAACAAGAGCCCCTTAATCAGCAGTGTGATGTTTGCCTATTGTGGTTAGTGTACCCTCACTCGGCAACACAATAAGGCAAGGCAGCATTAATTTAGGAAAAGCAGAAACCACAGAGAACACAAGCATCAGCTTTGTTATTTAACACCGTACCATAGGCAAAATAAACAAGCCAGGGCTGAAAGGCTTCGCACCAACTAAAAAACAGTAAATAAAGGCCCATCTGTTCTGTGCCTATGCAGCAGGAAGAGTCTGTTTGGGATGATGAAAGACTTCCACGCACAACCACACAGGCCCACAGTGTGACCTGGAAAAATAAACCAAGGAGCCTGATGTCTTCCACATTTCATCCCTGCAGCCTCCAAAAAGGCAAAGCGAGTGCACATGTGGTACTCATTACTCCAAACCCTAAGCAATCGGTGGCCAGTTAAATGTAAACACTCACAAGGAAGTGGCCCTCTGCTGGTGATGAATGAGCTATTAAAACCAGCGCTCTGTCCCCACCGGTAGACATCAGCACGGATCTGCCTGCACACCAGGCAAAACAAAAACAAGGGAGAACAGTCGTTCGGGTACGTTCGGACCTCGATTGGGGTTTGCAAAAATGAATCCCATAACAGAATGATTTAACTTGACAGCATTGAATCCACTGCAGTCTTAAACAGGTATACCAGAATTAACATTGATTAACAATGACTTTTAGGTCAGTTGTTCAGAACATGGGAAATATAATCCACAGATTACTGCTGGCAAGAATCTAGGTATTATAAACACTATTGCTGATTATTTATCCGGCGCACATATTCCAGGACATCTTTAATGGCAGAGAATAATTACTTTGGGTGCACTAAAAACTTCACTGCAGTCAATTATACTGGAGCTCATATAATTTACATAATTTAACACAGAGGGAGCTGGTTTGTAACGGTGAAGTTGCAGGGCTAGGAATTCAGAGACCTAGGTTAATGCTCTAAGGACAAACATTCAAATCCTCAAATGACAGGTGGTGGAATTTAAATTCAATTATTAAAGCAGAAATTGAAAGCTAGCCTAAGTGATGGTGACCATCGCAACAATCGCAGACTGTTGCAAAAACCCACCTGGTTCACTAATGTCCTTTAGCAAATCTGTTGTCATAGCGTCACACAGCTGGGAAACAGACCCTTTGGTCCAACCCATCCACATCGACCATAATCCCAAACTAAGCTAGTCCCACTTGCCTGCATTTCGCCCATAACCCTCCAAACCTTACCTATTCTTGTACTTATCCAAATGTCTTTTAAACGTTGTAATTGTACCCGCATCCACCACTTCTTTTCAAAGTTCATTCCGTGTGTGAATGACTGTGTAAAAAAATTGCCCCCTAGTCTTTTTTACTCTTTCTCCTCTCACCTTAAAAATATGCCCCCAGTCTTGAGATCTCCCACCCTAGGAAAAAGACACCTGCCATCCACCTGTTATCTATACCCTCATGATTTTATAAACCTCTAAGATCATTACTCAACCTCCTGCCCTCCAGTGAAAAATGTCCCAGCCTATTCAGCCTCTCGTTACAATGCAAACCCTCCATTCCCAGGAACATCCTGGTAAATCTCTTCTGAAACCTCTCCAGTTTCATAATATTCTTCCTTATCCGGTCTGGTCTGGTCTATGCATGTGACTCCAGGCCCACAATAATGTAGTTGGCTCTTAACTGCCCTCTGAAATGTCCTCAGCTGTATCAAATGGATGCCACAAAGTCAAATGGAATGAAACTGAACAAACCACCGGGCATTCACCTAGGCCTTAGAATTGACAACGGCCCTGTAAAATGCCCACTACTAAGATGCGGAGTTCCAGGCCAAACTTTGAAGAGCTGTCCCATAATGCAGTCAAGCAACAGTCTGACATTGTCTGCTAGGTCACACTCTATGCATATGACTATGTCCTAGGTATCCCCATCCTCATCCCATTATGTCCTATCCCACTGGATGGGCAGACCTATCACAGGAGGCAACGCATGGATATACAGTGGGAGGGGTCTGCTCTGGGAGTTGTCAATGTTGATTCCAAACCTCAAAGTCTCATTGCATCAGGTCAAACATGAGCAATCTCCTGCTGATTGGCACTGACTGCTATCACTCCCAACTCCACCCAACTGATGAATCAACACTTCCTGTGTCCATTATCAATTGGAAGAGACACTGAGGGTTGGAAGGACAGAGAATGTCCACGGGGTGGGCTTGTTAATGTCCATCACCAACAGAAGCTCAGTAATAGCATCATTGATCGAGTAGCCAAGTCCTAAGGACATTGTGATAGACTGGGTCTGCAGCAGGTGGTGAAGGAACTTGCTACAGATTTATCTGTCCATAACAGCTGTGGTAGGTGTGATCAAGTATAGACACAATCAGTCCTCCTCATCTTTTGTGTGGCACCATCAGTGTAGTAAACTGGACAGACCTCAAACAGATCCTGCAACTCAAGACTGAATATCCATGAGGCATGTGGGCCATCTCCAAGAAGACAGAATCTAACAATCTATAGGTTTAACATCGCCCAATCCTCCACCATCAACATTCTGGTGGTTATTATTAGCTAGAAGCTGAACTGGACCAGCTAAATAAATACTTGGCTATAAGGACAGGTCAGTTGCTGGGAATTCTGTGTCAAGTAACTCAAATTCTGACTTCCCAAAGTCTAACTATGTTATACAAGGCAAAAGTCAGGAGAGCAATAAAATACTCTCCGTTTACCTGGATGCATGCAATTTATCCTTGACACCACCTAAGACAAAGCTGCCTGCTTGGTTGACACCCTATCCACCACCTTTAGTGCTCATTCCCTCCTCCATTAACACACGGTAGCAATAGTGTATACAGCATCTATAAGATGGACTGCAACAGCTCACCAAGACTCCTTGGACAGCACCTTCCAGACCGACAGCTGAGGAGGAAACACTGCCAAGCGCATTTTCCCCTCTAAGCCGCACACCATTCTGACTTGGAAAGACAAATGCCCATCCTTCACGGTCACTGTATCAAAAACTCACAACTCCCTCCTTAACAGCACAGTGGATACACCGAAACCATGGGGACTATGACAGTTTGAAAAGGCAACTCACCTCCTTCTCCCGGGCAACAAATGATGACCTAGCAAGCATCTTCCACTTAGTTTTATTTTCATCCAATCTTTTAAATGAAAGAAAAGAAAAATTGCATTTATATTGCATCTTTCACTATCTTAAAATGTTGCAAAGAACTTTACAACCAACTAGGCACTTTTGAAGCATACTCACTGTAGTACAAATGCACAAAATGTAGCAAAGTATTCCCAGACAGCAAGGACAAACAGGCATGTGATAATGAACAGATAATCTGTCTTCTTCTACTGATATTTGCTGAGGGATAAACATTGGACATGATACTAGAAAAACTCCTCTTCTCTCTGTTGAAACAGTGCCATGGCACTTTCCATGTCAACCAGAGAAGGAAAACCAGAAATTGATTTAATATCTTTTTCGAAGCACTACTCCTCCAACAGTTCAGAAGCCCCTAAGCACTATGTCAAGCTAGAAATTCAGCTTGTGTCTCTGAAGCGGTATTTGAGCCCACGACTTTCTGGAAGAAAAGTAAATGCGCTTAACAGCTGAGCCTCTACTTCCTGAATGTTAATTTGCTCATCTCATTGCTTCTACTCCTCTTCCTCCATATGATTGCACCATGTCTAACAATAGCATGCTTCTTGTAGTAGTTCTGAACATAATGAAGAATTAGTAAACACTTTATGGTCTCAAAATACTTTGTATCTCAGATATTTACGACCAGCATTGCTGGGCAGGATTTCTGAATATTTCTATTTAAGGCACTCGTGAGCAATAAGACGCTCACAGTTGTAGTAATAAAGGCACAAGATTTTGGTGATAAAGACGATTGACGCATTAATGTGTTAAACAACATCATTAACCAGAAACTCAACAGGACTCACCACATAAATACGATAAGAGCAGGCCAGAAGCTAGGAATACTGCGGCAAGTAACTCGCCTCCTGACTCTCTGAAGCCTTGTCTACAATCTACAAGGCACAAGTCAGGAGTGTGATGGAATACTCCCCACTTGCCTGGACGAGTCAGCTCCAACAACACTCAAGAAGCTTGACACCATCCAGGACAAAGCAGCCCACTTGCTTGGCCCCACATCCACAAGCATCCACTCCCTTCGCCACTGACGCTCAGTAGCAGCAGTGTGTACCATCAAGATGCACTGCAGAAATTCACCAAAGATTCTCAGACAGCACCTTCCAAACCACAACCACTTCCATCTAGAAGGACAAGGGCAGCAGATATATGGGAACACCACCACCTGCAAGTTCTCCTCCAAGTCACTCACCATACTGACTTGGAAATATATCGCCGTTCCTTCACTGTCACTGGGTCAAAATCCTGGGATTCCCTCCCTAATGGCATTGTGGGTCTATCTACAGCACACACACTGCAGCACTTCAAGGAGGCAGCTCACCACAGCTCCTCAAGGGCAACTAGGGATGGGCGTTAAAAAACATATTTTACGAGGCAAACCCTGGTAAAAGAGATGTACAGCCATTGGTATTTCATTGAGTGGATGTGCTGGCTGAGATTCCTTGGTGTATTTGTCATATCATGCTAATTTTAGTCGGGCACTTTTGCCAAGTTTGCATATCCAACTGCATTTGGGAGGGGAAAATCAAGAGAAAACATAAGTAGAATCTGAATCTCGAGTTACATGACCTATTTGAGGTTTCCTAAATGTCCTGTGGAGCACAAGTTCATTTCTGGCATGGAATCTCATCTGCACGAGGTGTGTACTGCAAGACTAAGCATGATGTGTGACCAATATGCATGGAGGTTTAGCATAATCATTCCTAATTTAAATGGAGTCTAAGCTTGATGATTTTTACCTTTAAATATGCTTCCTGATTAAAGACAGAGAATGTATTGGCATTGTCATTCAAATGGGAAAAGATGATGTCAATAGAGGCTGAATAGGCGATAACATGTCGTGTGAGCCAACATGTTGTCTTAGTATAAATAATAAAAATAAAACTAAAAGGGATCTTGTGGCCCTGCCCCTATCTCTGGGCCAGTAGGTCTCAGTCTAAGGCCCACCTGCATTGGAATCACAGACTCCCTACTGTACAGAAGCAGGCCATTTGGCCCATCGAGTCTACAGTGACTCTCCGAAGAGCATCCCACCCAGACCCACCCTATTCGTCTAACCTTGCTTTTCCCATGGCTAATCCACCTAACCTACACATCTACGGACTGTGGGAGCAACACCCGGAGGAAACCCATGCAGACACGGAGAGAATGTGCAAACTCCTCACAGACAGTTGCCTGAGGGTGGAATCAAACCCGTGTCCCTGGCGCTGTGATGCAGCAGTGCTAACCACTGAGCTGCTGTGCCACCCAGCGGTGTGTCAAAATATATCCAAACCAGTTGATTAAAAATAACTCCAACTGCACATTCATTATGTTCCTCCTCTGACCTACAAAAGGTATGGTGTCTGAAATCTAGCACCTTCAGGACCATGGGCTGTGTGAGATTTTGGCCCTGCCTGGATATTGGATTGCCTATTAGCCAGCATGGGTGAATCCAAGACAGATTCCTGGTGCAAAATGTTTAAATCATGCATTTTTAGCGTAAGGTCCATACCACTGTTCTGTGAATAAGTGGGAACACCAAAAGCACAGGCTGGGCCAACTGCTAAATGCAAATGGACAGGGCAAATCACATAACTGCTTCCTTGGCAGCTTACAGTCAGCAAATGTAATTATAACGGTCTGCAAATTCACTGTAAGACATGGAAGTATTGCATGCAAAACAGTGTACAAAGATAAGATGTGCTCTCCTGATATATTGTGCAATGAGTGCAGTGGTTTAGAAATATAGGATGTTACACCCAACTCAGTACAATCCTTTGGTTAAGAAGATACAGCATCTTCACAACATAGGCCTCGGTCAAGCTATTAAATGAAACACATACAGCAGCAAAGACTGACAACTCAAAGATTAAGGAGGGTAGAGGAGTGCCAGCAAATGGATCCACCCACACACATAAAATCTCCCCTTACTTCCCCGTTGCACAGCCACTGAGCAGCCATGAATGAGTGTTTAGCAAGATTACCATTTTGCTAGATAGTCCACAGCAAACATAGCAACAGGGGAGAACTGCATAGGTACGATATGGAAAATCAAGTTGCAATGAGCCTTGTGAACATGGTCAGAATATGTTGCTTGCAGTTGAAAACTAAGCCCCTCAAAGCTCAGCACCATTTCTCAAGTCAGCTTGTATCTAATTCGCAGCAAGGTCAAAAGGGTCAATCTTCAACGCACTGCTGACAAACCAATTTCCACCACCACACCACACCCCTGACCTGCCATCTTCAGGACAAAAGCAGACAATTAATCAGAATCGGGTAACCCTTGTGTGTTTTCCTTTTCTTCTGAATCTCAAGCATTTTTGTACAAAATAAGGAAATAAAGTTTTTGAAATTAGCCAAACTGCAGGATGGAAAGTTGCCATCAATGGGCAGCACAGTGTTTCAGCGGTTAGTACTGTTACAGGAAGGATATTATTAAACTGGAGGGGGTTCAAAAATATTTACCAGGACGTTGCCGGGAAAGTTGGGTTTGAGTTTAAAAAAAAAATAGACTGGGACCTTTTTCCCTGGAGCATAGGAGGTTGAAGGGTGACTTTACAGAGGTTTATAAAATCATAGATGGGCATAGATAAGGTGAATGACACGGTCTTTTCCCTAATGTGGGCGAGTTCAAAACTAGTGGTTGTATTTTTACGGTGAAAGGACAAAGACTTAGAAAGGACATGAGGGGCAACTTTTTGCTTCACAGAGAGTGGTTCGTGTGTGAAATAAACTGCCAGAGGAAGTGGTGGACACGGGTACAGTTACAATGTTTAAAAGACATTTGGATAAGTTCATGAATGGGAAAGGTTTGGAGGGATATGGGCCAAGCAGAGCCAAGTGGGACTAGTTTAGTTTGGGAACATGGCTGGCATGGACTAGCTGGGCCGAAGGGTCTGCTTCTATACTGTACAACTTGATGATTCTATACTGCCTCACAGCGCCAGGGACCTAGGCTTGATTCCTGCCTTAGGCAACTGCCTGTGTGGAGTTTGCACATTCTCCCCGTGTCTGTTTGGGCTTCCTCCGGGTGCTCCGGTTTCCTCCCACAGTCCGAAGTGCCCACAGTGTCCAGGGATGTGTAGGCTAGGTGGATGAGCCATGGAAAATGCAGAGATGGAGAGGTAGGGTACTGGGGTGGGTCTGGGTGGGATGGTCTCCAGAGGGTTGGCGTGGATTTGATGGGCTCCCATACTGTAGGGATTCTATGAGTCTAACGTGGTTCTAACTCCAGGATCAGGCTTTGAATCAAGGTCGATGTGACGAAAATCATCACGTTCGAGACAAATTAAGTTTCTACAGATTGAATCAGCTTCGACTTGGCAGCGATCTAAGACACATATCTCACCAGTAAGCTAACATTCTAACGCAGACAAGTTATAGAAGGTAGTTGTCACAATCATGGACTTCCTTTTAAAATTTGCAGCACTGGGGAGTTACCACTGACTAGAAACTACACTGAGTTAGCCATATAAATACTATGGCTACACGAGCAAGTCAAATGTTGGGAATCCTGCACCGAGTAACTCATCCTGTCTCTCCCCAAAGCCTAACCAAGGCAAAAGTCAGGAGTGTGATGGATACTCCCCACGAGCTGAGTCGGGTGCAGCTCCAACAATGCTCAAGAATCTTGATACCATCTGGACAAAGCAAACCCACACCTGACTGGCACCACATCCTCAAACATCCACTCGCTCCACCAATGTACACACAGCTGCTACTGAGCATCAATCTACAAGACGCATTGTAGAAATTCACCAAGGTTCCTTAGACAGCATCTTCTGGACTCATAATGACTATAATCCAGAAACACAACGGCAGCAATTACATGGAAATACCACCCCAGACAAGTGCCCCTCCAAGCCACTCACCACCCCACCTTGGAACTACATCATCATTCCTTCAGTGTCACTGAGCCCAAATGTTAGAACACCCCCTCTAACAGCATTGTGTGTCTAGCTACAGCTCACCACCACCTTTTCAAGGATAACCAAGGACAGACTGTAAATGCTGCCCCAGCCAGCAATGCCTTCATCCCATGAGTGAATGAATTCAAAGTTAAGTGCGGTGCATTTTTGAAGCAAAACAGAAAAACTTTTGGTCTGTATTTTGGACCAATTCTACACGTGACCTATCTATTTCTGAACCTATTGCTCATCCTGTAAAAAATGTTGTTATGCAAAAGACTCAATCCAATTGTACAAACACAGGGTGCAAATCGTAGGCACAGAGATCCATTCCCAACATTCAACACACTGGATGTTCATTTACATTTGTTTTCAGAGCACTTGGCAATGACAATTTGGTTAAGTTCCATTTTCTCTAAAGCAGTTTGCTGAAGACTTGGCAACGGATTTCAATGTCCAACTGCTAATGATACAATCATAGGAATACAATCAAAGGGGAGCCAATGGCCTAGTGGTATTATCGCTGGGTTGTTAATGTTCTTGGGGCCTGGATTTGAATCCCACCATGGCAGATGATGGAATTTGTATTCAATAAACAAAAAATCTAGAATCAGTGATGAGCATGAAATGATTGTGAGGAAAAAGAAAATATCTGGTTCTTTGATGTCCCTAAGGGAAGGAAACTGCCATCCTTAACTGGTCTGGCCTACATGTGACTCCAGACCCACAGCAAAATCATAGATCATAGATCATAGAATCCCTACAGTGTAGAAACAGGCCCTTCAGCCCAACAAGTCCACACTGATACTCAGATCATCCTGGTTGACTCTTAACTGCCCCCTGGGATGGGCAATAAATACTGGCCTAGCCAGCAATACCGTCTTCTAATGAAAACAAAATGCAGGTTTTCAGAACAGGAGCCTGATGAGCCTGCTCTACTGTTCAACAAGATCACAACTGATCTGATGTGGTCTCAGCTCCACTTTCCTGTCTATATCCCACAAAGATTGACTCCTTTGTCTAGTAAAAATCTACTTGACTGAGCCATCAAATTTATTCAAGACCCAACCTCTCAGAAAGAGTATTCCTCACTTTAATGACCCTCTGAGAAAACAACGTTCTCCTTATTCCTGTTTTATACATGAGATCTCACTAATTCTTAAACTGTGCCCACCAGTTTTATTCTCCCTCTCCCAATGAGACATCCTCCTGGTACCCACCCCATCCAGTCCCCTCATGATCTAAAGTTTCGAAAAGATCACTGTTTATGTTTCTAAACTCCAATCACATGATCAATGATATTCATGCTCACGCATACCACTCAATTTTTTTTGCATGCATTGCAGCCTCCGATAATTGAATGGGTTCATATAAGATTTCTGTCTTTTCTTTCCCTACACGAAAGTAGGGAAACTAAAGCATAGGAGGAACAAAATTGTGACATGGATATTAAAATAATGATTAACAGGGTTTGTTAAATTGGAACCAAATCGGTAACAAACTTTATCTAAAAGTGTCTGCAATGCATAGCAAGAGCTTCAACTGTGCAATCACTTAGAGTCATGCAGCACAGAAACAGACCCTTCGGTCCAACCAGTCCATGCTGAGCATAATCCCAAAATAAACTAATTGCACCTGTCTGCGCCTGGCCCATATTCCTCCAAGCATTTCTTATTCATGTATTTATCTAAATGTCTTTTAAATGTTGTGACTGTTTCCATATCTACTACTTCCTCTTGAAGTTCATTCCGCATGCAAACCGTTCTCTGCGTCAAAAAGTTGCCCCTCATGTCTTTTTTATAAATCTTTCCCCGTCACCTTAAAAATTATGCCTGCAAGTCTTGAAATCCCCCATCTTAGGGAAA
The DNA here is from genome assembly GCA_024137785.1 of Ginglymostoma cirratum. Lineage (NCBI taxonomy): Eukaryota > Metazoa > Chordata > Chondrichthyes > Orectolobiformes > Ginglymostomatidae > Ginglymostoma > Ginglymostoma cirratum. The sequence goes on along the minus strand of JAHRHZ010000091.1, from coordinate 7,232,942 downwards.
AGACACCTGCCATTCACCTTATCTCTACCCGTCACGATTCAATAAACTTCTATAAGGGTGCCCCTCAACCCCCTATGCTCCAGTGAAAAAAGTCCCAGCCAATCCAGCCTATTAATATAACCCAAGCCCTCCTTTCTCGGCAACATCCTGGTAAATCCCTTCTGAACTCCCTCCAGCTTAATAATATCCTTCCTATAATGGGGAGATCTGAACTGGACACAGTATTCCAGAAGAGGCTTCACCAATGTCTTGTACAACCTCAACATGACGTTCCAACCCCTACACTCAAGGGTCTGAGGAATGAAGGAAAGTGCGCTAAACACCTTCTTAACCACCCTGTCTACCTGTGATGCAAGCTCCAAAGAATTATGTCCCTGAACCCTTGGTGGTGACTTTGGAGTTACAAGGGAACAGAAGAACCAAATACGGCTGGTTTGTCTATTGCTCTTCCCACATGCAGCTGTGATTCCATCCCAAGTACATGCCAGGACTCCAGAGGCACAGGAGAACAGTCTGAGAAACTTTGTTTGATTAGTCTGTTCAGGTGTGGTATGATATACCTCTGTAGCAAGTTGGAAATGAACCTATAATTTCTGGCCCAGAGGTCGAAACATGACACTACCCCACTATGCTTAATCTAAAAAATGCCATGAATAGCTTGAGCACTATGTTCAAAGGACCGTAAAATTGTAATAAAGACAAGTAGGACTTGGTCTTTTAGCGCATAAAGCCTGCTCCGCCATTTAATAAGATCATGAGTGATCGGATTATAACCTTAATCCACATTCTTGCCAGTCCCTATAGCCTTTAAATCCTTTAACAAGCAAAAATCCAACTCAGACTTGAATGGATTCAATGACCTAGTGTCCACTACTAATTCCAAAGAATAACAACCCCAGAGAAGAAATTCATCCTCATCCCTATTTTAAACGAATAGCCCCTTTTTATTAAACTGTGTCCCCTTGTTCGAGATTCCACCATGAGGGGAAAGATCCTCCAGTACCTACCTTGTCAAGCCTCCTCAAAATCTAACATGTTGTAACAAGATCCAACCCTCATTCTTTTAACCTCCAATGCATTAAGGCTCAGCCTGGTCAACTTTTCTTCATAGGGACAAATGGTTTCAGCCTGGGAATCAGCTTAGTGAAATTTCTCTGAACTGTTTCTAATATATCCTTCCTTAAGCAAGGAGACAAAATTATACACAGTACTCCAGGTATGGTCTCACCAATGCTCTGCACAGTTCTAGCAAGAATTCCCTACTTTTCTGCATCAGTCCCATTGTAATAAAAGCCAAAATCACATTGCTTTACTAATTACTTACCGTACGGTCATGCTGAGAATTCTTGCGATTGATGTACAAAGGCACACGGATCCCTCTGTACTACAACATTCTACAATCTCTATCAATTTAAATAATATTCTGGTTTGCTACTCTTCCAGCCAAAGGGAACAACCATACAGATCCACATGTAGCTTCATCTGCCAGATTTTGACCTATTCACTTAAACCGTTTATCTGACATTGCTGACACCTTTTTTATTCTCCTCAGAACTTGCTTTCCTACCGATCCCTGTATATCAGAAAATGTGGCTACAATATAATCAGTCCTTTCATGCAGGTCACTAATAAACACCATAAATAGTTCAGCATCTCCCACCCCCCAACCGCTCCCCCCCCCCCCAACATTTTGATGCCTGTGGCACTCCCAATAGTTATAGTGTGCCAACCTGAAACTTACCCAGTTACCACAACTCTCGGTTTTCAGTTTGTTAGCCAATCCCCTAGCCTATTTAATATATCAGCGCCAAAACTGTTACTTTGTCAATAACTTTTATGTAACACCATAACAATCCTTTGGAAAATCCAAATACACTGTATGTACTGGGTTCACCCTTTATCATTTCTGGTTATTACAGACTCAAAGAACTTTAATGTGTTCGTCAAGCACAATTTCCCTTTCAGAAAACCATGTTGACTCGAACTGATTGGATTATGGTTTCTTCGAGCATCCTGCTACTGCCTTCTCAATAATGAATTCCAATATTTTCCCAGACGGTAGCTATTAGGCTAACTGGCCTGAAAATGTCCTTCCTTTCTTGAATAGAGGTGTTATATTTGCAATTTTCCCATGTGCTGGGACCCTGCCAGAGTCTGGGAAATTTTGGAAGGTTACAACAACTGTGCCTACTTTTTCTCCAGCCAAATTGTTCACGACCCTTGGATGCAGAATATAAGGTCCAGGGGACTTGTCAGCCTTTAGTCCCATTAGTTTTCCTCCCAAGCTTTCTTTAACAGTCCTGGTTCTTTGAAGTTTCTCCCCTGCTTTCGACTCTTGATTTTATTTTTTGGGATGCTTCCCATGTCTTCTATTGACTGATATAAAACCTTTTCAAAGCGTGCGCAGTTTTCTTCTTTCTCGTTGTTAAATCTGTCTCATCCTTGAAAGGAAACAACCCTAACTTTAGCAGTGTCCTTCCCTATTATATACATGTAGAAGTATTTCTTGACAGCCTTTAGATTTGGCTGGTTTCCTCTCATTCTCAAATTTCTCTCTCATTTTCTTTTAGTCATCATTTGTGGGTTTCTAAAGTTTTCACAATCTTAGCAGTGATCTTTGCAACACTGTACATCTTTTTCTTCCATAGAGGCAGAGAGTCATACTGCACGGATACAGACCCTTCAGTCCAACCAGTCCATGCTGAGCATAATCCCAAACTCAAATTGGCCCACCTGACTGCATTTGGCTTGTATCCCTCCAAACCGTTCCGATTCATGTACTTATCCAAATGTCTTTGAAATGGTGTAACTGTATCCACATCCACCATTTCCTCTGGCAGTTCATTCCACACGCGAACCATACTGTGTGAAAACATTGCCCCTCATGTCCTTTTTAAAACTTTTTCTTCACCCTTAAAAATATGCCCCCTAGTTTTCAACTCCTCCACCCTAGGGAAAAGACCCTTGCTATTCACTTCATCTATACCCCTCACGATTTTATAAACTTCTATAAGGTCACCCCTTAATCTCCTACACTCCACTGAAAAAAGTCCCAGCCTATCCGGCCTATTTTCGAAATTCAAACACTCCATTCCCAGCAACATCCTGATAAATCTCTTCTGAACTTGCTCCAGTTTAATAATAGCCTACTTGAAACAGGGCGACCAGAACTACAAACAGTACTCCAGAAGAGGCCTCACCAACATCCTGTACAACCTCAACATGACGTCCCAAATCCTATCGTCAAAGGTCTGAGCAACGAAGGCAAGCTTGCTAAATGCTTTCTTAACTACCCTGTTTACCTGCGACACAAATTTCAAAGAATTATATATCTGAACCCACAGGTCTCTGTGTTCTACAACACGACACAAGGCTCTACCTTTAATTGTATAAGTCCTGTGCTTTGTTTTACCAAAATGCAATACTTTTCCATATTTTTTCAAATTAAACTCCATCTGCCACTCCTCACACAACTGATCAAGATCTCCTTGTAATCTTAGATACCCCTCTTTATTGACCCCTAAACCACCAATTTTGGTGTCACCCACAAACTTACTAACAAAGAAATATAGAAGATAGGAGCAGGAGGCGGCCATTCGGCCCCACGATCATGGCTAAACTCAATAGCCTAATCCTGCTTCCTCCCCATAACCTTTGATCCTATTTGCCCCAAGTACTATATCTCACCTCTTGAATACAGTCAATCTTTTGGCATCAACTACTTCCTTTAGTAATGAATTCCACAAGCTCACCACTCTTTTGGGTGTAGAAATGTCTTCTCATCTCCGTCCTATCTCATCTACCCCGAATCCTCATACTGTGACCCCGGTTCTGGACACACCTACCATCAGGAACATCCTCCCCGTATCTACCCTGTCCAGTCCTGTTAGAATTTTATAAATCTCTATGAGATCCCCCCCACCCCGTTCATCTGAACTCCAGTGAAAACAATCCCAACCTAGTCAATCTCTCCTCATACGTCAGACCCGCCATCCCCGGCATCAGCCTAGTAAACCTTCGCTGCACTCCCTCAAGAGCAAGAGCATCCTTCCTCAGAAAAGGAGACCAAAACTGTGCACAATATTCCAGTTGTGGTCTCACCAAGGCCCTGTACAACTGCATCAACACATCCCTGCTCCTGTACTCCATGTTTCCTGTATTTTCATCCAACTTGTTTATGTAAATGACGAATGACAGTAGATCCAGTACCGATCCCTTCAGAACACCGTTGATCACAGGCCACTAGTCCGAAAAACAAGCCTCCACCACCACCCTCTGTCTCCTCACCATAAAGCTAATTATGCATCCAACTGACAAACTCTCCCTGAATCCCACATGATCTAACTTTAATTAGTCTGTCATGTGGAATCTTGAGAAAGGCTGTACTAAAGTCTAAGTAAACAACATTTACCGCTCTTCCCTCATCAATCGTTTTGATTACTTCCCCAAAAAATTCTATGAGACACGATTTCCCTTGCACAAAACCATGCTGACCACCGTTACTCATCCCTCGCCTCGCCAAATGCATGTAAATCCTATCTCTCAGAATCGCGTCCAACAACTTACCACCAATCAATTTGATACTATCTTTTACTTCCTTAGTTATTCAAGGATGGTGCATCCTTCTCACACTTTATGCTCTCTCAATTGAATATATTTTTGTCAATAGGTGTGAAGCAGCTCTTTAAATGGCCATCAGCGCTCCTCTACCATCTTACCTTTTAATCTATTCTCCCATTCCATATAGCCAGCTCTGTACTTATATGCTTGCAATTGCCTCTCATAAAGTTTTAGATAGTAGATTCATACCCAAAAACTCTCTAATTCAAACTGAATATAGGCTATCATTTGTGACCCCTCTTCTGTACAGGATTCTTTACTATGACACCATTAATTAATCCTGCTTTATCAAGACTAAAACAGCCTGTACCCTGGTTGGTTCCAGAAAGTATTGTCCTGAAGAATGGTCCAGTCTATGCTCTAGGAACTCATTGTCTAGGCTACTTTTGACAACTTGCTTTATCCAATCAATAAAAAGATTCAAATTTCCCACAATTAATGCAATTCTTTTCTTACAAGCCTCTGTTATTTGTTGATTTATACCCTGCCCTACAGTATAGCTGTTGTCATGGGGCTTACAAACCACTCCCACTAGTAGCTTCTTGAGTTTGCTCTTTCGTATCTCCACCTGAATTGATGCTACTCTTTATCTTCTGAGATGAGAGCATTCCTTAAGACTGTACTGATCTCAGCCTTAGTTATCAGAGCTACCTTTTCACTTCTTATTATTCTTCCAGAATACCCTTCAATATTCCTTTGAAACCCTCTCTTGTAATGGCTATCTTATCATACTCAGTCATTTCAATTTACTTCATCCATCTGATGACAAATGTTGCATGCAGTCAAGTAAAGAGCCTTTAATTCCGTCTTTTTTGTTATTCTTCTCTACTCTAACCTTATCTGCTGCTACATTCTTACATTTGTACTCTCTGTCCATCCCTGTTATACTCTGCTTATCATTCTCGACAACACAACCTTACAGTACTGCCTTGATATTTCTCTTTAACTTTCTTTATCTCTACTCAGATGAGCTCTACTCTCAACTATTTATTTTAAAGCCGTTTCTTTGTCATTACTTTTACAATTCACCAATATAGAGTGCAGCTCAGATGAAGTCCACAACAATAGTGCAGTTCGCTGTAGCCCCAGGGCACCAGTGTTTCAGTGTTTCATGAAGCAAAACCCTTTCCGCACCCTAATCATGTATTCAACTCTCTAATCTTAATTACCCTCATGCCAATTTGCTCCTGGCTTTGATAGTAGTCCAAAAAAAATCATAGCCTTTGTGTTTCTGCTTCTTAATTTAGCCCCTAGCTAGTCACACTCCCCCAACAAAATCTCTTTCTTAGTCTCACCATTATTGTTGGATCCCATATGGACCGCATCAAGATAAATTGTTCCCCTCCCACTCCAAGTTCCTGGACCAGCCCTGAGGAGTTGTCCTTGACCCTGGCACCCAACAGGTAACGCAGCCTTTGGGACTCAAATGCTTGGTTTCAAAGAAGTTACGACATGCTTTGTACAACTTTTTTTTACAGAGTTGGCCACACCCCATTCACCACTGTGTAAAGCATATTAAAAAAACCTATAATTTTGTCACAAGGTTAACGCACACTGTAGTTTGTGTGTTTACATTGGTTATAATGATACTTCCTTTTATACTGCAATGAGATATTTTTAAAAGATTTGTATGAAATTATGAACACACAGTCAGGAGTGGGCCATTCAGCCCCTTGAACTTGTTCGGCCATTCATTGACACCCTGACTGATCTTTGGCCTAAGTCCATGTACAGGACCTTTGGCCCATATCTCTTAATAGCGTTGCTTCACAAGCATTTATTTATCTCAGATTTAAAATTAACAACTGAGCCCGCATTCACTGCTGTTCATAGAAGAGAGTTCCTAACGTCTACCACCCTTTGTGTGTAGAAGTGCTTCCTGAGTGGTCTGGCCATACCTCTCAGATTGTGCCCACTAGTTCTAGAATCCCTAACAGTGGAAATAGTGTGTCTTTATCTACCCTGTCTTTTCCTTGTAACAGCTTGAAGACCTCCATCAGATCATCCCTTAACATCCAAATTCTAAAGAAAACAGAGAAAAATTTGTGTTATCCCTCCTCATAGCTAAATTCCTGAAATCAAGGTATCATTCTTGTAAATCTACATTGGCTTTGGAGAGGATACAATGTAATCTTCCTAAGGTGTAGTGCCCAGGTCTGCTCACAGTACTCCAAGTGGGTCTAACTAGGGTTTTGTATAACTGCAGCATAGCTTCTGCATTCTTAAACTCCAGTCCTCTAGACATAATGGCAAGAATTCCATTAGCTTTTTTGATGATTTTCCACACTTCTTTAAAAGGTTTGAAGCAGCGAGTGACAGAAGTAATGATTTACAATAAAAATTGGTTCAATGTTTGAAGCAGAGGAAGATATATGCGCATGAAATGAAAAGGGGGGCAGTGAGTTTGTTTTGCATAACTTCAATAAGGAGGTAGTTTAATTGAGCTGAAGTACTAAAAACAGCTAACAGTTCATTTTCCTACTGCTGTGGACATAATTCCTTTCATTCATAGATGGAAGAGCTGAGGACAGAAAGAGCTATTCAGTTTGGAAGAAAACATCCAATGAAGACAAGTGGGGAACTCTTCCAGTGTCCTGACCATCAATCCTCCCTTAACCAGCACTTATCTGATTTGCTGGTCACAGCGCATCGCCAAATACAAATTGGCAACTGCTTTTGTCGTAACGGGCTGTGTTTCAAAGAACTAATTAATAATACATGGAGCACTTGGGATGTCCTGAGGGTGTGATAAAGCACTTTAAAAAGATACATCTCTTCCTACGTCTCACCAACATGCAAAGGGTAGCATGCTTGAATATTTGTTTGGTAACACTCTCATATATTTTGTTTGACAGTTCCCAGAACTGGCACCAGCTTTCCATGTAACAGCCAGTAACTTCTAAAAAAAAACATTTGCTAATCTAATGACTTCCTCACATGCAACACTTCCACTGAAGCCTCTGTTCAAAAACAACAAACTGACATTACAGCGCAACTGATACTCTTTACTCCTGTAATAATAACTCTTTCAGAAAGTCCACAGAATCCCTGCTCTGCTATTCTTAAATAATGGTAGAAATAAACCCCCGATAAGTCCTCATTCTTGTCTAGCTTTCAGCAATACTGTACCAGAAGAATGCATACAATACAATGTTGTTAAGGAGGGTTATTTTATGGCTTAGAGAGACAAACAAACAATAACGTCTGTCAAATTGGGAAGTAACTTACAATATGTTACATTGTATTCTCCACATAATACTGCCGAAAATTGAAGACAGAAAAAACACATAAATGCACTTGTTTCAACTCAACAAAACAGGTGACAGCCATTCACTGGTTCATTTTCACAGTCAACATGTCTGGTTGAAATTTTAAAAAGTCAGGCAGTTGGCTGTCAATCGTCATCAACTGGTGCACTTTTCATGGCAACATCTCTACGGATCAGAAACCACTTGCCAACCAATGAGCGCTTTCCTCTCATAAATGGTCTTCCCTTAAAGTGGAATTCTTTCAAATTGTCCTGATGAGCATAGACAAAATGTTCCAATAAAATTTATCGCTCATCAGCAATGTTCAAGCTCTGTACTACCAAACAACTATTTCTCTCACAAAAACAGAAAGTGTTGAAGAAACTCAGCAGGTCTGGCAGCATCTGTGGTGAGAAAGCAGAGTTAATCTTTGTGAGTCTTTGCCATACACAGTTACATCAGAAACTACTGTCTTTTTGAAGAGAGGGAATCAGTTGAAAAGGAGGCTATTCAGTCCCTTCAGCCTGTTCTAGTTTGATATTAGGTCATGATTGACCTGTGCCCCAAATCCATTGATCCGTCTTTTCTCACTATCTTTCCTGGATAGACTTATCTCAGAAAAACCTCTCAGTCAAGAAAACTTCAATTACTCCAACATTCACAGCCTTCTGAGAAGGTGCTTCTTGATATTGTTCCTGAATGAAACAGCTTTAATTTTGATTTTGACTGCCATTTTTGCTTCCACTCTAGAGGCAATTCTTCCACTGTATTTACCCACGCAACTCCTTTAAACATTTCAAACACCTCAATCAGAACAGTACTCAAATCTCTCATTCTTAAATGAACTCCAAATTAGACTTATGCAATGTGCCTTCGAAATTTAACCCTTTCCACCTCTTGTAAAGCCAAAAAAGAGATCAATTATTCATTGTTCTAACAAAGGGACAACAAGGACATAATTATCCCAATGACCTATTTCTGTGGCATGTACTTCAAATGAAAAACTTTGAGGGTTAACTGAGCCTGACTTACAATGTGACGAGTTTGGATCATCAGACCCGTCTTTGATACACGCTTCCTTCGACTGCTGCCTCGCTTCAAACGAGGGAGCGAGTGGGGCCTTGCAAAATGAGCCATGTTTTCCTCTCCCGATCGTGCATTTGCCAGTTACCAACATCCACAAAATACACATTCCAGCTACTTGTTTTTGTTAAAGCCTTCCTCCGGAGAGCATGTTCCACTTCTGGTGAAGAAAAAGCAAGTATTCACCTGTGTGCTTATTCACAAGAACAAATAGGCAAAACATCATTGCAAATGGACTTTATTTGATGCAAAGGTCTTTACAACCTTTGCTGGCAACACTGCGTGCTTGTTATAAAACATGAAACAAAGGCTAGGATTGGCTTTGACATTACATTTTATAACCAAAGGGTTGTACGGTCGAAGTTGAGTTGTACTTTCTGTTCAAGTTAATTGCTGTTTAAGTATGCATTGTTTGTACTTTGATCGCAAGGCAGGTGACCTCATTCTTCTCCACACTTTTAACGTGGCAAAGAAGACAATCTCACAGCTAGATGCTTTGTCCCTTCCGTTATTGCCAGTACAGTGTTTTGGCAAGTGTACAGAACAGCTTGTGCTGGTGATTTTATTCTGTTTATTTTTGATAAAAGAATGTCTATTATTTGACAAGGGCTTGCTGGCGTAGTTGGCATGATTGGAAGGATGCATGCTCACAGTATGCTCCATCCCGAGACAGATTTAGGAGGAACATACTCAAGCTGATCGATTGATTGATTGTTGTCACATGTACTGAGGTGGAGTGAAAAATGTTGTTTTGTGCTATCCAGGCGGATCGTACCATACAAAGTGCATCAGGGTAGCAGAACAGAGTACAACGTTACAGCCGCAGGGAAGGTGCGGAGAGAGAGATCAGAATTAACATTTGAGACGTCTGTTCAAAAGTCTGATAACAGCAGGGAAGAAGCTGTTCTTGAATGTATTTGTACTTGTCTTCAAACTTTTATATATTCTCCCCCTACGGAAGAATTTGTAAGAGAGTGTAATTGGGGTGGGAGGAGTCTTTGACATTGATTGCTTTCCCGAGGCAGTGAGAAGCATAGATGGAGGCAATAGCAGGAAGGCTGGTTTATGTAACGGGCTGGGCTGTGTTCAACAACTCTCTAATTTCTTGCGGTCTTGAGCAGACCAGTTGCCAAACCACACTGTGATGCATCCAGATAGGATGCTTTCTATGGTGCATCTATAAAAATTGGAGAGTGTCTTTGTGGACGTGCTGAATTTCCTTAGCCTCCCGAGGAAGCAGAGATGTTGCTGTGCTTTCTTGACCATTGATTCGACGTGGGTGGACCAGGATAGATCGTTGGTGATGATCACTACCATGAACTTGACGCTATCAACCATCTCCACCTCAGCACCCTTGATACAGACAGGGGCATGCCCTCCACTCCTTCCTGAAGTCAATGAGCAGCTCCTTTGTTTTATTGATGTTGATGGAGAGATTGTTGTCTTTACACCGTACCACTAAGCACTCAATCTTGCTCAACCTCACTCAAGCACTCGATCTTCACTCTAGCTCTGCTTCACAATGTTACAGAAAATCGACCCATGAGGGTCTCAGTTCCCCACCTTGTGCACCCTTGGTATGGAGTCTTGCTCACAAGAAGTGCTGGTCAGAATCTCACCTCTAGGATGAGCACAGAAAACTGGGCACTGGGGCAGAGGTGGTGGTATTAGGAAGGGTGCCCAAAGGGTTGGTAACATTGGCAAATTTGAAGGTTTATCTTAAAGAGGACAGAACAGGCTCTAGGAGCCCAAAAGCCTAATTTTGCCCTTATTACTAAGCTTTGAGGGGATGGAGAGGAGACGGAAGAGTTTAGAAGAGACTGCTCTTTGGTGGCTCAAGCAACAGCTAATGGTGGAGAAAAGAAGGGGGCCAGAGACACTGAAAATTTAGAAGAATGAGAGATGATATCAACAAAGCACATATAACTCCATGGAGTTTAGACACACTGATGTTGTTTTCTCCAGAGAGAGAGTCTACAAGTAGGGTCTGAATCTCAGGAAAGGGGACCAGGAACTTAGGACTGCAGTGAGGAGCAATTTCTTCACCGTGAGGATTGTGGATGCTATACTCCAGTGGATGCTCAATCCTTGTGCATAACTGAATCAGAGACTGACAGATTTTAGGACACTGAGGGAATTGAGGGATACGGGGATAAGGCAGGGAAGTGGAGTTGATTTAAGGGTTCAATATGTTATTTTTCCTCCAGCAGAGTATTTTACCTGATGTGGGAATGCTTATCTCGTGTCCCATAGGATGTAAAACTGAGCATGGCATCAAAGAATCCTGGAGACATTTATTACAATGTACAAACATTACATTCACAGGCACATACATTTCTGGGCACCATACTTTAGGATGGCTGTGAATATATTAGAGCGAACACAGAAAAGATTCAGGAGAATTGTTCCATTCATGCGAAATACAAGTATTGGAAGTCAGGGCTTTCTCCTTGATGGGCACATTTTAAGAGGAGATTTAAAAGAAGCATTCAAAACCATAACAGATAAGACAACAATAATTCCGTTGGTAGAAATATCGAGGATCAGACACAGATACAACATGGTTAGAGGATGTAAAGATGACTTGAGGAAAGCCTTTCTCATACAGTGAGGAGTTAGGATCTGGAATGCTCTGCTTGAGAGTGTTATGGAGGCAAATTCAATCGTGCCTTTTGTATAGTTATCCCATGAGAAAAAATAACTAGCATTACAGGGAAAGGGCAGAGGAAAGGGGCTAGAGGAGTCCCTCATACTCAGAGACCGCACAGACAGAACAGGCCAAACGGTCTCTTTGTGAGCTGTGATTCTATTCCGCTTGCAAGTCATGAATTCAACTCATAGACTTTGGTTCAGTTCTGCAGGAAAACCTTGCACTGTTATCTATAAAGCAAACGCAAGTACACTTTATTGATAATGCCTTATTATTGCGAGGTGTTTAATGCCATTTGCTGTTATTCATATCTTGTTTACAAACTTCACTTGTGAACCAATTAACATAGTTAGACAGATCAATCCTTGTCTCCTAAACTTTTAAAGGGACAGAGGTAATAAGTACTGCAGATGCTGGAGAATCCAAGATAACAAGGTGAGGAGCTGGATGAACACAGCAGGCCAAGCAGCGTCATAGGAGCAGGAAAGCTTGACGTTTCGGGCCTAAACCCTTCATCAGACATTTCTGATGAAGGGTCTAGGCCCAAAACGTCAAGCTTTCCTGCTCCTGTGATGCTGCTTGCCCTGCTGTGTTCATCCAGCCCCACATCTTGTTATCTCTTTTAAAGGGACAGTGTGGTTTTGATAAGCCTTTGTCATGTTCAAAAACAGAAAAAAATACAGGATAGAATCCTAGAAGCTACAGTTCCGATGGCCCATTTGACTGTTTGGTCTTTATGTACAGTAATTTCATTTTTATGTAGTCTTCTCAAATTGTTCTTTTAAAGGAATATTCTAAGTTGACGAAATACCTTTCACAAATTCCCAAAATGCTGCTCCTTCGATTAAGCACTCACATATGCAAGTGTGGCAGCAAATTTGTGCACATCAAAGATCCTGAGACCAATAATCTGTTTTAGTGATATTTGTCATTGGATAAATGTTGAACAGGATCCCGGAAAATTTTGTTTGTTCTTTTTCAGTATGATAGTAAGGAATCTCCCATATCCATTTGAGGGGCTAGACCAAGACTCAGTTTGAGTCTCAAATATAAGGTGTCATCTCTGAGCCAGCTCTCCATCAGTACATTCAAATCCTAACCTCTCTCTCAATGTCAGCAAAACTAAATAGCTGATCATTGACTTCAGGAAGAATGAAGGAGGACGTGCCCTATCTAGATCAATGGAATGGACGAGGAAAGGGTCAAGAGTGTCAAGATCCTAGGAGTGATGATAGCCAACAATCTGGCCTGGATTATCCACATGGATGCGAAAGTCAAGGCGGCACAACAATGTTTATTTTTCCTTAGGAGGCGAAGGAAATTCAACATGTCCACAAGGACTCGCACCAACTTTTACAGATGCACCACAGAAAGCATTCTGTCTGGGTGCATTATGGCTTGGTATGGCAACTGCTCTGCCCAGGACCATAAAAAACTACAGAAAGCTGTGAACACAGCCCAGTCCATCACACAAGCCAACCTTCCTTCCATTGACTCCATCTACGCTTCTCCTTGCTGCAGAAAGGCAGCCAACACCATCAAAGACACCTCCCACTCTAGCTATACCGTCTTCCAACCTCTTCCATCAGGAAGAAGATACAAAAGCTTAAATACACGTACCATCAGGTTCAAGAACAGAGATAGTAAGACTTGCAGATGCTGAAGTCAGAGATAACACAGTGTAGAACTGGAGGAACACAGCAGGCCAGGCAGCGTCAGAGGAGCAGGAAAGTTGACATTTCGGGTCAGAAAATCATATTCTGAAGAAGGGTCCTGATCTGAAACTTCAGTTTTCCTGCTCCTCTGATGCTGCCTGGCCTGCTGTATTCCTCCAGCTCCACACAGGTTCAAGAACAGCTTTCTCCCCACTGTTATTATACTGCTGAATGGACCTCTCACGTTTCAAATCTAATGTTGATCTTGCTTTTGTACACGTCCTGTGCAGCTGTAACTTTGTATGCCTCACTCTGTTCCAATCACCCTATGATCTGTATGCACAAAAACAGAAGGTGCTGGAAAAGCTCAGCAGTTCTGGCAGCATCTATGGAGAAAAAATCAGAGTTAACATTTCGGGTCCAGTGGCCCTTCCTCAGAATGGATCTGTACGTCCTTGTAAGTTACGATCTGCCTGTATTGCTCGCAATACAAGACTCTTCACTGTACTTAGGTACACACAACAACAATAAATCATATCAAATCAGACATTTATTCTGAAGCCTATTTAACCATTTAATTGGACCATGACTAATCTGTACCACTGCTTCCATCTTTACTCCATAACTTTTGACACCCTTTCCCAAAAATAAAATTCAATTACTATCTCTTCCACAACCTTGGGATGAACAAACAAACATAAGGATTCAGAGCAGTGATAGGCTATACATTGCTCAAACATTCAATAAAATCATGGCTGATCTGATTCTCATCCCAAATCCACCTTCCCACCTACTCCTGATACCTTTACGACCCTCACTTAACAAGAATCTATCTATCTCTGCCTTAAAAATATTCAAGGACTCTCCTTCTGCCACTATTTCAAGTTCCAAAAGCTCATGACGCTTTGAGAGAAATAAAAGCACCTAATCTCTGTTTCAATGGGCAACCCCTGATTTTTAAACAGTAATCCCTAGTTCTTGAATCCCCCATAAAAGGGAACACGTTTTCCTCAACTATTCTGTCAAGACCCATTGGGATTTTATGTCTAAACCAATTCACCTCCTACTTTTCTAAGTTCCAACGGGTACTAGCCTAGCTGGTCCCATCTTTCCTCAGCAGACAACTTGCCCATTATTAATCTGGTAAAACTTTGCTGAATGTCCCCCAGTGCATTTGTAACCTTCCTTAAATAAGGAAATCAGACTGCTCACAGTACTCCAGATGTAGCCTCACCAGTGCTATGTACAATTGAAGCATAACTTCCCAGTTATGCATTCATCTCACGATAAATGAGAACATTCTATTGGCTTTCCTAACTAGTTGCTGCACCTCTCCTTGTATACTCATCACCTTCAGATGAGGATGACTCTCTCCCACTATCAGACTAGGTAACTGTACAGACTGATACAGCTACCACAGGCTCTGGTACATGAGGGGCAGGTGGTGGTCACGGGAAGTGGCAGGTGGGGCATTGCTGTGGCAGCACGCTCCTTTTGCTGTTTTCACCTGGCTTCCATTTTTTTACCCCCGATGGTAAGTCTCAAGGTGCTCGACACCTTCCTGGATGCTCCTCCCCTACTTTGGACAGTCTTGAGCCAGTGATTCCCAGGTGTCCGTGGGAATGTCGCACTCCGCCAGTGAGGCTTTGAGGGTATCACTGACGCTCTTCCTCTGTCCACCTGGGGCTCTCCTGCTGTTTCGAAGGTGGGAGTAGAGCACCTACCTGGGGAGTCTTGTGTACTAACTTTTTTGGCACAAGGACACCCAGATTCCACTGCATCTCAGAGTTCTGTAATCTCTCACCAGTTGGATTATATGTTCTCTGTTATTCTTCCTGCCAAAATAACACACTTCACACTTTATACTCCATTTGCCATAGCTTTGCCCATTCCCTTAACCTATCTATATCATTTTGTAGCCTACTTGTGACCTCTTTACAGAGAGGGAAGAGCTCTAGTTTACTTCAACCCACAGGGCTTAAAAAAAACTCCCCAATTTCACTTTCTAATTTGAAGATTAGCCCTCTTGTTCTGGACTCGTCAACCGTATTTCGCTATATTTATTCTATTCCATTGAATCCCTTTTTATCATTTCAAGGATCTCAGTGAGATTATCTTGCAATTTCCTCAACTCAAGAGAATAGAAGCCAAGTTTATTCATAAATTAATCCTGGTGAAACTTTATCAGACCAGCTCCAAAGTCCAATAGAGCTTTCCTCAGGTCCGTTGCCTACAACTGAACGCTATATTGCAGCTGGGGTCTGATCCAGGCTCTGTGCAACTGAACCATCACTTCCTGACTTCTGTATTTATGTGAAAGAACACTGAAAGGCAGGAAAAATATGTCAACTCCTCTGTTTGTTCTTCAAGTGATAATGAGGAGTCTGTGTCCCCCCACGTTATGGGTAATCTGATTGGCGACAGAGTGCGGGTGATGTGGTCAATACTCTCGACACATACTTTTTATAGTTGTTTATTTTTGAAAAAAAAAACACATAAAGGTTCACACAGCCAAAGTCACAAAGCCTGTTTCAGTGCGAGCTTTTACAGGCAAAATTCAACGCTACATCCCAAAATCCTTCCAGGCGATCAGCCTGTACGAAATCTCACCAGTTGGAAAAGCCACTTTCGTCTTTTCTGTCCTGAGCAACACAGTAAGGGTCTTCCAATGCATTCATATCTAGTTTTAACATCCTGCGCACTACCAGTGACCAGAAATTGGCTTCAAGAACAGGCAAGGCTGGGAATTCTAAAGTGAGAAACCCACCTCCTATTCTCCCAAAGCCTGACCACCCATCTAGAATCCCTACAGTGAGAAAGCAGGCCATTCAGTCCATTGAATCCACACTGACTCTCTGAGCATCCCACGCAGTCCCATCCCGCTACCCTATCCATGTAACCCTGCATTTCCCATGGATAGTCCACCTAGCCTTCATATCTCTGGACACTATGGGGCAATTTAGCACATCTTTGGACTGTGGGAGGAAGTCTATGCAGACACGGGGAGAATGTGCAAACTCCACATGGACAGTCACCCGAGGGTGGAATTGAACATGGGGCTCTGACGCTGTGAGGCAGCAGTGCTAACCACTGAGCCACCGCTTTGCCCAAAATGATCTACCAGACTTAAGTCAAGAGGGTGATGGAATGCTCCCCACTCGCCTGCATGAGTGCAGCTCCAAAATAGCTCAAGAGTTGAACACCGTCCAAGACAAAACAGCCTGCTCGATTGGCACCTCATCAACCAACGTAAACATTCACTCTCTCCACCACTGACACTGACAGTAGCAGTGGCAGTGAACTATATACAAGATGGACCACAGCAACTCAAAGCAGTACCATGCAAGCCAGTGACCCTACCACCCAGGAGGATAAAGGCAGAACTGAAGAGTCATACCAGACTGAAAACATTAACTCTGTTTGTCTCTCCACTGAAGCTGCCAGATCTGCGGAGTTTCTACAGGATTCTCTGTGTTTGTTTTAGATGGGCAAAATCTGTAATGAGCACCCCTTTTTCCACATAGACATGTTACAAGCAAGCCAGGGTGGGGATATTGACCAGATCTAGCGGTGTTGCACAGCGGTTGGGAGTTGCAAAGGTTATCATCACACAAATCCTATCAAGTACACACCTGGATGTCAGGTCATTATTTGGGATGGGGTCTCTTCAGTCACTGTGGTAAATTCCTTTTAGAGAAATAAAGAAAATCAGATATGGGACAATTCAAGCCTGAAATCAGTGGCAACTGCTAGATTCATTCGGAGCTCCTGACAAGAGATACAAAAGTTGAATTTTAATGAACTCTGATCAGGGAATGAATGCTGAGTGCTGAAAATCCCAAGCAGTACAATGTTGAAAAATTTCTCTGCTGACAGCTTCCACAACAAGTGTCTTTTCTGCTCCTGCGCTTTTTCTTCCTTAAACTTTCCATGGCCAATTCACCCACATCCTCCATCTGTCCGTCATACTCAAAGTAACCCTCCTGAATAGCTTTACAACAAGTAAGGTTTGTTTTAGGCTCTGTGCTCATGTGGGAGCACAGCAGGCAACATCCATAGAGGCTGCCAGTAAAATTGCTATCAAAAGGTTACAATAACAGGGACAACACACTATCATCTCCGATGAAGAATCCAGTGCAATAAACTGACACTGAATACAGGATCCGACAGCATATGTGTAAGTGTTACCAGTCACCTCTCTTTTAAAATGCACTACTAAAAGTAATTGATTCTTCAATCTGGATTGTTGATTACAATAACCATGCAGATTTTAAAAAAAAATCTTTTCCACGCGTGTATCTAGCTTAACAAAAAATCCCACAATTTACAAAAGTCACTACTTTAGACTTTTAAGGGCTAAAATGTTTGCTGGAGTTCTTGACACTAATCTCCTTACACTGTATCTCTCGTCAGGAGCTCTGAATGTTTTTCGCAGTTGCCTAAACAAGAAATACCTGTGGACGAGTTCTTCTGCCACTGACTTCAGGCTTGAAGTGTCCCATATCTGATTTTCTTTATTTCTCTAAAGGAGATTAACGATAATGACTGAAGAGTCCACATCACTGAATAAAGACCTGCAGCAGGAAATAAGATTCAGCGGAGGCATAAGATGGGTGATCACCTTGTGGAGATAATCGATCCCTGCCCTCCGAACAGAGGTGATTCCCATTATGTCCATTTAGGGCACTGCACGAAATCGGCAAGGAACACCAAATGAGAGCTGAGCCAGCAAAACTTGGAAACACTTTTAAACTTTGTAAGGCACCCGAGGGAAAGAATCCAAGTGGCACTGGGTTCTGTTGTATGAGCATGCTGTAGTGAACCACTTCCAGGTCGAACTAGAAGAGTCTCTTATAGTTAAGAAGATGTAACTGATTGCATGTCAGTAACTGGTTTCAGGTTACATTGATCTGATTGACATTGTTATGGGAGATTTTGAGGAGGACTAGATGTTACATCTTGCTCCTTTACCATTCTTAGCCAAGGAGAAGTGTTAGCAAAGCAATAATGTCACTGGTCTTATAATCCAGAACCCCATGCCAATATTCTGAGGACATGGATTTGCATGCCAGTAAAATGCGCATTGAAGAATTCACTGAAGAACCCTTACTCTATACTCACTGCCAATACTTTACAAAAAGATCTCTCCTGAGCAACATTGTAATGTAATACACAGGAAACAGGGATTAAAACCAGGAGAAATAACTTAACTGAAAGGGATTAGTACATTACATTTTTATCTCTGGGATCAAACGCACCTCCAATCATCGGGAAGAGTGCCTTTCTTCAAGAGTTTATCTTAGCTTCATTCTTGTTGCCTCACCTCTGCATCAGCAGCTTGTGTAGTATAATCTGATCTTGTTGATAGAAAGTAGTCCACTCCCATAATAGATGGGAATAAATGTAAATTCCTTTTTATCTTCTGACCATCAGGAAATTAGATTCATTTGGCATATCCCACACAAATGCTCAGTGGGCAAAGTGCCACATTTACAGCTATTAATCAGCAGGAATGGATGTCATGTCTGTCACCCTTCTACAGACATTAAGCCTAGCTTGTGAAGAAAGAGGAGAGAATCCATGCTGTTTTTAGGTGCTGCTTCTTTCGAGGTTTGAAATCAAAAGGCACTTTGTGGGAAATAGAAAGCAAGGGGTCTTACTCTGTGCAGTCTGCGAACCAAAATGTGCTGGTTGATAATGGGTACACACAATGATAAATCTTACCATTCTCTATACCAATCTCCCATATTCTAGAAGCAACGCCGAAAATAGTGACCTTAGGTCTCGATACCCAGAACAGCACCACCTGCTGCAAGAGAGTGTAAGTACATATTATAGATAGCTCAAACGAGCACACATTTTTAAGACAGCTCCAAATTGACTGAAAAGCTTTTGGAAATCAAGCGCTTGTTTGTAACCAAAGCCTTTGACTTGTTTGATGGTGTAAAGACATCAAACACAAATGTCCTGCTGTGGATATTAAGAACACAGAGACAAATAAACTGTACGTCAACCTACAGTACTAAGTATTTGTACATTGACACCAAATAAAAGCTAAAATGGCAAGGCTTTGATGGTTAGAAACAAAGAAGAAACAAAGCTTTTGTCTACATTGAATATTTGACAATCTATTACCAATGAACAAGAAATTTCAACTCTTCTCTTAAATTATAAGACCACAAGACATCACCATACAGTGTTGGCAACAATATTTTACATAGGTTCATTTGGCCCCACCTTTTCCATAGCAGCTTGTGAAGTTCTATTGTTAAGAAATATATGGGATGGGAAGAACAATGAAGACAAGTGCAGCCTTCCTCCCATTCCTAACATAACCCCCCCCTCCCAGCTTCTGGGAACTTCCTCTTGACACAATCTACTCTTTTAAATATCACTTGTACAATTCCAAGTTGCTATAGCTGCATACCCCTGAATTTTCAGACAGCAAGTAACATATGGTTAAATGAAAACATATGGTGATCTTTACCAAACATTAAAAAGGTGCCATTGCTGGCTTGCTAGAGATACATCAACATTAAGAATGTGTGGAATCAGCCAGAGATATTTTTTATTCCTTTTGTTCCCACATATATTTGCTGCTTCTCTGAAATCAGCTAATAATAAATCAGGCCATACAAGACAGTTTTCCTACTTGTAATCGATTTGCAAAATCAATCTAATACTTTCATTATTTACTGGGGACCTTTACCTCTGTACACTGAAAAGCTCATATTCTCCGATACTGTACCTTCTGCCCCCAGCACGTCTTCCCCCAAAAGATCGCAATTTAGGTTCCAGCATAGTTTCACAGATACTGGCAGCCCTCCAAATACCTCGCCTGAGGAGTTATTCTTAATGTGTGATTCCATGCAGTGAGTGCCAGTAAACTAGATTACTTTTGAAGCGTCACAGTTTAGCCAAGTACCGCCAGCACTCAGTACACACACACACACACACACACACTTTCCAGCAACATCTGATTTCCACTTCCCTCAACAATGAAGACAACTGCAGTGCCCCACCAATATTCTAGCAGAGACTGGTTACTTCACAACTGGTCCTTGACGTGAATGAATAAACCAGCCAGGAATACAGAAACAGCTTCTAAGAGCTTTTACACATATCTAATAAAAGGGAAAGAGTAGCTAAAGTAAACATTAGTACTTTAAAAACACTGACAGGAGAAACTATCATGTGGAACGAAGAAATGGCAGAGCCATCAAACAAATATTCTGCGTCTGTTTTCAGAGCAAAGACTCAAACTACATTCAAAAAATAGATGGAGACCAAGGGCTATTAACAATGCGGAACTTAAAGTAATTATTTAAAGTGAAGTTAACTTAAATTAGCCTTCCATCACCACGTAGTCAGAGTTGTGGATATGTCCTGATGATTGCACAACTTTCATCACCACTATAATTCTCAAATACTGAAGCAGTCCATATCCAAATGCAGCAAGACCTGGACAATATAGAGGTTTGGGGTGGCAAGTTATCATTGATCAGTAATGGAACTGAATTAGCCTCATAAATACTATAGCTTACAAGAGCATGTCAGAGACTCGGAATCCTGCAATAAGTAACCCGCCTCCTGTCTCCCCAAAGCCTGTCCACCATCTGCAAGGCACAAGTCAGGAGTGTGATGGAATATTCCCCACATGTCTGGATGGATGCAGCTCCAGTAACACTTGAAACGCTCGACACCATCCAGGACAAAGCAGCCCGCTTGACTGGCACCACATCCACAAACATTCACTTCCTGCACCACTGAAATTTAGTAACGGCAGTGCGTACTATCTGCAAGATGCACTGCAGAAGTTCACACTTGGAACAGCATCTTCCAAACTTATGACCATTAAATGTAGAAGGATAAGGGCAGCACCAATATTCTATCTGAGACTAGTTATTTCACAATCCCTCTTTGATGGGAATGAATGAACCAGTCAGGAATACAAAAGCAATTTGTAAGAGCTTTTACACATATCTAAAAAAGGGGATCACCACCAGCTGCAAGTTCCCCCCAAGCCACCTATCATGCTGACCTGGAAATATATCACCGCTCCTTCAATGTCACTGAGTGAAATTCCTGGAATTCCCTTCTTAAGAGCATTGTGGGTGGACCTACAGCATGTGAACCGCAGAGGTTCAAGAAGGCAACTCACCTCCACCTTCTCAAGGGCAACTAGGAAAGGGCAATAAATGCTTACCCAACCAGTGACACCAATATCCTATAAATGATTCTTTAACAAGAAAATCAGAATATTAGATGTGCTGAGGCTAACTGATAGCTCATGGGCCTTGGAGGCAGAAGGACTCCAGGTACTTGAGAATTAAAGGTCATGTCATAGTGGTAATGTTAATGGACTCATACCCCTGGAGCCATAAATTCAAATCCCACCATTTTGGAATTTCTATTCAATTCACAAATCTGGGGTTGATAGCTAATTTCAGTAAGTGACCATGGAACAATGATTATTTCTTGTAAAAAAAACCTACCTAGCTCAACCATGCTGTTTAAGGAAGGGGACTGCTTGCTTTACCTGGTCTGGCCTATACAAGATCCCTGATTCACATTAATGTTGTTAACGGCTAGGAAGGTCTACAGTTCAAGGGCAGTTAGGGATGGACAAGAAATGCTAGACTTGCCAATGAAACCGACATTTCCACAACAAAATAAGTTCTTTTTTAAAATTCAAGTGCGGCATTTGCTCTTTCAGGTGGAGCTGTTTGCACTTTTTCAAACAATTGCGGTCACATCCTGGGGAAGCCTCACCAATATTTTTGCATCGTAAAAAAAACTGCTCATTTTCATACTGCGGTTCGTTGGGGCTTGCTGTACACAAATTGACTGCCAGATTTCCTGCATTACAATGGCGTCTACACATCAAAAGAATTCGCCATAAAGTCAGTTAAGGCCTACTCTAATTATCCTATTCACCAAGACTCATTTCTTTGGTCTTGTTCAATTAAAACGACTCCTTGAATGAATGACGTGTATTTTAGCAACCCTTCCTCAGTCTTGTGACAAATCAACCGCATTGAGGTAGCGGTACGAACAAAGTCTGCAAACAAGCCGAGCAGTTGTTTGATTTTTATGGGTTCTATATGATCCAGGCTTCTGTGATGTGACTTCTGAGGGAGGCTACTGAAAAAGGTTCAAACAAACTGGATAAAAGATTATGTCAATGCAGCTGTTTCACAGAAATATAAAAGCATCAAACTTTCACAAAAATAAGAAACAAACATGTTTATCTCAAATTGAAGTATGTCAGAGGATTCTGTTCCAAGAAATCAAACGATGTTAGCTGAAGAAATCAGATTTTCAATAAGAATTGTTTAGCTCCCTGTGCAACCCTTCCCCCCCGCCACCCCTTCAATATTTGGCTCCAGCTCCTCAACAAATCCAACATGTCTGAAAACAAGGGAAGAGTGTGAACCTGTGAGCGGTGTCTTTATGCTGCTTAAGATTTTACTTCTAAACTATAAAAGAAACATTTTGCATACCAGCAGATCGCCCTGTGGCAATGCACTTTGAATAAGTTCTGTTACAATATTTCTGCTTTTAACAAGTGTAATTAGACAAGTGCACAATTAGCTGCACTGATGAGATATAAAGCAGGGCTACACAATTTTAGCACCAGTTTTATACATTCATCGAATGTGGGCATTACTTCCATTGCCTGCTCCTAATTGTTCTGAAGAAAGTGGTGAACAACTTTCTTGATTACAACTTGACCGATTTCCTGAGCCATATCAGAAAGCAACTTCCAGCCCCATGCTTATTATCTCGGATTCTCCAGCATCTGCAGTACCTTTTATCCCTAACAGTCACCATCGCTGTGGGCCTGGAGTCACATATTGGGTCGACTGCAAATTCGCTCACTAAAAGAACACTAGTGAACCAGATGAATTTTTAAACAAGCCCTTGGCTTCAGGATCACCGTTACTGATACAGGCAGATCTATTTAATTCACATGTCAATTTCCAAGTTGACACAATGGGATTAAACTCATGTTTCAGGTTCAACAATGCAGACCTCTGGAACACTAGCTCAATAACATGGCCACTAAGCCACTTGTAACCTGTCTCTAGATCACCAGAGCAGGCAAGAGCCAACCACACTGTGGCCAGACTGGAAGCCTGCAGAGCCCAGACTGCAAAAGGGCAACAGGTATTAAATAGACACAAGTGACTCAGAAGAATCGCTTTACAATAGTCTTAACACTCTGCAGTCACCTTTCCTGATACCAGCATTTTAACTCCAAGAAGTTTTTTTTTGTAAAACTGAATTAAAATTCTCATAGCGCCATAATGAGATCTGAGCCCCTGCTCTCTTGATTCCTAGTCCACTGACACAGCAAACATATTACCCACACAGTTCCATCACCCTGAGTTCCTTATGTTCAGCTCATTATCTTCTGACTTGGTGCACCACTTGCAACAATCAGTAGTGTAATATATTGCTCCTTTTGTTTGAAAAGGCCAGATGCTGACAATGAACATTCTTCATGGACTAACATATCTGCTTCAGAGCTCCACGAGATTTGTTTATTTCAGAATTCCTGTTTTGCATCAAATAGCAAGTACTGAATAGCCACAGATCAATCAGAACTGGGAGGGAGCTGCATGTTGGATGGTTCAAGTGAATGCGACAGGTGAGTAGCCTTTCCCTGCTATAGGTGGTGGATGAAGGGGTTCCAGGTCCATCACAGATGTCCTCATTCTTCAAGGACCGCAACATCCCCCCCCCACAGTAGTCGAGAACACCCTCGACCGTGTCTCCCGCACTTCCCGCAACTCATCCCTCACACCCCGTCCCCGCAATAATAACCAAAAAAGAATGCACCTCATCCTCACGTACCACCCCACCAACCACCGGATCCAACGCATCATCCTCCAACACTTCCACCATCTGCAATCCGACACCACCACCAAAGACATTTTTCCCTCCCTACCCTTGTCTGCTTTCTGGAGGGACCACTCCCTCCGAGACTCCCTTGTACGCTCCACACTCACCTCCAGCCCCACCACACCCGGCACTTTTCCCTGCAACTGCAGGAAGTGCTACACCTGCCCCCACACCTCCTCCCTCACCCCCATCCCAGGCCCCAAGAAGACTTTCCACATCAAACAGATGTTCACCTGCACTTCTGCTCATGTGGTATACTGCATCCGCTGTACCCGTTGTGGGCTCCACTACATCGGGGAAACCAAGCGGAGGCTAGGGTACCACTTTGCAGAACTCTCGTGCTTGGTTCGCAACAAACAATTGCACCTCCCAGTCGCGAAACATTTCGACTCCCCCTCCCATTCCTCAGACGACATGTCCATCCTGGGCCTCCTGCAGTGCCAAAATGATGCCACCCGAAGGCTGCAGGAACAGCAAATCATATTCAGCCTGGGAACCCTGCAGCCCAATGGTATCAATGTGGATTTCACAAGCTTCAAAATCTCCCCTCCCCCAACCGCATCCCAAAACCAGCCCAGCTCGTCCCTGCCTCCCTAACCTGTTCTTCCTCTCACCTATCCCCATCTCCTATCTACTAACCTCATCCCGCCCCCTTGACCTGTCTGTCCTCCCAGGACTGACCTATCTCCTCCCTACCTCCCCTACCTACACTCACCTTTACTGGCTCCATCCCCGCCTCTTTGACTTGTCTGCCTCCTCTCCTCCTATCCTCTCCTCTATCCATCTTCTATCCGCCTCCCCCTCTCTCCCTATTTATTCCAGAACCGTCTTCCCCTCCCCCATTTCTGATGAAGGGTTTAGGCCCGAAACGCCAAGCTTTCCTGCTCCTATGACGCTGCTTGACCTGCTGTGTTCATCCAGCTCCACACCTTGTTATCTTAGGTCCATAGATGTGTTTGATCACTAAGTTCCACTCTGTATTCTTCAATCTTGTGATGATATTTCTTGCACTCTTGCAGACTATATACTGACCTGTGCTACTTTGAATATGAAGGCTGTCTGTTACACTAACCAGTTAGCTTATAGATGTGCACTAATGTTAGTATTGTATAAAGAGGAAGGATCTGAAACAGTTAATGCCGAAGATTGCTGTGATAGCATTATGCAGGCTTGTTCATAGTCTCTGTAACAATACATATTATATTAATGTAGCTTGCACACAGTTGCATGCATTAGTCTTAAATGAGGCACAATTTAAAGTCATTTCCCTTTAAACTGTCCAAGTGGTTTTCCTCAACCACACCAGACCAAGCTGGCCCTGCCATTCCCTACCATGAAAGAAGATCTTAGCAACAAACAACAATTCATAGAATCCCTACAGTGTGGAAACAGGCCCTTTGGCCCAGCAAGTCCACACCCCGACCTTTGGAGCATCCCACCCAGACCCGTTCCTCTATAACCCACCTAAACTACACATCCCTGAACACTACAGGCAATTTAGCATGGTCGATCCACCAAGCATGCATACCTTTGGACTGTGGGAGGAAACCGGAGCACCTGGAGGAAACCCACGCAGACACAGGGAGAACGTGCAAACTCCACGCAGACAGTCACCCAAGGGTGGGATCGAACCCGGGTCCCTGGTGCTGTGAGGCAGCAGTGCTAACCACTGAGCTACAGTGCCATCTCCTACCAGATAGCTCATTCAACATGGCATGTGGTGATGGGAATTTATCTTACAACACTTTGCCATACTGGCACCACCAAATCAGACAGCATGTTCTGAACAAGGCTCCAAAGACTTGAGCACCTCTACCAATGGTTGATACTTCAACGCAGTACTGGAAAAGTGCTCCATTGTCAAAGTTCACATGAGGTGCTAAAAGAAACTCCCTGTCCCTGTTTTTCATTCATTAATGGGATGAGGGACATCGCTAGCTGGGCCAGCATTTATTACCTATCCCTAGTTATTCAGAGGGCAGTTGAGAGTCAACCACATTGCTGTAAGTCTGCGGTCACGTATAGGCCAAACCAGGTAAGGATGGCAGCTTTCTTCCCTAAAGGGCATTAGTGAGCCAAACGGGTTTTCTCCCCATCGTGACAATGAATTCATGGTCATCATTAGACTCTGGATTCCAGATTTTATTTCCATTGAATTCAAATTCCACCATCTGCAGAGTCGTACAACATAGAAAGAGATCCTTCGGTCGAACTCATCCATGCTGACCAGAATCCTAAACTGATCTAGTCCCATTTGCCAGCATCTGGCCCATATCCCTCTAAACCCTTCTTATTTATATACCCACCCAGATGCCTTTTAAATGTTGTAATTGTACCAGCCTTTACTACTTCCTTTAGCAGCTCATTCCATATGTGCACCACCCTCTGGGTGAAAAAGTTGTTTCTTAGGTCCCTCTTCAATCTTTCCCCTCTCACCTTAAACCTATGCTGTCCAGTTCTGCACTCCCCTACCCTAGGGAAAAGACCTTGGCTGTCCAACCTATCCATGCCCCTCATGATTTTATAAATCTTTACAAGGTCACCCCTCAGCCCCTGATGCTCCAGGGAAAATATCCCCAGCTAATTCAGCCTCTGCCTATAGCACAAACCCTCCAACCCTGACAATATCCTTGTAAAACTTGCGAGATCATTACTAACTTTCCTAACATTTTGATTTGGAGACTAGATGGTGGTCAGCCACAGACACAATAAATGTGGAATAATTTGTTCCAGGAGTGCTTGATCTGCAGGTTATAGACAATGCAAAGGCCCCATGTTCTAGCAATACAGCTTCAGAATGGATAACTTAGCCCTAATTTCAGCTATTTGCTGCTGCAAAATTTTGAATCTACAGGTTTAGAAAGAGCTGTGCCAGGTCACTAGTGGATCCGCCTCAGTCAGCAACTTGAGAGCTATGCAATTCAGTGGACATGACCTGAAACTTTTGCACACAGCCCCTAAAAGGGATCTTTGGTATGGTGGTAATGTCTACCTCTCAGCCCGGAGATCCAGGTTCAAGTCCCAACTGTTTTGGGGGTGTGTCATAATATCTCTGAACAGGATGATCTGAAAGTATCTGCATGGCCCACGAAGTCAAAGATACAGATATCTCCAATTTATTGTATTGAAGATGGGATTGAGCAGATTCAGAAAGGTTTGCTGGTTGCGGCAGCGGGAGCAGTATTGTAATGACAAAGAATCTGGAAAGTTCAGAAGTGAAATTTATAGACTGAGCAAGCTGTATAAGATTGCCTGCTTTCCATATTCATTTTCTTAACCAT
The DNA here is from genome assembly GCA_024137785.1 of Ginglymostoma cirratum. Classification (NCBI taxonomy): domain Eukaryota; kingdom Metazoa; phylum Chordata; class Chondrichthyes; order Orectolobiformes; family Ginglymostomatidae; genus Ginglymostoma; species Ginglymostoma cirratum. The sequence continues at coordinate 7,205,497 of JAHRHZ010000091.1, read as the reverse complement.
GTTTGTCATGTTAACCTTTGTGCGTCATCATCAGCACTCCAGTCCAGTTATGTGACTTGCAGTTCAAAAGTATTTTATAAATAGCTTTTCTCAGTTCACCATCAATTCAGGACGAGGGAATTGTACACAATGTAGGTCATTTGATTTCTGGGTTAATACAGGTCACTCCAAAACACACTCACATACGTCGATAAAGCTTATCACAACTTTCACAGCAACTGGCTTTGGACCTGGATCCCGAAGTTGAGAATGTAACCGGATATCTATAATGACTCTCAACTGAAAATCCACTGAAGCCTTTGGGTATCTACAGAATCATAGGATTCTTCAGGATAGGAGGTGGCCATTTGATCCATCATGCCCGTGTCTGTCTGTTGAAAGAGCGATCTAATTCCACTCCCTGGACCTTTTCACGCTACTCTACCATTGTTTTCTTTACCAAGTGTCTCTCCAAATCCCTTTAGAAAGTTTGAAATTGAACTTGCTTCCACAATGTTACTTCCACAACTTGCATTCCAGATCACAATCATCTGGCAACATAAATTCTCCTCATCTCTCCCCTGGTTCTTTTGCCAATTGCCTCAATTCTATGCGCTCTGGTTTACGGTCTATCCGTATGTGAACCACCTTCTCCTTGTCTGTTCAATAACTTTCCTTCAACAATACTCCTTACTCCTGTTAAACCAAGTGCCTGGATGTCTCCCATCATGCTCTGCTGCTTTCCAGGCTCAATTCACCAATCTTTTTATACTTGATGAGTCGACTTAACTGCAGTAAAGATTATTCTGTGGAATGATTTATCTGTGTTGGCTTCAGTTCTTTCAAAAATGTGTGATCATTTTGTCAAAGTGAAGTGTCACTCCTAAGAAGAATTAAATTGAATTGTTTCCTTCACACGACCCATCTCAAACTTGCACAAGTAAGATTAACAAATACATTAGAATGCAGAGGGGCTGGTAAATTCACTTATTTTTAAATATTGAGCTCTTAACTTTTCTCTAAGCCACCATATCAACCATTAACCAGGAGATCGATTACATGCAAGCGTTACTTAGGCTGCACCTATTTTCCAGGTTATTGATTCCTCAGGACTCCATCTGGAATATTCATTTAGGAACAAGTGAGGCTCCACTCCCTGTGTGCTGTAGCAAGTACCAGAGCTACAATAAAAGCATTCTCTGACCAAATGTGTGCCAGCAGCTGTTTGCAATAACTGTTTTTGCCAAAAAACCTGCACAGAAATGATCGACTGCCAGTGTGTCCATGTAAAAATATGAGCCCCTTGCATCTCAGTTGTCTTTTTCACGCTGGAAGCCAGAGAACCAAAGTAGCTAAATGACTCTAGAGTTTGCACAGTTGCTGCGACAGCCAATTGGTGCAGAAACAGGATGCCTCTGAGCATGCAAGTCAAATGCCCGCAGGTATAGTTGCTGCCTCCGACATGGTTCCTGTCCATAGAATTGAAGACTCTCACTCTCATTTAAACTAGCATTCTGCTGTGGTTGTACTGAACTGCCAAAGATGTTTTGCTGGATTATTCTACCCTCAACAGGCTGTGCATACCGAGCGTGTTAAAAAAGAAGTTTGCTGCTTTAAAACAGTGATACACTGTAGAATTAATAATTGGTATGCAAGCAGGAAATGCTGGCCTTGCAACAAGAGATCCTGCTGTGAAATTAAAAGGTGATTTTGAAAGGAACAGAGCTGGATATTGACTCCACACCAGATGCATGGGTTGAAAGTCCCTCACTTCTGATGTAATAAGGGTCCTAATCAAAATAAGACCTAGGAGTCTCTGCTGCATAATGCAGGCACTTAACATGAAAGAACCCGCAAGTCCGCACTGCACAGAGAGTGTCGCTTAAGCCCTAAAGCAGGCTGAAGATGTGGGAAAGAGACAATAGACAAACACATCACTGCAAGCAAGTAGAGATTTTGTTCTAAGCATATTACTGGAACAGAGCAGATTTTTTTTCCCCATTTCACAGGTAGGCTCATTATTAAAATCTTTACCTTGAAACCTTGGAAAAGTCCATTACTTTCACACTGCGTAGCATGAAAACTAAGACAGTAGAAGTGTTGCAATTAATTATCAAAATTGGCAGGCGTTACAGTTCTTAGTCGAAACCAGTAGAAAATTGTGTAAGAACTTAGTGGTTCTACTGCATTTAGTACATAAAGGAGCTGGTTAGGTACATATTAACCATCTGTTGTGAAGTCTAATTTCATAGTCAAAATTCCTGAGCTAAACCCATGTAGATTCACTCACTAATGAACTGAGGCCTTTACAATTTGTGTATAGACCTCTTCACTTTAAGAAACAGTATTTGATCAAAAGTATGGAGGCAGTAAGCAACAAAATAAAACTGGTGACTACAACTCTCTTTCACCAGGCAGTTTAGTGTTCATTTCCATCACATATTCATCTCCTCAAAATTAAACCTTGCTCAGTACATGTTCCACAAAGACACAGGAGTAGAATTGATCTGTGCCACGTGGTCAAAATAAACAATAGTCAGTTGGCCACTATTATACACATCATCAGGAAGAACGCATGGGTGGATCGTATAAGGTGGGGCCAATGGGTTTGTTGATCTACTACACAACACCACCTCCCATGCTGCAAGCTTGCATTTTACATCCTACTCAGTTTCTCTCACCAAAGCAGCCAACAGTGCACAGGTGTTGTCCTCAATGGTTGAAATCTACAGACACTGTTGGTATCACTGGTACTTCAGCGCCAGATGAGTGTGGAAAGGGACTGGGGAATATAACCAATGTCAAAAAAACCAGCTGGTCACTATACATCCACCTCGATTTGTTGGAAACTGGAAATCAAGAGAGGCATATTACAAGTGGTCAATCCACACCTACCCATTAAATGCTACCTGGTGGATTGAAAAATTCCACCCATCATTCTCCCTGGTTTGATCTGTTTCCATGTGCCCTTAAAATAAAACAATGCTCCCTCTGACAAAATATTCCACAACCTAAGCAATTCCTTTTATGGTCAACTCTTATCATTAATGTTCCAATTTCTCTCCAAATTCTGAAAAACCATGCTGATTTCTTTCTCTCTAACCTCCTACATTTTAAAAAATTATTCAATACTAAATACCATGACTATAACTAATGCACTTTATCTATCTTTCTCTTTTTTTCCCCCCATTGATTCATGGCATCTGGTACTGTTTAAGGTCAGCATTTATTGCCACTCCCTAACAGATTGTGATGAACAGCCAACTTGAATACAACAGAGTTGCCTGTTAGGCTTCGGGGGCAGGTTGTTAAGGGTCAATAACGTTGCTGGAATCAAATACAAGTCTCACTGAATAAAATGGCAGATTTCTTTCCCTAGAGGACGATAGTGAACCAAATGGACTTGTAAGACAATCTAGTTGTTTTATGGTCACCATTACTGATGCTGGCTTTTTGTTGCAGCTTTGTTTTCAAAGACTACATTATTTGAATTTTATTTTATTTATTGCGACGATGGTTTTGAATCCACATCACTCTATCATTAGGCTAGACCTCTGAATTGTCAATTGAATAACATAAGCTCTGTGCCAATGTCCCTAGCTTATCTTCATCATTATAACCAACGTCCTTTTCAGTTTTTTTTAAATAATTGAAAACCTATTTTGTGATTCACCTTTTAATTTAACTTATTCTGGTCAACCATGCTACGCTCTGCTGTGGTCCTTTGGCAAGAGTTTCCCAATAACGAGTTATTTCTTGGAAACAGTAGAGTGGTAACATCATTGCACGAGTAATCCAGATTGCCGTAATAATACGGATTCAAACCCTACCACATAAATCTTGAATTAAAAGCTGGTCTCAATAATGACAACCATGAAACCATAGTTGATTGTCATAAAAACCCATCTGGTTCCCTGATATTCTTAACTAGTTTGGCCTTCGTGACTCCAGACCCACAACAATGAAAATTGAAAGAATGATTAATTCTGTAAATCAAAAAAACAGAAGTTGCTGGAAAAGCTCAGCAGGTCTGGCAGCATCTGTGAGGAAAAAAATCAGAGTTAACGTTTTGGGTTCGGCGACCCTTCTTTCTGAAAAAGGGTCCTCGCCCCAAAACGTTAACTCTGATCTTTTCTTCACAGATGCTGCCAGACCTGCTGAGCTTTTCCAGCAATTTCTGTTTTCGTCCCACAACAATGAAGTTGACTTAACTGCCCTCTGAAGTAGCTCAGTAAACTACTCAGTTCAAATCAATAAGGGATGGGTAACAAATGCTGGTCTTGCCATTGATGCTCCACATTCCAATAAAGAAAAAATCTAAAGCACAAGTGCATATTTGAGGAAAAGTAACATATTCATTATTAATATAATTCATCCCAAGTGAACATGATCTCAGAACAGGTTACAGACCTGCTTTATGTTTGTTAATGTGTGAACTTGTTGAACATCAAATAGGCAAGGATTTTTTTTATCCCCAGATATTGCTAAATCATGTTTACAAGAAGCTAAAAAGAAAAATAACTTATTTCACAACTTCGAGGCAAACCAAACCATTTCATCACTAAGGATGAATGACTAATGAATTATTTTCAAAGTATAGTCAATGTTATATGTCAGTGAACTCTATAAAGGCTGAAGCATAGGCACAAGCATCGGCAGGGATATTAATAAACTTTCAGCTTCTCAGCACATCCCATTACGATAAATAAGAGTAAAGATTCAATTGTCACTTCCTTTAAAATTTATTCACAGGATTGAGGACATTGCTGGCTAGGCCAGCATTTATTAACTCCAGATTTTTACTGAATTCAAGATCCACCATCTGCCGTGGTGGGATTCGAATCCTGATCCGAGAAATTATTCACTGAGTACCACAAATAACCTTGTTCATGCAGGATGCTGAAACCTTAATTTACAATGTCGCTATCTAAACAGAATCATAGAGTTGTACATCATGGAAACAGAATTTGTGGTCCAAGTTGTCCATCCCGACCAGATAACCTGAGATGGAACAAAGGTTAAGGGTGGGTTTGGAATGTAAAGCGATTCAGTTCATTAAAGGTTTAATTTGCTTTCAGGCGACACATCACATTTTATTCAATTTATGTAAGAACTGCGGGTATTTACATAACAACTTTAAATGCTGTAAAACATCCCAATGTGTTTCACAGGTTATGATTTAAAGGAAAAGTGATACCTTGGGGAAAGAGTGAGTTTGCTGCAAACATATTTCCACAAATTTGCATCAAAGCCGTGCCGGTGAAGGAAGGGAAACACTAACATAGCTTACTCCGCCAGAGATGACCCTTTGGGGTGACAGAGTGAGAGCAAACTCTCTAGAAGCGGCATTGCAGGATGCATGCAAGAAAGCACCAGGAAGTGATGATAGAAGAGAGACATGTACACCAGCCTCACATACTGCACTACTATTGGCCAAAGGCCACACAGGGAGTTTTCATCTTTCAGCTTTACAACTTGACATAACTAATGTTGATAATATTTCAATTACGTTCACCTTTACTTAACTGAAAGTAACTGTCGAGTCTGATAGTGAAAACAAAATGAACTTGCCCCCTTGCCAGAGCTGTTACTAGTAAAAAAAAATTGCATGGCCATCAAACACGATATAATATTTGCTGAATGAGTTTAAGACATGTGCCAGGCAGGATCTTGCCAAGTACAAGAGAAGCTCTAGGTACGAACTGGATCTAGCATAGTAGGATGAACAGACTGTGCTGTCCTCAGGGGAGCATTGGTTATTGTTACAACTAGTAAATGCATTATTCTCTACATTGAAACAACCAGATAGATCTATACATCCAGCCTATTGGGAATACATTCAGCAGGGGGAGTGGTTTTATAATGGTGCTTCCAATGGCTACAAGGAACAGATGGAGCAACGGCAGGAATGAAACTCAGGGATGAGTGAGGAATTATTCACCCTAATTAACCCTATACTATTTTCTGAATTCCCAAGCAGCTGTTGGAATAAAGTAGGAGGCGGCTGAGATAGTGGTGCACACAACTTATTTACAGGACAGCATGGGACAGGCTGAATGGGCTGACTATCCTTTAGGTCACCATTCACTTGTGTTCATATGTTCTCGGGTTATCAGGTTCTGAAGGTGCTCGACTGTCAAGTAGTAGAGTATATCCAAGGACACCAACTCGAAAGGGATTCTTCAGAAGACGGCCTCATCGATATTCATGGATGTTCAAGGGAGGAGCACTTTCAGGCACAATCATATGTAACACAACACAGCAACACAGCACACAATCCTGACTGTGCCCTTCATTTCAGCTGGAACGCCTGAAGGAGCAAGTGCCTTATTTTAATTCTGAAAGAGTCAGGGCCACCTTATGTCTGAAAATCAACAGCATAAAAATCCAATTGGCAATCTTCCTAAAACTTGCTATTTTAAAAACTCAAACTTATTTCTCCTCCAATGTTTTGAAATGGTTCTGTAATAACATTGAAACAGATGAAAAAAATTACACCTCTCTACATAGTAATAGTGCTGGATTACAGTAAATCATTCTAATGCGATGATGGATTCTTGACTATACACAAATGGCATGACAGAAAGACATTCTTTTGGAGTTTGCAAAGGACACTTTTGCAAAAGGCAGATTATCAACACTTCCTGCAAATACTCCCTGGAATCCACTGTGCATACTTTCTTGACAGATCCTGTCGTGAGCAATAGTTTCATCACAAACAAATGTTTACTATCTGTAAATCACCAGCCACGTGATTAATGACGTAGAGATATTAAGTCACTGCCTGACTAATTGTGGTTCCTTTCTGCTTCTTGAAATACAGCCACACCCATTCCCAAAATGTCAATGAGATAGATTCCCAATGTGTAGCCTGGTGCACTTAACACAGGGTGAACCCTCAATCTCCCCCAGCACAGCAATCACACTTGAAGTTAACATGGGTCTCCTCATCTGCACATAAAGTCTCTGGGTAGATTTTTCATTTCAGCCCTCATGGAGCACATGTCAGGTTATGGAGCTCAGAGATGATTCTATGACACCTCAGCCCATTGCAGCTCAAAGGACAATCGAGGCTATAGTTTTCTGGACTGATCCCTGGCCCTTATTAACTTACTTCACGTGCAGTCAGTCTCCTGGATCTGACAGACTGACAGACGGACACAAGGTGACGCAGCGGGAATGTAAATTTGTAAAATCCACTGCATCCTGCCCAGATTATGGGAAGCTAGTATTTTGATTGTCAGTGGGGACCTGAAACCATGCTCAGCTAAGCAGTGCGTTCTGGGGAGTTCATGTGTTCTATGGGCCAGAGCTAACTCCACTGTTGTTTATCTGTCAACACCAGTTCAGATATCAAGAAAGATCACATTGAAGTCACAATTCTCTACACCCCATCCTCCTTCTGCCAACTACTATCCACTGGTCTCAGTTCTAACAAATTTTATGCCATCAATTGCAAGTACATATACTGGAAGGACTACTGACATTGAGATATCTATTGAGAATGCATAAGTCTGTATTTTCCTCTCTTTGTTAATAAAATGTCAACAGTTAAGGGGAGAATAAGGACTTAAGCCAGAATAAAGGGTGCTGTTGACACTGTATCCTCCACCGTGCTCATAGGTAAGTAATGGAAACAATCCTGCAAGAAACATCCATGGGAAGGGGCTTGTTCACGCCTTCTAAAGGTCTTGTTAAAGGAAAATGTTGCTTACTTCCTGAGGGCACAATGTGCCCCCCAGTTTTCCTTTCTGAATACCTGAATGCTAACGTGGGCAAGGATACACATCTAGTGGCAATTTCAGTAAACCATGAAGTTCCTGCTATGGGTATCACTGTCAGTCATCAGCTAACCATGGCAGCTATCACCATGGCTGCTACCATCCCAAGCTTCAGCCTTTTTATCAACCATGAGCTGAACGCTGGTGACATTTCACCATCTACCTTTCATGAGCGCTTCAAAACATCACCCAGAGGAGGTCTTAAGGGAAATCTACATGACAATTGACAGACAGAGTGCGACTGATGAAAGTGCAATGACCTACCAGTTCTCCAATTTCTGTCATGCTCGTTCCTTTCAATCCCTGAAAGTACCGCATAGCCCCCTACCTAACAGCCAGCTTCATGATCCAGGAGTGACTGATGGCTCTGTGATCTTTTCCAGCTGACAAGATGGCCTATCTGAGCAAGCTGAGGTAGAAGATATTCATATGATTGGTCCTTTGCGTTTGGCAGCAGATAGAAAAGCAGTAATAACCATAATCCTATTCCTCTATGTCTGTGGTTAGCTTCCAGCATGGGATTTTGCTGAAAAGCTGCTCGAGGTCAGGTACGTGGTTGCTTCATTGAAGACCATTGTAAGAAACTCTTTAATGGATCTTATAGAAGAAAGGTTTTTAGCAAGGCCAAAGTTATTCAGAAAATCCCATGGTTTAGATGAAGTCTGAAATCCATAGGAAAAATCACCTAGGAAGCACAGCAATTTCCTGCTTTCTCCCTCCATTTTGTTGACAGAATTATGATTTTTCACATCTTTCAATCGGTTAATCTGCTTTTTCAGCCTCTTCGAGAGAGAGAAGCCTGTATATGACAGATGCCCATTGATTAAACACATTCAGCAGTTAGTAACCAAAAAATGTTTTCATTGCACTGTCTTTAGATGAAAACCAGACAAATTTAAAAGCACTTGGACATTTGAACATCTCTCATTCGAAACTCTAATCAAACTTAAACACCACCTTATCTAGCTCAGTCACTTTTGACTGGCACCACATTCACAAGCATCCATTCCCTCCACCACCAACACTCACTAGCAGTAGTGTGTACTATCTACAAGATGCACTGCAGAAATTCAAAATTCACTGCAGAACTTTCCAAACCCATGATCACTTCCATCTAGAAGAACAGGGGGAGCAGATGTATTGCAACACCACCATCTACAAGTTCCTCTCCAAGCACCGCCCCCCCCCCCCCAAAGGCCTTGTGGGTGTATCACCAGCACATGGACTGCAGCAGGTTCAAGAAGGTATCTCACCACCACCACCTTCTCAAGGGCAACTAAGGACAGGCAATAAGTGCTGACCCAGACAACAAGGCCCATGTCCCTCGAGTGAATTAAAAAAAAAAAGAAACTGAGGAAATGCAGGTGGTAAAACACGGAGATATGATCCAGAACTCAAGAAACCTTCCTTGTTACATTCATAGTTCAGGAAACATGCTCATATGTGCAGGGTAGTGGGAGATAATTCACAAAAGAAGCAAGTGACCAAGTTACTTAAGAAAACAAGTGACACCATAGAACACAACTTGACACCAGCAGCAGACTTCAATTCACAATACTAAGTACAGTAAATAAATGTGCAATCCAGTATCAGACACTTTGCTCATAGAATAGAATCATCAAATCCCTACAGTGTGGGAACAGGCTGTTCAGCCCAACAAGTCCACACTGAACCTCAGAGCATCCCCCTCAGACCCCTCCCCCATAACCCACCTAATCTACACCTCCCTGAACACAACGGGCAATTTAGCATGGCCAATCCACGCTAACCTGCACATCTTTGGACTGTGGGAGGAAACTGGAGCACCTGGAGGAAACCCACGCAGACACAGGGAGAATGTGCAAACTCCACACAGACAGTCGTCTGAGGGTGGAATCAAACCTGAGTCCCTGGTGCTGTGAGGCAGCAGTGCTAATCACTGAGCCACCATGCCACCCTAACATGGTTCTGACATTTAATTTTGCATTGACATTAGCAATTATTATGCAAGAACAAATTGGCTAAGAAATAGAAAGGCCTGCAGATGCTGGAAGCTAGAGTCAATAAATGTGCAGCTGGTCAGACAGCATCCGAGGAGCAGGGAAATCAACATTTTGGGCTGAAACCCTTCATCGGGACTGGGAAGGGAGAAGGGAACCCAGAAATAAATAGAGGGAGAAGAGTAGGGCTGGGGTAGGGTCAGTGAGATGGAGATAGGTAGATGCAGGTAGGGGTTATTGTGGTTGCAGCACAGGGGCTCAGGGGAATGGCACGGTGGCTCAGTGGTTAGAGCTACTGCCTCACAGCCCCAGGGACCTGGATTCAATTCCAGCCTCGGGCAACTGTCTGTGTGGTGATTGGACATTCTCCCTGTGTCTGCATGGGTTTCCTCCGGGTGCTCCGGTTTCCTCACACAGTCCAAAGATGTGCAGGCTTGGTGAATTGGCCATGCTAAGTTGCCTGTAGTGTCTAGGGATGGGTCAATTAGGTGGGCTATAGGGGGATGGGTCTGGGCGGGATGCTCCGTGGTCGGTGTGGACCTGTTGGGCCAAAGAGCCTGTTTCCACACTGTCGGGATTCTATAAATAAATAAATGGTCAGTAGGAAGGGAGAAGTGGATAGGTAAGTTGGAAGATGGACAGGTTGGGGGAGGAGAGATTTTGAAGCTGGTGAAGTCAATTTTCAGGCCATTGGGCTATAAACTCGAACATGAGGTGTTGTTCCTCCAGTTTACATTTGGCCTCACTCTGCCAGTGGAGGAGGCCAAGGATCGACATGTCACCAGGGGAGTAAAAGTGGATGGTAACTGGAAGGTCAGGTTGGTTGGTGTCAGCAGAGTGCAGATGTGCTGCAAACCGGCCCTCGCTAAACTGTAATATTTTCATACAGTGCAGAATTGATGTCTCAATGTATTTTAATAAGCTGTTGTAAGTTAGGGGATTGTATTCACAAAGTCTCCTTTTTCACTTCAGCTAAACATCAGTGAACCTTGCAACTAGAGAATCAGGAGCCAAGAGACTGGACAAACTTTCTCATAATTCTAAATCCTAAATATTGTTAAAAAGAGACAAGAAGTTGAAGCTATTCGTCTTGTACTCACCATAACTGGGATCCAAGAAACAAACATTAAAAATACAGGTATTCTTTTCATGCAGCATGCACAGAGGGTAATGACTTGCTGAAGATGCAGCAAGAACAGTTAACTGTCACTTTTCATTCTCAGACAAGGCAAGCAGATTCTGAGCAAAAACAAAGTTGCTGGAAAAGCTCAGCAGGTCTGGCAGCATCTGTAAAGGAGAAAACAGAGTTAACGTTTCGGGTCTGGTGACCCTTCCTCAGAACTGATGGTGGCTGGGATAGGGAGTAAACGATAGGATAGAGCCCAAAGAGAGAGAAAGACAAAGGAGTTGTTAACGATCAGGTTGGGAGGGTGAATAGTTGTTAATAGGGATTGTTAGTGACTAACAACAGGGGGTGTGTAGTGGCAGGCTATGTGGTAACAAGGCCTGGTGTGTAGGGTGGGGGGTGCTGAGACATGGGAGAGTTTAGGCCCTAAAATTATTGACCTCAATATTGAGTCCTGAGGGCTGTAGGGTCCCCAAGCGGAAAATGAGGTGTTGTTCCTCCAGCTTGTGCTGGGCTTCACTGGAACACTGTAGCAAGCTGGAGAAAGAGATGTTGGCCAGAGAGCAGGGTGGTGCATTGAAGTGGCAGGCAACAGGTAGTTCAGAGCCTTTTTTGTGAGCAGAACGTAGATGTTCTGCAAAGCGGTCGCCAAGTCTACGCTTCGTTTCCCCAGTGTAGAGGAGACCACATTGTGAGCAGCTAATGTGGTAGACTAGATTCTGGGAAGTGCAGGTGAAGTGTTGCTTCACCTGGAAGGTACGTTTGGGCCCTTGGATTCCGGGGAGGGAGGAGGTAAATGCGCAGGTGTTGCACCTTCACTGGTTACAGGGGAAGGTGCCGTCAGGCCGTGGGGAAGTGTTGGGGGTGAAGGAAGTGTGGACCAGGGTGTCCCAGAGGGAATGGTCCCTGTGGAAGGCGGACAAGGGAGGGGAGGGGAATATGTGTCTGGTGGTGGCATCTTACTGGAGGTGGCGGAAATGGCGTCTGATGATCTTCTGGATGTGGATGCTGGTGGGATGGTAGGTGAGGAGAAGGGGAACCCTATCGCTGTTGCGGGAGGCAAGAGAAGGGGTGAGGGCGGAAGTGCAGGAGATGGGTCGGACCTGGTTGAGGGCCCTGTTGACAACGGAGCTGGGGAATCCTCGGTTGAGGAAGAAGGTGGACATTTCAGAGGCTCCCTTGTCGAAGTTGGCCTCATCTGAACATATGGGATGGAGACGGAGGAACTGAGAGAATGGGATGGAGTCTTTACAGGAAGTGGGGTGTGAGGATGTATAGTCCAGGTAGCTGTGGGAGTCAGTGGGTTTGTAATGGATATTAGTGACCAGTCTATCCCCAGAAATGGAAACAGAAATGTCGAGGAAGGGAAGGGAGGAGTCAGAGATAGACCAGGTGAAAGTGAGGGCAGGGTGAACATTGGAGTCAAAATTGATGAAGTTTTCCAATCCCAGATGAGAGAGGAAAGCAGCACCGATGATATCATCAATGTATCGGAGAAAGAATTGTGGGTGGGGGCCAGAATAGGACTGGAACAAGCAACGTTCCACGTACCCCACGAAGAGACAGGCATAACTAGGGCCCATGCGGGTACCCACGGCAACAGCTCTTACTTGAAGAAAATGAGAGGAGTTGAAAGAGAAGTTGCAAGTAGATTCTGATTGGTCAGGGTGTTACCATGGGGTGCAGCAGAGATTGGCTCTGTCCATGTCCTCCTTTAGTTTTGAGAAAGGTCAAATCTATGTAGACATTACTTTTGCCTGAACAAAACAGCGTCTTATCTATTTCTGGATGCAGCTTTTAGCAAGGGCACATGCATTACATTCTGAGCCCGACTGACAATCTTAAATTGGTTTCTGGTGTTTCTGGGTTATTTCATAAAATGATTTCCAGCAGCAGAATCACATCTAATAGTGGATGTCAATGGGGTATGTCGTTTAGACTGATCTGCCAGCCATTAGGACACACTGCCTACATACCTGTCATGACACTGGCACTAAAACTCACATATCACATCATTCTTTTGTGTGGGAGGCAAATCAGCTTCTTGGCTCATCAGCAGCATCCTACTGGTGGAAAAAACCACTTGTGGATTTATTACATAGTAGCAACAAGGTTATCAATAAGATTGATCCTGTAGCACAGGGGAAGGCAGTGACCCAGTGTTATTATCACTTGGTTGTTAATCCAGAGACTCAAGTAATGTTCTCAGGACCTGGGTTCAAATCCTGCCATGACACATGGTGGAATTTGAATTCAATTTAAAAAAATCTGGAATTAAAAAGGTCTAATGATGACTGTGAATCCATTGTTGATTGTCTGGAAAAATTCATCTGATTCACTAATGTCCTTTAGGGAAGGAAACTGCCATCCTTACTTGGTCTGGCCTACATGTGACTCCAGACCTACAGCAATGTGGTTGACTCTTAACTGCCCTCTGGGCAATTAGGGATGGGTAATAAATGCTGACCTATCCAGTGATGCCTGGGTCCTGTGAATGATTTTTTTTTTAAAAATGGGACTGTAGGAATCCCAATGTGTATATTGACTGGTGAAGGTAGTCTTTCAGTAGATAGTATTTAAGAACCCATTGTCAGACTCCTAAACTAATACATTGAAGAAAGGACGCTCATTGGATTGTTCCACTTCAAATGGTAAGTTGAGCACTGTATGGTCTTTATTAAACTGTATAAAGAAATTCTCTGAAAAGGTTTGATCTGAAACATCGCAAGTGTGTTATCTACATATTGGAAGAATGCAAGGGGTAGAAAGTTAGTTGTCTTTCCATCGAAGATCACCTCTCATGGTAACCGGTGTTTGCAGGGCTGGACTATGGGGGATGCCATCGCAATGCTTCCATTTGGGCACACATGGTGTCATTGAAACTGAACCCAACTGCACAAATTACTAAGTTCATGAGTTCGATGAAGACAGATTCAGACACAGGTGGCACAATTAAATTTCCATGATATAATGACATTATTCAAAGGCGTTCATTGGGCTGGAAAATAAACAGGAAATTTCAAAAGAAGTCATGGATCTCAAAATGTAGGTCTTGTATGATCTGCGCAAATGTGAAGAATCCTTCGTTTTTTTTTGGAAAACTCATTTAGAACTGGTTGCAACAGCTTACATAACTTTGTGGCCAATTCATGGTGTGCTGAGTCAGTCATGGATAGGATATAAAGGATGCTTTTGTGTGTCTCGTGTGGATGTATTGAACCATGAGGACGAATCCTAGATTATATACACAAGCTGTGTATGTATATATCACCGAGCAGGTTGCTACTCTTACACAAGTCCACTCTGGTTTTGTTAGTAGCTGCTTTTTCAGTAATCGGGCTGTGATTTATGTTAATGAACTGTTCGTTCGCCATCAGGTTAAAAAAAGCACTCTTTCAGTGATGATTGAATATTTTGTCACTATTTGCATTTCATCAGTTTGCACCCACTTGCTGTTTGTGAGGTGTACAGAATCTCTACCATAAAGAAGGCAGTGACTCTGGACAATACGTTTGAAGCAATGGCTCTGTCAGATATGTACCCATTTGCATGAAGTACTGAACCAAGGCATCATCTGTCTGCGCAGGTAGCTGTAAAAGATCCCACAGTGCAATGCCAAGACAAGCAAGAGTTCTCCTGGTTTCATGGCCAACATTTCTCTCTTAACCAGCACCACTAAAAACTGAATAATTAGTTATTTATCTCAATTGCCATTTGTGGGAACTTGCTATGTGCAAAATTCTTGACTTTCATGCCTGCTAAACCACAGTAACTGCACTTTGAAGAAAAAAGTTACTTGAGGAATTCCTGAAGATGTGATCAAGTACTACAGATAAAAATAAGTTCTTCTTTCTCTGGCAATACAGTTTTACACTATGGAGATTGTAATATACAATGTCTGAGAGCATTTAAAACAATGATGGCACACACCACAAACTGATACATTCTAATCTTTGTTTTAACGCAATCCAAGACGTCAGCGTGAAACCACTGAAGGCTTTTAGCAAGGTTCCCGCTCCTGCATGTTGCCACTCCATATCTGCAGAATGACCTGTGTAAAGTGAAGACACCAGTTCTTTTGGTGATGCTCCCCAGGCAGAATCTTGCTGCTATAGAGTCAAAGTGAACAGTGGGCACTCCAGCAAAATGGCCATCAGTGTGAGATCTTGACTATTGGAAAAATTTCAGAGGTGGGTAGGAAGTAAATAAGAATGGACAAGCGTGACGTTACATATACTGGAGGGTCACTCACTGAGCATTCACCAGGGGCAGCGTAGGAAGAAACTTGTCCACTGCCAGATTATTTTGAAAAACTACATTGCTCATGATCACATATTAAAATGTTTCTTACGCATTCACGGGATCTGGGCACACTGGCTACACTGGTATTTATTGCCCATCTCTAATTGTGCTTGAGAAGATGGTGATGAGCAGCTTTCTTGAACGTCCACAATCCGTGTTGTGTAGGGACCCTAACAATGCTATTAGGGAGGGAGCTCCAGGAATTTGCCCCAGAAGGAACAAACAGTGACATAGTTCCAAGTCTGAATATTGTGCAGCTTCAAGCAAAACTTGCAGGTGGTGTCGTTTCCATACATCTTCTGCCCTTATCCTACAGGTGATAGGATTGGAGTGTCTGGAAGATGCTGTTGGACGAACTTTGGTGATTTCCTGCAGTGCATCTTGTAGATGGTATACACTGCTGTCAGTGGTGAAGAGAGTGAATATAGAGGATAATGGATGTGGTGCCAATCCAGCAGGCTGCTTTTCCTTGGATAGAATTGAGATTCAGACAGAAAAGCATAGGTAATGTAAAACAAGTACTGTTGCTGATAACTCTCGCTTAGGAAAAATTGTCTACTCTAGGCTTCCTGATATATGAAATTTATTTTTTTGGTTTTGGGCAACAATTTTCCTGTAGATTACCTCTGCTGATTGTCCACATTGCAATATATCTCTGCAAGTTTCTACCAGAATTGCCAATGAATTGATTATTGCACATGTAATGGTGACATGACTATTCTAAGTTCCAGCACCATTCGAACAATTGCCTTGAACCATTCCAAATTTGACAGAGGAAACTGCTCAGTTTGCTGCAACTGTATGATGCTAGCTTTGCAACTGGGGCTCATTCTTTGAATGTCATTTATCTGTTACTCCCTCAAGAGAAGCAGAAGACTGTAGGCCTGTGTTTTAGAGTCCTGACAAGTAGTGTTGTGCTCCAGTGAGAACCTCAACAAAACGTAGAATCCACATTAAAAATCACCATGAAGCAGGAAAACTACATTAAAGCACAATTTGCTTTATTATTAAAACAGTGTGAAAACATCTACGGTTCTGTTTGATCCATTTTACTGGACATCTTTTGTTTTGTTGACCAGGGTTGGGGGGGGGGGTTATACATTGAATGAGGGCGTGAAAATTCAGAGAAGCCCCTAATTCTACATTCTCCACACCAACATGAATTCTTAATCTAGTTGTGCTTCTTAACATTAGTTATCATTAGGAATGCAAAATGCAAGAGACAGAAAACAATGCTGCAAAGAGCAAACTGATTATAAAGATTGGAAATAATAAACCATCACAAAAACATACCAAGGGCTGTCACAACACCAACATGACACAAGCTTCCTTGATTGATCACAACAGCACATTTTCAGAGGTATTCAAAATGGACATTACACTTTCTTTTCTTCACACTGGGTCAGATTTCCAATTCTGTCGGTCACTTGCCCAGCACTGATGCTGATTGTGACTTCCTTTGGACTGGTGTGTTCCCATTTGATTCTTACAACCAAACAAATTGGGCAGATTCCTTCTCCTTACAGCAATATGAACAGGCCACTGGTCTGCTTATGCTTCACACGAGTTTCCTCCTATTCCTACTTCATCCTACCTCACCAGCACAGCCGTCTGCTGTGTTTTCTTCTATAAGCACTTTTCTCAGTTCGCGTTCAATTGATCTCATAAATGTGCAGCTCAGTCAAGACGAATCCAAACAATAGCATTCAATTTGATGCACCAGCTTCCAACAAATGTTACAAATGAGTAAACAAGGTTGCCGACTAAATCTCATAGAATTGAACATATGAAAATTTAGATGATGCTTGTGCCAATAATTATATCCAGATTTCCCATCCTGCGCGAGAAAATACAATGCAGATGGGAAACCTGCTGCCAGTACTGAGGCTATGCTGCAGTTTTTAAAAGAGCAGATATTCCTGAATCTCTCAGGAGCCGAGAATGCTTGGAAACTCCCCAACATAGTTAACACAGCCCACGCAAGGTTTAATGTCATAGGACCCAGCGCGGGAGCCCTGTGTAGACTGCTTACTGGGTAGACTGAAATTGCGTGGAGGCAAGAGTCATGCATCATTTCCTAAATGCTTGAACACAGTGGCCTTGGAGAATCTTTCTACACTGCCTTTCTCCTCTATATCTTGTAGTATGAGGCAGATCATGCACAATATACATAACTATATAGAAATAAAGTTGTTCTATTTCCCAATTTATATCAACATTTACATTTTCTTCCAAAATGTATTTGCATCTTTCTGTTTGTTTTATTTTGGATTTAGTTATCTGATTATCTAACATGCTGAAATATACCATTCAGACTGTGAACTCTGGTTATCCCTAGCATTATATCCCTACAGTGGGGGAGCAGGCCATTTAGCCCATTCAGCCCATTATGTCCACACTGATCCTCTGAAAAGCATCCCACCCAGACCCATCCCCCTATCCTATCCCTGTAACCCTGCATTTCCCATAGCTAATCCACCCAGCCTGCATCATTCCTGAACACTATGTGAAATTCAGCATGGCCAATCCAACTAACCTGCACATCTTTGGACTGTGGGACGGAACCCAGTCAGCCACAGGGAGAACGTGCAAATACCACACCGTGCCACCTATCATCCCTCATGATGGAATCTGATGCAATTCAGTTAACTTCATACAGAATACAAAGTGACAAGTAAACATAACATTTCCAGGTGGAAGGGAAGTGACCTGTTTCTTTTAAGCGCAGTGTTTTGTTGCCACCAATCATAAAGCAGTGTATAAAAATGGGAAGTAGGCAAGGGTTTTATAGGGCAGCACAGTGGCTCAGTGGTTAGCACTGTTGCCTCACAGCAGCATGGACCAAGGTTCAATTCCACCCTCAGGCAACTGTCTGTGTGGAGTTTGCACGTTCTCCATGTGTCTGTGCAGGTTTCCTCTCGCAGTCCAAAGATGTGCAGGCTAGGTGGATTGGCCATGCTAAATTGCCCACAGTGTTCAGGGATGTGCAGATTAGGTGGGTTATAGGGGGATGTGTCTGGCTTGAATGTCTGAGGGTCAGTGTAGACTTGTTGGGCCAAAGGGTCTGTTTCCACACTGTGGGGATTCTATGACTTGTGGGCTGTGGCTTTGTCTGATCAATGTGAACACATTTCAAACTAAACTAAACCGCTGCTCCACCCAGAATTATATCCACACACTCCATAACACTAGCTGCCTTGGCACTGGAAAAAAAACTCCATAGTTTCACAAAACTGCACTAATGTGATATTTACATTGGTATTTATCTGAGAGAAAAAAATAGATTTAACATGATGCTTAGAATTTTTTGGATAAAATCTTTGGCCACAGAGTTTCTTCTGATTGACTATTTTCAACTAACATGGGACAACAACCCTCCTTCAGATTAGAATGTTGAAGGCACTGTTTCTAACAATTGGGATATTCATTGGAATTCAACAAGACTGAGGAAATGAAAATCCCCTGAATTCTCTGTTACCTGTAAAAAATTCAGCATGCGATAAACCACTGTGTATGACAGCACCACACTATCTCCGAAGCAGCACAGGTTGTCTAAAAGTAGCAAGAAACCTATGTCAGGGAGGTCACATGGGTTTGTTTGTGCAGGATATGAAAATGCTCAAGCAGTTGCAGAAGACATGGCATTCTGAGCTTATGGGGCAAGGCACAATCTTGAATACAGAGCAGGAGCCGTCATTCTGCATCTCATCTGATCTGACAGTCCTCTTTGTTGGCAGTAAAAGATGGAAATTATGGTTAACGAAGCTTTTTAATAATGAATCAAATACTGAACACTGAAAACTTGTACCAGTGTTTTTTTCTTGCTATTGTAATGGAATAATTAACTCACTTCTGTGGATACATAAGACAGTATCTTTTACTCCAATATTAGAAAATATTCTATTTCCCAATATTAGCATCCCACTCCTTGATAATTATTTTTAAAAATCCCTAAATAAAGAAATAATTGGAAAGGAGAAGGAGGGGGATATTAAGAATTTACAATTAATAAAATACAAAGTCCAATTGGCATTCTGAACATACCTCTGTGTAAAAAAAATTAATCATTTAAATCAAGTCAACACGAGAAAACTATGAGAAGATGTTGTGTACAAAGATGAAATTCAAAGTCTCTTAATGGTCAAGAAGTTAGAGGAGATTCAAAATTCTTCCAGGTCGATTCAGTTTGGATAACATAGCTTGATCTGCTCATGAAAGCAAAACAGCAGGCTCTTGGGAAAACGATGCTGTAACTTTATATGAAAGATACCGTACAAAAAGGTGAAGTCATCCTCCATGATCAGCACTTAGGATTCAAAAAAACTGGCATTCGGCCTGATTCCATCATATTAACCTTTGGTTCAGGTACAACTGACTATTAAAGTTAATCTTTGGGTCTGTACAAACGTCATTTTAACATTAAAAAAAAAGCTTGTTGCCAGTGTTTTACTTTACGTTATGGATTTGAACACAATCTTGATTAATACTCCAGTGTTGCACGTAGGAAGTGCTACATCGCTGAAGAAGCCATGCTTCAGATGAAACATGATCTTTCCATTCAGGTGCACATACAAGAACAACGCTTGCATCTGAAGAACAGCAATGACTCCTCCCAGTGTCCCGAACACTGTTACTCCACTAACTAAAAGCATCAAAAAAAATTTGTCAAGATCTCCTTCAGATCTGAGGCTTATATAAATTCAGACTCTCTCATTTATAAACCATACCAGATATGGTTCTATTTATTTCATTCAATGAGAAAATCTGCTTTAAAAATATTATGCCAAGGTAACAAAATGCGCATTACAGCAAGAAAATGTGCAGCGAACCTTACAATTAATTGATATGGCATTAAAATTATACCATGCAATATTAGCACACAATTACTTTGTATGGGTTTGTATGGAATCCTTTTGTCCTATATTTAACATGAATGCCTCAAACCATGCTGCATAATTCCAATGCTCTAAGTATCGGGTAACAATGAGGTCCATTAAAATTCACCACCTAAAGGTTCTCTGAAGTAGATGGGGGAAATGTTGGCAAGGCTGAAAACTTTGGTCAATCAATGTAACAATGCTGTAAATGGATCCATAAAGATATTTTTCCAGTCAATATCTTGAGCAATTGTGTTTTTGGTCATTGGACTCAATAGAAATACAGATCTGGAGATATATTGGTGAATGTAGTTATGACATTGACATATAAGGCAACTTGAGGAATTCCTCCTAGTGGTACTGGAGGTGCTACGCTATACATTTTTGTCTGATATATTATGCAGGCTCACATCAACTTAGACTTTCAGAGCCATCATTTCTTTTGCAATAGCAATGATGAAGGGAGCTGTAGCAACTGCAATGAAAGCTGAAAACAACGCAAGGCTGTGTGCAGAACAAAAATGCTGAGAAGATGCAACTAAATCGTAGACAGCGCAGGTGGCTAACAAATCAGTCAACTGCATTACTGCCTTGTGATTCTCTTCCATGCATACAGCATCCGCTATATAGTGCTTGTTATTCTGCTAATCACAGTATTGGCAGTGCGACAATACCAGTCATGGGACACCATACACTTTCAGCTCCCTACGTCAATAGCATCTTTTATTACCTTGTTGGTTAGTACAGGTCACATATAGAGTGAGAATCAAATCCACTACAAAATGGCTTTTTCGTAACAAGCAAAAACAAACTACAGAATAAAGAATACCAGATCTGCTGGTGAGTTTAAGATCATAATTCAACCTTGTGCTTCTCATGTTCATAACACCACTCAAATTTGCCTTCCTATTTTAAATGTCACTTAAAAAGCTGAACTGACTTGTTATCTTGAAATTGCCAGCTTATGTGACACACATATCCCAAGTCTAATGCTGTAATATCAGTCTAGAAGTTGCAGTACAATGAAGGTCAGCCACAACACACTGCACTAAAGATACATTGAATGAGAAAACATTCACAAGGAAACAATGCTGCACTTGTTACAAACATGACAGAGGGTTGAAACAAGTTTATTAAAGTAGTCTATAGTCCTGCGCTCCCCTTCTCCTGCTCAAAAAAATATTTATTTTGCTTAACCTCCTAATGTCAGTTCTCGGGTTATTCAGCACTGTATGTGTTAAAACACAAGCTTCCCCTATACTGAAATTGGCATCTTTCTTAATGCAAATACCCTCACCATAATGACTGTACATTGCATAAATTATCAGTGCTCACCGAGATTTAGACTGTGGTCTGAAGTATTTACTATGGGTTAAATATCACGGCAATTTGAATAGTTACATTTCACAGAGCCTGGCTAAACACTCAGTTCAAACTTAGAAATGCTTACAGTGGGACCATCTGAACACAAACTGGAGAATAGAAGTATATATTTAGAATTTCTAATATTCTTTTCTAGGACTGTTCTGTTTGACTCCTAAAGCTTTGCAAAATCAATGAAGTTGAACAGATGAATTATTACATATTAAATCAAAATACTTTTATTACTTTCCAAACTCAAAAGAACTGAATGAACATAAGATGGCCAAACCACTTATTTTCCTTGAGATTAGTGTGTATTTTTATAGTGGAGTAATAGAGATAATTGCTTGATACAACAAACAGTAATTATTGCCTAATTCCTAATGCTTTTCACCCTGTGGCTTAATTTATGTCTTTCATTACAAGCTGGTTCCTTCTTCTTTGAACCTACATGTCCCTAGATTTGTCTTTCCTCTCGATCATTCATAAAATCTAAATGGAATAAAAGTCACTACTTAGCATTTTCAATAACACAAATCCTCTCACGTCAAAAATGTGCAATGTAAATAGAAAACTCATTATTATTTTATAAATCGCGTCCTTTTGGACATTTACAACTCGATGGGAAATGGTTTGCGGGCTCGCATACCATTCATTATTTAAAACTGCGTTTTATAAAGCATTTCCTCTGTAGTCTGTGAAAATATTTATTTTCCCTGTCAGGTGTGCTTTGGCTTTTTTCTTCCCTCTGATATGTCACAGCTGTAGTCTTGGATAACTTTCGCCCTAATTGGTACGTCAGATGAAGGAGATTTGGAAGTAAAATACTATAATTTATTATTTTCATAATTTCCCTTTGGGCTTCTACGACTCGACAAGCATCACAGTTATGTCGACTTAACCCCTCTCGGTCTCCCTTTTGCAAAATCATTAAAACAAATCAAGAGAGATCACATTCAAATGCGGATTGAGACTACAGAAAAAGGCTTCTTTCTCCGCTTGTTGTGCAAAGAAATACACTTGCAATTCCTTTCCTTTTTTACATTGTTGTGCAAATACACATGTAATTAAGAAATTAGAAGGCAATTTGTTGAGTAGAGGCCCTAAATCAGCTCAATAAATGATTGGATTGGGCATTTTTAACATCCTTTTTTTAACCCCCCTCTTTGTAAACAGTGTCTAGAGCTAGCCAATGCCATGGGAAATAATGCACACTTTGAGCCTCCTGGCTGTCTGGGTGAATTAACAAGTGTTTATTGTTGCTCAGTTTAAAACATAAAAACACACACAGAAAAAGTCCTACCTGTTCCCTCTGAATGCACGGCAGGGATGTTCTCCTGGGGGGTTTGGAACCCAGTTGAGTGTTTGAAACCTCGGCGGCGATGACTGAACTGGATCTCCTCCTCCTCTTGATCACTGGGATCTTCTCCTCGATCCCAGGCGGGGTGCCGGGCAAGATGTGCACGGCGTATCGGGCCAGGAGGACACCCAGGATGCCCATGAAGTAAGCGAGGAAGGGTCTCCAGCTAGCTCGGACCCCGTCCAGGGAGAGGAGAGAGACTGTCCTCAGGAGGCTGGTGAAGATGATGGTACCGATACCCTGACCGACTCGGAGCAGCAGCAGGGTAGCGGCGGCTAGACAGCCGAGTAACACGGCGCTGGCCGGGGCTGACATGAGCTGCTCTTCCTCATCGCCCAGCAGCGAGGCGGCTTGCAGCAGGGTCTCGCCCAGGCAGCAGGCGGCTAGCAGCCGAGGGGCCAGCTCGCCCCGGCCGCAGCGGATCAGGTACAAGCCGAGCCAGAAGAAAGCGCTGAGGAGGCTGAACAGGGGCAACACGCAGTGCAGGAGGGTCAGCAAGCCGGACGGTGGTGAGGCAGAGGAAGGGGGAGACGGGGAAGGTAGAGGCGGTGAGGCGCTCTCCTCCTCCCCGTCTCCCCACCTCAGGAAGGCGGCCAGCAGCAGGGAGAGGGAGCCCAGGCAAGCGGCGGACGGCAGCAACCTAGCCCATGCTGGGTAGCCCTGATCCCGGCCCAGAGCGCTTACACAGTCCCTCACGTAACCATTGCGCTCCGCCGCCACTTTGCCGGCCTCAGCTCCACTCCGGGCAAGAGGAGACTCCGACCTCATCGCCAGCGTCTCCTCCACACTGTGTGTTATTACAAACTTTGGGGTTCCCCCCCTCCTCCTCTCTCTACCCCCTCCCCTCACCTTCCAGATCAGACTTAAGTCAAACAAACCGCTTCTCTCTCGAATGGGAAACTTATGGGGGGGGGGGGGGGTTGGTTAGAGAGAGCTTAATGTCACTTCAATTCTCAACTTTAACGCCTCAGGGTAAAGCCAGGTCTCCACTTCCCCCCCTCCACCACCAGAAACCCCCTTCCTCCACTTTCTTCAAACATGACAGCCCAGAGCGGCCGCCTCTGACAAACCAAGTCTCGGCCATTTAGCTGCACGTTACCAGAAAGCGCTCTCCTCCTCCTCCTCCTCCTCCTCCTGCTGCTGCTGCTCCCCTCTGCTTTCGCCCCCCTCCCCTTTCACTTCTTGCCCCATACACAGTGCACAACTTCATCAGCACCCAGCATCTTTCTTCAACCTCCTCTGGCGTTTTAAGTTTGCTTTTGCTCTCTCCTCCTCTCTCTCTCTCTCTCTCTGTCTCTGCTGCTGGGCAAAAAAAAAGGATCAGCGATGCTGAACGAGGTAACTCGCTTTCCCAGCTCCGGCTCCCAACAGCCCGGGGCAGAGGAGCTGCTGACTTTCAATTCATTGCCCAGAGGTCCCGGTGAGCGGCGCCCGAGGACAAGGGGGGGTTGGGGTGTGTGATTCGAGACTCTCCCTAGGCAAGAGACAAGGGGTTAAGCCCCCTATCCATCAAACCCAACAAACACAGGGCTTTTGAAATGTGTGTGCTAGAAATGAACTGAAATTGACACACAAAAACAGTGCAGGCAAATTGAATGAAAAGTTAAGAAACAAGCAACAGTAAACTTCATGTCTTATAAACGTTGGTCAGAAAGGGGGGATGGGGGGTGGAAAGCCATGTTGACTTCTCAACTGTGTTTAAAAATTTTTTTTTGCTATTGTTTCAGCGGTGCCTTCAGTCAGGTTCCCCCAGCCTGGTTGCTCTCAGTCCCTGCCTGCTGGATGTCGCTGTCAAACGAATGCACAGCCTTCGTTATTAAAGCGTAAATGGGGAGCAACTTCAGGCCCAGTGACAGAGAATGCCAGACTCCGCAATTTGCTGCTCGAATTTTGTCGCTCCACGCAGAGTGCTACACTGTTACAGCGGAGACTTGGCTGTGTTTGTGCGGTAGACCCAGACTAGATCGTGACAGAGGTACAGTACTTTAACACTAGCGATTGTAAGTACCCCCTTTTAACACCCACATGGGATTTAATAGCTGCTAGTCAACATCGGTGGTACCGAAAATGAACTATTGTAACTGTGCAGTCTCCTTCTTTCAGGTTGTGAATTGTTTTGAGGGACTTTTAAATGCACTCATTTTACACAAAGAAATTACCGGGTCTGGCAACATCTATGGAGAGAAAGCAGAGTTAACATTCCAGGTCCAGTGACCCTCTTTCAGAACAACTTCTTCAGAATTATTTTAATTGCTTTTTTTCTTACTTAACCTTTCTGTTTTTCTTTCAAGCCAATTTTTCAATCGCTACATCTGAACCTGAGTTGACCATTGAAATTACCCCATTCCCCCAAGTTGACCCTTGTTCCCAGTGCTTTCATTGTCTAATTCCCAAGCTTTCAATCAGATTGATTAGGCAGTTTTCTTATTGGTTTAAGTGTGGTTGTCTCAAAGTGGGGGTAGTCCAGATTTTGCTGATAAGATCTAAGGCAACAATGGCTGAGCCTACGAGATAACAAGTGTGGGGCTGGATGAACACAGCAGGTCAAGCAGCATCATAGGAGCAGGAAAACTTGACGTTTCGGGCCTAGAGCCTCCTCTCCCTGCTAGCACCGTGTCCTCTCTTCCACTTCCACCACTCAGTGAGGAATCACAACAATCTTCAGGCCTTGAAAGAGTCAGAGTGGGGAAATATGTTTGGGAATCCCTGGTTTAGCTCTGTACTGAGGTTGAAGATGCATTTCCCCCATCTTGCCATCCTGCCATCATCTCTGAGATTCAGCAACATTTTGGGCAAAATTGTTTCAACAGAAGCAGTCATCACCAGATACCTTGCTACAGCAACATCTAGACAATTCCCTTATCTTGTTAAAACATTAAATTTCCCTAATTGTTAAGATTCTGAATGATTCCAGTGACAATGTATTTGCCTAGAAATAGCTTCTGGGTTTGATTGTGCGATTTTATGTTGGAAACTCCTACTTGAGGACCATCAGAAATAGGGAACATTTTTTGACATACTGTCCCTGTTGACACATTTTTTAAAGATTTTGGATAATTTGGGATACTTGATTAAGAAATTGGGGTTGGGAGACCATGGAAATGAGGGGATGTTTTTAAAGCTATGGTTTGTTATGACCTGCTGGAGTGGTAGAACCAGATAAACTTGAAAAGGAAACAATTGTTTGCTTTTTGAGGTAACAGCCACAAATGGGCTTAATTGAAGACCTCTTTGTAAGAGCAGCAGAGATATAATGAACCTTCTGCACTGAATGATCCCATGACTTGGGTGTTCATTCTCAGCTTGGGTAGTTTGAACTAAGATAATTCCCAGCTTGGCACACCTGCCTTGGGGGGAAAAGTTGCCATAAATGACCTGGATATTTGTTCAGGGAAGGGGGAGATCCACTGTGTCCATATCAAAATAAGGTGTCTTATTTATTTTGGACTTTGTCACAGATGTTTTGTTAAATATTATCCACTTGCCCCTGTCCCTCACCCCCAACCTATACTTCATATCTGTACATACTAAAATATGCTAACCTATGGCTGCCCTACCCAGGTCCAATAGCCTGTCATATCCTGCATGCCAATCAATGCCACTACCCATAGAACCTATAGCTACCTAGCGCCAATTTATGTCCCCCCCCCCCCACCCCCATCCACCATCGTGTATCAACATCTATTCACCCAGCAGGTAGTTCTCCTATAAATGATAGTTGTGTTCTTGTGCAATCTCATGCTATAGAAAATTACCATAGAAAATCGTGTTATAGGGAAATTGCTATATTGTACAGTAGAAAGTTTGTGTTATCCACACAGCATCCACTGTTCATAAGTTGCATTACAGCCAACTTGTGTTAGAAAAACACACGTAATAGCAAAAAGACCTGATATTCACTAATGGCAAATTTCTTAAACCCAACTGAGATGAAATAAATGAAGTTCTAAATAAGTATTAGTGTTCACTACATTTTTTAAAAATGGGAGTCATGTCCTGCCATTATATATCCTTCCCTGGTGAAAACAGGATCTGTTGAAACTGAGGGCAGGTCTTCCAGCTCCAGGTTTTGCCTGCTTTTTGGGAAGTCCTCAGAGCCTCCGTGACTCTGTGAAAATCCAGGCCAATGATTCTAAATTCATTTCATACTTTTACTGACAAGATCCTATTTATTTCATTACAAATTGGAAAACTGCGGCATTTAAGAAAATAATGCTAATAAGAGAAGAAACACTCCAACCTTCATACAGACTCAACATCAAATCCAATTGTTCTGAAATGTATTTTATATAATGCTGTGATGTGGAAAAGAAATGGGATGAATGCTACAACTGCTATTATCAGTTCTGCCAACAGGATTTAGGGACTAAGCTCACACTAATGTATGTGTCATCCTATTTCCTTTATGGCTTTATTCATGATAACTGACCGTCTCGAATGCAAAAATAATCATATTTACGTGAGGCCAAAACCCTTCAAATTTTTGACATGAAGTCCTGCCCAGCAGAGCCTACTGTTAATGAGAAGTAGTTTATTAATTAGCTATTTAAAAAGAACTGAAGGGAATGTTTATGTAATGAGAGAGGCAGCAGAATTATTGTTGCCAAGAATACAGAGGAACTGACTATATTGAAGCTCTTTGCTACAGCAACGTCCTTCAAAAAGGCAATGTTGACAAAGTGACCTCCATAATGCCATTGTTGATGCCACTCGCACTATGCACATCTGTATGTAAGTGGAAGCCATTTGAATTGCAGTGCTCTTTGACAAGTCATTCTTACTACACCACTGAGAATCGAAGATAAATTTTCCACAAGTTTCTTGATGTTGGCCAGCTCCATTAGCTCCACCCTCGAGTTATTTGGGATTGTTCAAGTTTGTGTTACTTAGCATTGGACGGAGTGGTTTTCGTGACTGTACCACCTAATGGAAAGGCTGAGAAATCATGTGCCTGATGATTAATTTCTTTCCAGTTAATTTGTTGCTACGCAAGTGATACTTTCACTACAAATGAATGGAAGATGCTATATAGTCAGCATTTGAAGGTATATTGGTCAGATATCTACAGTTTGCAGTACCACTTTGGAGCATCTCCCATGTATTTTGCAAGCTTGGCCCCTGGTTTTGCATACACATATTGATATGTGCAGCTGTTTTGTGAGGCTCCACCCTTTTCACAAAAAATTATCCCTGCAGGCAAGGTCTAAACTTAGGGTGTTTTCTTTAAAAAAAAATGTTCGGATATGCCAGTAGTTTCTCTTTTAACAATTACAATTAATCACTCAGACAAGCAATGACATCAGATTGAGTTGAGTAAATATACAAAGCCATTTGACAGTCTTCCAAAATGCTCTTCCACTTCCCTGACATGTGCAGCTGTGTTTCAAGTTCCTCTATACAGTCAGTTTCTCTTTCAAGTTGCCTTGACCCTGAATTCACGGCGCAAAACCTACCAATAGGAATGTTCAGCTTGTTCACCTAAATTTGCCTTTACTTTTATTTTGTATGAGATTTACTACTGCATTTAAAACAAGCAGCATAAGACCTCAAAGCTAAGAAAGGACTTCAAACTAATATGTCAAAACATCTATTAAGTCGTATGCCACAATATAATTTGAAGACAAAAGCAAAATATTGCAGGTGACAATAATCTGAAATAAAAACACATAACATGCTAAAAATGATATGCAAATAAGGCAATATCCTTGGGTCAAAAGAGGGGAGGCAATGGTATTATTGCTGGACTGTTAATCCAGAGACCCAGATAACTTTCTGGGGACCTGGGTTCGAATTCCGCCACGGCAGATGGTAGAATTTGAATTCAATAAATATCTGAAATTAAGGATCTAATGATGACCATGAATCCATTGTCAATTGTTGGAAAAACCCTTCTAGTTCACTAATGTCCTTTAGAGAAAGAAACTGCCATCCTTACCTGGTCTGGCCTACATGTGACTCCAGACGCACAGCAATGTGGTCGACTCTTAGCTGCCCTCTGGGCAATTAGAGATGGGCAATAAGTGCTGCCTCGCCAGAGATGCCCTCATCCCATGAATGAATAAAGAAGGAAATCCTATATCTCCCTCTCTAACAGCGCCGTGAGTGTACCTACCCCACATGGACTGCAGTTGGTTTAAGAAAGAAGCTCACCACCACCTTTTGAAAGGTAATTTGGATAGACAATATATGCTGGTCTAGTCAGTGATGCTCATATCCTATGAATAAATGAGCCAAAACATAAGATTTCCATTTGACGCAAGAGCTGTGCCCAACATTTTCTATAATATGGTCCTTTTGAGAAAAAGAAGCGTAGGAATGGGTCTCCTTTAAAGGTATGAAATATTTTTATTTATTGCAATTTCTTCATTTTCCCCCATGGGTTTAATGCAATCATTATGTTTGGAGATGCACCATAAAATCTTTGAATTTTTGGTTCCTACCTTCAATCTGGAATCATGCAAGATTAGATACAATACTCCAGATGAAGTGAAACTTCACTGTGGTCTTCCTCAGCAAAGTATAATCATTAACTTCAGAAGAAGACTCTGTGCGACATTTCCTGTTGATTCAGCGTGGCATCTCAGAATTAGACTGCTGAGTTGGTGCCAGCTGGTGCCAACTGGCTTGAGTCTACCCTAGCTCAACTTACTGCTCACAGCCAAAGGAGAACTCTTCCTGTTAGATTTGAGATAACATTCCAAAAAATCAGGCCACCCCACTTCACCAAAAAGACACCGCACTAATGTTAAGAAAGAAAAATATCTGAGTTCTATCCTCAAACTCTCAACTTGCTATCTCATTGCTCTAGAAGAATATAATTACAAATCATTTTGCCATTGAATCATAGCACTTCTTTTTTCAGACAAAAGGTAACAAAAGAGTTTGCATTTATACAGTGCCTTCCACAAACATTGGGACATTGAAAGAATATCACAGTCAATGAAGCACATTTGAAGAATAGCCACTCCTGTAATGTAGAGTAGGCATCAGCCAATTTGCTCATAGCAAACTCCCACAGATGGCAACACGAGAATCTGCTTTAGCGATGTTATTAATAAGAATTTTACCAGCATCAGCGTGGCATTCCCACTTTCTATTTCAGACATATGGAATGGGATTTCTCACCCAATGCTGAATGCGTGCAGGGTGCTCTTAACATTAAACTTGAATGCAATTTGCCAAACCCTAGACTTGGAATGCTTCCAATTTCAGAAAGAGGAGACATCCATTCCAGTTGTCGACAATGTAGTTGATCCAATGTCATAGGGTTGAAAGACATGGGATGTATGTTTTAACTGCTGTTATCCCTCTTGCCAGCTGAACCTAGGCACAAGGGGACCAAGAAATCAAGCAACTCACACTTACTTATTTTGTCCCTGCCTCTACCATGATCCTGTTCCCTATGCACACCCAGCTCTCCAATACTGGTAGCTTATTTAAACATGTAGCAAACATGCTGGTGATGGCAGTGAATCGGCCCTGTCAAATCTGACATGAAGGCTTCTCCGTCAAAATCTATTACTGAAAGGAAGCAGCTGTTTGAATATCTCCTTAAAAGAAGTGATTTTGTTTTGCATTTTTCCACTAAGGCAATGTTTATGTAATGGGCAAAGCAGTAGGTTTATTATTACCAAGAGGGACTGACCGTGCTGAAGCTCTTTGCAACAGCTGTGTTCTGCATAATGTAGCATCTCCATAACGTCAAGGTTGAAACCACACCACCGTCATTTGCTCCAGCCCTGGACCTTGTGACTTCATAACCTTGAGGGTATCTGTGCAAATATGAATTGAAGAGGTTTGCAAAGACCTAACAATCTACTCAAGGGCAACGAGGGATGTTGGCTATGATGGCGAGACCTACTTCTGAGGGATGACTTTAGTGTGTAAAACAACTTGGCATGCACATCTGAATTTGAATCTGGAAGAACCCCCAATGCTCTTTGACAGGTCTCACCTTATTGTCCTGAGCAATGCTGTAACAGAGGTTTTTAAATGGTACAAAGTGAAAGAAGGACATTAAAGATGTTACGCGAGGTAAGCTCGAAGTATTACTATGAAGTTGTATAGGCAGTATGGTGCTGACCCAGCAATAACCCTGTGGAATTTAGTCCACAGGCTAAGGGTCAATACAAAGCCAGAGGATGAGCTTTTCCATCTGTTGCAAGAATATATTCAGCCAGCATGCACATTGGATCGGCACCATTAGTAACAGATTATCTGAATACTCAAAATGTTTTGGATCCACCTTCTTCCTGACTGGATGAGAGATCATTGACATGGTCAGCTGATATGCCACCCTAAATGTGTGATACAACTGACTTCCACAACAGTAAACTACACCAGCTACACCATCTCTTTCTTACTAATTATCACTAAACGAGTGACACTGCTGCTAATTTGTGCTGCTGCATTTTTCAAAGCACAAACACTGTAGATAACTCGTTCATGCTTCACGTTTTCACGTAAAATCTTTAGTTTTAGGAATTAAAGTTTAACAATTGGCACAGTGGCTCAGTGGTTAGCACTGCTGCCTCACAGCGCCAGGGACCCAGGTTCAATTCCACCCTGGAATCTGTCTGTGTCTGCGTGAGTTTCCTCCGGGTGCTCCAGTTTCCTCCCACAGTTCAAAGATGTGTAGGGTAGGTGGATTGGCCATGCTAAATTGCCCATACTGCTCACGGATGTGTAGATTGGGTGGGTTATATGTGGATGGGTCTGGCAGGAAATGCGCTGAGGGTCGGTGCGGAGTTGTTGAGCCAAAGGGCCTGTTTCCACACTGTAGGGGTTCTATGAATTGAAAATGGGATAAATGCAGTTGAAACACCTTGAAGTCTAGTTTACAAAAGTTTCATAATTGTGGTGCTTTAACAAGTTATCAGCCAGAAAGTTAGGGTCAGGAAATAACAGGTGGGTTTACTGAGCTGGAGACATAGTTTCTACTATACTTACAATGATAGATCAATTAAAAGCATTCATTGAATTATGAAAGAATATAAAACCCATTAACTTCATTGGATCAAAGAAGAAATTTCAATGAGGAATATTTAATCCAAAATTCATATTCAGGATAGCTCAGAGCAGGTTATGTTATCATGGAAATGCGTCGAGCTTAAGATTGTTCACTGCTTTCAATTAGTCTGTGTTTTTTGGAGAGGAGATTGATTTAGTTTGGAATTCAGAGGGTGCTAAAGCAGGAGAAATGCCGCTGTTAGAATACTCCAGTCTGTTAGGGCTCTGCTAAGTATTGAGACAAGGTACTGGCATGGATAGAGGATAGGCCGACTGGCAGAAGACAGAGAGTGGGGATAAAGAGGTCTTTTTCAGGATGGCAACCAGTGACTAGAGGAGTTACACTGGAATCAGTGTTGAGATCAAACTATTTATGTTAGACATTAATTATCAGGACAGAGGAACTGAAGGCAGTGTTGCTAATTGCCTAATTCTGCTCCTATATCGTATCTTATGGTCCTAAGAGAATTTCCACAGAATAGTGGCTTCATGGCCTGGAGCAAGGTCAGGGCTAAAAAGAGGCATGGGAGCCACTGATTGTTCAGTAGAGCTAAATGAAGTAAATTATACCCAGAAGCCATATTTGCTTTGTGCAACTGAAAAATATTGGAGCTTGGAGAAATTCAGCAGCAGCTCAATTCTGGTTGATATTCAATAAAACCTGAAATTGTGCTGGTAAATAGATACTTGGGAGAAGTCTCTGGAGGCTTGAGGAACAAAATGTTGGTGGAAAGGTCAACGACCAAGATGTGATCAGCCATCCAGGCAGTCCGAGTTGGAGCAATGTTGTGGGAAGTCCAAGTCTTTTGAAAATTAAAGAAGTGTCATTGATGTGTGGGTTGAATCTCTCCTGGCTGCATCAGCCATTTAACTTTCATTCAGTTCATTGGGTGTTTAAACACAGTTTGTCTGTTAACTTATATTTACCTCATATTTGATCCTGTATGTTAGAGTCTAAGGTGTATCTACATAATGTATATGGTTTAGAATTATAATCTTACTTGATTAGTATTCCAGTTAATAATTATTGGTTATGTTTCTTGACCAATATGTAGAGATACCACCTAGAGAGCAGGCCATCTTAGAATGGGTGCTGTGCAATGAGAAGGGAGTGAGTTGCTGTCTAGCTGTGTGAGACCCCTTGGGGAAGAGCAACCATAACATGATAGAATTTTTTTTATTAAGATGGAGAGTGAGGTTGTTGATTCGGAGACAAGAGTGCTGAATCTTAATAAAGGCGTGAGTTGGTCTTAACAGATTGGGGAGAGTAACTTAAAGGGATGACAGTGGACAGGCAGTGGCAAACATTGAAGGAATGCATGGGGGAACTACAATGACTGTTTATTATTGTCTGTCACAAAAGAAAAATGGGTAGGAGGACCAATCCATGGCTTACAAAGGAAATGAGAGACAGTATCCAATCCAAGGAAGAAGCATACAGGTTGGTCAAGAAAAATAATAAATCTGAGGATTGGGAGCAGTTTGGAATTCAGCAAAGAAGGACCAAGGGATTGATTAAGAAGGGGAAAATAGATTATGCAAGTGAGCAAGTGAGTGTAGAGAACACAAAGATTGACACTAAGAGTTTCCATAGGTAGGTGAAGAGAAAGAGAAACAAATGTAGGTTCCCTACAGACAGAAACAGGGGAATATGTAACAGGGGACAAGAATTGGCTGAGGAACAGAATACATACTTTGTTTCTGACTTCACAAAAGAGGACACAAATCAGACACCAGAATTGTTAGAGGATGCAAGATTTAGTGAGAGGGAAGAACTGAGGGAGATCAATATTAGTAGAGAAATGGTGCTGAGAAAATTGTTGGGATTGAAGGCGGATAAATCCCTGAGACCTTATAATCTACATCCCAGACTACTCCAGGAAGTAGCTCAAGAAATAGCAGATGCATTGATGGTCATCCCAGGATTCTATAGACTCTGGAACAGTCCCTGCAGATTGGAGGGTGGCTAAGTCACTCCAATATTCAAAAATGGAGGCAGAGAGAAAACAAGGAATTATAGACCAGTGAGTCTAACATCGGTAGTGGGGAAAGTTCTTGAATCCATTGCCAAATATTTTATAGCAGAGCATTTAGAAAGCAGTGGCAGGATCAGACGGAGTCAGCATTGATTTATGAAGTGGAAATCATGCTTGACAAATCTGTCGGAATCCTATGAAGATGTAACTAGTAGAGTTGGCAAGGGGGAGCTAGCCGATGTAGTATATGTGGACTTTCAGAAAGCATTTGACAAAGTCCCACATAAAAGATTAATGTGCAAGATTAAGGCACATGGAATTTGGGAAAGTGTATTTAGATGGATAGGAAACTGGTTGGCAGAGAGGAAACAAAGAGTAGAAATTAATGGGTCCTTTTCAAATTGGCAGGCAGTAACTATTGGGGTGCCACAGGGATCGGTGCTGGGACCCTAGCTGTTCACAATATATATTAATGATTTGGATGTGGGAACAAAATGTAATATCTCCAAGTTTGCAGACAATATCAAGTTGCGTGGGGAGGAGTGAACTGTGATGAGATCCTTCAGCATGATCTCAACAGGTTGGGTGAGTGGGCAAATAAATGGCAGATGCAGTATAATTTGGATAAATGTGTGATTATTCCCTTCGGAATCCAAAACAAGAAAGCAGATTACTACCTGAACGGCTATAAATTGGGAGAGGGGAGTGTGCAGTGGGACCTGGGTGCCCCTGTGCACCAGTTGCTGAAGGTAAGCGTGCAGGTACAGCAGGCGGTAAAGAAAGCAAATGGTATATTGGCCTTCATTGCGAGAGGTTTCGAGTACAGCAACAGGGATGTGTCGTTGCAGTTGTACAGGGCCTTGGTGAGACCATACCTGGAATATTGTGTGCAATTTTGGTCTCCTTTTCTGAGGAAGAATGCCCTTGCTCTCAAGGGGGTGCAGCAAAGGTTTACCAGGCTGATTCTGGGGATGGCGGGTCTGACCTATGAGGAGAGATTGACTCGATTGGGATTGTTTTTGCTAGAGTTCAGAAGAATGAAGGGGATCTCATAGATACTTATAGAATTCTAACAGGATGAGACAGGGTAGATGCAGGGAGGATGTTCCTGTTGGTGGATGTGTCCAGTCCAGGGGTCACCATATGAGGATTCAGGGTAGATGATTTAGGACAGTAATGAGGAGACATTTCTTCACCCAAAAGAATGGTGAGCCTGTGGAATTCATGACCACAGGAAGTAGTTGATGCCAAAACATTGAATGTATTCAAGAGGTGACTAGATATAGTACTTGGGTGAATAGGATCAAAGGTTATGGGGAGAAAGCAGGATTAGGCTATTGAGTTAGATGATCAGCCATGGCCATGAAGAATGTTGGAGCTGGCTCGAAGGGCTTTTTGGCCTCCTCCTGCCCCAACTTCTATGTTTCTACATTTGAGTTTATATCATGGTTTTTTTCTGATGTTTCAATTGAACCCTGGAATGTTGCTTTTTTATTTCTTACCCCTGGGTATTCCATGCATTCTATTCTTTAAAAACTTAATGTCAGTCAAGTCAGATCTTAACAAAAATCTGGCTTGCTCAGCATTCTCATAACTGGGATCATAACGGGGAGGCAACCATCAGAATTCTGATCCTTCACTGGTTATGTTTACCTGAGTATCCCCCAACACTCTTCAATTAACTGTATCAATGTACTTGATTGCTTCCTCCCTCATCATTTTATCTAACTTCTGCTTAGTATATCTATGATATTCATTTCAAGCACTCGCCACATGGTAGCCACTCTCTGCTTGAAGAAATTTATAATGAACTTGTTGTTGAACGTAATGTCTGTTATTATGTTTATGATTTCCACCTTTGGAAACATTACTATGCCTACCCTATCAACCTAGCTGTTCCCCCTTACCTGTAACCTAGCTTGTATCGTCTCTACATGCTTATAAACCACATCATCCCTGACATAGGTAGTTGCGCAGAGTCTCATTATTGTTAGTGACAGGGATGCAAGGCACTATAAAGTGGTCTTGAGTGGTGGTGCTGGAGGTTCATACTTTTGTTTTGGTCAAGAAAGAGACAGACAGACATGGGCCAAATGGCCTCCTTTGGTGCTAAAACTATTTCATGATTCCATGCCTCAAAATGTCTGAAAAGTGACAGCGTTACAGTGGAATGATCTGATCTGCTTCCTTTTACTCTACACAATATTTCTATTATCCGCTCCATCAGACCTCGCAGACACTGGATGTAGAGTAAGGTTTCGACCCTTGACAGGCATGACTACCCTCAGGCAACCCATTGCACAGTAACAGTGACAGCCATTAAGCAGGGGTGGGAATAGGACTGTAGGTCTGTACTGATCCATCACAAATCTGCAGATTCGTTTCTGCCCTCCAACCTTCTTGTACCAATTGCTATTTGCTGAATGCTGGCAGTCCTCAGGTTGCCAACAGCTTCTATTCATGAGTCCTTTCAAAAGTTGCCTGCAAGTTGGGACACCATACAGAATATAAACTAAAATTTATATTAAAATAGTTCATAAGAACCAGTTTGCATGTTGGATCTTTAAAATTAACATTAACATACTCCTGTAATGGATCAAATCAGATATTTGTAAATCAGGAACCACCCAGTACAGCTTTTCAATATAATTAATTATGTGTGACCAATATTGAAGTGACTGGGGTTGGGGGGAGTGGGGGCATTCACAAGGAAGCAGTCAAAGCGACTGAAATGAGTATTTCTGTGGAATAGTCTTCTTCCAATCACCGTGGTGCAAATCCTACTGCTGTTGCCTTCCAACACACCTAAGTAAGAAGAAGGAAAAACTCTGATTTTCCAATGAAATGTATTAAAATGCCTTCAATTCTCCTTTCAGATTTGACTGTGCATCTGTTGAGTCTTTACACAAACTTGGTAGATTAGAGCTTGAGGACTGCTGAAAAGCAGTGATGTGTTTTGAATTTTTATGTTTTGTAATCATCAGGACAGAATTGCAAGAATACAGATTTCAAATGAAACAATATATACTGCAAGCAAAGAGGGTAATGATGGGTTGAGAAGTGGACTATGATTGGTAGAGGCGTTCACCAGGGGTCAGTTCACTGCTAAGTGTCTGTTCAAATTCAAACCCAGTAAGTCAACTTATTGGTCAAAGCATTTTCATGGGGATGCATGACAGAAAGGTTCCCCCAGCTTAGTTGAAAAAGCTGAATATCAGGACTATATAGATTTACCAATGTTTCATTGAAAAAACGGCAAAAAGGGACAGAGTGTGGCACAGTAGATGAGATTTATTGCTGGCAGTCCAGTTGGAATCATGCGCGGAATGGCGGGCAGTTTTGGAGAATAAGGCTCCTTTATGAAGAAAGCCCACCCATTCGCAATGAGTTCCTGGCAGATGTGGGTTCAACAGCTCTTCTGGTGTAGTGGTAACGTCCCTACCTCTAACTCAGGAGCCTGGGTTAAACCCTATTTGGGCTGTCCCTTGGCCATTTTTGCTGTACTGTTATGGCCGATGAGAGCCTTAATAAACTCCCACCTGATCAATAAGTGTGTCATCGCATTTCTGAACAGGTTGGTTTGAAAATATCTAAAAATGCCTGTAATTCACAACAAATTGGAAATCTTCCTTAAATGCTATGTGGATGCTGAGTTTGAAAATGTGACATGTCACAAGGCAGCATTACACTGGGTTCTTTTAAAATGATGATTAAAACACAATATTATTGTGGCGCAATGTGGGAAAATTACAGCACTTGATCTGTGACTGCTTATTTCAAACTCTACATGTTTCACTCATTCCCGAACATTGATGTCACTCATCATGATGACCACAAAAAGCTGAGCTTACATTTAAAAAAGGAAGTGAAAAAGCATTCTCAGAATTAATGTGTCTTTTCACCTCCTCTGAAAACTTTGTAACCAGCTGTCTAGGAACAGGTTCAGTTTACAGATCTTTGTCTAATGTAGTTTCAATTTTGGTAAATGGCATAGTTCCATTGAAATATTTACTCCAAATTGTGTACCTTTGTATTAGATTTGTGGTATCTAATGCTATAAGATTAATATATTCTTTCTCAAATCACTGACCAAGCATTCCCCCGAGGACACTTAGCAGCAGAAATTCATCCCGGGCAATGACGTAAAACAAGTGACATTGGATCAGCCACCTGTTATATGCCGTGCCCAATATTGAGTTCCAGTGACTGCAGTGAGTTTGAATATCAGATACTACAGATAAAGGGCAGTCAATTCAGTCCAATCTTACCTATTTCTCAACACTACCTGTATTTGAATTCTTTATAGTTCAAATCCCATAACAGCATTCCAGACAATTTAAGCTATACTGTTATCACCAAAAAAGCAAAAGACAAAACTAACTCAGATGATAGAAAATCTGAGCAAAATAAGATCATGAGGGGTATAGATAGGGTTAATGGTACATGTCTTTTCTGTAGATGGGAGATTTCAAGACTGGGGCCCATGTTTAAGGTGAGAAGGGAGAGATCTAAAAAGGGCACGGGGGCACTTTTTTTCCACAGAAGGTGGTTCTCGTGTGGAATGAACTTCCTGGGAAAGTGGTGGATATGGGCACAATTACAACATCTGAAAGACATTTGGATAAGTACATGAACAGGAAAGGTTTGGAGCAATATGACCAGGAGCAGGCAGCTGGGACTAGTTTACTTTGGGATTGTAAAAACCCGAAAGAACTGCGGATGCTGTAAATCAGGAACAAAAACAGCAACTTCTGTAATTTGGGATTATGTTTGGCATGGACTGGTTGGACCGAAGGGTCTGTTTCCATGTTGGATGACTCTATGACCCTAAAAGCGAACAAGTGCAACAGCTGTTTCCATGTTTCCTCAATCGGCAAACCTCTCACAATGGTTGACAAAAATTGATGGTCTATACCAATTCTTTCTTGTTCACCCAATTCATTGCAGTCCAAAACTCCAGTCAGTGGCATCTGTATGAATGATGAACTTGAAGGTGTATATTTGGCTCACTGAAATAAGATGTCCTCTCAGGAATTTTTGTTTTCAGGCATTCAAAAGTACACTGTCAGCTTTTTAAGCAGACTGTAAGACCCAGGAACCATTCTCCAGACATGGCATTTCATGATGTGGTACTATTTCGGTGTGAGTTTCCGATTTTAGTTTTCCATCCAGGGGACATGTCATGGGGCAGAACTGTTGTGAAATAATGCTGATTCTCTCCATCCACCAATCACTCACTAACCCTGTCCATCCACCTTCTATCCCTGAAACTGTTCCCCTCTTCAAATCCCACCAATACAACAAACCAGATACATCCCTTCAGTCATACTAACGTAACCAGACCAGAGAATTTAGCATACAACACAGTCCATGTCTGACTAGAACAAAAGAATATTAGGATAGGAGCAAAGGAGAGATGTTCATTCTTTGAATCTGCTTTGTCATTCAGTGAAATTATGGCTGGTCTTCTATGTTAAATCCATCTTCCCAAACTATTCCCTTATCCTTTATTCCCTTCAGAATCTTATTTTCATCTCGAATGTCCCCGTATGACTGAGCATCATGGCCTTTCATGGATAGGAATTCTGAAGATCCAGTTTAACTTCTACAGGGGCTAGTCTTAAACGGGGCATTTTTTTCTTCTCCAAAGCTTGAAATAAAAGAGTTGTTTCACTAAGAACCAAGAAACTGAATCTTTATTAAGTGACTTATACCCGTTTTGTTGGGAGCATGTATGAGGGGAGGCAATGGCCTAGTGGTATTATCATTGTTAATCCAGAGACCCAGATAATGTTCTGGGGACCTGAGTTCAAATCCCTGCCATGGCAGATGGTAGAATTTGAATTCAATAAATATCTGGAATTAAGAATCCAGTGATGACCATGAATCCGTTGTTGGGAAAATCCCATCTGGCTCACTAATGTCCTTTAGGGAAGGACACTGCCATCCCTTATCTACATGTAACTTCAGACCACAACAATGTGGTTAATTCCTAATTCTCCTCTGGGCAATAAATACTGGCCTACTCATTGGTGCCCTCAGCCTGTGAATGAATAAAGAAAAAGGAAGTCCGCAATATAGTGTGATTTAGCACTTGAGTGTGCAATTTTTAATAGAGTGTTAGAGCCTGAAGGATTGAACCTAGGAATACTCCCAAACAAAGCAGGTGATTGGTGAATAGGATCTGGGAGTATTTCTAGTCTTTAAAGTAAAAATAAGGTCTTAAGTTTGTGTTAAATTCTCTAGTTATTTGCTTCCATGAGATATAAACAACTGGGTTCAAATGAATCTCTTGAAGAATATAAAGGGTGAAGGGGCATTCTAAAGAGGAAAATCAGGAGGGCAAAAAGGGGAAGTGAGATAGCCTTCGCAGATAAGGTTAGGAATAATCCATAGTGATTCAACGAGTACATTAAGAGCAAACGAGCAACTAGGGAGAGAATAGGGCCCCTTAAAGATCAACAAGGCCATCTATGTGTTAAACTTCAGGAGATGGGAGAGATAATGAATATTTTGCATCAATTTTTACTGTGGAGAAAGAAATAGAGGTTAGAGAACTTGGGGAAATAAATATTGATGTTTTGAAAATAGTGTACGTTACAGAAGAGGAAGTTCTGGAGGTGTCAGAAAACATAAAGATGGATAAATCTCCAGGACCTGATCAAGTGTATCCCAGGATATTGTAGAAAGTTAGAGAAGAAATTGTGGGGCCCCTAGCAAGATATTTGTATCATCTGTAATCAAGGGTGAGGTGCTGGAGAACTGGAGGGTGGCTAATGTTGTGCCTTTATTTAAGAAAGGCTGTAAGGAAAAGCTTGGGAACTATAGACCTGTGAGTCTGACATATGTGGTTGCTAAGTTGTTAGAGGTGTTTCTGAAAGTTAGGATTTACATGCATTTGGAGAGGTAAGGATGGATTAAAGATATTCAGCATGGTTTTGTGTGAGGGAAATTGTGTCTCAAAAACTTGCTTGAGTGTTTTGAGGAAGTAACCAAGAAGGTTGATTGCAGAGCAGGGGACATTGTTTATTTGGACTTCAGTAAAGCCTTGGACAAAGTTGCGCATGGTAGACTCATTAGCAAAGTTAGATCAAATAGGATTCAGGGAGCGCTTGCCAATCAGATGCAAAATTGACTTGACGGTAGGAAACAGAAGGTGGTGATGGGGGGACTGTTTCTCGGATTGGAGGCCTGTGACCAACGGCATTCCACAAGGATCGGTACTGGGTCCTCTTTTGTTTGTCATTTATATAAATGATTTGGAAGAGACTAGAGGAAGCATGGTTAGTAAGTT
The DNA here is from genome assembly GCA_024137785.1 of Ginglymostoma cirratum. NCBI lineage: Eukaryota > Metazoa > Chordata > Chondrichthyes > Orectolobiformes > Ginglymostomatidae > Ginglymostoma > Ginglymostoma cirratum. Next base: position 7,164,452 of record JAHRHZ010000091.1, on the reverse strand, counting down.
TGAGGATGACACCGAAATTGGTTGTGTCATGGACAGTGAAGAAGGTTATCTAAAATTACAAAGAGATCTTGATCAATTGGGTCAATGGGCTGAGGAGTGGCAGATGTAGTTTAATTTGGATAAATGCGAGGTATCGCCCTTTGGTAAAACAAACAAGGGCAGGACTTATACAGTTAATGCTAGGGCCCTGGGTAGTTTTGTAAAACAGAGAGACTTAGAGTTTCGGGTACATAATTCTTTGAAATTTTCACCACATGGTAGACAAGGTGGTTAAGAAGGCATTTAGCACACTTGCCTTCATTGCTCAGACTTTTGATTATAGGAGTTGGAACATCATGTTGAAGTTGTACAGGATGTTGGTGAGGCCTCTTCTGAATTGTGTGCAGTTCTGATCACCCTGCTATAGGAAGGATATTATTAAAATGGAGAGGGTTCAGAAAAGGTTTACCAGAATGTTGCCAGGAACGGAGGGTTTGAGTTATAAAGATGGACTAGATGGGCTGGGAATTTTTTCACTGGAGTGTAAGAAGTTGAGGGGTGACCTTACAGAGGTTAATAAAATTATAAGGGGCATAGATAAGGTGAATAGCATGGGTCTTTTCACTAAGGTGGGGGACTTGAAAAGAAGAAGGCATATTTTTATGGTAGGTGGAGAAAGATTTAGAAAGGACATAAGAGGCAACTTTGTTCTTACGTGGAATAACTGCCAGAGGAGGTAATGGGTGCAGGTACAGTTACAACAATTAAAAGAAATTAGGGTCAGCACATGAATAGGAAAGGTTTGAAGGGATGTGGTCCAATTGCAGGCAAGTGGGACCAGTTTGCTTTGGGAACATGACTAGTTTGGTTTGGGAACATGTTCGACATGGACCAGTTGGGCCAAAGGGTTTGTTTCCATGCTGTATAACATTTTGACTATGATTCTATGATTCTTTAACAGCCTCAAGGAGCAAACGTGCAAGCACCTATATCCCTGAAATTCTAAGGAGAAGTACCTATCTATGTTAGAGCAATGTTAGCCTAAAGCAGAGAGTAAAACATCAAACACTGAGCGGTGCTAATGGATGGGGTGATTTTTTTAAAGTAAGTGCATGGGCAACCACTTAAGCCTGATCAAAAATAGAAATTGCTGGAAAGGCTGAGCAGGTCTGGCAGCACCTGCGGAGAGAAATCAAAGTTAACATTTCGGGTCCAGTGACCCTTCCTCAGAACTGATGGTAGTTAGGAAACTGTTAGTTTTTAGGTAGATGCTAGGGTGAAGGGAGGCGGTAAGGATAAATGATAGGTGGGAATAAAGCCCAAAGAGAGAGAAGGACACTTGGACAGACAAAGAAGTGGATAATGGTCAGGCTAGGAGGATGAATAGCTATTAATGGGGACTTTAGTGGCTAACAATTGGCTGTGTGTAATAGCAGACTATGTGATAACAAGGCCTAGATTATGAGGTTTGGGGTAAGGACCTGGGAGAAGTTCAAGCCCTAAAGTTGCTGAAATCGATATTGAGCCCAGAAGACTGTCGAGTTCCCAAGTGGGAAATGAAGTGCTGTTCTTCCTGCTTCCGCTAAGCTTCACTGGGGCACTGCAGCAAATCTGAGACAGAGACGTTGGCCAGGGAACAAGGTGCTGTGATGAAGAGGCAGGCAACTGGGAGTTCAACTTCTTCTTTTGCAAACAGAATGAAGGTGTTCTGTGAAGCAGTCACCGAGTTTACATCTAAGCTGAATCTTTTGTCCTGGATAGCATTGATGTGTTTGTAGAAAGGATCTACTAAGGATAGTCGTAAACTTTGAGTAACCCAAGTTATGCATTTTTCATAAGTGTCTAGCCAGTAATTGTTTGTCAGCTTTTGCCAGTTGAGATCACTGATTATTAATGCCTGAATGTTCTTAAATAAAATAGATGAATACCTTAAGCAGCAAATGAACCTAAATAAATCAGACATTTTTTAATTGTCACTGTGTGAGAAAATTGCCGTATCATCAAAATAGTTTTGTTTTTCTGGTTGCACTATAAAAGTTACAAAGTATTCACCAGCTAAGTATTCAGACAGATAAACAAAATCATTACAAAGAATCGCAAACTAAACTCTTGCTTGGAATTGAACGGTTATTATATTTGTCTCATTAACAACTAATGTTTTTGAATGTTCCCTCCTTATGATTAAGAAGCAATACACCTGAAGAAGAAAAATTAGATATATCATAATGAAGTTTGACTTAGTCTCACATATTACCACCTTTTCACAAAGTATAAGTATTTTGATCGTGGACATGTTTGATGTTAACATTTCCAATACGCATTATCTTAAGTTCATCAACATTTTAAACTATCTGCTGCTCTTCAGCACATTTGCTCAATGCTCCAGATTTCTATTTTAATTATATCAATGTGCCTTAGCTTTAGCAGAACACAATGACACAAGATAAATCCTCTGGAGAGCGAAGGAACCCAGAGACTTCAGTTACACCGCACTGCTGGCTTCACCTTGCTTTCCGGCTTAAGAGAGCAGAGCTTTGATCTTTTTTGTGAAGAATGGTCTAGGCCCGAAACGTCAGCTTTCCTGCTCCTCTGATGCTGCTTGGCCTGCTGTGTTCATCCAGCTCTACACCGTGTTATCTTAGAGCTTTGTGCATGTGGGTATATACTTTTAAGTTGTATCTTTAATACATCTTAGAATGCCACATAAATACAAATCATGATTACCATTGATTGGACAAATTAGAATGAATTTCAAATATTTTCAGTGTCCTGATTCTCAGACCACCACCAGTAGTGTCCTTATTCATCAAACACAGTGGATCATAGAATCCCTACAGTATGGAAGCAGGCCATTCAGCCCATCGAGTCCCACCAACCCTCTGAACAGCATCCCACCCAGACCCACCTTCCAACCCAATCCCTGTAACTTGGCATTTACCATAGCTAACCCACCTAGCCTGCACATCCCTGGACACTATGGGCAATTTAACATGGCCAACTCAACTAATCTGCAATAACTAGATGTAGAGCCGGATGAGCACAGCAGGCCAAGCAGCATCAGAGGAGCAGGAAGGCTGATGTTTTGGGCCTAGACCTTTCTTCAACTAATCTGCATATCTTTGGACTGTGGGAGGAAAGCGCAGACATGGGGAGAATGTGCAAAACCCCACCCAGACAGATGCCCGAGGGTGGGGGTGAACCCAGGTCCCTGGTGCTGTGAGGCAGCTGTGTTAACCACTGTGCCGCCCATGGACGTTTTATCCAGTCTCCTATCGCCAGCCACCTTTTCATCATTAATCCCCAATAGATAACATTTCACCCGGATTTCAGATCATCCTCCCATGTCTAATGTTAGGCCGCTGCTCCATTCTGAGCAATCAAACACAAAACTCTTTCAGTTTCAGATTCCATTTCTTTCACCTTCCTGGGCATGTTTCAAGTGCTGTAGCTTTGCTGTCTTGTATCCCACTCCAAACCACCATGCTTCAGCTGATATCCTGTTCCAAAGGATGCGGTGTTTTTAGGACAGAAGCAGTTATTCGGACAGAGACAGTACAGTTAGAATTATGTGAGCCATTAACGTGAATCCTTTCTCATTTACTCCAAATGGACTCCCCCTGCTGGTATATATGTGTATGGTGGCCTCAAATGGACAAAATGCACAATATAATTTGCAGCGCTGTACAGAAGTATCCCAATTTTGGTTCCTTACCCTTTACGCGTCGTTTTAGAACTGCACATACTCTATAGTGTCTCCGGCATCCACTTACTGCTCCCTGTCTTGGGAATCAGTGGAGTACTGCTGTTTCTCAGGACTGCTGACTCAGATAGGAGGATAGCTTCGATAAATGCCGAGGCCAGAAGTTCAATTTCTTTGCCAAGTTCAGATTTCAGAACCTAAGTAGTGAACCAACACGACCAGCATTTGGAAGCCACCTCACTGACAAATCCTGGCACCGACTGAACCTGAGTTACTTTAAAACTCATGCAAGCTGCTAGTTTGCAGCGACACTGTCTTGTCAATGATTTTGAAGCCAGCAATGCTTTCGATGCTCCTACCCTTAAAAGTTGACAATTTTAATGGCAGCTGGTTGATCTCAGTCAAATCTGTCATTAAAATGTGTCTGTTCTTGCAAATTTGTGTTTTCCTTCGACTCTCCATTTCTCCGTCTTTGTACTGCATACCTGGACACCTGTCTCACTCTTTATTCTTCACGGTCAGCATCACCCTATACTGCAGCTCCTATTTTGTGTTAATTTGTATTTATTATCAACTCGAACATAGGCCCTTCACAGGACTGTTTTCAAGCAAAATTTGGCACTATAGGAAATTTTAGCGTGGCTAGCTAACAATTAGTCAGGAATGATGGGTGGGAATGGTGCGCTGCTCAGTAACAATTCTGTATCTGGACTCACCACATAAACACACTGGCTACAAGACCAGGCCAGAAGCTAGGAATACTGTAGCAAGTAACTCACCTCCTGACTCCTCAAAGCCTGTCCGCCATCTACAACGCACAAGTCAGGAGTGTGATGGAATACTCCCCTCTTGCTTGGATGAGTGCAGCCCCAACAACACTCAGGAACTTGACACCATCCAGGACAAAGCAGCCCACTTGATTGGCACTGCATCCACAAGCATCCACTCCCTCCACCACCGACGCTCAGTAGCAGCAGGGTGTAGTATCTACAAGATGCATTGCAGAAATTCACCAAAGATCCTCAGACAGCACCTTCCAAACCTATGACTACTTCCATCTAGAAGCACAAGGGCCACCGACTTCAACTTCCCCTCCAAGACACTCGCCATCCTGAGTTGGAAATATGTCACAGTTCCTTCACTGTCGCTGGGTCAAAATCCTGGAATTCCCTCCCTAATAGCATTGTGGGCTAACCCACAGCAGGTGCACCTCAGCGGTTCAAGAAAGCAGCTCACCATCACCTTCTCAATGGGCAATAAATGCTAGCCAGCCAGTGATGCCCTCATCCCACAAACAAGTAAAAGAGAATTACCACTTCCTCCAAGATGCCTGGATTATCTAATGTATATTTTCCCTCCTGGAGAATGTTCCTCATGTTACAATCCTCAGGCAATCCATTATAGTGAGAGTTCTTACAAACACCCGTGGACCTCTGTCTGTGGACGAATAATGGAAGCTTTACCAGAGAAATAATTCTCGCTCCCATTTTTGAAATAAACGATCTTTCGCCTTAACAAAATAAAAAGGCAGAGTTCGGTGATTTATTGTTTTGCTTATCTCAAGCCTGTCAGAAAGTTTGAACAGTCTAAAATACATTTAATCAAAAGTATCAAGTGTTTACAATAGTCTGGTTTTAACCTGATTGTTGAGATGTCAAAGTTCCAGCATATTCATCTTGCACAAAGAAAGCATTTTTCTGCCTCGTCAGGATTTCATTAAAACCATTTAAAGCATGTTCAACAGAAATTATTGGTTATACTAGAGTCAGTGACAATTTGCAAGCCAACAGAATTATTTCGCCCCAGATTTTTCCATCCGTACGCCAGGATATGGAATGCTGCCCAAGAGAAATACGCAAACAATGGTTGTTATCTACAACAATCAAAACTTAAATAGCTTTTCATCTCAAATTTTTGGAGCAAGACACACAAGTGTTACCATTTACAGTTGGCAGTTGCATAAAATGGCAACTTTGGTTATTTTTTGCTGTCAAGCTATAAACCAAACGCAAATATTAAAGTCAATTTCTTTTTTAAGATGTTCAGTTCTTTGAAGTCACTTCTGATTACAAAATTATTTAAATTGGAATATTCTGAACATCTTCTTGCATGGAAAATTTGCAGAGGGTTAAGGATATAACTCTTTCAAGAAAGCACTAATGTATCAAAGACTACATCCCACTTTAGAATTCATTCTAAACATACTAACTCAGTCCCATTTCCAGACAGCATTGATAAGAATCAAACAAAAAAACATACAACTGTTTCTAACTATTTTTGGTAGGAGAATGTGTCAGGTTTCACATCAATTTCAGCTCCTGAAATGGTGAAGAGAGGATTTTAGATCAGGAGAAAACCTAATACTTCTGACTCAAATGTGTTCAGCCAATCTATAATTTGAAGCTGTAGGTCTTCAAGCAAGTGATTCTGTTATCCGATGTGTCCAAAGTTATTTGCGCTGATACTTGTTAAAGCAGTCAAACCATAAAGTTACACCAACTGACCCAGTCAGTGATATCAAAAACAATTTGATTCAGTACAACAAAGGGTCCCAAATTTACACAAGTTTGATCGCAAATGCACGCACTTAAGAAAGCAGTCCCAAAGAGGAGTGCGATTTTAAAGACCTATCACACAAACATTCCATCTACTTAATGAATAGCTGCTTTATATTGACCTGCATTGTTTTCCAACTTGCATACAAATCAACTTGTGTACCTACTCAGTAATGGAACCTGGGAACTAATGGAACTCAGTAATGATCCCTGTGCTACACAGGGACTGTCTGTGTAGCACATTTTACATAGTAAGACAATTGAAGATTTTTCACTGGAATGGTATCAAACAACATTCAAAATAGATCCATGTAAAGTTTATTAGGACAGATAACCAAAAACTTTGTCAACGATGTAGGTTTTGTTGTATGTGGGGTCTAGGACCATGGAGAAATCTTGCACTAATATCACAGATCTACTGCCCAGTGGGCATAAGTAGCACATTGTGGGTGGGGCTAAATGCATCTTGAATCTACTTAATGACCCAGCCTCCACAGCCCATTGTGGTAAAGAATTCCACAGATTCAGTACCCTCTGAGAGAAGAAATGCCTCCTCATCTCTGTCCTTCAGTATTTAATCCTGTGTCTGGACTCAGATGCCTTGAACTTTGTTCCTTTCCTATGCTATCCTGATACCTGTGGCTCTGTATTTCCTGCAGAGGATTGTCATTGGATCCAAAATCCAAACCTTGTGCCCCGCCGGCCAGATCAAGCCTTCTAACGAGTAGGACTTCTATGTCAGAGCTTACAACCTCTGACTGCTTTCCTTTTTTTTCCTCTGTTGTCTTTTATTTACTTATATACCTTGCCCTGAGCTTGGAAAGCGGTGAGACCCCAGTGTGCGGACCTTGAGTGGTCTCAAGCCGGGCTCAGGGTATGAACCTCGAGCGGGCCCAGGGTATGGACGTCGAGCAGGCCCAGGGCACGGACCACAAGCGGGCCCAGGGCATGGACTTCGAGCGGGCCCAGGGCACAGACCTCTAGCAGACCCAGGGCACGGACCTCAAGCAGGCCCAGGGCACGGACCTCGAGCAGGCCCAGGGCACGGACCTCGAGCAGGCCCAGGG
>JAHRHZ010000091.1:7105538-7157141 GCA_024137785.1 Ginglymostoma cirratum | reverse complement strand
ACGGACCTCGAGCAGGCCCAGGGCACGGACCTCGAGCAGGCCCAGGGTACGGACCTCGAGCAGGCCCAGGGCACGGACCGTGAGCAAGCCCCTACTTACTTTTCTGGAGCTAGCACAGGACCTGGAATTGGTGGCTGCTACATTAGCAAAGGCGGCATTGGTGAGGTAGGCCCAGCGGCAAAAGTTGGCATCTGAGGATCGGCAACTTGGGTCAGGCACTGACAACATTAAAGTAGTGGTGAAAGGGCATCACGGCGACATCAATGATGTTGGTCCAGCAGTGAGAGATGCAAACCCAATGTTGGTTAGCCTGGCGTGGTGATGCAGTGACGGAGTATCGGCCCAGTGGCAAGGATGGCACCCGAGGATCAGTGATCTTGATATTGGGATGGGTCTGATGTAGACAGCAGTGAAGCAGTGATGGAGGGCTGGCAGTGTAGGCATTGTTGATAGTGATGAGCTGGTTCGGGATTGATGAATTCTCTTCAAAGCCATATCATTTTTTTTCCTTACTCTTAAATTATTCAAAATGGCACCGTATCATGGTGACAAATGAAAGCCTTTCACTGCATTTTATTGTATTTTTATGTAAAATATACACGACCACAAAATCAAACTCAAATCAAATCCTTTTGGACAGGTGGTTAACCATATGACCTTAGAATCCTTGCCCCTGCTGTTCTGGCCATCTAATGCACTCCAGAGATAACAAGGTGTAGAGCTGGATGAACACAGCAGGCCAAGCAGCATCATAGGAGCAGGAAGGCTCCATTTCAGGCCTAAACCCTTCATCAGGCTTTCTATTTGGCTTTTTGTTATCTCGGATTCTCCAGCATCTGCAGTTCCTATTATCTCTAATGCACTCCAGACCTTCTTTGCCCCAGTGATTGTCTCACTGGATGAAATGGCACCTTGAAACAACAGTGACTGGTTCTCCATTCCTTCCTCACCACCCTTCAGCTGGCCACTTTAACTTGTCCATAATCTGTATGCTCCTCTAGAAGTTTAAAAGTGACTCTTTAGCAAGGTCTTAACCAGCTCTCAGAGTCATAGAGTCATACAGCCCAGAAACAGACCCTTCAGTCCAACATGCCAGTCATATTCCTGAACTAAACTACTCCCACCTGCCTGAATTTGACCCACATCCTTCCCTATTCTATTGTCTTTTAAATGTTGTAACTGCACCAGCATCTACCACTTCCTCTGAACTGATTCAATCAGCCTCAATAAGGAGGAGAACAGGGTTTTGGCCATGTCCCAGTCATTAAGATTGGCACTGAGATTGGTACCTGAAATTAGCATGTTGCTGTTATTTTCAGGAACCACACCTCTGGTCCTGACTCTGGGGAAACAGTCAAAAACTCAAGCAAATATATTCATCAGCAGTGAAAGGAAATGCAGATGTACCCTTGTGTCAACAATCATGAATTAATCCTGAGCGCCTCCTTTGATCATAGCGAGAGCCTAGATTTCCTCCGTCCCCATACAGGTAACAGTGAATTTAACAATAAGATTGAAATCTGTCCAGCAGTGAAGACACTGCTTTAACCTATAATGCCCTAAAAGTCTAAAGAGAGAGTCAAACAAACAATTTTATGTCTGTCGTGTTTGTCTTTCAGTAATTAAGCATTATGTCAGTCAAAAACTCAATTATGATTCAAGTTCTCTGATCCGAGTGTTCTGGGATAAATAAATACACATAATAAAAATCAATATCAACCACTAGCCTGAACAAAAATGACATCTATACTTTGGAAACGTGGCTGCTTTATGCAGGAACTGAATAAAAATAGTTCTTTTGGCACCAAGAATAAGAAATAGAGAAAATATTTGCACAATCACTATGGAAATTGCAGTGAAAACATAGGGATCCTGGTTGGGTGTCCCACACTGAGGCACAATTGTTCTTCTCTCCAAGCTTTGAACTCTTTGTCATAAAGACCAAAACATTACCATTCAGTGATCTGGCGAAAGAGTCCTTTATTTGAATGAGACAATAGAGAGAATGAGACAAAGATCCTCAGACTGCACCTACCAAACTCATGACCACTTCCATCTAGAAGGAAAAGGGCAGCAGATACACGGGAACACCATCATCTTCAAGTTCCCTTCCAAGTTACTCACCGTCCTGACTTTGGAAATATATTGCTGTTCTCTCACTGTTGCTGGGTCAGTATCCTGGAATTCCCTTCCTGACAGCATTGTGGGTCAACCCACAGCGTGTGGACTGCACTGGTTCAAGAAGGCAGCTCACCGACACCTTGTCAAAGGCAACTAGGGATAGGCAATAAATGCTGGCCAGCCAGCGACGCCCACATCCTACAAATGAATACTTAAAAGATTCTGTTAACATTAGTCCGCAGTGAGAGATTTCCACTCCACACCATGGACATGCATCTTTCATCTGTTGGGATTAGGCAGACTTGGTTAGGTTGGTTGGCTGGATTTGAGACGCAGCATAATGCCGACAGTGTGGGCAGCTGAAGTTACCACAAAGGACTCTCCTTCCAAACCTCTCCCCTCACCTGAGGCATTGTGTCCCTCAAGGTTAGACCACCACCAGTTGTCTGTCTCTAATGTGAGAGCAGTCATATGGTCCACTAGGATTATGGTACCTTTACCTATTATAGGATGGAATGCTGTGTACAGCAATTCTCAGTTTTGAGTGTTTGATAAAAAAGATTGTAAATCAGCCAGTGACAGGAAAGGTCAACTCCTGAACTGGGCTCCCGGCCTGACCTTCAGTCTCCACCTTGAGCATGGTGGCACCCTTGCTAGAGCCAAGGCCCTGTCCCAGCTCCTGAGATCAGCCTCCATAAGCAGTGCAGCAAAAAACTGTCAATGAGCCCAAAAACAGAAAGTGCTGGAGAAACCTGACAGGCCTGGCAGAGAGAAATGGAGTAAATGCCTTGAGTCTGGAAGAGTTTCTCTAGCACATTTTCTTTCTATTTTTCAAATTGCCAGCATTCTGGAATCTCTACAGTACAGAAAGAGGCCATTTGGCCCATCAAATCCACACTGACTCTCTGAAGACCGCCCCACCCAGAACCAGTCCCCAACCTTATCCACATAACCCCACATTTACCTTGGCTAACCCACCTAGTCTGCACATCCTTGGACAATTCAAGACAATTTAGCATGGCCAGTCCACCTAATCTGCACATCTTTGGACTGTAAGAGGAAACTGCAGCACCCAGTGAAAACCATGCAGACACAGGGAAAATGTGCAAGCTCCACACATTAATAGCCGGAGAGTGGGCGTACTGTCCAAATTGGATGCTGCATAGGCCCTCAGACCTGAAGGGCAGGTCAAGAATTTCTAATGAGCAACAGGCTGCATTAGAAGGTAAATAAAGTAAAGGGCACTTCAAGATTTTGCTGCTCTCTCTCAGGAATGGAGGTGTTCAGGCAGTCCTCTACAGGGTGGCCTGGGCTGCTGCAGTACACAGGTGGGCAGAGGGGAGGCCCCCAGGAAAATCCTAGTCGGCCTCTTTTAAAGGACCTAAATTGGCCCTTAATGACCAGTGAGAGGAGGGGCTTATCTCTGCCACATCCACCTCCTCAGAATGGTCCAAGAGCAGGATACAGCTGAGAGACTGTGGTACTGGTCAGCAAGGCTATTTTTAACCTCTCCACACTCAGCCCCACTTAGGGGCTAAAAATCCTGCTTTATGTCTGCCTGCAGTGCTATCAATTGAGATTTAATTCTTATTGTTAATAACGCCATCATATTTCCTTACATATGCTTCGTCATTCTCATGAGTGAGTGGAGTGTGATATAGGGTATGTGATTTATATACATTAATATCACTTATCTTAGAGTTTGGATTTTAAACTAGTGACATATGGGTTTTTGTTTATCCCTATGAAAGGGTTTATTAATTCACTTGCCAGACTTTCTGGAACCATGATTTTAAGTCAGCATTTGTCAGAGAATGGCTGACTGGAGCCCTCCTGGAGTGATCATGTAAATGTTTTGTATTGTGAAATTTATTTATAATTGGGAAGAAAAAACATTGAAAAAGCAGTAGCTTGATTTTGGTTGAGAAGAACCAAGTATTTTTGCCTCACTTAAACCTATAGGTTGGAAAGCAGAAAACCTAGTTGAGGTCAAATGAAAAATGAATTGCTGCTGGAGAAATTAGTGAGTTCGGAAAGGTTAGGAAATAACTTACCTCAACGTTAGTTTGAAAATTGAGTGAAACCTCACCGGGTCAACCAGCTCATAAGAAGTCTGAGTCATTTATCGTTCTGTTTGATGTTGTTAAAATCTGACCGTGTAAGAGATGTAGCCTTTTGGTCAATGAATTTGTCCAAGTGAGGTACCTACACTGACTGATGCTAGCAAACCTGACTGAAGTAGGTGAACCGGGATCAATTTAAAGGCTTTGGGGAAAAGTGGCTCAGGCGGAAAGGAAAAATAGGGAATGGAAATTAAAAGATGTGATTGTCGGGGTGGTGGAGGGACCCTTGGGAAGGGAGGGAGGAGACTGGGGTGCAGAGGGGAGAATCATATTGATGGCAGCAGGGAGACAAGGAAGACTGCATATTAAGGGTGGGAAACACAATGGCTAATTAGATGCATTGGGGAGAGAGAAAGAATAGATGATTTGAACACAAGGTGGTGTAAGCGTCAGGTTGAACATGGGAATTTGGATGCGACTGGGGCCAGGGAAAGATCAAGAATATTAGGGGAGAAGGTGAAAGGGCTGTTAGTTACAGAGGAGATTGAAGAAAGAGGTGCCAGAGGAAAGAAAACCAAATACAATGATGACAGATCAGGGGAACTGCAGAGTAGAGAGAGAGAGATGTAGGGTACAAACAAGTCTAATGATATCACCAAGGAGCTACAGTTGATGAGAAACAGGAAAAAATTATGTGCCTCACATACTTGTGAAGTCTTCATTCTTTTGTGACCGTGTCGGTCCTATTTAAGCGTTTGGTGAAAAGTAGCAGAAGTTTCCGTTCTCCTAGTCATGATGAAACATCAGTGATTTGGTCATGCATAAGCTGTTACATTTTGTTGCTCATTTGTGTTTTAATTGTGCACCCAGAGAAATGTGTGAGAGAGCTATCCACTGTGGTGCCAGTAGTGCTAGCTGCAATGAAGTGACAGTACATAAGGCGTCTGATAGAAATGTCTGGCACCTAAAACTCCTGGGTGACAGCCCTCTGTGGTGGCAACCCTACAGCACTGACACTCAAAAAGGGGGCATTGAGAAGGTAATGGTGCAAAAACTGGTATAATGCAGGAAATCATACATTCTCTTTCAACACTGGAGCCAGGTATTGTTGAGCTGCTCAGGGACATTGAGTTCTGCCCCATGTACCTTTGTCACTTAGGATGGCCTCCAGTTGCCAAACCTAAGGAAAAGAACATCCCTTCCCTACCATACAATCCTCAGGAGAACCTTCTCAGGAGGCATTAATGAAGTGTGGTGCTGCTTTTTGCTTTAGCTCTGAGATCTCCCTGGACTTGATGGGGATTATTAATGGTTGAGTGATGCTCACAGCTTGCAGAGAGTAGATGTGCCCAGAAGCTTATTAAATATGGTGCTCAGAAGTTACAAGCTCCCATCTACCCATGATCTTTGGCATTTTACCTTTGAAGCTTAGGTAGTGAGCTGGGAAGAATATAATCACATGCAAGCTGCCCAAGGAGGATGTACCTCCTCTTTGTAGGCTCGCCTCCATGCTTATTCTCAAGACAAAGTTAAGATTCTTTCCAGAGAATCAGGGTAAATGGATCATTTTCAGAATGGCAAAATGTGACATGAGGATTGCTACAGGGATCAGAACTGAGACCTCAACTATTTGTGATCTATATTATTTGCTTGAGCAAACAGACAGAGTGTATTGTAGTCATATTTGTTGACTATACAAAGGTACAGAAGCAAGTTTTGGGTTGGGTACAAAGAAACTGCAAAAGGATAAGAGATAGGTTAACAGGGTGAACAAGAATTTGACACAATGTTCACTTTGGCAGGAAGAATAGAAAGGCCTTTTTTTAAAAGATTGAGAGATACTGCAGGATGTTGCCCTGTAGAAAGCATCTCCTTGTACATGAGTTACAAAGAGGTAGCAAGAAGGCAAAGTACATAATTAGGAAAACAAATGAAATGTTGTCTTTTGTGGAAAGGGGATGGAGTATAAAAAGTAGGGGAGTCTGACTTCAATAAAATCAAATACTGCATCTACCGGAGATCTTAATTAAAAACAGAAAGTGCTGGAGAAACTCAGCAAGTCTGGCAGCATCTGTGGAGAGGGAAACAGTTAACATTTTGACTCTTCTGCAGAAGCAAAGGAGGCTGGAATATTTTTTATGCTGTAACAAAGGGGTTCAGGATCGGGGAGAGTTACAAGTGAAATAAATGGGGAGGTGCCCCTTTAGCAAAAGGCAAAGTGAGCACTAATGGTCACCTTCCCAGCTCCCTTCAGTTCTGAAGAAGTCTCATCAGACTCAAAACATTAACTCTGTTTCTCTCTCCACAAATGCTGCCAGATTTGCTGACTTTGTCCAGCTCTTTCTGTTTTGAAGTCTTATTACAACCGTACATGACTTTGGTGAGGCCACACCTAGAGTATTGTGCATAGTTTTGGTCACCTTACTTATGGGAATAACGCACTTGTATAGGAAACAGTTAAGAGAAAGTTCATCCGGCTGGTTCCTGGGATGAGGATGTTTGTCATATAAGTAAAGATTGAGTATGTTGGACCTATATACATCAGAGTTTAGAAGAACGTGAGATGATTTTATTGAAACAGAAGATTCTGAGGATGTTTGACAGGATAACTGCTGGAAGGATATTTCCTCTCTGAAGGGAATTCTAGAACTATGAGAACTTAAAATAAGGGGTCTCGTATTTAAGATGGAAATAAAGATGAATTCCTTCTCTCAAAGGGTCATCAGTCTTCAGAATTCTCTTCCCCAATGAACAATGAAGGATGAGTTATTGAATATATTCAAGTTAGACTTTTGATTGAGAAAGATTGTCAAGGCTTATTGAGTAGGTAAAAGTTTGGAGTTAAGGCAGTCATGATTTATTGACAAGTACAACGGCTCTGGAGGGCTGAAGGGACTAATCCTGCTGTTAGGTTCTACACAAGAGTAAAAGAATTAGCAAGAATCTGGATGTTAAGTAAATTTGGAATTGTTCAGACATAGCAAAGCCACAATGGCAAGCAATTCATTTGATTTTATTTCATAAAATTTCAATAATATTAACCATAAACTAACTACTTAACTTTGGTAGCTCTGAAGCAAAAGAATCAGAAAAATATCCACTTTAGCCTTTTCAAAATGTATTTAAAATTTTCTTCTTTGTTTTAAAAGCTCTCCTTTGACTATTCTATAGCCTCTTTAATGCCTATTACCCTCTTGAACTGTGCATTCCTTCAATTCTGGACACTGAAATCCCTGATTTTGAACGTTCAACCACTGGTAGCTGTACTTTCAGCTGTGTGGGACCCAAGCTCCGAATGGGTCTTCTGACGCCTCTTTATCTCTCTCTCTCTCCTGCATAAGATGCTCCTAAAAACCTAGTTCGTTCACTGACTTTTTGGTCGCCATTCCTCATGTTGCTTAGTGTCGATTTTTTAAAAGAAAATGTTCCTGTGAAGACCCTTGGAATGTGTTACTAGCTTCAAGGTGCTAAGTAAATGGAAGTTGTTGTTCGTTCGCCAGTTTGAGTACATGAACCCACATGCAACCAATGAGAAAATGGGGAAATGGAAAAAGAGACAGAGTTTATATTTTACGTTACATTCTGAAGAATGACTAAATTTGCATTTACTTTACTTGTCCGTATTAAGAACTCAAAATAATCATTGTTCACAGACAAAGTAGGACATCCTGCTTCAATAATTGAGTTTGCAGGAAAATCCTCGTCTGAACATATATTTTTCATGACAGTGTTTTGTTAACAGTAAATACTCTTCGCAATGTTGTTTCATGAAGAAAGTTTAATTTAATCTTTATTGTTGTTTGCTATACAAACCCAAACCTTAAACAGATGGATAGTAAAGATAAGCAGATCTTCCTCCATATTACAAGCAACTGTGACATTTATTTATTTTTCTACCTGAACAAAACACAATTTGCTTTACAGAATATTGTATAGCTTCTTTCCAAGGTCAACCGCTGGAGACTTGTACTCCCCTCTACATTTGCAGTTCAGAGCCCCTTACATTTCCAAAGGCATAAACATCTGATTTAATTGTGTCATGTTGTCATACAGCACAAAAGGTGGCCATTTGGCCCAATTTGACTGTGCCAGCTCTTTGAAAGTGCAATCCAATTAGTCCCAGTTCACTTGCTCTTTCCCCATTCCCCAATAATTTATTTTTCCTTCCAAGAATTTATCAATTCCTTTTTCAAAATTACTGCTGAATCTGCTTTTTCATCACCTTAGCAGTTTTCCAAGTCAAAACACCTCAATGTCTAAAAACACCGTCATCATCCTTCTATTCATATCCTAGTTACCTTATATCTGTGTTCCCCTGGTTATAAATCCTATTTATTATTAATTAATTCATTCATGGGATGACGGTGTCACTTATTACCCAGAGGGCAGTTAAGAGTCAACTACATTGCTGTGGGTCTGGAGTCACATTTAGACCAGACCAGGTAAGGATGGCAGATTTCCTTCCCTGAAGGGCGTTGGTGAACCAGATGGGCTTTTCCCAACAATGGAACAATGATAGAAATCACATTCTGCCCCCTGCCATGGCCCAGGACATTATCTGTGTCTCTGGATTAATAGTCCAGTCATAATGACACTGGGTCTTCGCCTCCCTTGGTGGTGGAAACAGTTTATTATCGAATTATTATTAGTTATTATCAAATCTTATCAAAACAATTCTAAGCTTGAGCTCTTTTATTAAATCCCTATAGTCTTTTTTGCTGTAGGGAGAACAATCTAGTTTTTAAATTGTTGTGGTGCCTCATCCTTGTTACCATTGTAGCAAATCTCCTCTGTACTGCATCCAGGAACTTGATGTCTTTCTTAAAATATGGTGCCCAGAACTGAACAAAATATTCTTGCCAAAATCAAACCCCAATGTTTGTTAAGGTTTAGCACTGCTTGAGAAGAATTTCATACTTTGGAGGAAGCTGAACAAAGTGAAATTTTGCCAAACTTATTTTCGGAAGATTTATGGGGTTGGATGTGAATTATATTGTCAGTTTCCATGAAAAGATGAGAATGATGAGTGGAGAATTTTATTTTTTCTCTCCTTTAAATCTCTGTTACTCCTTTAACAGCTCCTTCTCAGAGTGTTCCTCATGGGATAATAATAAAATAATAAATCATTTTACATCATTTTGGTCGAATCATTACCAAGGGAGTATAGTATTTCACTTCCTTTTTCCAATTAATATCTGTAAATACACAACTCCTGGTAATAAATCTTTGGATTTAGTTATATTCTAAAAATTTTCATGAAGGGAGGTTTTGGGAAATGGTGAATAGAATTAGAAGCCCAAAATGGCTTCTTGATTTGTTTAAAAAGATCTACAAGCATGGATTGGGCCTAGGGCTGCATTTTAATTATTAGTAACAAAGGATAGATGCTCAGTATTTCTCAGATCTGTTTAGTATTATCTCATACTTTGGTGATGTCTATGTTTTGGTTTCCAACTTCAAGCTTCACCTTTGATAATGCGACTTTGACCCTGATTAGGTTTGGAATGTTGAGTGTCATTCACTACATGTGTTCACCAACACATTGTGAAAAGTTCAGTGCAAAAGATCTCTGGAACTAATCTTTTGTAATGCTCATGGACAACCGTAAGTTTTGGATGGGAACCAGTGAAGGGCTGCAAACACGGGGTGATCAGTGAATGAGGTTTGGAATAAGGTAAGATATGGCCAGCGGGGTTTTGGATGAGTGCAAGTTTATGCACGGTTGAAAACGGGAGGCTGGAAAAGAAACATTAGGATAGTCAAGTCAAAGGGAACAAAGTCATGATTGGGGAATTCAGCAGCAGATGAGCTGAAGCAAGGTTGGCATCAGGCAGTGTTATTGAGGTGGAAGTAATTAGTCACGGAGATGGTATTAATAAATAGTTGGAACAATGCTGGAGAGTGAACGGTCTTACTCAAGTTAAGACAGTCACCAGGGATTCAAAAAAGGCAGAGGAAATAGTTCTTGTAATAGGACTCAAAGGGAATGTCTTCGGTTTTGCCAATGTTATATATATATAAAAATACCATAAAAGGTTAACTGAAAGCTCACAAAGGAAGATGATTAACCAATAACCTTGATGTTGTTCTCTCTACATCCATCAAGTATTTACGGGAAAGGCTTTTTACTCTAACTAGATTCCCAGAGATAACATTATCTTTGAAGTAACTTTACAACACTAATAAAATCCGAAAACTGGTAGAGATAATGTTGTTTTATTTCCATGTAAAATTTAGTTATGACATTATATCTTTGCTATGTTATTGGTTAACAGAGAATGATGGCTATAAGGTGTTAATAACTTTTAGAATCATAGAATCCTACAGTATGGAAGCAGGCCATTCAGCCCATCCCAACCCTCCAAACAGCATCCCACTCAAACCCACCCCTCTAAATTATCCCTACATTTCCTATGGCTAATCTATCTAACCTATACATCCCTGAACACCGTGGGCAATCTAACATGGCCAATCCACTTAACCTACACATCATTGGACTGTGGTAGGAAACCAGTGCAGACATGGGAAGGATGTACAAATTCCACACGAACAGTTGCCTGAGGCTGGAATCAAATCTGGGTCCCTGGTGCTGTGAGGCAGCAGTGCTAACCACTGAGCCACCGTACTACCCCTGATAACTTTCTGATAACTCAGCTGGTAATGTCACAAGTAATATAGTTCAAAGAATCACAGACATGTTATGGAACAGGAGGAGGCCATTCAGCCATCATGTCTGCACTGGCTCATTTAGACTCCATAGAATCCCTACAGTGTGAAAACAGGTTATTGGGCCCAACAAATCCACACTGATCCTCCAAACAGCATCCCACCCAGACCCATCCCCCTAACCCTATATTTTCCATGTCTAACGCATCTAACCTACACATTCCTGAACACTATGGCTAAATTTTTTAGCATGGCCAATCCACCTAACTTGCACATCTTCGAACCGTGAGAGGAAATCAGACCACCTGGCGGAAACCCCCACAGACACAGGAAGAATAACACCCAAGGCTGGAAACGAACCCAGGTCCCTGATGCTGTGTGGCAGCAGTGCTAACCACTGAGCCACTGTGCCATAATGAGTATTATTACTACAAGCCAATCTCCTGTTTGTCTCCCGTATCTTTGCACACAATTTTCATCCGCATTATCATCAAATGTCCTCTTGAATGTCTCAATTAAATCTATCTCTACCATCTTTCCAGGTAATGCATTTCTGTACCCTAATTACTCACTGTGTGAAAGTGTTTTCCACACTTCTCCCTTTCATCCCCTGCAAATCACTTTAAACTATTTCTTTTTGTTTTTAATTAGCAGCAAGTTTCTCACTATCTCTTCTATCCAGCCTGCTCGCGATTTTGAAAACCTCAATCAGATCTCTGCTCTTCAGGCGCCACAGCCCTGATCTCTTCCTTCTATCCGCATTACTGAAGATTCCCTTACCTGGAACCATTCCTGTAAATCGCTTCTGCACTCTCTCCAATACATTCACATCTTTCCTATAATGTGGCACGCACAACTGTAGACAAAACTCCAACTGTGGTCTGACTGTCTCTTATAGAAATTTGCGGTACTCTATGCCTCTGAGGATTCTGTAGGCTTTGCTTACCACCAACTGTACCTGTTCAACCACTTTCAGTGATATAGTCAGACTCATACAGCTGAAAAACAGGCCCTTCAGCCCATCATGTTTGGCTGGCCAACAAATACCCAAGAACACTAATCACTTTGTCTATAACCAACTATGCTCTGGCATTTTAAGTGCTCACCCAGATGCTTCTTGGTAAGAGTACGTGCCTCCTCCATCCTCTCAGGCAGCACGTTCCATATATGTACCACCCTCTGGCTTAAAAAAATTCCCTCAGATCTCCCCTAAACCACTTAGTCCTCACCTTAAACTTATGGCCTCTGGTCTTAGACATGAGGGAGAGATTCTCACAATTTACCCTGTCTATGCCTGTCATAATTTCATGTACCTCAATCAGATTCCCCCACAGCCCCCTCTGCTCCAACAAAAACAGCCCAGCCTATCCTGTCTCTCTCCATAGCTGAGACTTTTCATCCTAGGCAACTTCCTGGGGAATCTCCGCTGCACCCTCCTTCAGCACAATTACATCCTTCCGGTAGCGTGGTGACCACAACAGCACAGTATTCCGTCTATGGCCTAACCAGTGTTCTAGAAGTTGCAACACGACTTCCTTTCTCTCATAATCTACGCCCTGGTTAATGAAGGTAAGCATCCTGTATGTCTCCTTTACCACCCTGACTACCTGTGCTGACACCTTCAGAGATATAAGGACTTGTACACCAAGGTGTCTGTGTTCTTCTGTACTCCCTAGGGACCTGACATTCATTGTGTATCTCCTTCCCTTATTAGACCCCCCAAAATGCATCACTTTGCATTTGTCGGGATTAAGTTCCATCTGCTGTTGCTCTGCCCAATTTGCCAGCTGATCAATATCAGACTACAACCTGAGACCATCCTCTCCACTATCAACAACATCACCAATTTTCATATCATCTGAAAACGTACTAATTTTACCTTCTAGATTCACATCAAAGTCACTAATGTTCATAACAAACAGCAAGGGTACAGCACTGATCCTGTGGTGCATCATTGTTCACAGGCTTCCAATCACAAAACTACTCTCCATCATCATCCTTTGCCTACTATTTGGAAGCCAATTTTGGGTTCAGTTTGCCAACTTGCCTTGGATCCCCTGGACTCTTACCTTTCAGATCAGCCTTCCACGTGGGATCTTATCAAAGCCCTTACTGAAGTCAATGTAAACCACATCAACTGCACTACTCTCGTCAATACATTTCAAAAAACTCAATTGAAATCTGTATACATATGCATCCAGGTCCACCTGGTCCTGCACCCTCCTTTAGAGTTGTACCTCTTATTTATATTATCTTTCAATGTTCTTTCTCCCAAAATCTATCCCTTTACATGTCTCTGCTTTGAAACTCATCTGCCCCTTACCTATGCTTTCCAACTTGTCCATGTCCATCTGGATTTCGGCACTGTCCCCCTCACAGTTTACAATTTTTCCATGTATTGTGTCTTCTGCAAACCTTGAAATTGACACCTGCAGATGAAAATCTAGATCATTAATAGAAACCAGTAAAAACGAGAGTCCCAATACTGACCCGAAGGGAACTCTCACACAAACATTCCTCCAGCCTGAAAAATAGTTAGCTGCCAGTTGTTTTCCCATACTTTGCCTATTGCTCCTCTTATTTACTTCCTTACCTCCCCTCCGAACCTTCAAAAGATTCTCTTAATTTTATTTTGTACCTGACACTTGTCATAAGTACATCTTCTTTATCTTAATTTCTACTGCCTCTGTCGTCTAGAGTGCTCTGTAGTTGTTTTATTTTCTACCTTTTCCATTAGAGAGGATATACCTTGACTTTATCTGAACCATATTTTCTTTGAAGGTAACCCATTGTACAGTTACTGTTTTTTCCTGCCAAACTCTTGTTTAAGTCAATCTTGTCCAGCTCTTTCCTCACTTCGTTGATGTCTGCTTTCTACCAGTTGATTTTTCTCACTTTGGATTATTGCATGTCATTACCCACCATCACCTGGAACCCTATGTATAATGATCATTGTCTTCAAAATATTCCTCGACTGATACTTCATCCACTTGGCCCACCTTATTTCTAAGAACCAGGTCCAAAAATGCATCCTTTCTTGTTGGACAGGAAACATACTGATGCAGGAAACTTTCCTGAACACAATGCAGGTATCCTCGCCCCTCTTTGACCTGTACACTTCAAGTGTCCCAGTATATATTGGATAATTGAAGACTTCCATTATAACTGCTGTACAACATTGACCTCTCTCTGCCATTTCCCTGCAGATTTGTTCTTTAACATCCGACCACTAGTCGGTGGTCTACAGGCTACATCTAGCAATATGATTTGACCCTATTCATTCCCAAATTGTTTCTGCCCTTGGACCATCTCAGAAGTTCCCGCTCTCTAGCATTGCACTGCCCTTCTTGACCAATACTGGTACCCCTCCTCCTTTCCTTTCTTTTCTGTTTTTGTCCCGAATATCTTGTACCCAGGAATATTTAATACCCTGTCCTTGCCTTTCCTTGAGCCAGGACTCTGTTATTGTCACTACATCAAAATTCCTTTTGAGAATCTGTGCCTGTAACTCTCCAATCTTATTAATATACTCTGTGCATTCACATACATGCACAATAACTCTGATTTCAACTTCATTTTTGCCTTCCTTAATCATACTTCACCTAATTTGCTATTGTCTATGCCAGTTGTATCTCTACATATTTTGTGAATCCAGGTTTTCCCTTCTACGATTCTCATTTGTTTCTCATACAAGTAGCTTTAAAGCCTTCCCAATCGCAAAAAAATGCAAAATGACCCTGCAAGGAATTCAGTCCCAGCTGCATTCAGGTACAATCCATCCAGCTTGTACGGGACAAAATAATACAAGAAATTCCCATGAAACTCTACATTGAGTTAATGTATTCAACTGGGAAGATGGTAGGACTGTAAAATATTTCATGGTGCTCTGAAATTACAGAGAGGAAAATCATCTGTATATAAACCAAGAGTAGGCCATTCAGCCCCTCTTTTACCCCATGTGATTCAGCTCAGGTTTCTGCACATGGTCACAAAACAGTAAACCCCTCTTCTCCCTTGGAAAGTAAGCAGTGTATTAGAGTATGGTAGTCTAATGACAATTACAGGTCTAGATAAGCCCAAGTCTGTGAGTTCTAATCCTACCAAATACTGTTTGGAAGGTGAATTCAAAAAATATTATAGGCTGAAATCTTCCAGTATCTGGGCCATTGGAGCTGGGAAATAAAGCATAACTTAAGAGAAATGCATCAGCACTCTAAAATTTCTGGTGCGTAATTCCACAAAGTTTAAACTTTTGAAGGGCTGTTTTCCCCTGCATGGGATCGTCCGTGAATTAAGGCAATGACATTGAGCTCTATAGTGGGGAAACAAAATGTAGATTTGACCACGACTTTGCAGAACACATTTGTGTATTCTTTGACCTTGTGATTCTGTTGTTTGTTATTTCACTTTTCTATCTTGCTCCTACTCCGACTTTGCTGTTTTTAAGATGTCTGCCTTGTTCCAATGAAACACTATTTAGCTGCTTGAGATATTGCAGTTCCTTTCTCTCTGAGGCACTTTATAACCTTCCTGACATGATGCTCAGTGCCTCTAGCTCCTTTCTTGTTGCTGGTTTTGGTCTTACCCTCTTGTTTATTGGATGAGCAGAAATTTCCTCCAATTAAAGTTTGCAAAGACTGAAGCCTTCATTAGTGGTCATGGCTCCAAACAACATTTGCTAGGTACAATGACATATTTGCCTTCAAGATGAGCTGTGGTTGCTGCACAATGACTAAGACCATCTATTCCCGTCTCCATACCATCACCTGACTCCACATCTGTTTCAGCTCATGTACTATAGAAACTCTCATTCATCCTTCTATTACTTCTGGACTTGACCATTCCACTGCAATCCCGACCAATCTCCCACATTCCACCCTCTGTAAATCTGGGACATCCAAAGTTCTGCTACCTGCATTTCAATTTCATCTCTGTACCTCTCTTGCCTTTTTAAAAATACCCTATACAGGCTACCTCTTCAACCAAGCTTTTAGTCAACTGCCCTTGCATATTCTGTGGTGGCTTGGTGTCATATTCTGTATAATAATATTCTCATGAAGCCCTGTGGCAAATTTCATAAATGCACTATAAAAAATAAGGGGTTTTTTTTATATTGGATGGTGGCTGTTGATCATTCTCCTCCTACACATCCTCTAGCCACCTCTTTTGTTTCTTCACTCATCTCACTGTCACTTCTTTTAGCCTTGAAACCTTTCATCATTAAATCTCTAATGTCTTTTAGCTTTTCACACACCTTTCTCACACTCTTCCTTTTTCATTTGCGTAAAACCCATCACATTTCTCTCCTTTGCCAATTCTGTAAATATTTCAGCTCTAGCTCTACATGCATCCATTACTCTGGCAGTTCGTTCCACACACGTACCACTAGCTGTACAAAAAGTTGCCCTTCATGTGCTCTTTAAGGCGTTCTCCTTTCACCTTAAAAATATGCTGCCTAGTTTTGAACTCTCCTACACCGGGGAAAATTAAAACCCTTACCCTGGTAATTATAGACCAGTGAGCCTTACTTTGGTTGTGGGTAAAGTGTTAGAAAGGACTATAAGAGATAGGATTTATAATCATCTAGAAGGGAATAATTTGATTAGGGATAGTCAACACGGTTTTGTGAAGGGTATGTCGTGCCACACAAACCTTATTGAGTTCTTTGAGAAGGTGACCAAACAGGTGGATGAGGGTAAAGCGGTTGATGTTGAGTATATGGATTTCAGTAAAGCGTTTGATAAGGTTCCCCAGGGTAGGCTATTACAGAAAATACGGAAGCATGGGATTGAGAGTGATTTAGTGGTTTGGATCAGAAATTGGCTAGCTGTAAGAAGACAGAGGGTGGTGGTTGATGGGAAGTGTTCATCCTGGAAGTGTTCAGTACTAGTGGTGTACCACAAGGATATGTTTTGGGGCCACTGCTGTTTGTTATTTTTATAAATGACCTGGATGAGGGCATAGAAGGATGGGTTAGTAAATTTGCAGATGACACTAAAGTCAGTGGAGTTATGGATAGTGCGGAAGGATGTTGCAGGTTACAGAGGGACATAAATAAGCTGCAGAGCTGGGCTGAGAGGTGGCAAATGGAGTTTAATGCGGAAAAGTGTGAGGTGATTCACTTTGGAAGGAGTGACAGGAATACAGAGTACTGGGCTAATGGTAAGATTCTTGGTAGTGTGGACGAGCAGAGACATCTTGGTGTCCATGTGTGTAGATCCCTGAAAGTTGCCACCCAGGTTGATAGAGTTATTAGGAAAGCATATGGTGTGTTAGGTTTTATTGGTAGAGGGATTGAGTTTCAGAGCCGTAAGGTCATGTTGCAGCTGTACAAAACTCTGGTGCGGCCGCACTTGGAGTATTGCGTACAGTTCTGGTCACCGCATTATAGGAAGGATATGGAAGCATTGGAAAGGGTGCAGAAGAGATTTACCAGGATGTTGCCTGGTATGGAGGGAAGGTCTTATGAGGAAAGGCTTAGGGATTTGAGGCTGTTTTTGTTAGAGAGAAGAAGGCTAAGAGGTGACTTAATAGAGACATACAAGATGATCAGAGGATTAGATAGGGTGGACAATGAGAGCCTTTTTCCTCGGATGGTGATGGCTAGCATGAGGGGACATAGCTTTAAATTGACGGGTGATTGATATAGGACAGATGTCAGATGTAGGTTCTTTACTCAGAGAGTAGTTAAGGCGTGGAATGCCCTGCCTGCAACAGTAGTAGACTCACCAATTTTAAGGGCATTTAAATGGTCATTGGATAAACATATGGATGATAATGAAATAGTGTAGTTTAGATGGGCTTCAGATTGGTTTCACGGGTCGGCACAACATCGAGGGCCTGTACTGCGCTGTAATGTTCTATGTTCTATGTTCTATGTTGTAGTTCACCCTATCTCTGCCCCTCATGATTTTATAGAACATAGAATTGTACAGTCAGGAACAGGACCTTCGGCCCATGATGTTGTGCCAAACATAATGCCAAATGAAACAAATCCCTTCTGCCTGCCCGTGGTCCATACCCCTTCATTCCTTGCATATTTGTGTGCTTATCTAAAAGTCCCTTAAATGCCCCATTGTATCTGCCTCCAGCACCACCCCGGCATTGTGTTCCAGACTTGCTCTCACGTCTTCTTTCAGCTTTCCCCTTTGAACCATAAATGCGTGCCCCCTAGTATTAGACATCTCAACTCTGAGAAAAAGATTCTGATCATTAGCTCTATCTATGCTTCTCATAATTTTATAAACTTCTATCAATGTGGCGACCAGAGTTGAATGTAATACTCAAAGTGTAGCGTAAGCGAAGTCTTATGAAACTGCAACATGACACCCTGACTCTTATGCTCAATTCCCTGACCAATAAAGGCAAGCATGGCATAGGCCTTCTTCACCACCCTATCTACTTGCGTGACCACTTTCAGGGAGATGTGGACTTGAACCCCAAGAATCTTCTGTACATCTGTACATCATTAACTTCAATAACATCACCCCTGAGCCTCCTATGTTGCAGTGAAAAAAGTCTCAGTCTTTTCAATCTGTTTTTATATCTCAGAACCTCATTCCTGGCAACATCCTGGTAAATCTTTCCAGAGCACTCTCCAGTTTAACAATATCCTTCCAATAACAGGGTGACCAGAGCTGCACTCAGTACTCCAGCAGAGGCCTCACCAGCATCCTGTACAATCCTGTACAATGAACTGCTAAATTGTCATTAAAGCCCAACTCATTCATTAATATTCTTCATAGAAGGGAAACAATTATCTCCCTTGTCTGGTCTGGGCAACCCATAGCCCACACCATTGGTTTGGCTCCTTGTCCTCTCTTTCATTTTAGTAGAAGGACAGGTGAATTGAGGTTCTCTTGTTCAAGCAAATTAAAACTTTTTTATGTAGGGAAGGTGTTAGCCCAGTGGTTTTATTGCTAGATTATTAATCCAGAAACTCAGCTAATATTCTGGAGACGCGGGTTCAAATCCCGCCATGGCAGATGGTAGAGTTTCAATTCAATAAAATGAAATCTAGAATTAAGAATCTACTGGTGACCATGAAATCATTATCGATGGTCAGAAAAACCCACCTGGTTCACTAATGTCCTTCAGGGAAGGAAATCTGCCATCCTCACCTGGTCTGGCCTACATGTGACTCCACACCCATAGCAATGTGGTTGACTCAGCTGCCCTCTGAAATGGCCATTCAGTCATACTAATTGCTACAAAGTCTCAAAGAAATGAAACCGGACGGATCACTTGGCATCGACCTAGGCACCGGAAAAGACAACGACAGGAACAGCCCTATCAACCCTGCAGTGTCCTCCTCACTAACATCTGGGTGCTAGTGCCAAAAATGGGAGACCTGTCTCACAAACTAGACAAGCAACAGCCTGACATTTTCTGTAAGGTACGATTCCGTAAGCATGACTATGTCCCAGACAGTACCACTACCATCCGTGATTATGTCCTGTCCCAACGGCAGGACAGATCTGGCAGAAGAGGCAGCACAGTGGCATACACTGAGGGAGTTGCACTGGGAGTCCTCAACCTTGACTCTGCACCCCATGAAGTCTCATGGCTTCAGGTTAAACATGGGCAAGGAAACCTCCAGCTGATTATCACATACTGTCCTCCCTCAGCCGATGAATAGGTACTCCTCCATGTTGAACAACACTTTGAGGAGGCACAGAGGATGACAAGGCTACAAAATGTACTCTGGGTGAGAGATTTCAATGTCCATCACCAAGAGTCGCTCAGCAGCAGTATTATTGATCGAGCTGGTCGGGTCCTAAAGGACAAAGCTGCTAGACGAGGTCTGCGGCAGGTAGTAAGGGAATCAACAAGAGGCAAAAACATACTTGACCTCATCCTTACCAATTTACAGATGCATCTGTCCATGACAGTATTGGTTAGAGCAAGCACTGCACAGTCTTTGTGGAGACGAAGTATCACCTTCACATTAAGAATAATCTCCATCATGTTGTGTGGCATACCATGCTAAACGATCTAGCTACTCAAGGGTGGATATCCATGAGGTGCTGTGGCAGCACAATCTGTAGCCTAGAGATAAAAGGTACTGCAGATGCTGGAGAATCCGAGATAACAAGGTGTGGGGCTGGATGAACACAGCAGGCCAAGCAGCATCATAGGAGCAGGAAAGCTTGACGTTTCGGGCCTAGATCCTTCATCAGAAATGGGGGAGGGGAAGAGGGTTCTGAAATAAATAGGGAGAGAGGGGGAGGCGGATAGAAGATGGATAGAGGAGAGGATAGGTGGAGAGGAGGCAGACAAGTCGAAGGGGTGGGGATGGAGCCAGTAAAGGTGAGTGTAGGTGGGGGGGTAGGGAGGAGATAGGTCAGTCCAGGGAGGACGGACAGGTCAAGGGGGCGGGATGAGGTTAGTAGATAGGAGATGGGGGTGGGGATAGGTGAGAGGAAGGACAGGTTAGGGAGGCGGAGATGAGCTGGGCTGGTTTTGGGATGTGGTTGGGAGGGGGGAGATTTTGAAGTTTGTGAAATCTGTAGCCTCATGGCCAGCATATCCCCTCTATCGAGCCAGGGGCCAACCCTGGTTCAACAGGGAGTGCAGGAGGTCAAGAGAAGCTTCCACAGCAATCTTCAGCCAGAAGTGCTAAGTAGATGATCCATCTCAGCCTCCTCCATTGGCCCCCAGCATTACAGATACCAGTCTTCAGCCAATTCGATTCACTCCACATGATGTCAAGAAACATTTGGAGACTGTGGATATAGCAAAGGCTATGGGCCCTGATAACATTCCAACAATAGTACTGAAGACATGTGCTCCAGAACTTGCCACTCCCTTAGCCAAGCTGTTTCAGTACATTTAAGGCACTGGCATCTACTCAACAATGTAGCAAATTTCCCAGGTATGTCCTGTCCATAAAAAGCAGGACAAATGCAACCCAGCCAATTACTGCCCCATCGGTCTACACTCGATCATCAGTAAAATGATGGAAGGTGTCGTCAAGCAGCATCTGCTCAGCAATAACCTGCTCAGTGATGCCCAGTTTGGGTTCTGCCATGGCCACTCAACTCCTGACCTCATTACAGCCTTGGTTTAAACATGGACAAAAGAGCTGAATTCCAGAGGTGAGGTGGGAGTGACAGCCCTTGATATCAAGGCTGCATTCGACCAAGTGTGGCATCAAGGAGCCCTAGCAAAACTGGAATCAATGATATCAGGGGGAAAACACTCTGGTGGTTGGAGTCATACCTGACACATAGGAAGATGGTCATGGTTGTTGGATGTCAGTCATCTCAGCTCCAGGACATCTCTGCAGGATTTCCTCGGGGTAGTCTCCTAGGCCCAATCATCTTCATTTGCTTCATCAATGACCTTCCATCCATCATGAGGTCAGAAGTGGGAATGTTCGCCGATGATTTCACAATCCTCTGTAAGATTTGCGGCTTCTAGATACTGAAGCTGTCCATTTTCATATACGGCAAGGTCTCGACAATATCCAGGCTTGGGCTGATAAGTGGTAAGTAAAATTTGTGCAACACAAATGCCAGGCTATGACCGTCACAAATAAGAGACAATCTAACCACCATCCCTTAATATTCAAACTTAATAGTGTTACCATCACTGTATCCCCTACTATCAACATCCTGGAGATTATCATTGACTAGATACTCAACTGGACTCACCACATAAATACATTGGCTACAAGAGCAGGTCAGAAGCTAGGAATACTGTGGTGTGTAACTGACCTCCTGACTCCTCAAAGCCTGTCCACAATCTGCAAGGCATAAGTCAGGAACGTGATGGAATGCTCCCCACTTGCCTGGATGAGTGTAGCCCCAACAACACTCAAGAAGCTCGACACTATCCAGAACGAAGCAGCCCACTTCATTGGCACTACATCCACAAGCATCCACTCCTTCCATCACCGAGTGTGTACTATCTACGAGATGCATTACAGAAATTCACCAAAGATCCTCAGAAAGCACCTTCCAAACCCAGACCACTTCCATCTAGAAGAACAAGGACAGCAGACATATGGGAACACCACCATCTGCAAGTTCCCCTCCAAGCCACTCACCATCTTGACTTGGAAATATATTACCGTTCCTTCACTGTTGCTGGCTCGAAAATCCTGGAATTCCAACCCTAATGGCATTGTGGGTCAACCCACAGCAGGTGGACTGCAGCAGTTCAAGAGAGCAGCTCACCACCACCTTCTCAAGGGCAACAAGGGAGGGACAATAAATGCTGGCCAGCCAGGGTCACCTACCTCCCACAAATGAATATAAACAAATTAAAGTCTTAATTTTTTTTCCTAATCAACCTGTTCAGAGATGTTATTACACATGTCTGGAGTGGGTGGGACTTGAACCTGAGCCTCCCATTCCACGGGTAAGGACACTACTATTGCATCACATGGGACCTCAGGTCTGCTTTTACTCCTCTCATTTATCTCAAATTATCCATGGTTAATTCCATTTTTTTACCACTGGGACAGAAAATGAAGACCTTTATGAATAGACATTATTGTAATTTTTTCTTACCACCAGGAAAACACAAGCGTGGCCAATCGAACATGCGTAAGCAAAGCCCATTAAGAGCAATGCTTCTTTGTCCTTTCAAGGACATTAGGCAATAAGTACAAATTTACAAGTATTCCCTGATTATCATCACACTAATTAGAGATTGTGTGAACATTGTGCGTGGTTGTGGTACACTTTCATGATGTTATTGCCTGCCAGCAGTGGTTGTCAAATCTCATCCAGGAAAAACGGGCATGCATGGGTTATCATAGAGTCCCTGCCTTCCAAACCCTCAATCTCAACCACTTAGAGGAACAAAGGCAGAAAGTACATAAGGGCACCACAATCTGCAATTTCCCAGATAAGCCACACACCATCCTGACTTGGAATGATGTTGCCATTCCTTCACTGTCACACTGGGTCAAAATCCTGGAACTCCCCTCTGAACATCACTGTGTGGGTGTATCTACACCCCATGGACTCTAGTGGTTCAAGAAGATGGGTCATCAGTACCTTCTCAAGGGTCATTAATAAAAAAAAAATGCTGACCTTGCTCACATCATATAGGATCTTACTAAGACTAACAAGGAAGGCAATATGGAAGAGAGAAGGAGGGGAAAAGTCTGTGATGATTTATTCAATCATTGGAAGTGGGTGCCCGTCTCTAATGTCATTCCTCATTCAGTTTCATCTTTCCCAATATGCCAAAAACCAACAGAGGGAGAGAGATGGGAGGAGGAATGCCTTGGTGGAAGTTAGTATTGGAGCTTTCTTGGAGATTGTGAATGTGATAGTT
The DNA here is from genome assembly GCA_024137785.1 of Ginglymostoma cirratum. Lineage (NCBI taxonomy): Eukaryota > Metazoa > Chordata > Chondrichthyes > Orectolobiformes > Ginglymostomatidae > Ginglymostoma > Ginglymostoma cirratum. The sequence continues at coordinate 7,134,000 of JAHRHZ010000091.1, read as the reverse complement.
CGTTGAAAGTGGTGTCAGAGGTAGACGGGGTGAAGAAGGCATTTGGCATGCTTGCCTTTATTGCTCAGACCATTGAGTATTGGGGTTGGGTTGTCATGTTGCGGCTGTGCAGGACACTGTTGAGAGTACTTTGGAATACTGGGTATAGTTCTGGTCATAGACTTCTTTTGTTCCTACTTTAAAAAACAAACCAAGGCCTCATAAGCTATTTACTTTGTGGGCTCTCAATACACAACAAGGCACCTCTGACTTAAAACCTCTCTTCAAAAATAAACCCAGAACAAAACATACCTCTTAAAGCCATAGTGTATGGTAACAAGCTGGGTTGTGTGTACCAAGTCCCATAAAGCAACAATGGATTAATAGCGAGGTTATTTGTATTAGCGCAGTTGACTGAAGGATAAATTTTGGCCACAATACTGGAGTGAGCACCCATGATCTCCTTTGAAATTGTAATACGGGATATTTTATGTGCGCTGAAAGGGATAAACGGTTTTAACAAGTTTCTGTGAGACTCCACCTCTAACAGGGCAGAAATCCCTCAGGATTGCATTGGAATGTCAGTTTGAGATTACACTTCAAGTTTCTATTGGAACTTGAACTCATAATATCATGACTCTAAGGCAATGGATCAATCCCTCAGACAGAGTCTTAGTCAATTGTAGCAGCCAACCCTACGTACTAATTTCCTTAACAAAATGCCCAAGGCATTTGTGATATCAACATGACATTAAATTTGTGTCAAGGCAACCCTTAAGGCTAGACTTAACAATTCGCTATAACTATCATTGAATCATAAAATAATTAGGCACCGAAGATTCACAAGAATGATTCAGGGAACTTCAATTACATAGATAAATTAGAATTAACATTAGAATTTATTGTCACGTGTACTTAGGTATAGAATAACATAAGTACGGTGAATAGTGTACAAAGTCACCATTCTCTGGCGCCATCTTAGTTATAACACCAAAATCTCAGAAAAAAACAACAGCAGAAGTAAAAGAAATTCAAAAGGTAACGAAAATGTCCAGATCTCAAAGTCTAAATCTTATCTCTATGAAGATTTTTGGAACGACCGATGCAGGGACCCAGGCCTAGCCCCGGCCTGATGTCTCACATCAATTGCTGGGAGGAGACCAGAATTGGAGAAGTTAAGATTTTTGTTTTTGGAGGAATGAAGGTTAAGAAGGAATTTGATGCAAAACCATGAGGAACCTGACAGAGTAGATAAGTAAAGCTATTCCCAATGGTAATTTCGAACCAAAGTACACAGATTCAAGACAGAAGAAGAGATAACAATACAAGGGATAACATTTTACCATGTAGTAAGCGGTGAATATCTGGGATATACAATGCTTGACCGTACAGCAGAGGCAGGGTCTTTGGAAATATTTGAGCAAGAATTGGATTGATATCTTAGAATTTGTAAGGCTCTGGGGAGAAGGTGGTGGAATGGCACTGGGTGAGTTGGTCCTTCAGAGAAAATGGGCCAAATGGCCTTCTGTACTGCTGTGATCATTTTACAATTTGGCGTGGTCATGGGAATTCTTTCTAGTCTTCATGGTTGGCACACAATTACATGAATGTAATGCTGGCTAGTTGTTTTCCACCAGTTTCCTGGGGATTTTGGTCAGGAAGTTGCTGAGATTGGTCCAGGCTGTGTCTCAGGGATGGCCCTTTGGAGGTTGTGGATTCAAGTCCCATTCCAAAGGCTTACGTTTACAAACTTTACGAAAATGTCCAGAACTGGTTACAAAGCTCCAATTGAGGTCAAGCCACTGTTTTATATGGACTTAACATATCTTCCTTGATTTTGTACTCCATGTCCCTATTTATAAAGCCCAAGCTTTTATTAACTGTTCCTTCAAATTCTCCTGCAATTATTAATGATTAGTGTAGATAAACACCAATGTCCCTTTGCAATTGCATCCACTTTAGAACTGTACCCTTTGTTTTATATCGTACCTCTAACGTCTTCCTACCAAAATGAATCACAATACATTTCTCTGTCATGAAGGGCAACTGGGGCATGAAACATTGACTCTGCTTTCTCTCCACAGCTGCTGAGTTTATTCAGCAATTTCTGTGGTTCATTCAGATTTCCAGCATCGCATTCTTAGTTTCATTATACTTCTCTGTATTGGATTTCCTCTGCCACTTGCCCATTCATTCCAGAACCAATGTCCTTTTGTCCTATGTCCTATACCATTGTCCCCATGGTTTTCGATATGATCAAGCTCTGTATTGGGTTATCTGTAAATTGTGAAATTTTGCCTTGTACACCAAGGCCCAGGTCATTAATATATATCTGGAAAAGCAAATGTGGCCAACACTAACCCCCAGGAAATTTCACCACAAAATTAAAATAAAACAACAACAACTCTGTTTCCTATGACTCACCAAATTTCTTCTCCATGTTGCTGCTGTCCCATTATTTCATTAAAGTCTAATTTTGTTCACCAGTCGGTTGTGCCAAAACCTATGGGACATCCATGCACACCATTAGCGTCATCTTTACTTCCTCATAAAAATTTCAACATTTAATTCAACACAATTTGAGTTTAACAAGTCCGAGCTGATTTTCCTTAATTAACCTGTAATTGCCTAAATGTTTTCGCAAATTATTGTTTCTAGAAGCTTCCCTCCCACCAAGGTTAAACAGGCCGGCCTGTATTTGCTGTGTGTATTGTTACGTCCTTTTTTGAATAAAGATGTAACAGGGTACAATTCTCCAGGCCGCTGGCACTCCTGAGTCAAAGGACAATGGAAATATTGGGGCTAGTGACTCCATAGTTTCCACTTTCACTTCCCTCAGTGTTCTTGGATGTACCTCATCCAGTCCTGATATCTTGACAACTTCAAATACAAACAGACCATCCAATATCTCCTCCTTATCAACTTTAAATCCTTGAAATGTCCGAACCACTGCCTCTTCAATCATGATCATGTGACATCTACCTCCTTGATAATGACAGGTACAAAATGTTTATTTAATACCTCAGCCATGTCTCCTCACTCCTTGCATAGATTCCTTTTAGGTCTAAGATCAACTTTTTATTCCCCTTTTACTATTGTTATGTTGACAATGGGCTTATGGATTCCTTTTATGTTTGTTGCCAGCCTTTTCTCTTTGCTTCTTTTATTTACTGTACAATTTTCCTCTGAATTCTCTTTATTCAGCCTGCTTCTCAGTTGTATTATCCATCTGACGTCTGTCATAAGCACAATTCTTCTTCTTCATGTTATTTGCTGTCTTTTTTTTTGACTTATGGCGCTCTGGATATTTCTGTGGGCTGCATTTCCGCTTGCAGACATTCTACGCTTTATGTCCCCAAACCATTTGTTCTTTAAGGATAGCCTATAGTGAGTTAGAGCATTGGCTGTCAACTTGTTACAATCTTTTCCTTAAAGCTAGCTGGGAGAGGAAAACTGTACATTCACAAAAACGGACTCCAGAAAGTCAGGTGATTCTTTTGTGTTTTCTGTACACACAGAGACAATTATGTTGGAACTTATCTCTGGAAGGTTACCTAAGATGCAAATAAACTTCCCAGATACTGATTGATTAGCCCCTCACCATTTCAGTGGAAGAGATTGAAATTGACAATGCCTTGTTAGACTTGGTGGTCCTATGCATATGATATTGCAACCAAAGACATTTCAGGAAGTCAGTCATAGCTGAAATACTGACAGGATATCATACATTCCACATTGTGTATCAACTATACCCACCCTCAACCTGTTGTCAAGAAAACAGAACACATCAATACTTACGTCTCATGACTAAAACAGACTTGTGGCAGGAAATGCCTTTAAGGTTTTAGAGTAGATTTGTAGCTCGTGTTGTGGGTGTTGTGGTAGGTTTGCTCACCAAGCTGGTTCGTTGTTCCGCAGATGTTTCATTACCCTGCTGGGTAACGTCATCAGTGCAGCCTCCGTTGAAGCGCTGTGGTATTTTCCCGCATGGTTTTTAAACACTGCGGGAAAACACAACAGCGCGTCATCGGAGGCTACACTGATGACGTTACCCAGCAGGGTAATGAAACATCTGCGGAACAACAAACCAGCTCAGCGAGCCAACCAAACACAAGGAAATGTCTTATTAATTCTCAAGGGCAGGTAGGGTTGGTCTTGGAGTAAAGGAAAGCCAGCTCTTACTCAACACAAGAGAGAACCCTGCCTCAAAAGTCACCTTAGACAAAGAAGAGGGATTACTTATTTCACCTGTAAGATTATGTTTCTTCACTATAAGAGCTTAGCCACAGTTTTGTGTGAAATGGCAAGGCAATTCCAATCTTCATTACCTCTGAAAGAGAATCCTTCAAACGTGTGGTATCTCAAGCACTATCTTATTGAATGTGTGGACAAGTGACTTGTTTATTACTGGTCTATCTGTAATCTAAGTGCATGTTACATCTTTAGAAATCATCCTTTCTTATGTGCAAGTGTCTGTGTGTCAATAAATGAGTGATTTTAGAGCTTACATTTCAGGCGTTGTGAGAAATAAACATTTCTTCTTTCTTTTGATGTTAACTTACAAAGACAGTTTCACATCTGTTCTGTAAGGTAACAACTCTCAAGGGGTTAAAATATTCCTTCTCAAAAATACGTCAAGCTTTGTTTTAACTGGCTCCTTAAGAACCAGCACTCTCAACAAACTGGCAAAAATTATATACTTGAAATACTGGAAATTGACAGCATTATCACAATTCCTGAGTACTCAGTTGAGGGTGCGGATGAGAAGGCTCTCTGCCGGTAAGTGTTATTTAAAGCAAAGTTGCATTATTACTTAAGCGATTTATGCTGTCAGTAAAATATAACAGTGATGCATATACCCCTGCATTACATTTCTATTACTTAATAATGCTTTTACATTGATTGTGTGGACCTCTTGCACAACCGGAATATTTGATCAACATACTCCTGGTGCCATAGGTGCCCGTTAACAAAAACTTTGCTGTATTCCTTGTTTCAGTCAGCAAAATATTAAGGGGATAATTTTCCCGCAGCTCTCACCACCCATGACAAACCTCTGATTGAATTTATTTGGGTTAGCTTCATTCTTACCCCTATTGAAGTTGATTGCTTTTCCTCAGTTAACAATTTGCAATCCAGATTGTTTCTTGTACTTTTACATAACACTGTCCCCTAAGTGCTCCTCTGTTAACACTTGAATCACTTGGCTCACCCTATTCCAAAGAACCAAGTGCCAGCAGTGTCTGTCTTCTCATTGGACTGGAAACATGCTGCTACAGGAGTTTCTCCTGTGCACAATCATAGGCATTTTTCTCCTTTCTGCCCATTATATAATTCCAGTCTATACTCAGATATTCAAATTCCTCATTATAATCGCTGTACAATTTTTGATCCACTCTACTTTCCTTGCATATTTGTTCCTCCACATCTTGCCTGTTATTTGGTAAATTGTGGCAAAGTGGAAAGCGGGGAAGTGGGAAAGGGGAAGGGAAGGAAATCCTGGAGGAGAAATCACCATTAACCACCAGTTAAAATCAAGTTTGGGCCATATATTGTCTAATCCATGTGCATATCGAAAGAGGACACTGTCAGCTTGGCACCTGTCTGCCTGTTATTAGTAATTTGAAATCTCAGCATGTTGATCAGCCTAGTGTGGGAATGGAGCAGCTAGATGTCCTGATCTATTTCAACTGGCCACTGTATTTTTCACAATTAAAACCAAAGCGAGTGTTGGCTGGGGGTAAATCTTTCACAGGTTGATCAATCTGTGATCAATAAGGTCTGTAAACTGTCTTCAACGTGTAAGGGACAATAGCAAACCGACTTTTTGTTTGCATTACGGTTTTGAATTTCTCAGTAAGGTAATCTAAGGTAAGCTGCAAATGTCATCTTGACAACTTGTAGGACCTAAGATGAACAAGTACCAGCAGGGCCATCAGCAGAAGCTGATGTTAGCTCAACCAAGCTGGATAAAGCTGTAGTTGCATGAGGTGTAGAACAAATGAATTATCCACGTTTCCAAAATGACGTCTCCCTCTCATTAAAGTATATCACAGGCAAAATTAAAAATAGCCAAATAGCAAATAAAGTCAAATGACAATGCTGTTTGAGAGCAAAATCTCCTGTTAGCAATCCAGGGACCCTTAAAATGTGACAGAAACGTAGCTGCAGGATAATACATCAAAGATAGCAAAATGTGTATCGCCCATTGCAGTGTTGCTGACATTTAATTGTAGTAGAGAAATTGGAAACAGTGTTAAATGTTTTAGATTTTTTTATGATCATTTTTTGTACAATTCAGGTTGAAGATGTTTGCTCGATGGTCAGTTGATAGTGTGGGGATCGCCATGAGAGGTGACACAGTTTATTTGAAGCTATACTTCAGAATCTAGGCCTCCCAGGGTGTACCAGCCCATTCTGCTCCCAGCTTTTAGATGGGTAACGCACACAGAAGAACATGAATGGTGAAATGGGTTCCAGTTTCCAAGTTGAAAAGCTGTAAGAGGATAATAGCTCAAACTGGGCCAAGGCTGATTTTAAGAAATGTATATGTGTTCTTGGGAAGTGGACATTACTGGCTAGGCCAGTGCGTTTTGCTAAAGCTTATTGGGTCCTTGATAAGGTGGTGGTGAGCCATCTGCCTGAAATATTGCAGTTCATGTGGTGTTGGTACACCGGCAACGCAGTTATGGGTTGGAGATGTAGGATTTCGACCCAGCAACAGTGACGGACGTAGAGCTGTTCTCATGCATCTGCTGCCCATGTCTGCAAAGGATGCTCAGTGAGTTGTTGGATCTCTGCCAAATGTGCACCACACGTCGTTTGAAACTGATTTGCTACGTTCCCAGTTGAAATGACCGAGTGCCTCATTTTAAAATGAAAAGCCATCCAAATTGAGTCAGAATTAAAATAGGCCTGATTCAATGATTTTCCAACAGGGACGGTACCAGAGATTCAGATTGTTTATGTCTAACATCAGGGTCAGGGTCAGTCACATTTTGAGCTCAGGATGTCTCTATTTAGAGGGTCAGCATCTTATTCTGTGCCTAAAATGTAAACAGAATTCCAACTGTACCAGCAGCTTTGTCCGAAATAGGGACCATAAAGATTTATAGATCATAAAGGGCTTAAAGGATTAAATAATACAATACAACATAGCAATGGGCCCTTCAGCTGATTCCTAATCCTTATTTAGACCCGCTACTTATTGCCCATGTGCAGTTTCTATCTCTCTGTTCGCCTCATGTTAATGAGTCTGTCAAGATACACCTTAAATGTTGCTAACATGCCTGCTTCCAGCACCTCCACTGGCAGTGCGTTCCAAGCACCCACCACCCTCTGTGTGAAAAATTTTCCCGGCAATTCTCCTGTAAACTTTCTCCCTCTCATCTTGAACCTGTGCCCTCTTGTAGTTGACCTTTCTACCCAAGGAAATAGCCTCTGACTCTGAAATTATGTAGACTGTTTCATAAAGTTTACTTGAATTTCCCTGAGAATGAGAGAGTGGAAGGTGATCTGACCAAAGTGTTTAAAATGTTAAAAGAACACTTATAAAAAGATTACTTCTCCTGACAGCTACATCAAGAACAAGGGAAGTAATAGAACCAGGCCATTGCAGGAAGCGCCTTTTACACAAAAAGTAACATAAGTCTGAATGTGTCATCCACAAAAGGTTATAGATGCTACATCAATAGATTTGAGTTACAGAAAGGTGTTAAGGGTCATGGTACAAAGGCTGTGATTTCATTGAACTGAGGGACTGATTGACCTCTTCCTCACTATCAAGGCAGTTGCTATGTATTGAAATCTCACTACATGGCAATAAACCTAGAAATCTATTAAAGCTGCCAGATTGTCATAAAAATCTACTGGTTTTTGAATGTCCTTCAGGAGGTTCTGGTCTCCAAAGAACTCCAAACACAAAGGCGACAAGAGATGGACACTAAAAACTTGTCCATGTCACCCACATCTTGTGAGTACGTTTTCTTTCAAAAGGGCCCAGATTCTATGCCCTGCAATTCTTCCCTGAACCTCTCCACATTGCTGTACTCCTTAAACTCTACCTCTTTGACCAACTTTCCCATCTAACCCAATATCTTCTTTCATGGCTGGGTATCATGTCCTATTTCAAAATACTTCTTGTAACGCACCTTGGCATGGTTTATTACACTAAACGGGCCCTTACAAATGTCAATCTTTGTTGTTATTGAGACCAAATTGAATGCAGAAGAATTTGTTCAGTTTCATTAGGACATTGGGCCCATTGAAACAAAGGGCGGAATTTTCAAGAGCGCGTGGATTAATGGATTTGCATCTGTTCGCAGGGGTGGAGGAAGGGAAATTCTGTCAGGCAGGCTCCACTCCATGTTCTTACGCCCATGGGATTCTACAGGAAGTGAGCTGTCTGCCGTGGGTAGCAACTTAATTTTTCAGCCAACATTTGAGTTACTGGTCAAGCCAGAAGCAGGATGGATAGACAACTGAACTGGAGGCTCCATTCACAATAAACTGTTGTAAATTTAGCCATGGCTATTACTGGGATGGGCAATTGGTGGGTGGGGGTTGGATGAAGAGGAGTTGGGCAAGGGGATGACAACCCCTCCCCCTCAAGTATAATGTCCCTAATGCTTTTATGCCCTTCATTTATCCTTCATTTGTGACCAGTGACCAGGAATGTAAGTACCCATGTGCCTGCCTACATAAAGACAGAAAATGCTGAGCATTTGGCACCAGTACCTCTGACAGTAGGGCTGCCAAATGTACAGTGCTGGGTGGCACCCTATTGTTTCTCCAGACACAGAAGCCTGCCCTAAAATGGAAATGGCTCCTGGAGATGGTACCTTTGAACTCCAGCCTTGCATTTCACCCCGACAAATGTGGTGGCATGTTGGCTCAGTGATTAGCACTGCTGCCTCACAGCGCCAGAGATCTGGGTTTGATTCCATCCTCGGGTGACTGTGTAGAGTTTGCACGTTCTCCCTGTGTCTGCGTGAGTTTCCTCTGGGTGCTCCGGTTTCCTCCCACAGTCTAAAGGTGTGCAGGCTAGGGTAAATTGGCCATGCTAAATTGCCCATTGTGTCCAGAGATGTGTAGATTAGGTGGATTAGCCATGGGAAATGCTGAGGTATGGGGTGTAGATCTGAATGGGATCCTCTAGGGAGGGTTGATGTGGACTCAATGAGTAGATTGGCCGACTACTGCACGGTAGGGATTCTATAAAAGGATTAACGAGATTTCTGCTGCAAATTCTTTTTGAACAATGAGGTCATTATTTTTGAATGTAGTTGAAATATGACAAATCTGGTATGGCAACAAAAACAAAATCAGACATTTTAAAATTCTCACCAGAATGGCCTTCTAGTGTTTTAAGATAATAGCTTGCTGATAAATCCATCAGAAATTAAATTGAGATAACAAGCGTGGGGCTGGATGAACACAGCAGGTCAAGCAGCATCATAGGAGCAGGAAAACTTGACGTTTCGGGCCTAGACCCTTAAATTGATTATTTGCACTAATTATCAAAGTGTTTAAAGTAATGATTAAACTTTCCGTTATTTTTCTAAAGGAATTTCAATATCTGCATTTCCTGAGTAATGGTCAAAAGTTTCAAACACACACCTAACTGAAGTATTTACCAGATACAAGAATAACGGCATAACTACACTCTCACTCTCTGTTCCTATTCTTTTAGATTGGCCTTATAAAGACAGCAAATCAGTGAGAACAACTGTTCAATATGTATGTTGCAAGGGTTTAAATGTTACTGACTGGCTCAAAGTGTGAGAATATTGTGGGGCTCAGAGAAACCCAATATTTTAACCAGACAATAAACGCAAATAACAACTATATCGCATTGAACATATTATGGCCTAGCTTTAGACCACCTTGTTTACCTTTACTGAGATTGTACGTCTGTTTATCTAGACTGGGAGGAACTTTCAAGATCTGTTTACTCCTAATAATGATAGATGCCCACTAATGGCAGATTAATAGAGTCTTGTGTGACGTCGTGTTATGGGAACTGAAGGCTCATGTTTTAACAATTCCAAAAACAGCCTGTATTTCGCAATATCCTTTTAACTGTCCAATCCTCCCCTGCTTTATAACTACCAGCAGGATGGTTAGAAAGTGTATTAGGGCCTCTAACTTCTTTCTTCTGGCAAGCCACTTATTCATGTTGAATGTGACTGGAGCTTAGCAGGGACCAGAACAGAAACACCTCTGACATGCAATAGGTAAGTTGTTTTTATTCATTCACAGGACATGGGTGTCTCTGGCTAGGTCAGCCTTTATTGCCCAGAGGGTAGTTCAAAGTCAACCACTTTGCTGTGGGTCTGGAGTCACATGCAGGCCAGACCAGGTAAAGATGATAAATTTCCTACCTGAAAAGACATTAATGGACCAGATGGAGTTTTACAACAATTGACAATGGTTGCCATTAGGTTAGCTCTGTACTGATTTAAAATTGCGCCATCCACATGGTGTGATTCAAATCCAATCCCTAGAACATTGGTCTCTGGATTGCTACTCTAGTGACATTATGGACAGTGCCTCCTCTTAAGAATCATACAACCACTACTGAGCAGAAATAATCCATTAGGCCCATCAAGTCTGCACCAACCCTCTGAATAGCATCCCACCTCCTCAATTCCATCACCATGATCCTGCGTGAGATTTTTTTCTATGGCTAATGTATCTAGCCTGCACATCTTTGGACTGTGAAAAGAAACTGGAGCCCCCAAAGGAAACCCACACAGACACAGGGAGAATGTGCAAACTCCTCACAGATAGTCACCCGAGGCTGGAATTGAACCCAGACCCCGAGCACTAGTGAGGCTGTAGTGATAACCATTGAGCCATAATGCCACCCATGGTTTAGAAAGGTGACCTTCTGATTATCAAGTGTTGATAGTGAATATGCTGAAGATCATCAGCCATTTCACAGAAGCTGATAACCTTTTGACATTTTTTGATTAGATCAATCTTTTTGATTGGACAGTTTACTCAGGTAGCTGGATATCAAAAATCGTTACCCAGAGAATGAACTCTTCCAGAAGGTTGAATCATTAATGTGGACTCAAACCATCACTCATTTTGGAAAGTAACAAGGTTAGAGCATTGTACCACAGTGCAGATGAAGACCAATGCCAAAGCAAGCACAGAGAATCCTAGAGAAACTGTGCAGATACAAACAGAGTTAACATTTCCAGTCCAATAGGAATTTAATTCAGAAATGATTCACAATGCACTCGAAATGTTAACCCTGTTTCTCTCTCCACAGATACTGCCAGACTTGTTGAACTATTCTTGCATTCTCTGCGCCTGTTTCAGATTTCCAGCCTCCTAATTATTTTGCCTTTATCCTGATTAAATGTGTAGCGACTATTTTAATCAGGTAACTTTTGTAACTTTGTTGAACAATAAATAAATCATTGGACTTCAAATGGAATGAATCAAAAGCACATTTGTGATACCCAACTACTTTTAAAAGGGGTCAGGGAGCAGGAGATACAGTGCAATTTTAATGGCAATGCCTTCGCGAAAAGAGGAAAGAAAATAAATCTGCACAATTGAAATAGTGCAACATTCTCGCATGCTATTTCTCTTAAAACAAAACCTTGTGAATGAGAGAAAAGCTGAAAGAAATTAGCAAAAGTCTGGCTGGTGTACTGCATTAGACATTTATCTTTCACTCCTGGGACCTGGCTTTAAATCCAACCCTGGCTGCTGGGCAGAAAGGAAGAAAGTCTTCCCTGTCTGCTGCTGTGCTCTGGCCAGGTCTGATTGAAATGAATTTCTGAAATATAATACCATATATTAGGCCTAGGTCCTATAAGCCTGTTCCCTAATGTGGCAATATGGCTCAGAAAGGTCACAGGATGCCTGGTGCAGGAAAAGAAAATGTCACTGTGAGAGACGTTCTTCTGAAATCGAGGATGAGACAGATTGCGTGGCAGCTTGTTGTAAACACAGAGTGCCTCAAAAGGGAAGCCTTCTATTCTCCAGCAATAACGTTCCTCACCCTGGAGAGCTCAAGGTTCATACATAGTACTTTATGCTAATTCAAGTAAAGTTCCCATGGATCCAAACCTGTTTTTAATAAATACACTGACGCCATTGTGCTACGCTGCAGTATTGAACACAACCCCACAAAGTATCAATGGGAAAATTGCTATACCATTAACCAGATGTCCTAGTTTAGTTTCCCAATTTTATGCTGGGTTGCTAATTTGTTTAAAGAAACAAACCGAGCTCGTTTGTGGTGTTATGAACATCACTTACGTCATGAGTAGAAGTATCGTTTGCTTAATTACTCCTGACTCACTGGCATTCACTTTTATATGTATTTCCAGGTTTTGCAGGAGGAACGTTTTGGTCAGCTTATTCATCAGCTGGTGATAAATATTAATTTGTTAATAAGTTGCTAGTTTTCTGACTGGGTTCACAATAGGAAAGCAAGAAAGAACTTCAATTTATTTAGCACTTTTCACATCCTCAGGTGCCATAGCAGTTCACAAGCCAAGATAGGATAGTGGATAGGAAATTTAAAAATTGTCTTTTCCCAGTAAGTCGATTACAGTATTTAATTACATTCCTTAGATATTGTTGAATGTGGACCGATAATATTTTCTTAAAATGATTACTGCTTGAAGGGATAAAAGGATGACTAGCAAGTGAGATAACGAGAGATCAGAGGCATTATGTTCCTGTTAGAGTGAAGGGGAAGGCTGGTAAAAGTAGGGAACCCTAAGTAAAAAGACATTGAGGCGCTAGTCAAAAATAAGAAAACGTTATATATTAGGTACAAGATAGTAAGAACTGCCGATGCCGGAGTCTGAGATAACAGAGTGTGGAGCTGGTGGAACACAGCAGGCCAGGCAGCATCAGAGGAGCAGGAAAGCTGATGTTCCTCTGATGCTGCCCGACCTGCTGTGTTTCTCCAGCTCCACAATATATATTAGGTATAGACAACTGGGATCAAGTGAATCTCTTGAAGAGAAGTATAGATATAGTTGATGGTAGTTGTCTTTTCCCTGAGATGGGGAACCTCAAGATGAGGGGGCACATTTTTAAGGTGAGAGGAGAGAGATTTAAAAAAGATGAGACAAATCTTTTACACAGAGGGTGGTTCATGTGTGGAATGAACTTTCTGTGCTGTATTACTCTATGACAATTCTTATGACTAAAACTGATAAAGGTGGGAAGGGTGAAGTAGGAGTGGAATAAAGTGAAGAACTGTGAAGGCTGGAACTTGGAAAAAAAATAGAAAGTGCTGTTGTGAGTCCAGCGAAATTTCACCAGGACCCACTTTGATGAAGAGTCGCCGGACTTTTTTTTTCTCTAGAGATGCTGCCAGACCTGCTGAGTTTCTCCAGCATTTTCTGCTTTTATTTCAAAGTAGAGTGGAACTGGACCAGATGACACGAGAAAGAAAAATGCATCACTGCAGAGTAAAAGGACTGATTTCTGTGCTGTAACTTTCTCTGATTCTATAGCTCAGATTTCTTTGCTCAGGTGAAATGTTATACAGACTGTGTTTTTTTACCACCTGGAAGCTGGTAACTTGACCTATCTTTAGTCTCTGACATCAGTTTGATGTTAGCCTCATGCCAAGGTCTAACTATGACGAATACATCTGGTTGCAGATCCACTATTTGAAGACAGGGATGAGGATGCTGTTGCAGGAAATAATGGCCTGCAGCATATTAAAAGAGTTGACCACAACTAAAGCATTTAGCTAGCAGTCTTCAAACTTCTGTCTCTTAGGAGTAGCTACGAGCCTGAAGATCAATGAAAGGAGCAGTAGAAGTGTTTCTTTATGAAGTTAGGCACAGGAGGAAACCAGTGCTTTTATTTGTTTGGGTTAAATCAATGTAGACCATAGTAGAGCAAGAGAGGTGGGAAGTGACCAGGGCTATTTGCATCATGTTGCAAATGGTAGAAATGGTTTTAAGTAACTTATGAAAGCACACTCAGTGCAGGAGGTGTCCTAGTCAATATCTGTCGTTAAACAAATATCACAAACAGATTAACTAGTCATGATCTCCCTGTCACTGTGGGCCTTGAGTGCAAATTAGCTGTCATATTTCACATATTTCAGGAGTAACTATACATTTTGTAAAGTGCCTTGGCACGTGCTGAGGCCATAAAAGGTGCTGTACAAACGTCCTTAACCTAAAATATTCACTTCAAATTGAGATAACCACCTGTAGGATTTTGAATTGAATCAAATTGAATTGAGTCATTTATTGTCACGTGTATTCAAAGTAAAAATACAATGAAAAGTGTGTACCTTTGCCGTACGTGCATGGCACCATTCACATTAACTTAGAATTAGATAAGAAAAAGGTAACTTAAGAGAGCCCAACTTTCCTTTCCACTGCTGCAGTCTCGCTCCAGGCCTTCCAGCCCTCGCCATCCCTCCACCCAGAGTCCCACTCTGGGCCTTCCAGCCCTCACCATCCCTCCACCCAGAGTCTCAGTCCAGGCCTCCCAGCCCTCACCATCCTTCCACCCAGAGTCCCACTCCAGGCCTTCCAGCTCTCACCATCCCTCCAACCAGAGTCTCAGTCCAGGCCTCCCAGCCCTCACCATCTCTCCATCCAGAGTCCCACTCCAGGCCTTCCAGCCCTCGCCAGGCCTCCACCAGACTCCCACTCCGAGCTTTCCAGCCCTCGACATGCCTCTGCCAATGCCCTGTTCTAGGTTGTCTCACTGGCCTGCTCTCGCTGTCACTGCCTCACCAGCCCTCCCTCGCCGGCACACTCCTGATCCACCGCCGTCACTCCGTCCCAAGCTCGATCCGCCGTCATTGCAGGACACAACCCACGCATTCAGCTCCCACCACGTGGTTCCCGGTCGCGACCCAACACCTTCCTGACTCCTCAGGTAGGTATTTAAAGTGGGTAGGGCGGGGGATAGAATTACTACAGAGGGCGAGAGAAGAAGGGAGAAAGAAAAGGAAGGACAAAGGAGAAAGAGAAAGGGAACTGGTAAGCAGTGTGGAGCTCTGAATGCATCGACTTACCCAGCCGCCATCTTGCTTTGCAGCTAGATGACATTTGCTTTTCATTCCCCTCCAACCCTAACTCCATCCGAGTATATTCTGAGCACCCCGATGAAATGAAGAGTTTGAGAAAGGGAGAGAGAGATAGGATTTGTTGTCATCGAGCGCTGCTACTGATATCCTATCCTTCCTCAGCATCACACCAGAGAGCTTTACCTTACATGTATCAGAGAGAACAGTTTTCAGGGCTAGAAAATGCACAGAATTCAATAAGTAGAGAACACTATAAGTGTACAAGGAGGAAGGTGCAGTTGACGGCCAAGAAATGATCAGAAGTACTTGCAAAAGTAGATTTCACAAGCTCTCTATTTAGAAGAAGGATGCTTTGCAAGCATCAAGTTTATATGGGTGTGTACAGATATCTCTGCGTGGGAGAATGTGACATACCTAAGGTAACCTCCAGGATAGCTCCACAACAGAAAGTCTTAAGTTATTCTATACTTCTTCCATGCATGCAGCCATAGAGATCTGAAATAACAAGTTCAACAGGATTTTCTCTTTTGGCCTCCACATCATTGAAGTTGGGGTTGCAGTTAATTATATCGAAAGCTTCATTAGTCTCAATGGCCTGTTATATTTTAACATGTCCCAATTAACTTAAAGAACTTACTCAGAAAAAAACGGCTTGTGATGTCATGATAAACATCTTATTTTGGAGACATGCCCATGTGATCTAGTTGCCATGGGGGGGAATCTTAAGCAGAAACTCATTGAAGTGACAAGTTACTAATTTAACATATTTCCACAGGTTATGTGTTAGAAATTCTAACAGGCTAAAGGTTAAAGAATAATTTATTCAATTAAAGTGCAAATAAAACATAACAGTACAGAGCAACAAAGTCACATGTAGTGCTCATAATGATTCAAACCCTACGTTAGAGCTGATACAAGAACACTGGAAACTCTTTTATGCTAAATACTTGATATCCATGACTCTAAAAGACCCTGTCTATGTGACACTAGAATACTGCCCCCTCAACTCTTCAATAATTTAACACCTTACTTACAAGAAAGGAAAATTCTCCACCTCAGCCAAAATCAATCTGCTTTTTGTTCCCTTACATTCACTGGCTAAGCCAAGATTTATTGTCAAGGGAGCAGTTACAAGTCAGCCACATTGCTGTGGGTCTGGAGCCACACGTAGGCCAGCAAATTCCTTTCCATGAATGTAATTAATAAACCAGATGGGCTTTTACAACAATGATTTCATAGTCATCATTAGACTTAATTCCACTGTTCTTCAGAATTGAATTTGGATTCTACCATCTGCCATGGCAGGATTCCAACCTAGCTCCTTTGAATATTACCTGTATTGATAGCATAGTGACAATATCGTTAGGCCATCACCTTCCCTCAAGCTGTTAGGAGCTCTCTGGACTGATCTCTATTCAATATTTTTTATCTTTGCTTCTCTGAAGCCTTACCTTTCGTTTCTGCTCCTTACTGTTATTCCTCCTTAGAGTGTATCTTAGAGTCATAGAGTCATACAGCATGCAAACAGGCCCTTCAGTCCAACTCGCCCATGCTGACCAAGTTTCTCAAATTAAACTAGTCCTATTTTCCTGTGTTTGACCCATATCCCTCTAAGCCTTTCCTTTTACATACCCCACCAAATGTCTTTTAAATGTTGTAACTTACCTACATGTACCACTTACCCAGACAATTCCTTCCCTATATGAACCACCTTCTGCATGAAAAAGTTGCCGCTCAGGTACCTTTTAAATCATTCTCCTCTCACATAAAAATATGCCCTCTGGTTTTGCACCCTTCTACCCTAGGGAAAAGATCTTTATTCACCTTATCTATGCCGCTCATGATTTCATAAACCTTAACCTTCTATGCGCCAATGAAAAAGGTCCCAGTCTATCCAGCCTCTCCTTATAACTCAAACCCTACAGTCCTGGCAACATCCTGTTAAAGCTGTTCTGAACCCTCTCCAATTTAATAGTATCCTTCCAATTGCACGGCAACCAGAACTGAACATCATCATCGTCGTCACACTGAAACCAAATATATAAAATATGTTTCTGTTTCTATCTTAGGAGATCCTTCCTATACTTCTGTGGTTTACTACTTTTAACATGAAGTCATAGTTTCTATAGTGGACAATTCAAACATCTCTTTCAATTTGTTTTTAATCAACACATTCACATTGTCAGCACTTCTTTTTGGGGAATTGACAGAAGAAGCAATTTCAGCACTCAGTCTCAGCACAGCAATTATTACGCATCAGAAATAGATCTTCTGTGTTACTATATGGAAAATTCATCTACTGCTAACTTTGTTTTAACCTGCACCTCATGAATTGGCTCTTTTGATAAACCGGCAAAAATTATATACAACACAGTGTGGAGCTGGGGGGACACAGCAGGCCAGGCAGCATCAGAGGAGCAAGAAAGTCGACGTTTCGGGTCAGGACCCTTCTTCAAAAATAAGGAGGGGGAAGGGGAGCTGGCAAATAAGTAGACAAAAGAGGGTTGGGGCTGGGGAAGGCAGGTGGGATGGTGGCAGGTGGATGCATGTAGTGGGTGGTGGGGATTGGTAAGTGGGAAGGGTTGGGCAGATAGGTGGGGAAAAAGACGGATAGGTTGTGTCAGCTCATGGAGGCGGGGATGGGAGGGCGGTTTGAACATGAGATGAGGCTGAGGATGGGGAGATTTTAAAACTAGTGAATTCTTTGTTCAGGCCATTGTGTCATAGGGTCCCAAGGCAGAATATGAGGTATTGCTTCTCCAGTTTACGTGTGGTGTCACTATGGTAATGGAGGAGGCCCAGGATGGATATGTCACCCAGGGAGTGGGAGGGGGAGTTAAAATGGTTAGCAACTGGAAGGTGTTGTTGGTTATAATGTACAGAGCGCAGATGCTCCATGAAGCGGTCCCTGAGTCTGCGTTTGATCTCACTGATATAGAGGAGGCCGCATTGGGAGCAGAGGATACAATAGACCAAGTTGGAGGATGTACATGTGAACCCCTGTCGGATATGAAGGTTTCCATTGGGCCTGGGATGGGGCTGAGGGGGGAGGTATAGGGACAGATATAGCACTTCCTGTTGTTGCAGAGAAAGGTGCCGGGTGTGGTGGGGTTACTGGGGAGTGTGGAGCAGACTAGGGAATCACGGAGTGAGCGGTCCCTTCGAAAGGCAGGTAGAGGTGGGGAGGGAAATATCTCTTTGGTGATGGGGTCGGATTGTAGGTGGCGGAGGATGATGTGCTGGATCGAGATGTTGGTGGGTGGTATGTGAGGACCAGGGGGATTCTGTCCTTATATTTGTAGGAGGGTGGGGGTTTGAGGGTTAAGGTTAGGGTTAGTTTACTGTATTTCAGTGAAGTTTGCTGTATTAATTCTGTCCAAATATAATAGCTTTTAAATTTCTTCACCTCAGTGTAAATATACTTGTTGTTCAATTGAATAGCCGCACGAAATATCAACAGTTGATTCAATTTTGAGTTGAATTCTCCTCAAATACCAGGATGTCCATTGAGGGTGCGAGTGAGAAGGCTCTCTGCTGGTAAAGTTTTATTTAAGGCAAAGTTGCATTATTATTTGAGTGATTTATGCTGCAAATAGAGTATAACAGTGATGTGTATACCCTGCATTTCTATTACTTAGTGTGTGTTTTCACCTGGATAATATGGACTTCTTGATTATCCGGAATATTTGATCAATTGGCACATTCCTGGTCCTATGGGTGTTGAATAATAAAAAGTTAGCTGTAATTTCAAAATCTACAGAACAAAGTGCCCTTTCTGTCCTTGCAAATGTCCAGAAGTAATTTGTGGCTGAAATACTTCTGTATTAGGAGCCTTCCATCCACACATGAGAGATCTGTCACAAGTAATTTTTAAGGCCAAAATCTTTATGTATGTAATTGCCTTAGATATAAGTGCTTGGGCTACAGTCTGTTTACAAGTACTCAACTCACTGAACATGGAAGGACATGACAGCAGACTTTGGGGCCATGAAACAGCGGCTGAATCTGAGGATACTTCGGCCAAGTGTCATTTACATCAAATTTCATGGGGATTTTTCCTCTCTGTGAAGTAGAATGAGTTTTCATGGGCTCTTGTCTCAAACTTGCTTCATTAACTACCTACCCAGCTTGTGTTGCTGCCCTACTTATCTAATGCCAGCCTAATTCCACTGCCCTCTGAAAGATATTGCCACTGCCAGGATTTCCCAGAATAGGCCATCACCCCTGGTACCGGTGCCAAATTTAAACAGTCACTGCTCAGCCACATGACCCTGCAAGCATCATGACATTTGCCCCAGACATGGCAGGGAAGGGGAAACTTGGTGCCAACTTTGCTGACAGAGAGCTGGAGGTCCTGGTTGGCACAGCCGTGCTTGAGGAACCATCTGCTCCCTTTGGACTGGGACAGTGGAGGTCACCTGAGTCAGTGCAGTCCCAAGCCACCTGGGGGAAGACCCAGCAGGGTAGCCCAGAAGGTCAGTGATTTTCTGTGCTCTGCCAGAGTATGTGCCACCATTTTCTCCCTGCTTCCTCGCACTCCCTCTGCCACTTCACACCCCTCCCACCAAGGCCCATGCTCTGCCATTCTCGCTATTGTAGGCACCATCTTCCCAGTTGCTTTCACCAACTCAGTTCGCTCACATCACTAACCCTGCATTGCTTCTGCACTCCTTACTAATACGTCAGTCACAGAATCCCTACAGTGTGGAAACTTAGGCCCAACAAGTCCACACTGACCCTCAGAGCCTCCTACCTGGACCCACTCCCCTGTGACCCACCTCATCTACATATCACTGGACACTATGGGCAATGTAGGATGGCCAATCCACTTAACCTTAGACATCTTTGGACTGTGGGAGGAAACCAGAGCACCCGGAGGAAACCCACGCAGACAACTGCCTGAGGGTGAAATCGAACTTGGATTCCTGGCACTGTGAGGCAGCAGTGCTAACCACTGTGCCACTGTGCCTTCACTAACATTTCCCCTCCATCTGCACTGGCTCTAACAGCCATGCTACCTACTTTCGTTGCACACAATATCTCCATTTCTCTAAGTCCAGAAGAATATCATCACCCGCAATAGGGCAGAAGGAGTCAAGATGGGTTCCAATGCCTGACTTTCAGCTTTTTACCCCCGAAGAGGAGAGACTCCTGAGCCTGACTGTCTCAAGCAACCCTCTGACTCCTGGACTGATATTGACTCACTGTGCTGGGAACCCCACTGACTGAATGGTGCCTCCCTTGGCACAACTGGGTAATTCTCTGTGATAATCATCCAAGCAAGGTAGTTCCTGGAGGAAAACAAAAGGAACAATAAGAGGGGCAATAGAAGGAAAATAAAAGCAAAATCCTGCAGATGATGGAAATCTGAAATAAAAATAGAAATTACTGGAGAAATGCAGCGGGTCCGGCAGCATCTGTGGAGAGGAAGCACAGTTAATATTTCGATCCTTCAGAACCAAAGGAAAGTGTTTGGATCTGATTCATACTTAGTTTGGGGACAAGTGTTCACCTTGTTGATGGATTAAATGGAGTTCTAGCACATGGAGAGGGGAACATTTCATATAAAGGTCTTGTCAGTTTTAGTAAAAATTGGAGCAAACATTGTGGTAAGCACAAACACACACACACATGCACACACGCGCACACGCACACACGCACAGGCACACATAAACGCGCACACACACACACACACACACACACACACACAGTACCCCTGATAAATCCGAAATACATTTATTGTGAGCTGTGGAATATCTGCACGAACTTCAAGACAACAAGGAAGAAGACAGCAATTGTGTCCAGAAGTTAACATGATGTGGAGGTGCCGGTGTTGGACTGGGATGGACAAACTCAGAAGTCACATGACACCAGGTCATAGTTCAACAGGTTTATTTGAAATCACAAGTTTTTAAGCACAGCTCCAAGAGCTTGTGATTTCAAATAAACCTGTTGGACTATAATCTAATGTTGTGTGACTTCTGACAGAAGTTAACAGTGCAGACAGGTTTGCTCTGATCTTTCTTTCCCTCACGCCCTTTGAGCCTGCTATAATTGTGAGAGGAAATTATTGGAACCCTTCTGAAAACTGCCACGTTAACATCATTTGAACCTCTTACTCCTGATTCCAGTAGGAAGCAGCTAAGCCACCCGCATTTAAGATGATTCAGAATTCCTCCAACTAGCACAGCTGGTATGTAACTAATTGGGTGCAATTTCTCCCTTAGTAAGTGTATTACTCACACACCCACACTTCTCGCTAGCAGATGAAAAACATCCTCCAGCTGAAACAAGTCACTTAGCTTCAAAATGAACTGTGTCCTCTCAGATTTGTTATAGCTGCATGGCCCATGCCAAGTAACAAATGTAGTAGTGTAATACTGTGTCATAAATTGTACTTGCAAATGTCACAACGTTAGAAGGTTCAGATGGAAGAACTTATTTTCACAGAGAAGCCTTGACCTCTAAAATAACTTACCAAAACATGTGTCAATGTCTTCATTTGAATCCTACCAAAGGAAGCTGGACATGTTTCTGAGAATGTAGGACTTCTCAAGTTGTGTAAGAAAAGTGAGAGCAAGCTTCTGTTGTTGTGTTATTTTTCAATGGTCTGTACACCTTTAAGAGACAAGCTTAAAGTATCATTGCTGCATCATGGCCTGAGGTATTAAAGGTCTCATATGACGTCTTACTTCGGATCACTTGAAGAATGACACTCCACTGAAAAATGTTCCTCAGTTATAAACCTATTGCTTAATATGAGCCCAGACATCTCTGTGTTTGCGGAATGTAATGTCTGTACAAGATGTTCGGCTCTTCAACTCCATGACATCCATGCCCAGTTTCTTATTTTGCACAAAAAAAATAACCACTGCTGCATCAGGTAAAACGTCGTGTTGGAGGCGAATGTCCCCTGAACTTAATAAAAATTGAAAGAACTGCGGATGCTGGAAATAAAAATAGAGATTTCTGGAAAAGCTCAAAAGGTCTGGCAGCATCTGTGGAGAGAAATCAGAGTTAACGTTTCGGATCCAGTGACCCTTGATTGCTTTTGAGGCTTCAGAACTTCCTCAGAGAACTTTTTTTTTCTGAATTAGTCATGTGCAGCAGCCTGATTTCACTAGTAACTGCCACTACAAAGGTTAGTCAGTCATTTCAGTACCTGGCCTTGAGATGCATTGAGTTTGGATCAATTTTCCAGGATCCTACGTCACATAGTTTTGGTGCCTGCTGGAATTTCATGTTGGAATTTCAATCAAGCCCCTAGGTCTGTGAGATTCAAATGTGAGGAATACAAATGTAAATATAGGGGAATAAAAGGAGCAGGAATAGATTATGAGCTATAAAGCTGTTCATGAAGACATAATGAAACCTTCATGCATCGTCAAGACAGGATTCCATCTGTCCATTCCCACAAACAAGATACAAAAGCGTAAACACACATACAAACAACTTCAAGGACCTCTTTTATTAGGCTGCTGAATGCACCTCTCTAGTTTCAGGTCTAATGTAGATCTTGTTTTTGTGCACCTCCTGTGCATCAGTAATCTTGTATGCCTTTCTCAGTTTAAACACCCTATGATCTATTTGTCCCTGTATGGTTGTGATCTGCTCGTACTGTTTGCAAAACAAAACTTTTCACTGTTCTTAGGTACATGTTACAACAATAAATCAAATCAAATGAAAATAAACCCCTAGAGGGAGGCAAGGCTCAGAGAAAAATGCACAGCCAATTCAGAAAGAAAGTTCTCTAGGAAATTCCAAAGCCTCAAAAGTCATCAGGTAAGTTCCAGGAGACGTATGCCCCCAACACGGTGTTTTAACAGATGAAGCAATGGTTATGTTTGGTGCAGGGTAGGGCATTGCCGGTAAAGTTTGGATGCGTACAAGTGAATGAGAGGTACAAGTGGAGACTGGACAGATATTCATTGTAATAGTCGGGTCCAGAGGTAAGAAAGGCACAAGGGAGACATTCAGTAGCAGAGGAATTGAAGCAGTAATGGTGTTGTAGGTAGAAGTCAGCATCATATGCCAAATTGGGCTCCTCAGCTGTTGTTTCCCAGCAATGAAATGACTACGGCACAATAAAGAATTTTATACTAATATTTGAGAACATAGTTTGTGTATTTACAATTTTCTTTTGTTATTGTTTAAAAGGGAAGTACAGAAACCTTAAAGCTTTCAAGAGCAATAAATGCTGGCCCAGTCATTGACACCCACGTCCCATGAATGAATAAAAAAAACTAGAAGAATGGGGATGTTGCAATTCCTACTGCTTTCAGGCACCTATTGCAGTTTTCACTGCAGTACTTGTGAAATCTCCCCTAAAAAAAAGGTGGGAGTTCCAATGTTCCCACAATGACTAAACTGTTCAGCATGAAACCTGCTCTACTGACTGACGTATGTTAGTTTTAAAAATAAAATTCACTCCCACCCAGTCTCTGTCATTCTGTTGATGAGATTCCATTTGGGGATTACAGGTGTTTGTTCAGAGATAAGAATGCATCCTTTTATCTCAACGCTCTGTTAGTGTTTCTGAAGGCATACAATGGGGCTAGAGTTTCTGCTCGGTTATGCTGGCTTTCTTTTCAATTCAATAAAGCTGGCCAAATCCATGAAAAATTCATTCAGTGCAAATCATGACCCCATGATTTTTTTTTTGCTTTAGTTTAATATTCACTGCTTTGAAAGCCAGACCCACCCCTGAAAGTGGCAACCGCACCAGCTCAGATTGGTTAGAATTGCTGGATTCTGCAAATTATTACTGAAAAGAGAAGCATGTTCCATTTTTCAGGACCAAAGCAAAGATCCCAAATTTCAAATAATCTTAGCAATTCTGTTAGTGGTGCTCATTTATGGACATGCAGAGAGACTTTTAACATTAAGCTGGGTTCATTACATGGAAAAACACTGCTGACCATGCTTTAAACGTTTTTAAACACTACTTCTTTTACTAAGAAATCAAGCCAATGCAACTAGCAGCACGGTGGCTCAGTGGTTAGTACTGCTGCCTCACAGTGCCAGGGATCTAGGTTCGATTCCACCCTTGGATGAGTGTCTGTGTAGAGTTTGCATGTTTTCCCTATGTCTGTGTGAGTTTCCTCCCACAGACCAAAGATGGGGAGTGTTACTGAACAAAAAGACCTTGGGGTGGCAGGTTCACACTTCCTTGAAAGTGGAGTCCCAGGTAGACAGGATAGTGAAGAAGGTGTTTGGTATGCTTGCCATTCCTGGTCAGTGCATTGAGAATAGGAGTTGGGACATCATGTTGTGGCTGTACAGGACATTGGTTGGCCACTTTTGGAATACTGTGTGCAGCTCTGGTCTCTCTGCTGTAGGAATGATGATATGAAACTTGAAAGAGTTCAGAAAAGATTTGCCAGGAGGGTTTGAACTCTAGGGATAGGCTAGGGCTATTTTCTCTGGAGATTTGGAGGCTAAGGAGTGACCTTACAGAGGTTTATAAAATCATGAGGGGCATGGATAGGGTGAGTGGCCAAAGTCTTTTCCCCATGGTGGGTGAGTCCAAAACTAGTTTTAAGGCAAAAGGAGAAAGATTTAAAAGGGGCATAAGGGCAACTTTTTCAGGCAGAGGGTATGGAACGAGCTGCCAAAGGAAGTGGTAGAGGCTGGTACAATCACAATATTTAAAAGGCATCTAGATGGATATATGAACAAGAAAGGTTTAGAGGGATATGGGCCAAATGCTGACCAATGGAACTAGATTAATTCAGGATATCTGGTCAGCATGGACGAGTTGGACTGAAGGATCTGTTTACATGCTGAACAGCTCTATGACTCCATGTGCAGGTTAGGTGAATTGGCCATGATAAATTGCCCATACTGTACAGGCGATGTGGGTTAGCCATGGGAAATGCAAGGTGACAGGAATAAGGTAGGGGAGGGTGGATCTGGGGGGGATGCTGCATGGAAGGTCGATGTGGACTTGATGGGCTGAATGGTCTGCTTCCACACTGTAGGGATTCAATGAACTTGTGAATGATGTTGCATCATTCTTTTAATGTCATTTTCAGTTAATTAAAGTGAACTAGAGACCTTGTTGATAACAAATTTCTTTACAATAGACCCCATTTTAGCTGTATGAACACTGCATTCTATATAAAAATTGCATTAGAATGCATTGTCAGATAGCACTAGTTCCTGAAAGATTTTACTTTCATTAATATGCAATGACTTTGAACAGAAGCCGAGGGGAGAACACACTTAACAAAATTAACGCAGTTTTGAATACAACCGAGCCCAGATTATCAAATTCACTCAGTGAGAACTTGGCTCACTTACTTATCTCATTCATGTTCCCAAGAATTGGATACACAGTCTGACCAGTTTCACTGGAAATGCAGCTCTGAAATGGTAAATAGAAGGCCTAGTGATATTATTGTTGGACTATTAATCCAGAGACACAGATAACGTTCTTGGAACTACTTTCAATTCCTGCGCAGGCAGATGGCGCAATTTGGATTCAATAAATATCTGGAATTAAGGATCTAATGATGACTGTGGATCTATTGTTGATTAATGGAAAAACCCATCTGGTTCACTAATGTCCTTTAGGGAAGGAAACTGCCATCCTTACCTGATCTGGCCTATATGTGACTCCAGACTCACAGCAATGTGGTTGACTCTTAACTGCCCTCTGGGCAATTAGGGATGGGCAATAAATGCTGCCTAGTCAGCAATGCCCTCATCCTGTGAATGAATGAAAACAAAGTTCTAAATATTTTTCTGAAGAAGGGTCCAGACCCAAAATGTCAGCCTTCCTGCTCCTCTGATGCTGCTTGACCTGCTGTGTTCCTCCAGCTCTACACCTTGTTATCTCTAAAGTTTTAAATAACTTTTGTGGGGGTGGGAGCAGAAGAAACATGTTACTGGACCGCACAAATATAATCTGCTCATTCCTGCCCCCGTTCTGATCATGACAACCCAAACCCCAGTCATATCAGACCAGCAGACTGGTGGCCTCATAGTTACCTGATTTTGGGCCAGTTTTAATCTGTTTATCCATTGGATATTTTGATTGGCACCTACATCCCCACCAGTTCTATTGAAATAAGACTAGTGACTTTTTCTTAAAAAGGTAGGAAAAGCTAAATAGATTGGAATGTGACTTTCAATTGACGCAAAGGTCAGAGGGCGTTGATTGAGTTATTTGAAAATGTCATTAGTTGCCCATTTGAGCATCAATGTGCTAATTTGGAAGGAATCTAGTTTAAAATAGATGATTAATCAACCAAAAGCATTATATAATGGACAGTTTTAGGTCTTTGATGTTTCCAGGCAGAATTTTAATCCTGCACATTCATTGGTGAGTGTTGCCAAATATTAATACTTGATAACAGTAATCAGAAAAATAAGTGCATTCCTGTTAAGGTTATACATCATATAGCAAGGAGTGGCTTGAAGTCACTTGAAAGAACATTACTCAGAGCTATTAGAGTTGACAATGTTGCTCCAATGGGGCTTTGTTTTGAAAACAACATTTCTTTCCAATAATGTAATTGTACGTTTCCTCTAATAGGAGTTTGTAGTTCTTTCCCTCAGGTTATTTCGCAGTAAGCCAATGCAAATGCAAACCAAACCATTGCAATATACCAGCGCCTTTCAAAAATTCATAATGAGGCGTCAGGCTCTACACATTGATTTGTACTTTTCCACACCGTGTGTGAGTACAAAGGGCTGTTTCACTTCTTGCTGGATCAGTTGTTGAGCAGAGTGAACTATTCAAATTCCGAAGACGTCACCTACGATTGATCCCATCTCGGGAAAATCTTTGTGAGCAAATTCGAGTTGAGCGAGTTGTTCTTTTAACTTTGTGCGTGTGAAGTTTTGCTATTGATTTATATGGATTGAGCGTACAATAAACCAAAGTTACAATTTGATCATCCGTGGCTAATTAAGATCCAGAGGTCATGCTTATAGTACAGTAACTTTAGTCATGGCTCTGCTTAAAGTTACAAAGCATGATACAGAACTTGAAATTGAGTAAGAGGGAGAGAAGAAAGTGAAAATATACTTAGCAAAACTGACAGCATATGATTTTCAGTTTATTTGACAATTAAGTTTAATCTAGTCCAATCAGATGTCCTCTATTGATGCCCCTCCTGATCACAATCCAGTGTGCCTGCACTTAAATGTAATCAAAAGTGGCAAGCATTATCCATTTCTCAGCAAATCTAATGAAACACTGGAATACAATAAATAGGAGCAGGAGTAAGTTATGCAAGCCCCACTCCTGTTCCACCATTCACCTTGATCATGCCTGACATACAACTTAAGGTCATTTTCACATGTGATCCCCAGATCCCTTGAGATTGAGAAATCCAATAATCTCCATTGTGAGCATACTCAATAAGATAGCCTCCATCGTCCTCGGGACACAGAATTCCAAACGTTTACCACCCTCTGTATGAAGAAATTCTGCTTTACCTCATCACCTCTCACTAAACAGCCTGTTATTCTGAACCCTGGTGCGAGAAACAGCCTGTCTGCATCTACCCTGTCAAGTTCTGTAGGAATTCGGCAAATAAATGAGATCATTCTTCTACCTTTTACAGAATACAGGCCCAGTATCCTAAAGATCTCCTCATAGGACAACCCTGCCACCAACCCGCCAAACAAGGCTAGTGAATATTCATTGCAATCCGTCTATGGAAGTATATCCGTCATTATAGGTAATGCACTGGAGCACACAGTGATATATGAGCTGATCCAGCACTGACAGATTACAAGATAACAAGGTGTGGGGCTGGATGAACACAGCAGGCCAAGCAACATCACAGGAGCAGGAAGGCTTGACGTTTCGGGCCTAGACCCTTCATCAGAAATTGGGAGGGGAAGAGGGTTCTGAAATAAATAGGGAGAGAGGGGGAGGTGGATAGAAGATGGATAGAGGAGAAAATGGGTGGAGAGGAGACATACAGGTCAAAGAGGCAGGGATGGAGCCAGTAAAGGTGAGTGTAGGTGGGGAGGTAGGGAGGAGATAGGTCAGTCCAGGGAGGACGGACAGGTCAAGGGGGCGGAATGATGTTAGTAGATAGGAGATGGGGGTGGGGCTTGGGGTGGGAGGAGGGGATAGGTAGGAGGAAGGACAGGTTAGGGAGGTGGGGACGAGCTGGGCTGGTTTTGGGATGCGGTTGGGGGAGGGGAGATTTTGAAGCTTGTGAAATCCACATTGGTGCCATTGGGCTACAGGGTTCCCAGGCTGAATATGATTTGCTGTTCCTGCAGCCTTCGGGTGGCATCATTGTGGCACTGCAGGAGGCCCAGGATGGACATGTCGTCTGAGGAATGGGAGGGGGATTTGAAATGTTTCGCGACTGGGAGGCGCAATTGTTTGTTGCAAACCGAGCGCGGGTGTTCTGCAAAGCGGTCCCCAAGCCTCCGCTTGGTTTCCCCGATGTAGTGGAGCCCACAACGGGTACA
>JAHRHZ010000091.1:7034495-7047562 GCA_024137785.1 Ginglymostoma cirratum | reverse complement strand
ACAATATTGAGACAACCAGAAATCTGGAGGACCTAGCACTTCTTAAGCCTGTGCATTCACAATATTGAGACAACCAGAAATCTGGAGGACCTAGCACTTCTTAAGCCTGGCTAGCACCTCTCCTGTAGAGAAGGAAAGGTTGACGTTGATTGAGTATTAAAACTGTAAGTCTGGAGCAGCGGGTACAATGTTTAAGGTCAGGGTACCTAGATTGTATTGCTCAGTATTTTGGAAATGATTATTGCACATGTCATGGGAATATACTCAAATTGAAGAGAAGTAACTACAGAATTTGTGATTGGGCTTAAACTATTCATGATATTTATGAATGACTTAAATAAGAGATAGAGAGCCATATATTCAAAGATTATGACATGATAAAAAGATTAGTAGTTTGATAAGTAAAGCCGACACAGTGGCATAGTTAGATTAAGTGAGTAGATAACACTGGGCAGAGGAATTTCAATGCAGAGGGAAGTATGCGGTTATCTATTTTGGACCAAAACAATTGAATCAAAGTGTTATTTAAATGGGGAAATCTAGGAAAAGTGACAACTCTAAGAAGTTGAGGTGTGCAGAAAACTAATATGCAGTAGGTTGGGTCACCATTTTTAAAAAATAAATGAAATGCCAGCCTTGTTATCCACAAGGGAAGAATATAAGTAAAGGAAGTTTTGGTACAGCTCTGCTGTATTTAGACCATATCTGGAGTACTGTGTAAATTCTGGGCACTTTACCTGAGAAGGGATATCAGCTTTGGAAGAAGTGTGGTGTAGATCGCACAGAATGTTACTACTTCAAGAGTTAGGTTGTGACAGAAGGTGCATAAAATGTTGTTAATATTCCTTGAAATATAGAAGTTTAAGGAGTTATGTTATTGATATTTTTAGGATACTAAAATATACATTTATATATAAACGAAATAGCAGAAAATGTGGCAGGGATGATGACGAAGCTTGTGGATGACATGAAGATTGATCGGTGGTTGTCAGTAAGTTAGAAAGTTTTAGGTATCAGGAGGATATAGATGGATTGGTCAAATGGGCAGATCAGTGGCAGATGGGATTTAACCCTGATAAATGTAAGGTGATGCACTTTGGAAGAAGTAACAAGACAAAAGAGTACTCAATGAATGGCAGGAGACTAGGAAGGTCAGAAGAACAGAGGGATCTTGGGGTGCTTGTACACAGATCCATGTAAGTGATACAGCAGGTTAATAAGGTAGTTAAGAAGGCATATGGGACAGTTTCATTCATCACTTGTGCTGTAGATTACCAGAGCAAGGAAGTTATGTTGGAGCTGTGCAGAACTTTAGTTAAGCCACAGCTGGAGGGCTGTGTGCAGTCCTGATCACCGCACTATAGAAAGGATGTAATTGCACTGGAGGGGGTGCAGAGGAAATTCATCAGGATGTTGCCTGGGAGGAACAGTTTAGCAATGAAGAGAGGCTGGATAAACTCCAATGCACAACACAAAACAAACCTTCCACTTTAGACAGGGATTCACCTGCACACCCGTCAATGTGGTCTACTGCATCTACTACCCCCAATGTGGCGTCCTCTACATTGGTGAGACCAAGCGGAGGCTTGGAGACTGTTTTGTAGAGCATCTGTGCTCTGTTCACAACAAATGACAACGCTTTCCAGTCACAAATCATTTTAACTCCCCCTCCCACTCCCTGGGTGACATGTCCATCCTGGGACCCCTCCAGTGCCACAATGACACCACCCACAAACTGGAGGAGCAACACCTTATATTCTGTCTCGGGAGCCTACAACCCAATGGCGTAAACGTGAATTTTACCAGTTTCAAGATCTCCCCACACCCGGCCTCATCCCATGTCCCACCCACCCTCTCATCCCCACCTCCTGACACTGACACAACCTGTCTGTCTTTTCTCCCACCTATCCACCCCACTCATCCCACTGATCAATCCCCACCACTCCCTACCTGCACTCACCTGTCACCATCCCGCCTACCTATCCCAGTCCCATCCTCCCTCTATTCATTTCCCAGCTCCCTTCACCCTCCCTGTTTCTGAAGAAGGGTCCCAACCTGAAACATCAACTTTCCTGCTCCGCTGATACTGCCTGGCCTGCTGTGTTCCTCCAGCTCTACACCATGTTATCTCTGACTCCAGCATTTGCAGTTCTTAAGCTCAGGTTGTTTTCTTTGGAGCGCAGAAGGCTGAGAGGGGCCCTGAAAGAAATGTATAAGATTATGAGGGGTTTAGAAAGGGATAGAAAGCAACTGTTCCCCTTAGTTCAAGGCTCAATAACACAGTGGGGGATGGGGGTGAAATGTGAAGGGATTTCAACAAAAACACTTTCACCCAGAGGGTGGTGGGAATCTGGAATGCACTGCCTGGCTGGGTAATTGTGGTAGGACATCTCACAACCTTTGAAAAGTAATTGGATGATTGCTTGAAATATCCTAACATTCAAGGATATGGGCCAAGTACTGAAAAGTGGGGTTAGAGTATTTTTTGTCGATGAAGACTAAATGCACTGAAGGGCCACTTCTCTACTGAATGTTTCTGTGATCCTATGAATTGACAATATTGATAGAGAAATGTTTCCATTGATGGGTAAGTCTAGGACAAGGTGGCTTAATCATAGGAACAGAGTCAGGGAATTCAGCAGAATAGTTAGGAAGTAGTGCCACATGCAAAGTGCAGAAGAAATATTGCCTTCCCTTCTACAAAGTGCTAGATTTGTTAGTTCTATTTGTCATGCTAAATCTGAAGTTGACAGCTAATTGTTAAATAAAATAAAAGGCGAAGGGGCCGAGGATAGTGTTAGGAATCAGATCAGCCATGATCTCATAGCATAGTACAATTGGCTTAATATACTGAATGGCTCACTCCTGTTCCTATGTCAGGAACTGCTTACAGGTCCTGGTTGCCTCAAATGGCAAATAGTTGCGGGGGGTGGGGTGTCAAATAAATCAGTTTGCCTGCTCAAATGTGGCTTAATAGATTATTGGCAACAATTACGTTGCTCGTGGAAATGCAGGGATAAATAAACTAAACCAGACTGTTCACAGTTGTAGCTAAAGTGAATCTGAGCTGAGCTTCTAACCTCTTGTCCTCTCCTCTATCAAAGCTACCAATCTCCTGGTTCATAACACCATCTGACTCCACCTCATTTTACCTTGTCAGCCATTGAAAGGCCCATCCACACCTTTGCAACCTCTGGACTTGATTATTTGAGTATCACCCGAACCAGCCTCCTATACTCCACTAGTCAGTGCATTGAAAAGTCTGTCCATACACAAACCCATATCAATTTCCATTCACCCCTGACTCCAGTGCTCACTGAATTATATTAACTCCTGGTGCAGCAATGTCTCAGTTTGAACAATTCCATCCTTGTGTTCAAAATTCTCCATGTCTCTCGCTACCACTACATCCCTATAATCCTCCAAGATTTCTGCAGTCCTCCAATTCTGACTTTAAGCACATTCCCAATTTTCCTGGCTCAACATTTGGAGGAAGCAGTTTAAGCTGCCATGGGCCTGAGTTCTGAACTTCACATCCTTGGCCTATTTCTCTCATTCCCTCTCTCTCCCCCATTAAAACACTCCTTAACACTTATCACTTCATACAGGGTATTGGTCACTTTTCCTAATAACACTTAATGTTATTGGTCTTGTGTTCTTACATTGTTTGGTGATTTTACCATGGAGTACCTGTAGAGTGTGGAAGCAGACCATTCAGCCCACTTTGACCTTCTGAACAGCATCACATACACACTCAACCCTATCCCTGTAGCCCTGCATTTTCCACAGCTAACCCACTTAGCTTACATGTCCCTGAATACTATGGGTAGTTTAGCATGGCCAATTCAACTAAACTGTTTGGACAGTGGAGGAAATCAGATCACCCAGAGGTGACCAATGCAGACACGGGGAAAACGTGCAACTCCACACAGACAGTCTCTCAAGGCTGGAATTGAACCGAGGTCCCTGGTGTTATGAAGCAGCACTGCTAACCACTGAGCCACTGTGCCATCCCTTATAGTAAGATAAGATTTACACTCTTGTGAATGAACCACAACAGACTTTATAAAATATAACTAAATATATAGGATGGTAAGTGAGGACGTTTTATACAGAGCCTTACAGACTCAGGTTCAGTTCTATGTGATCTGACGTCACTGTGACATAGGCTTTTTGCATATGCTCTGTAGCCATATTTAAAGTATAGATATCACTTCTTGTGCTTTACAGCGTCTAGGAATCGGAACATTGAGAACAGGAATAATTCATTCAGTCCCTTTGCCATTCATTCGTATCATGGCTTATCTGTATCTAGCTCCATTTGGCTCATAACCTTCGATACCTTTACCCCACAAAAAATCTATTACTTTTAGTTCTGTAAGTTCCAGTTGAGCTCCAGCACTCATAGCCTTTTGGTCAAGAGATTTCCAGATAACTATTAGATTGTATGAAAAAGAATGCTTCCCAAGTTTGTGTTAAATGATGTTGCAAATGAATATGTATGCTATTAAAGTGCTAATATTATCATAAAAAATACTACATATCTTCATTTCTCTCAGTTAACACTTTTTGATGTCCTTATAAATGGCACTGGACATGGGCATCAAACTGCATTAGTTTCCTTTGGAGTATTAAAGCCATAGAAATTACTATCTACAAAACAGAACTTGGTACAGGAATGCTGACTGTCAGAGATTTCAAAAACGTATCAGCCAAAATGATAAAAGCAGAAAGGTGGATCTGCAGATTTAACGGTTAAGAAGCGCTTTATTGAGTCTGCACAGAAAGAGAAACTTGGAATTTATTTTATTGCACTGTGCCCATGATATGCTTAGATTACTACTTTACATGATGCATATTTTGAAATTGGTAAACACGGAATTTTAGATAAAGGTAATAAAAAAGCTTGCTTAGTGTCCGTACCAAAGGTCAATTGGCATAGAACGTTTTGTTTAACATGAGCCAACACTGATTTCGTTTAGTGCGACCTCAATCTCTGGTCGTGCTTATTTTCCAAATTTCTTGAACATTGATTGGAATAATATACCACAATACTGATCAGAAATCTAAATCCATTGCAAACACATGTAAAAAAGCCAAATGTGGTAGTGGGCAGATCTTGGGTTCCCATCCTCAATATAAATGTGTCTGCAGCATAATAGCAAACTGTACTTAAAAGAAATATCTGTGACCCTTGATCAAAATCATTTCTTATTAATTAGAGTCATAGAGTTATCCAGCACAGAAATAGTCACTTCAGTCCAACTTGTCCATACCGACCAGATATCCAAAATTAGTCTGGTCCCATTTGCCAGCATTTAGCCCATATCCCTCTAAACCGTTCCTATCCATGTATCTATCCAGATGCCTTTTAAATGTTGTAATGGTACCCGCCTCTACTATTTCTTTTGGCAGCTTGTTCCATACATGCATCGCCCTCTGCATGGAACAGTTGCCTTATAGGTCTCTTTTATATCTTTGCCCCTCTTGCCTTAATCCTATGCCTTCTAGTTTTGGACTCCCCTACCCTGGGAAAAAAGACCTTGGCTATTCACCCTAACCATGCCCTTCATGACTTTGTAACTTTATAAATTTATAATGTCTATAAGGTCACCCCTTAGCCACCGACAGACCAGGGAATATAGCTCAAGTCTATTCAGCCTCTCCCTATAACTCAAACCTTCCAACCCCAACAACATCCTTGTAAATCCTTTCTGCACTATTTCAAGTTTAACAACACCTTTCCGTAGCAAGAACAGAATTGAATGCAGTATTCCAGAATTGGCCTAACCAATGTGCTTTACAGCCACAAAATGACATCCCAACTCCAATACTCAATGCATCAACCAATAAAGGCAAGTGTACCACACACCTTCTTCACTACCCTGCCTACCTGTGACTCCACCTTCAAGGATCTACGAATCTGTACCCCAAGGTCTTTTTGTTTGGCACAACTCCCCAGCACCCCATCATTAAGGGTATTAGTCCTACCCTGATTTGCCTTACCAAAATGCAATACCTTATACTTATCCAAAATAAAGACCATCTGTCAGTCCTCGACCCAATGGCCCATCTGATCAAGGTCCCATTGTACTTTGAGATAACCTTCTTCACTGTCCACGATCTCACCAATTTCGGCGCATTTGCAAACTTACTAACTATTCCTCCTATATTCATATCCAAATCATTTATATAAATGGCAAAAGGCAGTGGACCAGCACTGATTCTTGCAGCACACTGTTGGCCACAGGCCTCCAGTCTGAAAAGCAACCGTCCACTACCTCCCTCTGTCTCCTAACTTCAAGCCAATTTTGTGTCTAACTGTCTAGCTCTCCCTGAATTCCATGTGATCTAACTTTGCTAACCAGTCTACCCAGTGAAACCTTGTTGAATGCCTTGATGAAGCCTATATAGACAAAGTCCACCACTCTACCTTCGTCAATCTTCTTTGCCACTTCTTCAAAAAACTCAATCAAGTTAGAGAGACACGATTACCCACACACAAAGCGACTGTGCAATCTTTAATCTTGCTAATGCTCCATTATTTTCAACAGGCCCTGTACTAAACAATGCTTTGTAAGTCTCTGGTTGTGATGTCTTTCATGGGACTCGGGCACTTGTGTTATATTTCCATGTATAGTTTTATGCTCTATGCCAACATTACAATATGCTTGGTGAAGAAGGTGGAGGGATATGTAGTCCCATGAGGGGGAAGTTGAGAACAGAAGTTTCCTACCATTATTTGAGGAAGGCAGGATGAGCTTAAGAGACTCAGAAATCTATATGAGCATTCAGATTTTTTTACAAAGGCAATTCATATTTAATATTTCTTGGAGAACTTGAGTTTTGAAGAATTGTAGAAAGATTGATTTTTTTTTCCAAATGTTCTGGAAATACCTAGAATGGTTCCCTCCAGAAAAGTCATTGAAAAGTCACTATGGACATTGCAGATTTTATTTTCTAAAATAGGCTCCTTAAGGATCACATGGCTGCTAATAACTGCTCACTATACTCACGACCTCTGCTGGAACTGTTCGAGCAGCAATTGACTGTTTCACATTGTCCTCATGGTGTTAAAAAGCCTGAGAGATAGGGCTGCCTAGCTGATGTCTCCTCTTTCTAAAAGTAACTCACTTGTTGAGTTCACGATGAAGTCTGTTATTTGAAAGAGTTTTTGTGGGAAGTTGGCAACATTGTATTTTCTGAGCAAGTTGTGTCAGCCAATACTCCAGAGACACTGTACGTGGCAAGTGACTTGATCACAAATGGCAGAACATTAGTGTGACAGACTCCAGAGCCATCTGCACCACATAATTTTGTCTTCAACAATAACCGATTAGCAAAAGTGTATTTTTTTCCACATAACCAAACTCTGTAGAGTTTTTTTCTAGATTTTCTCCTGTTTTTCTGCAATGTGAGTTTATTTTAGCGTTATTTAGAGAGAAACATTTGTAGCAGATGATGTCACTGCTTGCCAAGGGATAAATGAAATACAAATTCTTTTGACCTCAGAAATAATCGCAACCTGGAAAGAGCAAGATGTAATCAAAGATTGCAGTTTCTGTATGTATATGAAGTTTAAGTGGAGTGGTTGAGTGCTCAAAGGTGATGGATTTACGTTCCACTCTCTATGTAGGTATGGGTTCAAATCCCATTAATGCCATCACCTTGTTTTCATGAAGGAGCTTATTCAATTCTTAGGGCTGAAGGGATGAAAGGATGTGTGGAGAAAGCAGGAACTGCATACTGGGTTGGAGATAAGCTATGACTATATTGAATAGCAGTGCAGACTTACAGGGCTGAATGGCCTATTCTTGTTTCTCCTTGTTCTATGATTTCATCAAAGATTGCTACAGGCTATGCTGGAATAAAGTCAGAATTCATAACATACCTTTGTAGGTGTTTTTTGTCAGATTTATTGAAATCCAATGATGACCAAACTCTCAAGAAAGCCAATTAAGTAATGAGTGAAGGAAACATCTGCAAACTGGATGAATTCAAAGAGGAGCAGATAAAACCTGGCACAAAAGATCAAAGGAATCTGTTCAATTCTTAAGATCACATCAGATAAGCCAATACAGTAGGAAAGTCAAACAGTGAACACTAAGAGTCTTTGCCAGTGCAATGGAACAAAAACACCTCACAGACTCAAGCAATCAGCTTTTAAAATTGAATGCTTTTATTGTAAGAAATTAGGTCACTTTCAGGAAATGTGTCAAAGGGGGGCACAACTACAGACAAGCAGGAATTTGAAGAATCACCCATAAAATAAGATTCTGCAGTAGAAAACAAAAACCCAAAGTGTTCCTCAGAGAACTCAGTGACCCCATCAAAACAGTTGACATGCAGATATCTACATCAACAGTCATCTCATGATTTAAGTTAGACACCAAAGCAAACATCACAGTATTGTCAGAAAGAGAACACTGCTCACAGACAACAGATGTTCAGCCACATGATCGAAGGGGCATTACACTTAACATTAAAGGTAAAATATAGGAAATTTTGAAATACCAAAAACTAGAAAACCTTAGTAATTCACAACCAAGAATTCCCTCTCTTAACTAAAGGCTCTGTATTCTGCCCAATGTTATTGAAAACGTGGCTGAAAACAAAAGACTGAGGAGAAGCCAGTAGAACATTTTCTGGGCTCCATAAGCTCACTGTGGAACCTAAACAAAAAGAAGAATGTACAGAGGTTAGTTTGGTTGGAGCGAGATACTGCACGCAAGAGGGAAAACTGTAGTGGTTTGGCTGAAATGTTTTCTGTTCATATTCCAAGTGGCAAACAAAGTTTGAGATGAAATGCAAGCAATGAAACAGCAACTGAATTACCTACACCAGTCAAAAGGATGTGTAGGTCTAAACAAATAATGGAAGCATCTGCGACAGAATTGAGTTAGATTCCTACACAGCACAGCGAACAATGTATGTCAAGTTGCAATAAGGACTAAGGTGATTAGGCAGGGACAAGGTCAAGCAAAATATCTGTCCACTCCATCTTTCAATGAAAAATATCCAACAATAATAAAGTGAATCAGATCAAGCAAGACTGCTTCTACAGTTGAGGAAGTGAACAAACTAGTTTCACCAATAATTCAGTCACTCAGAGTGAAGGGGAAAGGCCAAAACCATTGAAGAAATTGAATGAATGAATCTGTCTGTGGCGGCACAGATCCACAGGTGGAATGAGAACCAAATTACACTGACACAAATTAAAGAGGTGGGACATGCAACTCAAGGATGACACCACTAGGAAACTATAAACATTGTGCAAATACCCAAGATATTACAAGAAGAAAAACAATGCCTGCTATAATGGGACCACACAAACACTGATAAATAATCATGGACATCACCAAAACTCTCCATGAATAAAATACAAGAGTTTAAAACCCCTTCAGTTCTGGAAAGAAATACAGTTCTCAGGCCATAAGAAAACAGTCCGAATCTATCACCTACTACCCGAGAAACTACCATTCTTCCAAATCCAAAGGGACACCGCCACAGAGAATACCGGAACTAACAGATTACCTGAATTTGTGAAGTCAGATGGTCATAAATGAAAATTTATAAACAAATGTAAAACATGATAATAATTGAGAAAAAAGATTTGGATTGTATATGGGCCTGAAATGGTTAGCACTTGATTGATTATAGCAAGCTGCACCTATGTTGGTGTCTTGGTCAAAATAAAAGAGGAAAAGCTAGGAGGCAGATCTGAGGATAGAGAGCTCCTTTCACCTGTGACTCCTTGAGTCAAAGCCTAGTGAATTTCAGAAAGGAAGAAAGATCACGGGAGATCGAGTGATAAAGCCAGCGGCTGAAGTAAGCTAAAAAGTTGTGTTTTCCCTGGGCAGTCTATGACTTTGCGTTGAATTATATTCAGTTTACAGCAGAAGAATTGGGGCATTTAGCTTGACACTGGTGTAGGTACTCCACACATTTATCTTTCCATCCTACTTCAACTCACCCTCAGTGAAGCCTTCTATTCCTTTCTCCATCTTGCATTTCTCCCAGTTATTCTTAATTACATTCTTGAATAATCATAAATAAAAACTGAAAGAACTGCAGATGTTGTCAATCATAAACAAAAGCAGAAGTTGCTGGAAAAGCTCAGCAGATCTGGCAGCATCTGCGAAGAGAAATCAGAGATAATGTTTCAGGTCTGGTGACCTTTCCTCAGAAAGGTTGAATGATCACAGCCCAGGATATGTATTGGAGCACTAAGATCGGCCTCAGAACCATTAACTAAGGAGGGTTTATTTGCATCGATAATTAGGCTGAAAAATACCAAAGTCGGTGTTCCCTTCAAGAGTTAGCTGCAGAAAACAAAAAAATCCTAGAGTTAAAATAGGTCAGAAGTCAGATGACACCAGGTGATAATTCAACAGGTTTATTTGAAATCACAAGCTTTTGAAGCGCTGCTCGTTCATCAGATGTAGTGAGAGAGAAGCACACAGGCACCGAATGTACAGGCACGGAGATCAATGGGCACAAAGATCAAAAGATCACACAAATGGTGTGAGTGGAGTGTCGACAGGCAGAATAATAGGTCTCTGCAGGTGATCAAGAGCGTCACAGCACCTTACAAAAAGTTAAAAATAAGGTGGTGCTGGGAGACAAATCAAATGACCGGAATAACATATGATAGGTACAAGAGTCGCACACTGGGGGTCTAACCAAAATAATGAGTAATCCAAAACTGTACAAACTAATTAAGGTAGAGAGATCGTAAAAAATTATCAAGATAGTGCTATCAAAACAGGATAGTAAGGAAGATTTTACAGATACAGAACAGTGTGGTGGGGTCACACGCAGAGTGACATGAACCCAGGATTACGGTTGAGGCCGTCTTTATGTATACAGAACTTGGCTATCAGTTTCTGCTCGGTGATTCTGCTTCAAGATAGACAACAACACAGAATCGCTGAGTACAAACTGATACCCAAGTTCTGTACGCATGAAGATGGTCTCAAGATAACAAGGTGTAGAGCTGGATGAACACAGCAGGCCAAGCAGCATCAGAGGAGCAGAAAAGCTGATGGTTTGGGCCTAGACCCTAAATGGTATCAGCATTGATTTGGCTTCATGTCACTCTGCATGTGACCCCACTGCACCGTTCTGTATCTGTAAAATCTTCCTTACTGTCATGTTTTGACACCATCAGCTTGATAAATTGTTATGATCTCCCTATCTTAAATAGTTTGTACACTCTTGGATTACTTAATACATTGGCTACAACCTCGGCATGCGACTCTTATACCTATCGTGTTATTTGCAGTCATTTGAATTATCTCCATCACCACCTTATTTTTAATTTTTTGTAATTATCTCTCTGCCTCATTTAATTAGATTATAGGTCATCATCCCTTTACTTGTTATTCAGCTGTTGACACTTCACACACACCATCTGACACTCCTGATCACTGCAGACGCCTATTATCCTGTCTGTCAACATTCCACTCACACCATTTGTATGATCTTTTGATCTCTTTGCCTATTGACCTCTCTGCCTATAATTTCTGAGCCTGTGTGCTTCTCTCTCACTTGACCTGATGAAGGGGCAATGCTATGAAAGCTTGTGATTTCAAATAAACCTGTTGGACTATAATCTGGTGTCGTCTGACCTTGTCCACCCCAGTCCAGCACCGGCATGTCCACATCAGAGTTCAAATAGAGAAAGTAATTGCTCCAAGACCAGCTATCTTAAAATCAGTTTTAATAAAGACAGCATTTAAACAATATTGTACCCACTGAGCTCATAATGGACATGTGGGAGCCATAATAAGAGCTCACTATCTTGTTAATATTGTAAATGATTGAGGTGAAATGATAAACCCTTGGTAAGCACAGAATATTCTGAATCAAATTGGAGTCCATTATGCAAACAATGAAGAACAGGTCACTGAAGAGTTTGGCAGAAGGAAAAATATGACACAAAGAAACAAAGGAGATGAGAAAGTAGGGTATCACTGGATATTCTATAACTGCAATTCTAACTATCTGAAAAGAAGGAGAAATGTTACTTGTTAAAACAAAGGATAAGACAAAGGTCATTGTAAACCAAAAGCTATAGCAGCTGGAATAGACATTGAACTGACGCTACTCTCGAGAGGAAGCAAGGCTATATATAACGAGCATTTTCCAAAGAATGTGAATTGCATCAAATAGTGACAGCAGTGGCCAAAAGAAGAATGAATACCATGGGAAAGTTGCTGAGATATATGGTGCTAGCTGACAGACAAGCCATGAATGAACAGGATTGAGGAACTGAACGACTTCTTCCGGTTCTTTTGTGCTCCGCATCTTCACCAGTGAACTGTGCCCCTCATCAAAAGTCATGATTTTTTTTATTTGCTGGTGACACCATGCTAAAAGATTGTGAACTGCCTTTTAAAACATTCCAGCCAGACACCGATAAGATGAGAAATTTGGTCATATATGGTGCTAGCTTTGGTACTGAGAGGCAATAAATGTTGGAAAGATTAACCCTGGTACTGACCATTCACCTCTCCCCATTGTGAACATGCCAAGCCTCATGAATAACAAACATGCAGCTTGACAACTGAGCTGTAATTAGGTTATGGAAAAGATGTTTCAAAACCGGTTTGCAATTTTCAAGGAACCACAATTTCATTTGTCATTGTTTTGAAAAAGCTCAGAGATCATCAGAGTGGAGACTACAAAGCTCCAAAGTATTTTGGTTGATATTGGCTGCTTGGTTGATATCCCCTTAACTAGGCAGCTATCACTCTGTTGGCATGCTTCCCATATTCATAAGACATTCACATTTTATACCTTGAGGCTGCAGAATGTGTAACCTGGCAAATCCACTGAGTTCATGCTATTTAATAACAATAGCAGAAACTGGGGGAATATAAGGACAGCAGAAGGCGGTAAGGTTACTTATCAAAGCATTTATTTTAACTGAAACAAAACAGAAGTAGCTGGAAAAGCCTAGCAGCTCTGGCAGCATCTGTGAAGAGAAATCAGCGTTAACATTTCGGGTCACCGGACCTGAAATGTTAACTCTGATTTCTCTTCACAGATGCTGCCAGACCTAC
>JAHRHZ010000091.1:6962354-7034395 GCA_024137785.1 Ginglymostoma cirratum | reverse complement strand
GCAATAATTCTGAATTTACACCACTGAAAGTATATTGTTGAAGTCACAGAGCAATGGTATTTTCCCACTTCCAATGGTTCTATTTGAGAAGACATGGGAAGACTGCAAACCCTTAGCCACTGACTTTTCTTCATTAAACATGCAAGGCTGTGCACTGTCTGAAGGTGAAATCCTTGAAAATGTATCAATTTGGAAAACCTATCCTGAAATATCTGGTATAATGAATGTTGCTTGTTAGGTATTTTTATGCTCGCAAAGTTTACCTGAAATATGAAAATAACCTGATTTGGGACCTAAACAGAAATTGCTGGAAAAACTCAGCAAGTCTGGCAGCATCCGTGGAGAGGAAGCAGAGTTAACATTTCGGGTCAAATGACCCTGCTTCAAAGCCTGATACGTTAACTCTGCTTTGTCTCAACAGATGCTGCCAGACCTGCTGAGTTTTTCCAGTACTTTCGGCTTTTGTTTCTGATTTCCAGCATCCACAGTTCTTTGGTTTACTGCTGACACAGTTTGGGAATGTCTAATATTACGCAAACGTGGATCAAAGTTGTCTTGTTGCACTGCATATGTAACAGTTAAAGCTTTACACTTCATTCAAGTTTAGCAACGCAACTGATTGGCGTCTGAGTTGCTGAAATGAAACATAAACTTCACTGCTATGCTGAGATGAAGTGTCACTGCTACTGCTTATATATGTTGTAGCTGTAAGGTTAACTCAACCTCAATAATCTCAAAACAACAGACATGTGATTGCCCTGACACACTTCCAGACTTTGCCAATCGCATTCTACAAAACATGTGCTGTTATCTAGTGCAGAAGTGCCTGATACAGGCGGCCTGCCATCTTTGTTACAAATCACAGACTTAACCACAACTAGGACAGACTTATTTATTCAAATAAATGCGTCAGCTTATTAGAACAACTCAGCACAAAGAAATAATCCAGCTAATAATTCTTTCAGTTCCACTGTAATCCAAAGCACCCCTTTGTAGGAATTCTCATTTAATCTGGGCATTTCGGAAACTTATAGTTCAATTCAAAGGGCTTGAACAGTAAAGGGATACCATTTGAAAGAAAAGTTGTAAAAAGATTTCCTTTTCACGAGATTGAAAGAAATCTTGAACTTTGTCCCTCAGAAATCTGTGATGCTGAAGGAGTTTTCAAACCCCTTTCGAGACTGATGGATTTTTGTTCAATGATGGTGACAAGGGATACTGAGCAAATGGAGTTAAGAGGCAGATCAAACATTAGCTAGTTGAATGTCAGAGCAGGATCAACAGGCCTGCTTGTCTTCTGATGCTCCAAGTTTGTGAAAAGTGTCATTTTGGTGTGAAGCTTGTGCCATGGCCAGGCCACTAGACACTGGAGTCTGTGTAGGGAAATGATGGCCTGGACTATCATGATAATATATTTATTAAAATGAATGGCTTCCTCATAGTGAATATTATTCCAATTTGCATTCCTGCCACACCTTGAGAGCACATGTAGTGAAACTCTACACCTTTATGGACGCACCTCCACTCTAGTTCACTGATGCACACTTGAGTTTTAGGTGACAGCAATTGAGCTTGGATGTCCCTTTCATTCGAACAAAGATAAAATAATTAATACTTTCCCGAGATTTCCCTTCACGCCATTTTTCTGGGTTGCAAAGTCGTCACTTATTCTGTCTGGAAACCAGAGCCTTTAATGAAATTGCAATATTAGAGCAACATTTAAATTCATTCAGTAACAATATTTATTTGCTGTGTGGTGATTTTCCTTGTGGTTTTACAAAGCTGGGTTTTCATACTCTGTACATGGCCTGACATTATTGGATCACGTTCCTTGATTGGAGACATCAGCTTGAATTCCTCCTTCTTTGCACTTCTTTCCAGCCTCTTGAGATTATAAGTAGAGAAGATTTAGTGTAAGCTGCCAGTGTTCACTTGCAGAAGTGGGAATGAGCATTTTCTTTTGTAAAAGGTGTCTTTTATGGCTCCAAAAATATGGTTCAGCAGTAATTCTAACCTAACAAATAGGCTGAAAACTGGCCTGTTATATTTTGAGAGATAGTAGGAACTGCAGATGCTGGAGAATCCGAGATAACAAGGTGTGGAGCTGGATGAACACAGCAGGCCAAGCAGCATCAGAGGAGCAGGAAGGCTGATGTTTTGGGCCCATGTTAATTTCAACTGAAACAAACAAGTAACTGACCCAGTCGCATTGGCTTCCCATCAGATTGATCAATGTTTATCGGTGGAATGAAAGTCACCGTCTGCCTGGTTCTATTTCCAGGAACCACTTAGAATCACAGAATCCTTACAGTGTAGAAGCCAGCCATTTGACCCATCAAGTCCATACCGACCCTTCAAAGAGCATCCCATCCAGACTCACCCTACTGCTGTATCCTATCCTGGTAACCCTGGATTTCCCATGGCTAATCCACCTAGCCTGCACACCCCT
The DNA here is from genome assembly GCA_024137785.1 of Ginglymostoma cirratum. Classification (NCBI taxonomy): domain Eukaryota; kingdom Metazoa; phylum Chordata; class Chondrichthyes; order Orectolobiformes; family Ginglymostomatidae; genus Ginglymostoma; species Ginglymostoma cirratum. Next base: position 7,031,946 of record JAHRHZ010000091.1, on the reverse strand, counting down.
GGACACTATGGGCAATTTAGCACAGCCAATCCACCTGACGTTTGGACTAGGGGAGGAAACCGGAGCGCCCAGGGGAAAAAACCACAAGTATGGGAAGAAAATGCAAACACCACACAGATAATTGCTTGAGGGTGGAATTAAACCTAGGTCCCTAGTATTGTGAGCAGCAATGCTAACCACTGAGCTACCATTCCATCCCTTAGTTTTATCATGAGACCAGATACTAAAAATGTCAATTTCTTTGATGACAGAAATCATAGCAAAATATGTACATTATTTCCATAGTTAACTGTAGCCTATCTTCTTCTCACTGCAGCTAAGCAAATCCTAACCTTTCTCAACATAATGATGCAAAGTGACCATTTCAGTTTTGTACATTCCTTAAAACTCTAATTCTATTAAGCGCACAATTTCTTGTGAATTAACTAGCTTGATGGAAAGAGGATTAGCTGACACACCTTGACAAATCTTTCTCTGACTGTTTAATAGCCAGCCACAGCAAGTAACTCCTTATCATACAATGAAGATTGAAAGAGATCTATAAATTTGAAGAGGTCTTATTCTCCAAAGGAGCACCATCCAGACTTCAGGTAATATCACTTTGCAATAATGCTAAAATAAATGAGTTCCTCGGTTGCAAGATGGCTCAATGAGGAAATTACAAATAAGGGATTTAACAGGTTGAGGTTGTAAAGGACATTGGTGAGGCATCTTCTGGAATACTGCGTGCAGTTCTGGTAGCCCTGATATAGGAAGGTTATTATTAAACTGGAGAGAGCTTAGAAAAGATTTACCAGGATACTGCCAGGAATGGAGGGTCTGAGATATAAAAATAAACTAGAGAGGCTGTGACTTTTTTCACTGGAGGTTGAGGCGTGACCTTATAGAGGTTTATAAAATCATGAGGAGCATAGATAAGGTGAATTCCCTAGGGTGGGGGAATTCAAAACTTGGGGGCAGATTTTTAAGGGGAGGGAAGAAAGATTTGAAAGGGACATGAGGGGAACTCTTTTACACAGAGAGTGGTTCATGTGTGGAATGAACTGCCAGAGGAAGTGGTGATGCAGGTACAGTCATAATGTTTAAAAGATATTTGGATTGGTTCATGAATAGAAAATGGGCCAAGTGCAGGCAGGTGAGACTAGTTTAGTTTGCATAAATGGTCAGCATGCACTGGTTGAACTGAAGGGTCTGTTTCCATGCTGTATGACTCTATAGCTCTATGACAGACACAAAATAGTCACTATGCAAAAAGCCCATACCTTCTGAAAATCTAATATTAGGAATCTTGGCACTAATTGCTGATTATCGTTGGATGGCTAATCCAAGCATTGACTTTAGCAAAATATTGGCCTCTTGCATAAATGCGAGCAAAGTGGATATTTCAGCCAGAGCATCTTGGTCTTTGAGTGGCTGGAGTAGTCAATGAAAATCAATAAAATTGTCGTTTCTGCCTCCCCCCACCAGTACTTTGCAGAAATAGTTGTAGTGGTTTTGTTGTTCGATTACATCTCTGAATTATTATTTACTAAATCTCGAAGCATGATGACATTTACTGCCTGCTCTGAGGATGTGGTGGAGGGCCTTTCTACTTGAAGTGATTGTCTTCACTGGATACCACATGGGTGTTCAGGGACAATCACATGGTGTGGCACTGGAGTCACATGTAGGTCAAACGTGGTAAAGCTGGGCATTATTGAAACAGTCAGGTTTAATGCACAATCTGGCAGCCTTCACAGCTATTGTTTTACACTTGCTGCTTTACAGAATGTTATCAGCTCCAGAGTAACAATGAAGAGGGTCACTCTTGGTATCCTTGACTGATAATGTAGAACGAGTTCAGTTGGTAATACAATATCGGTTTGGCTCAGTGGTGGTGGATGTCTGGCTTAGAAGAAAATTGGCTCAAGCTTCACTCCAGTGTATAAAAGCATTGGCCAGGCAGACATGTCAGTGGAATACAGAGGCAGTGCAGCACTCCCATACGTGTCGTCATTTGGATAAGACATTAAATTAAATGGTCTGGCTTTTCAACTGAGTGCAAGTGATCCAATCTGACAACATTTGAAAGGGAAGAAGTAATTTTTCTAGAATCCTGGCCACCCTTTTTTCAAAATCTATTTACATCACAAAATATAAGTATCTGGATTTTTATTGCATTACTGTTGGTGGGATCTTACTGTATGCAACGAGCTGCCATGTTTGCCCGAATGACAACAATGCTTGGAGTTCAGAGGTGCTTCATTGGTCGAAAAGTATGTCAGAATGTCCTGATGTGGAAGTGCCGGTGTTGGATGGGGTTGGACAATGTCAAAAATCACACGACACCAGGTTATAGTCCAACAGGTTTATTTGAAGACACAAGCTTCTGGGACACCTGAAGAAGGAGTGAGACTCTGAAATCTTGTGTCTTCAAATAAACTTACTGGACTATAACCTGGTGTCGTGTGATTTTGAAGAATGTCCTGAGGTTGTAGAAAATACCTTATGAAATGTAAACACAGGTTTGTGTTTGAGGCCCAACCACTTTACCATTGATTTTCACTCCATCATAAGGTCAGAAGTCAGGTAATTGGCTGATGATTGCACAATGTTCAGCAGCATTCCTGACTCTTCACATACTGAAGCACTCTGTGTGTGTACGCAGCAAGACTTGGACAAACATTTCAGCTTGGGTTGATAAGTGGCAATTATGTTTGCATTATGTAAGTGTCAGGCACTATCTCCCAAAAAGAGGGAAGCAAACCATTGCCCCTTGACATTCGATGGCATGACAATTATCAAGTCCCTCACTGAAAGTGAGCTGAATCAGCCATATAAATAATGGCTACAACGGCAGGTCAGTGACCAAGAATTCTGCAGTGACTAGTTTAGCTGCTGACTCCATAAACCGTCTGTTCACCGTCTGCAAGGCACAAGGTGCATGATGGAATAGTCTCTACTAGCATGCTGCTCCAACAACACTCAAGAAGATCATCACTGCAAGAACAAAGTAATCCACTTGATTTGCATTCCATCCACCACCTTTAACATTTTAACATTAACCCCAAACACCCAGTGGTAGCAGTGTGTGTCATCTGCAAGATGCAGGAACTCACCGAGGCTCCTTCAACTGCACCTTTCAAACCCGCAATCATGATCAACCAGGAGGTCGGGGGCAACAGTTGCATGGGAACATCACCACATGCAAGTTCCTCTCTAAGACACACTCCATCCTGATGTGAAACCATATCGTTAATGTCTCTGCGTCAACACTTCAGGCATCCCTTTCTGGCAGTATTGTGGTTGTCACTACAAAGGCTGCAGCAGTACTAAAAGATAGCTCACCGTCACCTTCTCAAAGGCAGTTGCAAATGAACAATAAATGCTAGTCTAGCCAGCAATGCTCAAGTCTCATGAATCGAATTGAATTGAATTAAGTTTATTGTCACATGTACTCAAGTGGGCACAGTGTAAAGTCTACAACTCGCCACTTCCAGCACCGTTTTAGGTACAAAGGTACAGCTTCTACAGTTACAGATTAGGTACAGTGTAACAATGCCGCCAACACATGGCACCATCTTAGGTACAGAGTATCTTAGTTGCAGAATGGAGAAATGAAGAAAATACATGTTATATTACAGCTATACGCAGTATAACTATAGTTCAGGAAATCAAGAAGCAAAGTTAAAAAGACGAATGTCATGAATGAATAAGTAAAAAAAAACAAGCGTCTCATTTTACTTCATGAAGTCACACAACCCTTAGACAGTGTGAAATTATTAGAAGGCAATTTGACTGATTGGGCAGCTTTATTCCATAAAAACAGGAATGTCCAGTAATTAAGACAATAAAAATCATTAGAAATGGCGTAAAATGGACTAAAATGTCATAATCATTTTTTAAAAGAGATCTTGAGTAATGGAAAAGGAGCAAAAATAAAGTCATGAGATGTCAATTTCATTGCAAAAATGAGTTTAAATTTCCTGTTCCATCAGATGATGCTCGTAACCCTGTTTATTTTAGACAATTTACAAGTACTTCAGATTCTTCGTCTGTGGTATGACACAGTTGTAATAAAATTGTACTGTATTGATTTTATACCCAATAAACTGACAACAGTCTTTTTTTTAGTAGAACAACAAATTACTGTTCAGCATGCTTTCATGATGATTGCCTGCAGTGAAGCACAAAGTCCTTTTCAATTTATTTTCAGTTTTTTTTTAAAAGCAAGCTTTTCAAATTCCGCAGAAAACAGGATTGCCAACACTAATCACTAAAATGCTCAATTCTTACACAGAGCAGACTCTAATGCATGTCATTTATAAAGCAGGATCGACACCAAAACACGTCAATAAATCCCCAGTTGGTGCCCTACGAAGGCCTGTTGCAATACGTTACCATAACTTCAAGAAAGAAACACAAATGAGAGCAATGGACTGAGAAAAGCTGTTCTGCCCATTCGGCTTTTCGTTACGTTTTGTGTTTGGTGATGATTTTTCTCTTCACAGAGTTCTGGGATTGCATATGGATTGTATTTTAAAGCAAAACACATTTGAATGTCCTTTAAAGGAAAGGCAGAAGATGCAGAAACTGAAATGGGCAATGAAGCCAGATAGACCAATTTGTGGAAGTTACAATGAGAGTTCAGCGACATTATTGCTGCTGTCTTCTGATGGACTTCTCAGCTGTGCATCAGGTGTCAAGCAACAAAAGGCAGCAGCTGTAACACAATTGAGAGGCCAAGCCCTTTTGTGTAGTCAGTGAGGTCCATGCTGGGAATCGTAGTGAAAATCAGTGAAGTTAGATGCTCTTTATCTGAATGTGCAAAGATAGGTGTGAAATAACTCCACAGAGGCCATATCCCATCTCCAAGTCACCCTTTGTTTACACATAGTAAGTGCTTGGCACTGACCAGCTCCCTCAGAGCCAGCTGTCAGAGTGAACAGGATGCCTGACACTTCTTTTCTTATCTGTCAGCCAGAGCTCCCTGATTGAACCAGATTAACAGTCCCAATCAGGCAACAACAACACCTGGCTGACTTCATCACAATCACCACATCCCTCCCCCTCTGAGTGTGAGGACATAGGCCGGATCTTTTTCTTGTAGCTCCTCCTGGGGATGATTTAGTAACAGGTCAGGTTCCCCCAGCTCTGCCTCTGATGCGGGTGGCATGTAACGCAGAGTAGCTCACCTCTTGCCTGCCCGAATGTCTGAGAAGAAATTCATTCTCTTCTTCAGGTGGTCAAGTCAACAAGGCCGTGACATCCACCATGTCCCTGTCAGATTCCAACGTATCTTTAATGTTGTAGTGGGAGGCCCCATGCATTCTGAAACAGTCGGAAAGGCTGATGAGTAACCAGCCATGGTTTGTTCCCACACCATTTGAGAGATTGTAGCTTTCATATGGTCCACATGCTTGATTCGGACCATCACACCGACCCAAACTTTATATGTCACTGGACTTGACCTCATGTCAACTGTGCCTCTTACCCATGAAGGGCCATTCCTGCGGTTCCTTCGCAAAACTTTGTGCCCTGAATTAAACTGTCTCTCTCACTTAGCGGTTATGTATCAGGCATTAGCATTCCCAATGCTGTTTCACCCTCCCACCTCCACCACCCCACCCCCCAACCCCCAAAGCCCAGGAAGGTCAGAATTAACCTGGTGTGGCATCTTCTCCCCATTAGAAACTCTATCGGAGTTATTCCTGCAATTGCATGATGGGTGGTCCTATAATCAAATAGGAACTGCGTCAATTTGGTATCTAGTGAACCTGTAGGCCGTTGATTTAAGGCTGCCTTCAAAATTTTGTCTGCTGTTTCTGTCAGGTCATTGGATATTGGATGGTTTGGAGCTGTCCTTATGTTGAATCTCATTCAACTTTAGGAAATACTCAAATTCCCTGCTGGTAACCGATAGTCCATTATCTGTGACCAACGCTTCCTGGAATCTGTGTATTGCAAAAGATGCGCATGGATTTTCTATTGTCACCCCAGTTTTTTTTTCAAATGAACTCCTTGCATGTCCAGCTACTTTGAATGGGCGTCCAAAATGACTAAGAACATTGAGCCCATGAAAGGATCTGCATAGTTGACGTCTAACTGAGTCCGGGGTTTACCTGGAAATTCCCATGAATGTTGGGGATCTGATGGCAGTAATTTTTGTCCTTGTTGACACTCTGGGCACTGCCCCACCAATGCCATTATGTCTGCATCCAGTCCTGGCTACCAGGCATAATTTCTCGCCAACATCTTCATTTTGGAAATCCCTGGATGACCCTGGTGGAGTTCAACTAGTATCAGGTGGGGACCTTTGCTCAGGGCAATCATTCTTGTTCCCCATAATAATATATCAACCTCAACTGGGATTTGGACTCTCCAGGACCGAAAAGTGCTTGTGATGGCACTTTGGTTTTCTCCATCACCACCAGTTCTTTCAGTTTTGCTAGGACTGGATCTTTCTGTGTCCAAAGTCTCATATTGTCAGCTGTGACTGGAAGTGTGTCCAAAAAATTTAGCTGAGGGTTGTCCTCCTTAATTAGACCTTACAGGGGCTTGTCATCCATTATTATTACAAATTTATGTCCGTAAAGGTATTGGTGGAACATCCTGACTCCATATATGACTGCCAAACCTTCTTTCTCTATTGTGTATGTACATTCCGCATTAGCCAAATTCCTGGATGCATATGCTATTGGATGTTCCTCTTCGTTGGGCCACCTATGAGCTAATACTATCCTGATGCCAGTCGGGGAGACATTACATGTCAACACCACATCTTGTGTGGAATCATAATGTGCCAACACCTTAGAGGACGATAGCTGTTTTTCACTTCCCTGACAGCTATGACTTGGCTATGTGTCCATTTCCGAGGCTGACCCTTTTTAAAGACTCAATTCAAAGGCGCCATTTTCTAATCAAAAAATGTGGAGCCAATCTAGGTGAATCTTTCTCAGCCAATTTTGCCCAATCAAGCTCAGGCACAAGTCTTTTACTACAGTCAGTGGTACATGAACCAGCTACTTCTCATAAGAGACCGGAACGTTCCAAAGTTTTACCCTTAATCTATAAATCTTCCCTGGTATGGGCTCTCAGTTGCTGGGGAAGTGATTGGTGGACTGTTAATCCAGACACCCAGAAAATCTTTTGGGGATCCAATTTTGAATCCCGCCATGGCAGATGGCGGAATTTGAATCAATAAATATCTGGACTTTTGTTGTCCTGAGTCCGCATACTGGGAGCCAACTACAACGGCTCGATGGCCCAAATCCTGAAGAAAATTTTAACCATTTGGCTGAGGCTTAGCTTTGTTTTGGCGTTTTACTGTGGGCTGACCTAGAATTCCTCTCCTCAGGTTTTAGTACCTGATACCTCAAGGAAAGTTAAGGCTCCTAATAACTAAAAAAGCCGCAGGTCCACAAGCTGTCAGAATTGTTACTCATTGCTTTTCATCTGCCCTGATGTCATTTGCCAAGAAAAAAATAACAAATTCTTTCCACATACTGGGCCCAGTCTTTAATGGCAGGACCGAACGAGTCAAGCTCCTCAAATGATGGCATGATGCTTAAAATGCTCACCCCGACTCAAAGGCAACAGTTAGAACGTAGAACATAGAACTGTACAGCACAGTATGGGCCCTTCGGCCCATGATGTTGTTCCGAAATTTTACCCTAAACCTAAGGTCTATCTAACCTCCACCCCTACCTTATACTATCACCCATATGCCTATCTAATAGCCGCTTAAATGCCCCTAATGAGGCTGACTCCACTATCCTCTCTGGCAATGCATTCCACACCTCTACCACTCTCTGTGTAAAGAACCTACCTCTGATGTCTCCCCTATATCTACCTCCACTCACTTTAAAACTATGCCCCCTCGTAATGGCTACCTCCACTCTAGGAAAAAGCCTCTGGCTGTCCACTCTATCTATACCTCTGATCATTTTGTATGCCTCTATAAAGTCAGTTGCGAACAAATTTCTTCAGGAGTGTGCTTTTCTCTCCTTACCATTGAAATAACTCCACTGAAGCCGGTATCCCGTCACCAAGTCACCTTTCATTTACATGTGGAGAGTCCTTGACACTGATCCAACTCCCTCGGAGTGAACAGGATGTCTGACACCCCTGTTCTTATCTGTCAGCCAAGGCTCTCTGATGGGACTAGATTAATAGCCCCAATCAGGGAACTCATATTCTATTGGTCCACCTAGCTGACCTCGTTACAATCACAACAAGCTGTAGAATTGGGCATAAATGCTTTAGATCTAAATGCCATTCCAAAGTTATGATTGTGACTATCCTATGAGCAGGCAATACCGACATATGACTGGGCCTGCTTTGTCTTAAGTAGTCGAGGAAAACCAAAGTAGCTTCAATATCTGAGATAGTCTAACGAGGTGTGATTTTGTCAGAAACAAGATGTGGTTTATTCCATGATTAGAAACAGTTAAAAGTTACATTAGGGAGGCAGACATTATGACTAAGATTATTGAGAAGCCTCAGATAACAAGCTTGTCCCCTGTGAGACTCTGAGGTGTTCTTTCTTCTCATCCAATCTGACATCATCAGATTGGGTAGAGCTGAATGCAAACTTCAGCATTAACCCTTTCAGAACCACTGACCTTATGCAACAGAGACCAAAGTTATGATGTAAATATTCCATGGTTCACGATATTTTGAAAAGGCAGAGAGTATGGCAAAGACAGAATGACAGCCTCACAAGTGCTCTGCACTATTACAAATTTAGACTTACTGAATCAACAAGATTCTATTCATTCATGAACATCTCTCCATAAAACCTATGAACGGTGTAAGAAATGGGAATGTCAACATGATAAATACGAGCTAACCATTCCATCATTTACGCGTCGGCTCGTTAACAGGATCATTTAACTTCAACCTTCTTATGCATTTTATGCAAAAAGCAAGTCAATGAACTTGTTGGGAATAAATTCAGAGTTCAATAAAACGTAGCAAAGTGGCTAAAAAACCAGAGACGAAGATGTTAGAGAGTAGGTAAGAGTTCAGCACTTTGATGTGGAGTGCATTTGGCCAGACCAGGTAAAAGCAAATTAGTGAGTCAATTCAATCCTTATGGAAACAAAATAAGGGCATGGTCACTTCTTTTCTATGATGTTCTTTTGCCAGATTGTTATTGTTTTAAATTCAAATTCCCAATTATTGGATTTTAAGTCACTTTCTATTGATTATAATGGAAATCGCTGAAAACCCAAGCCAATGATATAGCACCAAGTAAGTTGCAACTGTGTGTTGTTCATTTACCCCATTGCTTTCCTGCCAGTATCACTGATTTTATCATCTTACCCAAGCTGTTAAATATATAACAGGGCTGTTCAGAATAATTGATCATGATGTTAAGCCCCGCCCCATCTTTCACACCTAGCTGTGACAGGAAATGAGGCTCAGAGCTAGCATTAAAAATGAAAATATTGGTAACCTGATGCCCCCTGAGCACACGCCTGTTGCCATTTCTCTTATCTTGGTTTCAGAGAAGAGGGAGTGTTGCATTGCAGGGAGGGGGATTATTTTACCAAGGTATTAACATTGGGCTCCCCCACAGTGCGATTGGGAAACTGGTTTCAAACCAGGGAAACACAGCAATGCAAGGGAGGCTGGGACAGCTGGCCTGCAAGAGGTAAATCTCTTGTACAACATGAGTCAGGAGCACCAGAAGAAGTACTTTCTGCCTGAATTACCCCATTCACATCGCACCGACCTCTTTCTCCTCCCCAGGTCCCAAAGGCTGAATTCCAACACTTCTGGCTGCCAGGGACCATCAAGAAATGTTTGCTCCTGAGGACCGGCAAGACTGTCAATTTGAAGGAGAAAGAATTAAGTAATAGTCATGAGCTCCTGCCATTAAATTCGAGCAACTCTGATTTCTGGTTCCTTGGCCCTACCTATATCTTCCATTGGGGTTGAGGTCTCTGCAGTGTTAATTCAAGTTAATTAAACTTACACAAAGGAATTCAGTATCACTCAAAGCTACACACTATGCGCTGAGCTCTGCACTTTCCTTTCATAGAGTGCAAATTTTCAATATTACTCAACCTTTGGACAGATATAAGCTGGATGGTATTTCTAAATGTAACTAGTAAGATCATTCCAATCCAGTAAGCTTGAACCAATCCATTCAAGCTCTATAAATCAGAAGAACACGGTTCAAATTGGCTTTTGTTCATTTTATTGTTTGGCAATGTACTGAGGGACGCCAGGTTCTAAGGATGCAAAAAAAAAATGGCATTTTTAAACATGTATGCTGAACAATCCACTAACAGTGCAACTCCAGAGCTGAGCTACGCAATTGTTGTTCAGATATAGTTAAATGATTCTGAACTGACTGAGAGAAATCATAAGGTTTGCCATTCTAAGAACAGAATAAAAACAGCCCAAGTGAAATAGAGGATGCTTTTCACAGTGTTCAAACATTGTCACTCAGGCAAATATGTTCAGCATTGCCTGACCTGACCTTGCTGGCTAAAAGCACCGAGCATTCAGTTTCGCCTTAAGCTTATTGTTCTCCCAGCTTGCACTGTTCACCAACATATATTTAACAAAGTAAATTTGTAATTTGTTTCATTCTTTTGTGGAATGTAGGGCATCGCTGGCTGGGCCAGCATTTGTTGCCCATCTCTCATTATTCTTAAGAAGGCGGAGTTGAGATAGTTTCTCGAACCTCTGTGGTCCATGTTGTGGGGGTACAACACTGGTGGAGTGAATTCCAGGAATTCGACACACAGGCCGTGAAGGTTCAAGCGGGCATGGTGTATGGCTTGGAGGGGAATCTGGTGGTGTTCTCACACACCTCCTGCTCTTTCGTTTCCACGCCAGTAGAAATTGTGGGTTCGGCAGGTGCTGTCGAAACTACAGTGCATCCTGTTTATGGCACTCGCTGCTGTCATCCTGCAACATTGAAGAGAGTGAATGGTCGAGGTGGTGACAGTCAGCTGATTTGTCTTGGGTGGTGTCAACCTTTTTGGGTCTTGTTGGAGCTACACCCATCCAGGCAAGTGGCAAGTGTTCCATCACATTCCTGACTTGTGCCTTGTAGATAGTGGACAAGCAATGGGGAATCCAAAGATGAGTTACTTGCAGACCTGTTTTTGTCAAATCCTTTATTAGTTAGCATCGGGTTTGTTTGTATAGAGTTATGACACACGATCTATACCCTTAAGTTAAATTCTCGTCATAACAAAAACTTGCATTTATGATGCACTTTTCTGCCAATGAAATAGATTAATAGTAATTTAGTTTTAAATGCAGAATATTCAATTAAAGGGAATCCAAGAATACAAATTAGAAATTTTGCTTTCTTTTTAAAATATCAATCTTTCCGAATGCCAAGTTTCATTTTGCACGAAAAAGTAAATTGGTCAAATTAGGATCAGATAGTGATAACAGAGTGTGGAGCTGGAGGAACACAGCAGGCCAGGCAAAAAATTTTCTGAAGAAGGGTCCTGACCAGAAACGTCAGCATTCCTGCTCCTCTCATGCTGCCTGGCCTGCTGTGTTCCTTCAGTTCCACACGGTGTTATCTCAGACTCCAGCACTGGCAGCTCTTACTATCTCTGAGATCAGATAGTGTTGTAGTTGATGGTTTTTATCAAAGTGCAAAAAAAGTTCAGAAGATCTGGGGTTTTCTAGGGCTTAGTGCACACAGTTGCTGGGGCTAATCAATGTTCTAGTTTAATAGCCTGACAACGAGGGTTCGGACATGATCCTCTTTCTAGATTTCTATTTATTTGGGAACAGGCTGAATACATGGATGGCATCCTGCAAGAAAGTACCACTGCGTTCGGCTAGTATTTCATGATTAATTATTTGCAATGTTCTATGCCTATTAAAATGAGTAAGCCGGAAAATTACATGGGAATGTGAGTGCTATTGTAAAATGCATTCTAGGCCCATAAAATGGATTTTATTGGGAACAGTCACCTAATTGCAAAACATAACATCAGTTTAATGGGGTGATATTTGCCTCTCCTGTCAACTATGTAAAATGATTTTCAATAGATTAAATCTATTTTCCAAATGGTATGTATGCACACAACAAAACTGAACAGCCTCCGGTATCATTTGGCAGTTGTCTTTTTATCAAGCTTTTCACAATCTGAGGACATTTAAGCATGCTTCACAAACAATGAAATGCTTTCAAAGCAGTCTCACTGCTGCGATTGATGTGACAACAAATTTGTCACAGCCTCCTTGCTAACAAGTCACAGAATTTCTCTTCCTGAGGTTGAGCGACATTCCCTTCCAAATCCAACAGCTCTCCAGAATTCCTCAAAAGACAATACTTCCACAAGTTTTCCAAGAGCAACAGGAAATTAAAAATGCCTCACCTGCATGTTGGATGACTAACGTCTTTTAATTGGCACTAATGTGGAGCTTCACTTATTATGGCATCGTGCCACACCGGAAGTAGTCACATGTCATCATCAAAGCTGAGCTTTGCAACAATTGCAGAGCTCCCTCTACTCAGTGCTATAAATGTCAGTCAAGACTATTAACTCAAGTTGCTGAAATGGGATTGCAACCCACAACATTTGAGCTCAAAGGTGAGAGCAGAACCAGTAAGCCACAACTGATACATAGGAAAATGACTGAGGTGCTGACATAAGAAGCAAAAGTGACATCCACACATTCGCAGCCTGTTTACAGAACTGGACCAGAATTCAATATTCTCCATCATGGCAAGTTTGGTGGTGGCTGGGCATTTAGTCTGGCAGGAGGATGGCTACTGAGAACCCTGCTACCTCCCTGCTTTCACCTGGAATGTCAATGGACGATCTTCCTAACCCAATGCCAACTGAAGCCCTTAAGTGAGCAATTCGTATCCATTGAAGATGCTGATCCTGACACCGTTAGTATTAGTCCACTGATGGGTGGAGAGCTCTGTATGTGGGGAACATGACAAGAAAACCTTTGGCAAGGCAGCTTGTGGTCTCCCAGGGTCTCCACACATTCAAAAACACCCTTTTCTAATCAAAGAATGTAGCATCAGGAAGAGGAGCGCCCGACGAGAGTCACCACACACCATTCACCCTTGCTGCTGACCTTCTCCATCCGAAGAACCCCTCTCCCAACATCACTCACCTGGGACCTGGTAGCCAGCAATGGTCCTAGGCCTCCAGTGGGCGTGGTACCAGTACCAGCCACCAGTTACCTCATGGCACTGCTGTTCAGTAAAGCTGTAGGCCTCTGATTGGATGGCAGCTGTTGGCCAATAAGACTTCTGTGCATGGTATATTTGAAACCAGGGAGGACCTGTACTCTCCAGTTAGGAAAGAGTAGGTCATTCGGCCCCTCAGAACTGTTCCTCCATTCAATGAGATTTTGGCTGATCTGTGGCCTAACATCATGCACCTGCTTTTGGCCCATATCCCTTAATATCTGTGCTTAACAAAAAATTATCTCAGATTTAAAATTAACAACTGATCAAGCTTCCACTTCCATTTGTGGAAGAGAGTTCCAAATATTGTGGACTCTTGCTTCCTAATATCTCTCCTGAACGGTCTGGTCCTAATTCTCAGACTGTGTCCCTTGTTCTAGAATCTCCAATCAAAGAAAATGGTTAAAACAAATAAAATGTTTATCTATCCTGTCTTTTGCTGTTAATATCTTCAGGACTTTGACCAGATCACCACTTAACCTTCTAAATTCTGGAGAAGACAGGCCTAACTTGTGTAAACTCTCCTTATAACTTAACCCCTGAAGTCCAGGTACCATTTGTGTAAACCTACATTGTAATGCCTCCATGGCCAATCTGTCCTTCTTAAGGTTTGGTGCCAGATCTGCTCACATTACCCCAAATGGGGCCTAACCAGGGTTTAATGCAGCTGCAGTGTAACTTCTGCATTCTTACACTCCAGTCCTCCAGATATAAAGGCCGGCATCCCATTAGCTTTCTTGATTATTTTCTGTTCATCACATCTTAAAGATCAGAGCACCTGAACTTCCAAGTCTCCAAGGACATCCATTGTGTTTAACTTCATATCATCTAGAAGTCACCCTAATCTATCCTTTATCAGTACAAAATTAATAACTTCACACTTGCTTACGTTGAATTCCATCCACCATAGTTTTGCCCATTCACTTAATTATTCAATATTCCTCTGTAGTTTTATGCTATCATCTACACTGTTGATGAAGTTGCTTAACTTTGCGTCATCAGCAAATTTGAATATATGACTTCCTATGCTATTATCCAAGTTGTGAATAAATGATGTGAATAACTAAGGCCATAACACAGTGAAGTGGCGCTCAATAGGACTTTCCTTAAAAGAGGCAATACAGGAGTCCCAACGGCTCTGCACCTGGCTTGGGAAGTGGTGTGAAACCCAATCCTAGAGTTTAGGCACACTGCCTGGTCAGTGTGTGAGCTCTGTAGCCCCTCTAACCAGTAACTTTTCAATTTGGGCCCACTGGTTATGCAGCTTCTGAGGAAAAGACATAAGGATATATTGATATTGTGAGGGTTGGAGGTTAATGATTGTTGAGGTTTACTGTTTGAGATTGTGTGAGGATGTATAAATTAGGAGGAAGTGTAGATGAATGAATCCTTTCAGCACCCTCCACTATTCAGTTAGATCAGAGATGCTCTAATTATGGCCTTAACTCTACTTTCCATCTTGGACCCTATAGTCCTTGAGCAGGTTGTTAATCAAAAGTCGATTTAACTCAACCTTGAATATATTTCATGAACCAGCCTCCACTGCTCCAGGTGGAAGAGAATTCAAAACACTGACAAATCCCCGGGAGACAACAAAATTCCTCTTCATCTTCCATTCAATACAGGAGACCCCATATTTGTAAACTATCCCCATATCTATAAACACCTGCAAGAGGAAAATTTTCTCATCATCTACTCTGCCAACTACCCTCAGAATCATATATGTTTCAACAAGAAATTCTTCTTAACTCGAATGGGTATAAGCCCACACTGCTCAAACTGTCTTCCTAAGACTACACCCCCCATCCACTCTCATCTCATCCCAGAATGAATCCTAACAAACTTTCTCTGATTCTCTGAAGTACTTTCAATGCAATTTCATTCTATCTTGAATAAGGAATCCAAAACCAAGACAGTATTCTAAGTGTGGTCCCACCAATGCAGTGTACTGCTGTAGCAAGAAAGGACCTAGAGTTACAGTCGCAACAGAAGGCCAGCATCTGAGAATTCTTGGCCCTTGGAGTTTCAAGTTAATCCAAGTGGCTTCACTGCAATACCAGTCGTACCAAGGATAATAGACTGTAAAGAGGCCATTCAATTCAATTCCTGTTGTATATACACAGCAGTTACATCAGTGGTGGGCATTCATAACTTGAACTTGTTTGGTGACCTACGCACACCTTGCTGCTGGTGTGATGTTTCCTTGCATGGTAGGCCTGTGGGTGCTAAGGTATGCTGGATGCATCAGGCATTGAGAATCATGTCAGGATGTTATACCCAATAATATGGAGTTCTGGCACCCAATTGACATTCTTATATAAATGGTTATTGCTGAGGTCAAGATCACGCTGGTTAGAAAATTTAGCTGGAGTGTTCAGAGAGGTACAATCTTTCACAGTGCCTGCAAACATGACAAGGCAACAGCATTCACTCTCAAAGGGAACGCACCCTGAATTTCCAACCCCTCAGACACTTACATGGACACTGGAGGTGCTAAGTTTGAGTGGGATAGTGGGTTCCTTATCTACTGTGATATTTTCACAGACAGAATAAACTTTGTGCAGCACAATGACAGCCAATGTGGAAATAAACAGGTTTATCGGTTTGTATCAATGGTCACAAGAGTGAAGTATTCCACTCCACCCTCCTCAATGAACATGTTACACAATGTTCAAAATTCTGTACAACTTATATGCGTCTTGTGCTTTCCATTTCTTCACAAACCTGACTTAACAGTTGGTTTCCTATTCCGAAGAGGATGCCTCCTTTCTTGACCCAAACTTTCAGAACATCCATAATTGTAAAAACATGTCGCTTCCTGCTTCTGGCTTTAGGTCCTACATAATCCTTTAAGACTATCCTATACCATTCTTCGAGATCTGGTATCGATATTTCGGATGCAGGTTTAATTGATTGTTTTGGTTTTCCTATTACCTGACGTGTATGGCACGCTTAGAAAAAAGTTAATTATGTTTTTATGCGATCATGGTCACTAAACATGTTTTAATATTTTAGCCTTTGTTTTCCTACGACCTACATAGGAATTTCATAAATGACTAGTTAAATTTTGTTATTGTATTGAAATGGAACTATTATACAAGCTGATAGTAATATTAATAAAAGGGACCAAAATCTAAATAAGTAACTGATTAATACAATCAAGTAATTAATTCAACAGGTTCCGTGTTAAGGGTGCAGTATGTGGGAGCTCTTGGATACCATTGTGATCCAGGACAAATATGTCCACAGGAAGTGTTTGAAGCTCAAGCAGTTTCAGCTCAAGAATTTGTGAGCTGAAGACTGAACTAAAAACACTAGGACACATCAGGAAGGGGGTAACTTACCTGCAATCTCTGTACCAAGAGGTAGTCACATCATCTGGGATAGGATCTTCTGATTTTTGGTCTGATCCGGGATAGAAGGGTGAGACCGTGAGTGAGGCACGCAAAGGGACCCAGAGGGCAGGGGTACAGGATTGTCTGTAATTGTCCAAAAGGTTGGAGGTTCTCTCAGCATTTTTGGATGAGAGCGGGGGGCCTGAAAGGTGGATGACTATGGTACCGTGTACAGGAAGCCATTCAAGTGGGAAAGCAACAAGGAATGTAATGGGAGCGAGGGGCTAGTTCAGTGAACAGGATTGACACTATTAGCTGCAGCAAAGAGTGATGGTCCAGAAGGTTCTGCCGCCCACTCAATGCCACAGTTCAGGAATTCTGCTCAAGTTTGGAAAGGTACTTGCAGTGGTGGGGTGGAGGATCCATTGATCCGTTGGTCCATGTAGGCATCAATAACACAAGTCAAACTAGGAAAGAAATTCTGAGTGCAGAACGTGAAGAAGTTGACACTAAATTAAAAGCAGAACCTCAAAGGTTATAATCTCTCGGCTATTACCTGAGCTGTGTTGGTATTTGGTACAGGGTACGTAAAATAAGAAAGTTGAATACATGGCTCAAAGAACGGTATGGGAGAAGGGTGTTGTGGTTCATTGATCATTAGTATCAGTACTGGGGGAAATAGGAGCTGTACCATTGGGACAGTATGCACTGGGACATGCTAAGGCCACCTTTCTTGTGAATGGCAACTCGGGAAGTAGAGAGGGTTGTAAACTAAATACTGGGGTCATAAGGTCAAATGTGAAGAATGTGCTATTTCAAAGAGTAGGGATAATGCAAGGGGATATTTAAGGGCGCAAATTTAAGGGGATATTTCAGAATTCTCAATTTAAGTAAATTTTACAATCAAGAAAAATTCTCCATCGTCTTTGCATATCTAAAGAAGTTAGGGAAATCATCAAACTTAAGGAAAAAGCATATAAACTTGCAAAGATGAGTGTCAGGTCAGATAAATGGTCAGAATATAAAGAATGACAGAAAATGACTAAAAGGTTCCTCAGGAGACAGAAATTCCAGTATAAGAGGAAGCTGAACAAGCATGGGGCTGGATGAACACAGCAGGTCAAGCAGCATCATAGGAGCAGGAAAACGCGACGTTTCGGGCCTAAACACTTCATCAGAAATGGGGGAGGGGAAGAGGGTTCTGAAATAAATAGGGAGAGAGGGGGAGGCGGATAGAAGATGGATAGAGGAGAGGATAGGTGGAGAGGAGGCAGACAAGTCGAAGAGGCGGGGATGGAGCCAGTAAAGGTGAGTGTAGGTAGGGGGGTAGGGAGGAGATAGGTCAGTCAAGGGAGGACGGACAGGTCAAGGGGGCGGGATGATGTTAGTAGATAGGAGATGGGGGTGTGGCTTGGGGTGAGAGGAAAAACCGGTTAGGGAGGTGGAGATGAGCTGGGCTGGTTTTGGGATGCGGTTGGGGGAGGGGAGATTTTGAAGCTTGTGAAATCCACATTGATGCTAGCTTTCCTATATGTAGTAAAGTGAGCGCCAGCCCTTTAAAAAGTGAGAATGAGGTTTAATAGAATCCCTACAGTGTGGAAACAGGCCATTTTGCCCAACAAGTCTACATTGACCCTCTGAAGAGCATCCCACCCGGACACATCTCCCTACCCTATCCTTATAACCCTGCATTTCCCATGGTTGACACACTTAACTTTCACATCCTTGAACACTATGGCTAACTTAGCACGGCCAATCCTCTCAATTCGTCCATCTTTGGACTGTGGGAGGAAACCCATACACATACGTGGAGAACATGCAAACTCCAGACAGATAGTCGCCCGAGGGTAGAATTAAACTCAGGTCCCTAATGCTGTGAAGCAGCAGTGCTAACCACTGAGCCACCCTGTTGATAAGGAATTGCTGGATGAAATTAACTATTTCTGCTACTGTCTTCACAAAAAGAAGGCACAAACATGCCAGTAATAGCAATATATCAGGAGGTGGAAGTGAACAGAGGTATTTAGTGAGATTACAACAAAAGTAGGACTATGCAAACAGATGCAGCTGTGGGCTGACAAGGCTCCTACTCCAATTGGATTTCATCCTAGCATGTAAAGGAAGGTGACAAGTAAGCTATTAGATGCATTGGTGTCAATTTTCCAAAACCCTCTTGATTCGGAAAATAGTTTCATCAAACGAGAAAGTGACAAATGAAATCCTCTATTCAAGAGGGGAGGGAGGCAGCAAACAGGGAACTATAGGTCAGTTAGCTCAATGTCTATCATGGACTGGGTACTATAATTAAGCATTAAAGAGATTGAATTTACACACTTAGAAAATGAAAGGTGATTGGGCAAAGTAAACATGGTCTCATCAAAGAGAAATCATGTTTAACCAATTTACTGGATTTCTTTGAAGGAGTAATGTGTTCTGTGGACAAAGGAGAGCCTATAGTTGTCCTGTACTTGGATTTCCAGAAGGCATTTCACAATAACTGAATGTTTATTATGGAAAATAAAGCTCATGGTATAGCAGGTAACATATTACCTTGGATAGAAGATTGGCTGGCTGGCAGAAAACAGAGAGTATACATAAACGGTTCAGTAAGCTTTGCACATTCAAGAAGGAGAGATCACATCCAGAGAGTGACATAGCCCAAGTGAGTATATAGTTTGGGGGGATTTGAAGGCAGAGTAGAAATTCGGTGCAGTGGCGAAGAGAAACATTTTGCATGCCTCTTTGCCTCATACTTTGTAAGGCTTTTATTTTCTAAACACGATAAATCGAATTCCAAGATCAGATACCAGATAACAGAATTGTTGGAGGATGCAAGATTTGGTGAGAGGGAAGAACTGAGGGAGATCAATATTAGGAGAGAAATGGTGCTGATTAAAAGCTGATAAATCCCCAAGGCCTGATAATCTACATCCCAGAATATTCAAGGAAGTAGCTCTAGAAATAGTGGATATATTGTTGGTCATCTTCTAGCATTCTATGGGCTCTGCAACAGTCCCTGCAATTTGGAGGGTGGCCAATGTCACTCCAATATTCAAAAAGGGAGGCAGAGAGGAAACAGGGAATTATAGACCAGTAAGCCTAACATTGGTAATGGGGAAACTTCTCAAATCCATTGCCAAAGATTTTATAGCAGAGCATTTAGAAAGCAGTGGCAGAATCGGAGTCAGCATGGATTTATGAAGGGCAACTCATGCTTGATAAACCTGTTGGAATTCTATGAAGATGTAACTAGTAGAGTTGACAAGGCGGAGCTAGCTGATGTAGTATATTTGGGCTTTCATAAAGCATTTGACAAAGTCCCACATAAGAGATTAATGTGCAAAATTAAAGCACGTGGGATTGGGGAAAGTGTATTGAGACGGACAGGAAACTGGTTGGCAGAGAGGAAACAAAGAGCAAGAATTAATGGGTCCTTTTCAAATTGGCAGGCAGTAACTAGTGGGGTACCACAAGGATCGGTGCTGGGACACCAGTTATTCACAATATATATTAATGATTTGAATGTGGGAATGAAATGTCACATCTCCTTGTTTGCAGATTGAATGGGGAGGAGGTGAACTGTGATGACGATGCAGAGATCCTTCAGCATGATCTCAACAGGTTGGCTGAGTGGGCAAATCAATGGGAGGATGCATTATAATTTGGATAAATGTGAGGTTATTCACTTCAGAAGCAAAAACAAGAAAGCAGATTACTATCTGAATGGCTTTAAATTGAGGGAGGGGAGTGTGCAGTTGCATCTGGGTATCCTTGTGCACCAGTCGTTGATGATAAGCATGCAGGTGCAGCGGGCGGTAATGAAGGCAAATGGTATGTTGGCCTTAATTGCGAGAGGTTTCAAGTACAGGAGCAGGGATGTGTTGTTGCAGTTGCCTTGGTGAGATCACACCTGGAATATTGTGTGCAGTTTTGGTCTTCTTTTCAGAGAAAGGATGCTCTAGCTCACGAGGGAGTGCAGCCAAGGTTTACCAGGCTGATTCCAGGGATGGCGGGTCTGATGTATGAGGAGCCGTTGACTAGGTTAGGATTGTTTTCATGAGAATTCAGATGAATGAGGAGGGATCTCATAGAAGCTTATAAAATTCTAACAGAACTAGACAGGGTATTTACAGGGAGGATATTCCCAATGGTGGGTGTGTCTAGAACCAGGGGTCACAGTATGAGGATTCGGAGTAGACGATTTAGGATGGAGATAAGGAGACATTTCTTCACCCAAAAAGTGGTGAGCCTGAGGAATTCATAACCACAGGAAGTAATTGGTGCCAAATATTGAATGCATTCAAGAGGCGACTAGATATAGCACTTGGGGTGAATGGGATCAAAGGTTATGGGGAGAAAGCAGGATGAGGCTAGTGAGTTGGACGACCAGCCATGATTGTGTTGAATGGCAGAGCAGACTCGAAGGGGCGAATGGCCGCCTCCTGCTCCTATCTTCTATGTTTCTATGTATCAGGGGTCCAGCACAAAACAGTGAAATCTCAGGCAAACCGTAATATCATTTGTTGGTGATAGCGACTAATTTGACTATCTATTCTGAGTTACTTTTAGATCGAAGGTAAATATGGAAAATATTGCAGGCTACAAACTAAAAGACAAGTATGACATTTTTTAAAAATCAAAGTAAGAACGAAGTAATTAAACTAGAGATGAAGGGCCAGGCAATGTGTTGTAACTGTGTGAAGTGGGAGCTGGTGAACCCCATTGTGGTTCATAGGGACCATACTTGTAGAAAGTGTTGGCTGCTTGAGGAACTCCAACTCAGAGTAGATAAGTCTGAGATTCAGATACGAAGACACATCATGAACAGAGATTTACCTGGACACTGTGCTTCAGGAGGCAGTCACATCTCTTAGATTAACTGCCCCAAAATTAGAGTCACAGAATCACAGTGTCATACAGCATGGAAACAGATCCTTTGGACTAACCTGTCCATACCGACCAGGTTTCCCAAAGTAAACTAGCCCCATTTGCCTGTGTTTGGCACATATCCTTCTGAACCTTTCCTATTCATGTACCTGTCCAATGCCTTTTAAATGTTGTAACCGTACTAGCCTCTACCACTTCCTCTGGCAGTTCATTCCATACATGCAGCACTGTCTGTGTGAAAAAAGTCGCCTCCTCAGGTCCCTCTTAAATCTTTCCCCTTTCACGGTTAAACTTATTCCCTCTAGTTTTGAACTCCACTACCCTGGGGAGAAAAAAACCTTGCTATTCATCTTATCTATGCATCTCATGATTTTAGAAACTTCTACAAGGTCACCTCTCAACGCCTTCGGCTGCAGGGAAAAGAGTCCCAGCCTATCCAACCTCTCCTTTTAACTCAAACACACCAGTCCCAGTAACATCCTTGGAAATCTTTTCTGTACTCTTCCCAACTTAATAACATCCATCCACTAGCAGGCTGACCAGAACTGTATTCAGTATTCCAGAAATGGCCTCACCAATGTCCTGTACAGTTGCAACATGATGTCTCAACTCCTATACTCAATACACTGACCAATGAAGGCAAGCATGTCACATGCCTTCTCTACCATTCTGTCTACCTCTGACACCACCTTCAGGGAATTACGTATTTGAACCCCTAGGCCTCTCTGTTCGACAATGCTCCCCAGGGATATACCATTAAATGTGTAAATCCTGCCCTGATTTGTCGTACCTAAATGCAACACCTCGCATTTATCTTAATTAAACTCCATCTGCCCCTCTTTAGCCCATTGGCTAAATCAGCTGATCAAGATCTCTTTGTACTCTTGGATAACCTTCTTCCCTATCCATGGTAATACCAATTTTGATGTCATCTGCAAATGTACTAACCATGCTACCTATATTCACATACAAATTGCTTATATAAATAACAAACAACATTGAACACAGCACTGATCCTTGCAGCACGCCACTGGTCACAGGCCTCCAGTCTGAAAAACAACCCTCTACCACCACCCTCTGTTTTCTACTGTCAAGGCAACCTTGTACCCAATTGTCTAACTCTCCTTGGATCCCATGTGATCTAACCTTACTAACTAGTCTAGCATGTGGAACCTTGTCAAAGGCCTTGCTAAAGTTGATGTAGATAACTTCTATTGCTCTCCCCTCATCTATTCTATTGGTTATGTCTTCAAAAAACTCAATCAATTTCATAAGATATGATTTCCTCACATAAAACTATCAGGAACATATTGTCTCTGAACTCTCGTTATCTCGCTTTTGAAATCTTCCCACTTCCCAGTCGTCTCTTTACCTATGAACAGCTTACCCCAATCAACATCCTGAAATGTACTGTCAAAATTGGCCTTGCTCCAACTTAGAATTTCAACTTTTAGACCAGGCCTATCCTTTTCTTTAAATATTTTAAAACTAATGGAATTATGGCCACGTGTCCCAAAGTGGTCCCCTGCTAACACCGCAGTCACTTGCCCCTCCTTATTTCCCAAGAGAAGGTAAAAGTTTGCTCCTTCTCTAGTAGGTACATCCACATGTTGATAAAGAAAACTTTCTCGAACACATTTAAATTCCTCAACATCCAAGCACTTAATACTATGGAAGTCCCAGTCTATGTTTGGAAAGTTAAAATACTACAATTTCAACCCTTTTATTCTTACAGATATCTCAGGTCTCCCTACATATTCGCTCATCAATTTCCCTCTGGTTATTGGAGTCCTATAGTACAATCCTATCAAGGTGTTCATTCCCTTCTTATTTCTCAGTTCCACACATATAGCCTCACTGGATGATCCTCCAGCAATATCCTCTCTAAGCACAACAATGATGTTTTCCCTAATCAAAAACACCACTTCCCCTCCTCTTTTGCCTCCCTTTCTTCAGTCAGTGGTCAGGGACAGGAGGTCATGACTGTGAATGAGGTGGGTAGAGGGATCCAGGAGATGGTGATGAAGGAGCCTCAGCTCTTGAGTTGGTCTAACAGGTTTGACATTCTTGCCCCCTGTGTGGATGAGAGCAGGGGCTGTAGGGAGAATGAGCAAACTGACCACAGTACAGTAGTAAAGGGATCCATTGAAGAGGGGGGAGGAAAGAGAAATGTAGTTGTAATTGGGGATAGTATAGTCAGGGAAATAAGACACTGTTCTCTCTGTGGCCAGGATCGAGAGTCCCAAGGCTGTGATGCCTGCCTGGTGCCTAGTTTCACGATATCTCATCTGGGCCGCAGAGGGACGCGGTGTAGGAGGGGAAAGATCCAGTTGTCATGGTCCACTTAGGTACCAACAGTATAGGTAGGAAAAGGGAAGAGGTTCTACTGAGGGTGTAGGAGCAGCTAGGGGCTAAATTAGAAAGCAGAAGCAAAAAGGCGATAATCTCTGGATCACGACCTGAGCCACGAGCAATTTGGCACAGGGTCAACAAGTTTAAAGGGGTTCAAAGATTGGTGTGGAAGAAACAGGTTCAAATTTATGGGAACTTGGCACCAGGACTGGGGAAGGAGCGAGCTGTTCCGATGGGATGGAATCATGGTGGGACCAGAGCTCTAGTGAATTGCATAACTAGGGCTTTAAACTAAATCGTGGGGGAGATGGGTTCGGTTGCACAGAAAATTATGGGAAAAGGTAAAGGAGGGGGGTTTGATTTGATCTGATTTATTGATGTCACAGTGAAAAGTACAGTGAAAGGTTTTGTTTTGCGAGGAGTACAGCAAGGACATACAGACCATTGGGTATTTAGACACAGCGAGGCACACAAGGTTGCAGCTGTACAGGAGGTGCACAAAAGCAAGATCGAGATTAGATGTGAAATTAAAGAGGGCCCATTCCGCAGCCCAATACTAACAGGGAAGTAGCCGTACTTGAACCAGTTGGCGCATGTGTTTAAGCTTCTGTATCTTCTGCCAGACGGAAGAGGTTGGAAGAGAGCATTACCAGGGTTGGAGGAGTCTTTGATGATATAGCCTTTCCATGGCAGCGAGAGGAGTAGATGGTGTCCATGGATGGGAGGTTGGCTTTCGTGATGGTCTGGGTTGGGTACACAACTTTCTGTAGTTTCTTAACGGTCCTGGCAGAGCAGTTTTTTTTAAATTCATTCATGAAATGAGGGTCTCACTAGCCCGGCAGCATGTATGGTCCATCTCCTCATTGCCCAGAGGGCAATTAAGAGTCAACAACATTGCTGTGGGTCTGGAGTCACATGTAGGCCAGACTAGGTAAAGGTGGCAGTTTCCTTCCCTAAAGGACATGAGTGAATCAGATGGGTTTTTCCTAACAATTGGCAATCAAGTTATGGTCATCATTAGTCTCTTAATTCAACATATTTATTGATTTCAAGTTCACAATCTGCTGTGGCAGGATTCAAACGCGGGTCCCAAGAACATTATCTGGTTTTCTGGATTAACAGTCCAGTGATAATACCACTAGGCCATCGCCTCCTTTGGCTGTTTTGCACCCGGATAGAGTGTTTTCTATTGTTGCATCTGTAAGAGTTGGTGATGGTCCTTCTGGACATGCTGAATTTCCTCGATTGTAGGAACTGCAGATGCTGGAGAATCTGAGATAACAAGGTGTGGAGCTGGATGAGCACAACGGGCCAAGCAGCATCAGAGGAGCAGGAAAGCTGATGTTTCGGGCCTAGACACTTCTTCAGAAAAATTTCCTTAGCCTTCTGAGGAAGAAGAGGCAATGTTGTTCCTTCTTGACTGTCGCATCTACGTGGGAGTTCCAGGACAAACTGTTGGCTGTTGTCACTCCTAGGAATCTGATGCTTCCAATGTTCTCCACCTCAGCTCCTTTGACGCAGATAAGGGCATGTCCTCCTCCTTTCTGCCTGAAGTCAACGATCAGTTTTTTGGTTTTGCTGACATTAAGAGAGATTGTTACCATTGCACCATGACACCAGGCACTCTATCTCCTCTGTATTCTGACTCATTATTATTTGATACCTTGCCTGCAACTGTGGATGTAGAAGGCAGTCATATGGAAACTGGCCACACAGTCGCGAGTGCACAAAGAGTACAGTAAGGGGCTGAGTGCGCAGCGTGGCAGGGCACCAGTGTTGAGGATTATCATGGAGGTGGTGCTGTTGTCTATCTTCACTGATCGCGGTTTTTGGGTCAGGAAGAGGGTGCAGAGGGTGGAACCAACACCTACGTCCCAGAGTTTTGAGATTAGCCTGGTAGGGACTATGCTGTTGAAGGCGGAGCTTTAGTCAATAACCGGGAGGCTGATGTAGATGTCCTTATTGTCCAGATATTCCAGGCATGAGTGTGGGGCTAGGGAAATGGCTTCCACTGTGGACCTGCGTCGCCAGTCAGCAAATTGCGAGGGATCAAGGCAGGCTGGGAGACCACAGCAGATGTGGGCCATGACTAAACCTTTGAAGCACTTCATGACTATGGAAGTCAGAGCCACCAGGCAGTAGTCATTGAGGCACATAATGTATGTTTTCGTTGTTACTGGGATGATGGTGGTCTTCTTGAGGCAGGTGGGGACTTCAGATGGTAACAGCAATGGGTTAGAGATGTCAATGAATACTCCCGCCAGCTGGTCCACACAGGATCTAAGTGCACGGCCAGCAACTCCGTCTGGACCAGTCGCTTTCCTCGGGTTTATCCTCAAGGAGGCTGATCTGACACCTGCAGAGGGGACTGAGGGAACAGGTGCTTCTGGGGCTATCGGGGCATTCGACTCCACGCCACTGGTGTTCTACTAGAACCGAGCATACAAAGCACTGACTACTTCAGGGAGGAATGTGTCCTCTATTTTGTTCTGCTTGGCAAAGGTTATTAAAGTTTCCAGAACAAACAATAGAACAGAGTATGGAAAGGGTCAGGAATCTAACTTCAGGCACAGCAGATGAGGGACAACTATCAGAAGGACTGAAAATGGCAGGTATAACGGGTATCTCACAGACGTAGCTGCAAGCGGATCGTAGCTTGGGACCAAATATCCAGGGATACACATCCTTTCAAAAGGACAGGCAGATAGGCAGAGGGGACAGGGTTGCCTTGTTAGTAAGAAATGAAATTAGATTAATAGCAACAAGTGATATAAAGTCAGAAGACACAGAATCTGTGAGGGTAAAGTTGAGGAACCACAAAGGAAAAGAAGACCCTGGTGGGAGTTGTATATGGGCTTCCTAGCAGTAGTCAGAATGTGGGCAAGAAAATAAATCAGGAAATAGAAAAGGCATGTAAAGAATGCACTATGACATTAATCATGGGGGATTTCAATATGCAGGTGGACTGTGAAAATCTGATTGGGAGCAGATCTCAAGAAAAGGAATTCATGGAATGTCTAGGAGATTTCTTTTAATCTGGAAAAGCCTAGCAGGTCTGGCAGCATCTACGAAGGAAAAAACAGAGCTAACAGAATTAATGTTTTGGATCCAGTGACCCTTCCTCAGATCTGGTAGATTGATTCTTGATTGGTAAGGGGACCAAAGGTTACAGCGAGTAGGCAGGAGAAGAGCACTCAGAAACATATCAGTCATGATCAAACGGCAGAGCAGACTCGAAGGGCCGAATGGGCTAATTCTGCTCCCCAATCTTATGGTCTTATGGTCTTTGTCTGACTGGCGAGAGGTGACAGGTGGAGTCTCAAAGTAGCCTGCGCTGGGAGCTCAGCGTTTTCAGATTTACACTAATGATTTAGAAGAGCAGAACATATTAAAATGATGACTGCATGAGAAATATTGCTCAGAGCTATGGTGGACAGGGTGCCATGAACGTACTTGACAAAATACTTTTCCTGAAAACTGGAAAAATCTGCCTTTAGTGATTAGATCCGGAAATAGGCTTTGAAAACAAAATCATCTGACTCAGAGTGTGGCAATGGTGAGTCAAACTGACACGTGTTATTCATGCAGAAGAGGACAAGACAAATGACTGTGCCATAATTAGCCTTTATGTATACCTTCACTGAATGTCATAAAAGTTTTCAATGCAATATGCAATCCTTTTTTGGGTCAAGACTTACTTTTTGTAACACTTTTGCCTCATATTTTGTTGGTAACATGTAACTGTCAGAGAACAATGAACCACATGATTTGCCATGAGTACTATCATGGGAGATTTGCTAAAGCCTACAGATATCCAAAACACCAATGAATTCCTCCCTTGAACTGCTGATGCCCACATACAGCACAGAAAAATAGTGTACTTGTAAAAAAAAGTGAACCAATGGTTATTGAAAGATACATCAGTATCATGTTAAAGCTAAGCACAATACTCACAATGTCGAGGATCATTGACAATTCTAAAGCAACAACTTAATCTCGCCTGGGATGTCCGTGCATCTGGCAGGAGGTGTGCCAGGAGGATATGGGCAAGAGCTCACCATTACAGGACCTATGCAAAACATGCCCCAACTTCAATACTCATAGTTCAGACGATGCAAACCATTGAGTGCAAAGACGACTATACGTCTTACCTGTCAAGATATTGCTGATAGTTGGTCCAGGGAATGTAATGGAGAGTCCAGGGCACAGTTCCCTGGCTGCTCCGAGTTCTACATGGCTGGACATGAAACCCAGGCGTCATTGATGAAGAGAATACTCCTGGAACAGTAGCAAAGAATGTGTAATGCATTGGCGTTTAGCAAATGCTCCAGCCACAAACTGTATACTTGCAGAGAAATTGAAGGAAGCTATCTTAAACATGAGTGGCTTGATGTTGCAGGCCTTTGTAGTGATGCTTTTATCCTTGAAAAGAGAGGCCATTAGTTTGGGGCATATAACACAGCAATTGATCATGGCACCAATGACGGACATACTATGAATACCACACCATAACAGGCTTGATGAAGTCCTAGCCTTGCCCGTTCATTACCTCACTGATCCATTGGCAAGTGCCTGTCAGTTCTAGCAGGAAGAGAAGCTCCACTTTAAGAGGGTTGTTAGAGAAAAGGGACATGAAATTCCAGACTTCACTTCCACGTTTCTTACATTGGTTCCCATTCCCCTTTCCTTTAGTCAGCATCCCAAGCATTACATGGTGTCCCACTGACCAAACCCGCTCCTATTGTTCCTCCTCCAAATTATATGAAGCTGCTCCATGTTCTGCAGCGGTTCTTCCTGCAGATACAAGTGTCGCTATTCCACAAAGATATGCAGAATGCAGTGACCATCAGGATATCCTGGATACTGTGCACCGAACAGTGCCTCCAAATCTGTTCAGACATCTGAAGTGCCTCTTCAGCACAGGTGGTGACTTGTCTGATCCCACATTTGGTATATTATATGTCTTTCATTGTCTTGTCTCCATGCCTCATTGGTTGGGATCCACACGAGTGGCTATCTCTTGTTTGAAATACAAAGAGATCTGGGAGAGTGGACTTCCTCATACACTGCATCATGGCAGCTGGTTGGGAATCTTGAGCATGCCTGTGTGATAATTGTTTTCTGGTTGCATATCAGTTACATGATGTCAGAGTCTTACAGCTTGCAAACAGGCCCTTCGGTCTAATCCATCCATGACCAGATTTCCTGAATTTAAATTGACCCATTTTCCATGATTTGGCCCATATCCATCTAAACCCTTCCTACTTATGTACCATCCAGATGCCTTTTAATTGTTGTAATTGTACCAGCCTCCACCGCTTCCTCTGGCAGCTCATTGCACAAACACACACACACACACACACACACACACACACACACACACACACACACACACATCTGTGTGAAAAAGTTGATCCTCAGATACTTTTTAAATTGTTCCCCTCTCACTTTAAACCTATGCCCTCTACTTTTGGACTGCCCTACACTGTGGAAAAGACCTTGGAAATTCATCTTATGTATGCCTCTTGTGGTCTTATAACCTCTATAAGGTCACCTCTCAACCTCCTATGTTCCAGGGGAAAAAATGTCCCAGCTTACCCAGCCTCATCATGTAACTCAAACGTTCCTGCTGGAGTGAAAGCTTTTTGTGGTTGATAAGCAGTCCTAGACAGGGGTGGGTGCGTCTAAATTGATCCATGTGCAGTAAGTGGGCACATGGGCTTGGGTCTTTAGCTAAAGTCAACTAAAGACTCAAGCCTGTGTGCCCACTCACACTGACTGGCATGAGTGCCAAGGCTGATCTTCTTTGTAAATAAGCCTTCAGTCACCTGCGTAATGTATCTGTGTGCTGCATACAGTGAAATCCAGCAGTTTGGTGGCAAAGACAATGGGGACAGTGGTGACAGATAAAAGGTAGACACCAGGCCCAGCTAGTGGCAGAGATAATAGGTACTGCAGATGCTGGAGAATCCGAGATAACAAGGTGTGGATCTGGATGAACACAACAGGCCAAGCAGCATCATAGGAGCAGGAAAGCTTGACCCTGAAGGGTCTAGGCCCGAAACGTCAAGCTTTCCTGCTCCTGTGATGCTGCTTGGCCTGCTGTGTTCATCCAGCTCCACACCTTGTTATCCCAGCTAGTGGCAGGACTTGTTCCAGCAGGAACATCATCTGATGCAATATCCTGATGTGCAATATTCTGAGCCACTGCAGTTCAAACATGTCAAGAAAGCTTGTCTGCTACCTGAACAGTCTGCATGACCATTGTGGCCTCCTCCTCACTGTGTGTCTTCACTGATCCCCTCTCTCTTTAGGAGCTGCAGATCCATGAGTAGCCAGCTTTTCGCTTCCTTATCATGGGATGAGTGCATCACTGGCAAATGCTGACATTTCTTACCCTTGATCTGAGTGCTGCTAGGCCAATGCAGAGGGCTGTTAAGAGTTATCTTCATCATTATGGATTTAGTGTCAGATATAGGCCAGAACAATTTCCTTCCCCACTCTTACTAAGACTGGCTACTCATTCTGAACTTGATTTATTGAACTCAATTGCTACGGTAAGACTTGAAACTATATTCCCAGAGCATTAGGCTAGACTTCAGAAGTACTTAGCTTAGTGACATTACCATTACACCACAGTCTCCCCAGAACAGTGATACTTCCTATTTGCTTTGATCATTATCTCAAAATACAAGTACCAGGTATTTCATTGTAAAAGGTGAGTTGAATTTGCTGCAGTTGAGTAGTTAACATACTGAAATCGCCAACTTGCCTCCCCCATAGGCTTGCTCACACAGCCTAATGCCCTGCTGTTAAACTGGGAGCCAGTGAGATGTAGCCAGTTTTCAGAAATTCGCTCATTTTAATCACTCCACCCACTCCCAAGCTACAAGTTAAAATGAAGCCACAAAACTGTCGAGAGTAACTAAAGATAGAACTGTAAACTGAAGAAGAAAAGTTATCCTTACTAAGGTTTGGATATGTTGGATTTCCTTGATATTTTATCCATGTTGTCTATTGACCAGTTTACAATGACCAGACACACATTATCTGAATTTTCAGTTCAATCGAATGTGCGTTCTGATTGTAACATCTATATTTGCGCCTGTCAATGGCCTTAATACAGCATACTGTATGATCAAGTCTACGTCCATAAACATTTTCAATGATGCAACACTTGTCTTGCATCAGGAGACAGGTTTGTGGCAATATACGTGAGAATGACCTACTTTCTGTAAGAGTAAAATTCTGGTAGCAGTGTTATGTTCCTCTTGACCCCCACCCCATGCCTGTCAAGAAATGGCAGAGTTTTGTTACTTGGTACATTTCAAAGTAAGATTTGATGTATGATGTGTATATCACCTCAGTAATTGTGAAAATGTGGATATGCGTTTGACAAATTAATGAGCTTATTCCTCATTTCTGTGACTTTTTACGAGACCTCCAAAAAATTCTCCAAATTCCTGCCAGCGAAAATATTGTGCATTTAATCGACAATCAATACATACAAAAAAAAACTCATGTCTGTCAATGTAACAGCTCAGTCACTTAAGTTTAGATCTTTATCTTACCAACAGATTACTTGTGATCTGGTTCGATTTTCCATGATTGAAAAGTTCAATAAGAGGAACACAGGATGATAATTAAGCCATTCAGCCCCTCAAGCCTGTTCCGACATTCAAGTGGATCATGGCTGATCCATATCTTAACTTCATCCTTCCAATCTTGATTTAAATTCCTTGACGTGGTCACACAATACACAAACAGAAATCGCTGGAAAGGCTCAGCAGGTCTGGCAGTATCTATGGAGAGAAATCAGAGTTAAAGTTTTGGGTCCAGTGACCCTTCTTCAGAGCAACAATTTGTTGATACCAGTCTTGAGAATTACAATGACCCGAATTCCATAGGTTTCTAGATTTTCACTAACTTTACTCCTTAACTCTGTGGCTTTCGTATGAAGATTGTGGCCTCTTCTTCCAGATTGTTCAACAAAGAAATTAAATTCTGACCAGTTGAATTATTTTGCAGTTCAAAACACATGAATTGGATCAACCTTCACTTTTTTATCATATTCTTTTACAGGATGCGGCCACTGCTGGCTCAGCAAGCACTTATTGCCAATGCCTAACTGCCCATGAGAACACTGTGGTGAACCACCTTCTTGAACTGCTGCAGTCCATGTACCCTCGGTCCTGTAAGTGAGAGAGTTCCCACGTACCTGTTGTCTTTGATCCTCTAGGTAATAGAGGTTATGGGTTTAGCAGGTTTTTTTCAAACAATCTATTCAGATATACTGTTACACATCTCTGGAGCAGGTTAGACATGAACCTAGTCCTCCCAGTTCAGAGGTAGGGACACTATCACTGCCACAAAAGCCCTTTAGCAGGTTTCGTTAAAGCTGGCAGAGGGCAGTGGAGGCAGGGTCGATGAATACTTTAAGTCATTCATAGTTCTTCCAGACATTAGGGCAGCTCTCTCATTAGCATGAGATAACTGCTGGTTGTTTAATCTGAGGGATTGAGAAAGAGAGCCTTTCGTGGCAACCTCAGCTTGTATAGGAATTGAAACATAGAAACTTAGAAAATATGCCCAGGAGCAGGCCATTCGGCCCTTCAAGCTGCGCCATCCGATATGATCATGGCTGATATGTAATCTCAGTATTCCACTCCCACATTCTCTCCATACTCCTTGATCCCTTTAGCAACAAGGGCCACGTTCAGCCCCCTCTTGAAAATATCTAACGAACTACCCACAACAGCTTCCTGTGGGAGGGAATTCCATGGGTTCACAACTCTCTGAGCGAAGAAATTCTACCTCATCTTAGTCATGAATGGCTTACCCCTTGTTCTTAGACTGTGACCCTTAGTTCTGGACTTTCCCAATTTCAGGAACATTCTTCCCTCTTCTAGCCTGTCCAGTCCCATCAAGATTTTATATGTTTCCCACACTGAATATTTTCAGACGAAGGTAGATAGATTTTTGTTAAGCAGTGAAATCAAAGGTTACCACGGGTAGATGGAAATGTGGAATTCGAAGGAATCAGATCAGCTATGATTTTACTAAATGGTGGAGAAGGTTCATCTAATTCTGCTCCTACTTTGTATGATTGTCACTCATAAAAATAAATTACCAGCTCTTGCCTCCTGCTCACGACTTTCTGACACCAGCTTGCAGCCTCTCCCACCTCACGTCTCCCAATTTTCCATCTCTATTGAGCACAGCAGACTGCATTGATCTTTGCTTCTCTTATTTTACAAGATCAGTCAAATTTCATCAAATAAATAACTGCATTAAGGTGTGCCTCAGAAACTATTCATTGGTTCACAGCGAGTCAGACTGATTTCTCAACTTTTCAAATGGTGCCTGTTTTTCTTGACCATCTCCCACTTGGAGGTCATGATCTCTCTCTGTCCCTGCACTGTCACTGGTTGAGCTGCCACCCAATCAGCTGTTGCCACATTGCCTGGCTGGTGGCATTGAATGATGTCGGGCACTGGTGGAAATCCTGCCATGTGCAATGCTTCACGAAGCATTGACTGGAAGATGAGACGAATACTCTCCAAAAGATACATGAGCGATGTTGCTAATCAGTGATGCCCAAGTTCCCTCAAAACCGCAATCCTGTGAGATACATTAATAGAATGGTGCACAGCAAACTAAAGACTCTTCCCTACAGATGAAAAGAACTGAATCATCAGTCATCAGCTCATCTCTCAGTGAAATATCTATTGATTGTGACTTTCCTTAATCTAAAAATTATAGAAAGCCCTAAAACCAGAAGTTGTTTGTCTTAAGTCAATGACTTCAATGAATGGGTTAAACACGTTTTTGTTCATCTGAGCTTTCATCAAGTAACTTTTCAAATGTTCCGAACTAAATTAATATTCTGGAATCAGTATGCCCCAATTCAACATTATAGGGAGATAAAAGTACTTTTAAAAAAGGAAAAACTTGCTGGAAAATGCTCTCAGATTCCACAAAGATTACATCTATATGACAATGACAAGAGCTTTTAAGATTTGCCATTAGTTGTCAAGGTGACTGATATAAACATCCCAGTTTGGTCTCTTTTCCATCACAGCAGATTATGCAGATTTAACTCAACAACATGACATTCAAAAGCACATTGTTATAGATTGATGCAAGAGGCTTGTACACTGCTGACATTCCCCTTGGCAGCCTAGTGTGAGATGACAATAGATCACCAGACACGGACTCAAAAGTGCTCATTAACTTTCAGACGTAAGAGGTACCAAGCCGAGGCAAAAGCACAGCTTAGAGAGCTATGATTTTTATGTCTTCCATGCAATATCATTATGCGATAATTTCACCAGGCTACACAAATAATGAGGAGTATTGGAGGGGGGAGGAGGGTGCTAGGGGAGGGCAATGATAACTATGTTAGTCAACACAGTTTTGTTGGACATGCTGCGGTGCAGCCTACTGTTTTCTTTTAAATTATGCGCAGATTTTATGTGATCAGTTACTGTTTACCTGAACATAATATTATACAAGTAATATTGTGCTTTGTGATAATCAATCACTTTCCTTCAGAAACGCACCTGCATCTGCTTCGATGAAACATTGAAGAAATGGTCTCCAATGGGAAGCAAGTCACTTACCAAAGATAAACAAATTTAAGATAGTTAGTTTAAAAGAAACATCCAAAGAGGTAATGAGGAGGCTTTACATTGCAATTATAATAAACTGGAATGCACATTCCATACAAAGTTCAACAGCAATTCACAGGATGTGGGTGTCGCTGGCCAAACAAACATTTATTATCCATCCCACAGGACAGTTAAGTGCCAACCACATTGGTCTGGAGTCACATGTAAGCCAGACCAATTAAGAGTATCAATTTCCTTCCCTGTAAAAGGCATTAGTGAATCAGATAGGTATTTCCCTGAGAATCAGCGATGGTTTTATGGTCGTTATTGGAGTCCTAATTCCAGACATTTAGTGATTTCAAATTACTCCTTCTGCCATACAGCTTTCAAGTCCAGACCCCAGAGCATTACCAGGATTAATAGTCTAGTGATAATGCCACCAGGGCATCACTTCCGCAGGAGGTTAGTATGCAGAATCAGCAAGCAATCAGGAAGTCTAATAGAATGTTATCAGTAAGGTGAAAGGAACTGAATCTTTAAGTAGGAAAGTTATGCTTCAGTAATAGAGTGAACTGGTGAGACCACATCGAGAGTATGTCTACAGTATTGGCCTCTTCGTTTAAGGATAAATGCATTGTAAATAGTTTAGATAAGGTTTACTAGGCTATGCCTCAAAGAGTGGCTTGTCTTATGAGGAAAGGTTGGACAGACAAGGCTTATATGTGTTGGAGTCCAGAAGTATAAGAGGTGTATTGATTGAAACATAAGATCATAAGGGATCTTCACAAAATAAATGTAGAAAGGATATTTCCTGTTAGAAGCATGGAAATGTTACAACACAGAAAGAAGCCATCCAGACCCACATATCTGCATCAGTTGAGACAAAACCTAGCCACTCATTTTAATCCCACATTCGGGTTCTTGGTATGTAGCCTTCAGTCTGTTTCATGTTCCGATGAGTTGTGAATTTTTGCCTCCATCACAAAACCAGCTAATTAATTTGAGGCTCCTACCTCCCTCTGGGTGAAAATGATTTTCATTATGTGCTTATCCTTTAGAACTGAATTGAGGTGGAGCTTCTTCAGCCAGAAGGTGGTGAATCTGTGGAACTCATTGCTGCAGAAGGCTGTGGAGGCGAAGTCAGTGAGAGAGACAGATAGGTTTTTGATTGGTAAGAGAGTCATGGGTTTAGGGGAGAAGGCAGGTGAATGGGGCTGAGAAACACATCAACTATGCTTGAATGGTAGAACAGATTTGATGGGCTGAATGGACACATTCAACTCCTATACCTTATGGTTATGACCTTATGTTCCCTCTAAGCTTTCTACCAATCATCTTAACTTTGTGCTACCTAATAAATGACCTTTGTGCTGTTGGAAATAGGGCGATCTTATGTATTCTATCTAAGCCTCTCAAAATTTTGTTTTCTCAGTTAAGTCATCCCACAGCTGCTCATTGATCTAAGAAAACAAATCTCGTCTTGTATTTGCAATTTTCCAGCCCTAACAACATTCTTCTAAATCTCCTCTGTACATTCACCAGAACAATCTGGTCCTTCCTATAATGTGGTAACCAGAACTGTATACAAAATTCCAGCTGCAGCCTGGAAGGACATTGTTAAACTAGAAAGTGCACAGAAAATATTTACAAGAATGTTGCTGGGACTGGAGGATTTGAGTTAAATGAAGAGGCTGGGTAGGCTGTGAGATTTTTTTATCCCCCTGAAGCGTGGAGGCTGAAGGGTGACCTTGCAAAGGTTAGTAAAATCATGAAGGACACAGACAGGGTGAATAGCTAAGATCTTTATCCCAAGGTAGGAGAGTCCAAAACTAGAGGGCATAGGCTTAAGGTGAGAGGGGAAAGTTTTAAAAGGGATCTGAGTGGTGCATGAATGGAATGATCTGCCAGAGGAATTGTTAAGTGTAGGTACAAGTACGACATTTAAAAGATATTTGGAGAGATACATGGATAGGAATGGTTTAGGGGAATATGGGCTCAACACAGGCAAATGGGACTAGTTCAGTTTAGGAAACGTGGTCTGTATAGATGAGTTGGACCGAAATGGTCTGTTTCCATGCTGTATGACTCTGTGACTCTACACAGCTCCAGTAGTACGTCCTTTCTTTTTTAATCTATAGCTTGCCCAATAAAAGAAAGTATTCCATAAGTTTTCTTTATCACCTTAAGTATCTGTACTGCCACATTCAGGGATCTGGGGCGGTGCACCCCAAAGTCTGTCACTTCCTCTAATACCCTTGATATCCTGATGATACCTGTGTATTCCCTAGCTTTGCTTCTCTTCCCGAAATGTATTACCTCTCAACTTTCTAGATCTTCCATTTGCCATTTTCATGTCATCCTGGGACCAACAGGCAGCCTATACACTATCAACCTTTTTTTGCTTTTTTTTTGTTCACCTGCAAATTCCCTGATCAGGTCTTCCAAATCTAAGTCCAATAAACAAACAGCAAGCCACCCAATATTAAGGTCTATAGAACACCACGAGAAATGGCTTTCCATTCACAAGTTCATCCATCAACCATTACACTTCGATTCAGTTCAGGAAACAATTATAGATCCAACTTGCCACATTCCCCTGTAATCCACGGGGTGTTCATTTTGTGACCAATCAGCCTCGTATAATACCTTGCAAAATCCATGTAGATAACATCCACTGCATTACCCTAATCAATCCTCCTTATCATTTCCTCAAAAAAATTCAATAAAATTTCTGAACAAAACCATGCTGACTATCCCTGTGTAATCTGTGCTTTCCTAAGAGACAGATTAACCTGTTTATCAGAATTAATTCTAACAATGTTCTCAACACCAAAGTCACACTGAACACACTAAATATTTCGGACTGTCTCTCTCCCTCTGTTGTGCGAGAACGATCGCGATCCATTGCAATTCTTTCCCTCAAAAGGCAGTAAAATGAAAGCCCTTAAAATTTTAAATGTGGGGATAGTTAGATTACTGGGGGGGCAAAGTGGAATGTGAAGTAATCAGATTAACCTATTAGTAAATTAGATTTTAATATTACGTATTGAATGGAACAGTAGTCTCTAGTGACTGAGTGGTCTATATCTGCTTCTCATTCATATGTCTTTATGTTTGCAACTTCAAAAATGCAAGTTTTTTTCTTGAAAGGAATAATTTGCAGGGCCTTAGGAACAGCACAGGAATCAAAATAATTGGTAGCTTATCGAATTGGCACAGGCATGATGGCTAAATGACTCCCCTCCCTTCAATATAAATCTACAATTTTGCGCTGGAATATCACGTAGAAATGTAGCACAGATGTAGGCTATTCAGCCCTTCAAGCCCACATCACCATCATGGTTGTCCCTCTATCTCAATGTCATATTCCTGGTTTCTCTCTAGTGCCCTTGATGCCTTTAATATCTAAAAATTGACCAATCTCTTTCTTGAATATACTTAGTGAACCAGTACAGTTCTTGTAAGACAGTTCTTATCAAGCTGGTTGCTTTGTGTGTCTCCTGAACCATTTTCCAAGTGCTGTCAGTAACTACGCACATTTTTTGAAAGAAGCTTTTGTGCGTAAATACTTTCTTTGATTTGTTTGCCCAGTCTGGTCAAAAAGGCGATTGAAGAAATACCTCAAGATATCTAAGCATTTTAAGTTGGCATGAAAAGACATCTTTGATACTTCGTCTGAAGGACAAATATCCCTGTGGAGAATTTTATCTATTTAAATACAGCACTGCTATATAACTGAAATCAGATCTATCTTACTTCATTCAGCTGCATAATGCCATAATATCTTAAAATGACATAGCAACATTATGTATTCTGCAGTGTTTGCTGTAAATTAGAAGGAAAACTTACCACTGTTATCACTAGGTTATAATCAGCTTCCTTTATTACAATATGCAATTAACTATAGATCTTAATTAGATTGACTTTTTTTTATTTTGCTAATATTTACACACCATGTTTCTCCTCCCTCTGAAGCTTGCTTGCTTTACAATCTATTGACGGAACTTTCCTAAAGCCTCACTTCTGTCAGTTAGTAAAGGTAGCTAGAAAACAGCTGCCTCCCAATTCCTTCCAGTGGGGAGATGCTGCTTGATGTTTTGTGACCCACTACCTTGAGAATCGGTACAAACTTACATCCACCAACCTGTGCAAAAAATCATCAACTCACAAATCCCCCCCTTAAAATGGATGAAATCTTTTCAGGAAGTGTGTTACACCACTGATGAGTTCTTAAAGCAAAGTGATGATCTTCCTAAATGAGTGAGTGTCCTTTTAAGCTAGTGAGGCTTCTATGTTCTGTTAATGGCTCACCACTGGTTCCAATAGTGGATACAAGAGGGTAGTGGGGAGGCAGTGATGTCAGGGGATGCTGTCGGGGGTGCTGGGCAGGGAGGATGTGGGAAAAGGACACTGCAATTAAATCAGCACATGAGCGAATCATCCTTAGAAACAACCAAAAATCTTCCTCCCAAGTCGACAATTCATAAACCTTCTCATCGCTTCCTTGTTTTCAAGCAAAAATTGTTTTGCGGTGATCAGGTAAGGCACGTTGTAAAGCTCAATTGATTAAAGTCATCAAATGTTTTCAGGTTAGCTCATCTGGCCTTTGATTCAGCAATTCTTGAGCCCCTAAAATGATGTAGAGGAAGTGCTGCATTGTCAGGGATAGTTCTCATTGATAGTTTATTCACAGAAGTTTCAGAGAATAAAAGGAGGCCATTCAGCCTATTGTACAAAGAAACCTTACAGCCCAGGAACAGGCCCTTCGGCCCTCCAAGCCTGTGCAGATCCAAATCCACTGTCTAAACCTATCGCCCAATTCCTAAGGATCTGTATCCCTCTGCTCCCCACCTACTCATGCATCTGTCCAGACGCACCTTAAATGAATCTATCGTGCCTGCCTCTACTACCTCTGCTGGCAACGCGTTCCAGGCACCTACCACCCTCTGTGTAAAGTACTTTCTCCGTGTATCCCCCTTAAACTTTTCTCCTCTCACCTTGAACGCGTGACCCCTCGTTATTGAATCCCTCACCCTGGGAAAAAGCTTATCTCTATCAATTTTTTTTTTTTAAATACATATGTTCCTGTTTCCACATATGTAAATGAACGCCTCACTTAGTACCATTCTCCGACTTTCTTCTCGTAATAATCCACATTGCTCTTTTTTACAATAGCCATCTAATTCTCTTTTGGAAGCCTGAATTGGGTCTGCCTCCACCACTCAACACTGAGATGGTGCATTGCAGTCTCTAATCATCCACTAGTCACTAGATAATTGGTTCTCAATGCAGAGTGACATATTTCCATACCACAGTTACTGAAGCAGAAGTGATATGAGGTGAGTGATTGGAAGAAAAATTGAAAATTGCCATTGTCCTAGAGGATAAGACACCAAAGCAAAAGGAGGTCATTCAGCTCATCGAGTCTGCTCTGCCATTCAATGAGATCATGGCTAGTCTCAGTCCTCAATTCCATTTTCCTGCCTTTTCCCCATGATCATTGACTCCCTTACTGAGTAAAAGTCTGTCTCTCTCAGCATGGGTAGCTCCTTTTATAGAGAGAGTGCATAGGCTGCTCTTTCTTTAGAGAGGGATGACTGGTGGTGGTTTTACCTGAAAGTCACTATGCCTCAGGCAAGGATTATGGCTGATGAGGAGAGATCCTCAATCTGCACCCTCTCATTTTTGATCCTTTCACGTGTAGGAACATTTTCTCCGTATTAACCAGGTCATTTATCATTTTAAATACCTTAATCAGACCTCCTGTTAGTCTTCTTTTTTCCAAGGAAAATATTGCCAACTTCTCCAATCCATCACCATAACTGAAGTTTCTCATCCTTGGAACCACCCTTATAAATCTCTTCTACACTGTCTCCAATTCCTTTGCACCCTTCCTCAACTGTGACACTCAGAGCTGGATGAAATTCTCCAGCTGAGACCTAACTAATGTCTTATACTAATTGTCTTTAATGTCCCTGTTCTTGTAATCTATTCCCTGATTAATAATGCTAAGAACCTTTATATTTTACTTTATTATATACTTTATTAAATGCTGTCTCCACCTGCCACCTTTAATAATGTACGCCCAGGTATTTCTGTTCTTCCACTCCTTTAAGTTTGTACCTTTTGTTTAATATTGTCTTCCATATTCTTATTCTCAAAATGTCCGACTTCACACTTCTCCAAATTGAGCTTCATCTGCCCCTTTTCTGCCATCTCCACCAACTTTTTAGTGTCCTTTGGAAGTTCTACCCTATTGTGTCCCAGTTTACAATACTTCGAAGTTTGGTATGATCTGCAAATTTCGAAATTGCATTGTGTACATCATAGTCTAGAGAATTACTACAGATATATCAAGAAAACAAAAAGTCCAACTGTTGACTCCTGAGCAACTCCACGACAAACTTCCTTCCAATCGATTAGCTGTAACTCTGTTTCCTGACACTCAGCTAATTTTGTACCCAAGTTACTACAGTCCCACTTCCTCTATAAGCTCTAACTTTGTTCATGGGTCTGCGGTGCAGCACCATATCATGTGTATTCTGAAAATTCATGTATATCACATCAACAGGATTGTGCTGATTAACTACCTCTGTTAATTCTTCAAAAAACTCCAACAATTTCATTAAGCATGATGCTCCCTTTCAGAAATAGGCAACGTTGACTCTCCTTAATTAACCTGTATGTGTCCATGTGACTATTAAAATTGTCCTGAATGTTTGTTCCTAGACGTTTGGTCTATAGTTGCTTGACTTATCCTTACACTTTTGTGACTAAGGATGTAACATTTGAAATTTTGCAGTCATCTGGCATCACCCTTGAGTCTAAGGAAGACTGAAAAATTACTATCAGTGACCCTGCAATTCCCATTTCCACATCCCCCTGTACTTAAAGATCGCTAAAAAAATACAACATGAGGGTGAACTCTTTCATCTTGCATTCATCAGGAGTGAAACGCAAGAAATAAAACTTAGTGAGGAAACACTAATTTATAGTAAAATATGAGAAAAGAGTGCTGATCAGCTGGACATGGTTAACATGGCGATATTAATTGTCAATCTGAGCTACCTGTTCAGGCAGGTAGACTTTCATTGGACAGCAGCATCATCATAGGGAATGCAGCAAGGGTTGACAGTTCTCCATAACCTTTTCTCATTGGAAAAGGTGCAAAGTTTACACAAAATCCATTTGCCCACATAGAATAGGGTTCTGTGTGTGAATGCATGCAGCTTCAATCGTGAGGAACAATCAAGTCCAACTGTTAATCTCAAGTTAGTTTTGGGTGTAACTCTTAGCACAGTTTTGATTATTTGATAAATGTTGTCCAGTAGCAGAATCATATCTTTTGTGGACACTGTGTTCTGAGGTTTGCAAGCACAGACATATTGAGCAAGGTCAGCATGCCATCTGCTACAGTGTCAAAGGGACGTGTTGCTTCATACAGTCTGATAATCATTGAGATATATGGCCTACGTACTTGGCATCACACCGGCAGATAAACTCATATACTATATGACTCATTTGTGTGGTCAGCAGAACATCTTTTTGGCTGAGCTGCAGCATCCTGATAAAGAGAATACCACTCATCTGTTTACTGTAATGTAGCAGCATGGGACAGCTAGCTTCTGCTGTTATTCAGACTTTTCAGCAATCTTCCATTTCCAGGGTAATCCGAGATAGACTGGCACTTATCAAGGTAAAAGATCGCCTTTCCGTGATTTTGTGTGATATACAGCAAGTGATGATTTGATCACTAGCTATTATCGCTCAAAATAAATGTGATAAGACTATATCTGGCCATCTAGCTTACATATGAACATACGAATAAGAGACAAGAATAGGGCATAAAGCCCCTTGAGATTACTCTGCTGTTCAGTAAAGGCATGGCTGATCTGATG
This sequence comes from Ginglymostoma cirratum, assembly GCA_024137785.1. Lineage (NCBI taxonomy): Eukaryota > Metazoa > Chordata > Chondrichthyes > Orectolobiformes > Ginglymostomatidae > Ginglymostoma > Ginglymostoma cirratum. The sequence goes on along the minus strand of JAHRHZ010000091.1, from coordinate 6,989,690 downwards.
GAATCTCAAGTTTGCCTTTTCACCTACCCCTCATATGAAAGTACCCATGGCAACAACAGAAAGAGATCAGGGAAGCTCCCACAGTGTTCTGGTCATTTCTTTTTTAAATTCATTCGCAGGATGAGGACATCTCTGGTCAGACCAGCCTTCATTGCCCACCCCAGAGCGCTGTTAAGAGTTGACCACATTGCTGAGGGCCTGGAGTCACATGTGAGAATTAAGACCAGATAAGGATGACAGTTTCCTTTCCTAAAGTGAACCAGATGGACCTTTCCCTGACAATTAACAATGGATTCATGGTCATGATTAGACTCTTAATTCCAGATTTTTTTAAAATTGAATTCAAATTCCACCATTCGCTGTGACAGGTTTCAAGCCCAGGTCCCCCCAACAGTGCCTGGGTCTCTGGATTAAGAGTCCAACAATAAAACCATTAGGCCATCACCTCCTCAATATTGTTAATTTGATCCAACACCTCCAAAAAAATTTGGCTGATCATTCATCTTATTCCTGCTTGTAAAATTATGCAAATGCCCCTGAATTTGTCTGACAAATATCCTGATAATTTAATTCATCTGAAGCAAAGTGTTTTTGAGATGCTCGAGAAATGTCACCTTTTTCTGAAAACTAATAGACATGGATCGGTTGCCACTTTCCAAGAACCAACACAAGCATCATGGCCAAATCTACTTCTGTGCTCTGTGCTTCTACGACTATGTCAAGCAACTCATGCATGGTGTTGAAATAAGATACCCTCTGCTTATCACAGCCTAGTTAGATATTACCAGAGGCATGTGCCACTATTGATTATTAAAGGTTGAAAAAACAAGACAATAGGTCACCTTGAATCAATGCAACTGTTTCTATGAGTTGCTCCTATCAGGAAATTAGCACCATTAGAAATTTATAGCAGTTATGAAAAATTATTATTTGCTCTTAAGCTGCATTCACAACCCCGGTCTTCTCTTAATAGCCATCTTTTGCATTCCTTTTCATCCTTCACTTTTGAATGACCCCTAGTGGTGTTCTGTGCTTAATACCACCGGAGGCTCCTTGGTAAAGGCTCCATCAGGATAGCAGCAACGAAACCCTCATGTGCTCCTCCTTATCCAGAAAGTGCAAGCAAGTAAAAGCCTGTTGCTTGTGTCCACACATAAAAAAAATACATTGCTAGCTAACATTTGCTAAAACACTAGGCTGGGACAAGGTTCTCCAATCATGTCTCACTACAATATCTCCACCCTCCTGGTCAGTGCCAAGCTCAAATTCATTATCTCTCTCTCTCTCTTGCTTTGAGAAATCCACTGGTGCCATGTTCTGTCACCGAGGATTTAACAAGAGTGACAATTTGGACACTAGCGAGGGGGGTGTGCAAGTAAAAGGATAATTTGCTACTAGCAAGGGGCTGTATTCACCATCACTATGGCAAAGGGATTTGTCTCGACAAGTTAAATTGCTATTCACAATAATGGAATAGGCAAACCAATATTTTGCTTTCTGGGGAACATGGGCAGACAATAAATCACCATAATACCATAGGGCTAGTTTGGGATTATGGTCTGCATGGGCTGGTTGGGCTGAAGGGTCTGTTTCCGTGCTGTGTGACTTTATGACTCTATGACTCTACCAGCAGTCACACAACACCAGGTTATAGTCCAACAGGTTTATTTGAAATCACAAGCTTTCGGAGCGCTGCTCCTTCATCAGGTGACGTCTATTACGCTATGGCTGCTCTCTCATTAGAAAGAGACGCCTGGTGGTGGTTTAACCTGAAGGGTACCATACCTCAGGTGAGAAGGAGTCTTTCATGGTAACCTCTGACATTGTTAGCATCACCCTTATTTCAGGCCAGCTGTCCAGCCAACTGAGCTAACCCTCTTTAAAAGGGAAGGCTTTTTTGTTATTACAAGAAGCAAAGGTGTAAATCCCAGCTGTATTGACAAAGCACTGGTTTTCTGGGTCACACACTGTTAATTCTAATGTAGAAAGAGAGGCTTAATAACCAATCCCCACACCTCATAGCAGGTAGACTTTCTGTAAACACTTAGTTCAAACACTAGCTGATGATCGTGATTTCAGAAATCTACAAGGATTTAACCAGTAAATCTATAATTACTCTGTATATTGTCCTCCTGATGACTGCATTTCATCTTTTTCTCACATGTTTTGTTTTGGATAGTGAGAGGGAGGAAGTGTCAGGGTATATCAAAACATCTCTTCATCTCTGAAATTTAGGTTTGATTCCTGCATTAAGTAATTAGGTGAAAGCCCCTTTCTGTCAGTCATAGGCAGCCAATGAAAAATGAATTTGGGTAGTTTCTTTTTGGTTCTGCCTGGGCACAATAGCCTAGTCTAAAAATTCATTGATCTGGCGCAAAATGATCAGTTGGGTCAACAAAATGCACCCTACCCTTGTCAGATTGGAGTGAACACATATGGTTAGAATTGAAGAGACAAGGTTACTCTGGATTTGGCCATATTAAAGCTAATTTGACAGTACTTAACACTAGCCCTATTCGCCAGATTAAAAAATTCTCAAATCCCTCATTTATAGACAAAGATATATCATAATTCAACATTACAACTATACAGTATACAGGAACAATAGACTTGACTTCACTTGATCACATTATCCTTTGACATATTTATTCTAATTTGATTTAAAGTTTTAAAGAGATATTTAAAGGTTTCACTGTCATTTCTATGCTGTGGATCCCATCCTCTACGACCTGGAAGCTGTGCCTTTATGTTGGCAATCCTTACAGATAGCTTGTGAGCTAGGACTAACAATCAGCTTAGCCCCAGTTAATAAAGCAACCAAAACCAATTTGTTGCATTTTAAATCAATATTGAATAGCACAACTGCAAAAGCAGAATGAACATAATTCACAAACTAAATACTAGGCACAGTGTTTAAATACAAATGAAGGAGTGCAGATAATCTTCAGAACTGATACATAAGTCATAAAATTGGCTGGGACTTTACAGGCTGACAGGATATGACTTAAGACATGATGAGGGAACAGGTATAAAAAAAATGAATGTGGGGATGTAGTGTGAAATGCCCTTCTCGTTCTTGCCAGGGGAAGGTGGCAAATGTGTCCTCCATCCATGGGGCAATTAGGGTCCTGATGTGGCCAAATATTGACTAGTCAATGGCCTCTTCTCACTGCTGATTTGTCAATCAGTGTGAGATGACGCTGTGCCACATGCAAATTCTGCCAGTTTATATAAAAGCCTCCTTGAAGGCTTGGTGAGGAGATTTGCCTGATTGGCACCTCATCCCTGAAAGGAATGGGAGCCCCATTGCCAGGCAATTGGCTGCCAGCTTGATGTAAAATCTCTTTAGGGCTCCCAGAAATGGCCGCAGCAGACTTTCCAATCAACGGATGTGTCAAGGATTCTTCTTCTGGAAATGATGAAATTCCTTTGCTGAGTTTAGCTCACAAGCAACCCATTGAAAATGGTATATGTTAGACATGGGAAGTCATTTGGGTCTGTTTGCACTTCAAGAATGGTCATGGGAGATTGGAAATGAGCTGATCCTCAGTTGTCCAATAGTTGTTCAGAATCTTTGCACTGGCTTATGATAGTGCTCAAAGCCAAAGTCTGATTGGATTGGGTTCATTGCAGACGATGTAACCACTGTCAATTTTAATAAAAATCCAACTGCTTCACTCATGTCCTTTTGCGAAGGAGATCTGCCATCCTTACATTGTCTACATGTGACTCCAGACGCACAAAAGGTATGATTGACATTTCACTGCATAGCTATTCAGTTCAAGATCAATTACAGATGGGTAACAAATTGGCCTTGCCAGTGATACCCATGATGTTTGAGAGAATAAAGAAATGGAAGGTGGACTTGCTGCCAGTCTCCTTTCCCGGGGTTAGGGTCTATTCTTGATAGAGTGTGGTAGGGGAAGAGCTCTTAGTGTTCTCACAAGAAAAGACTCTTGTCTTAAGTAAGATATAGTTTACTTCTTGATAGCAATGAAGTAAAAGTAACACTTTTTGATGTAATAGTTACACATCGATGTATTAGACATTGTTCCAGAGACTGTGAGAAAGACCCAGATTGTCAGTCCTGCTGCTTCAAGATCCCAATCTGTTCTCCCATCAAGCACATATGACATAATTCATGGTGCGTGGTGCTTAAGGTACTCTTCAGCATTAATCCTTTCAGAACCTGACGCTCTTATAAGTTTCCTATGTTTCTAATAGGTCATTTGAAGGGTTGAATTTGAACAGGAGATCTATGGACATAGAGTCATAGAGTTATAAATATATACAGCATGGAAACAGACTCTTGGGCCCAACAGATCTGTGCCAACCTAAATTAATCTAGTCCCAATTGCCAGCATTTGGCCCATATCCCTCAAAACCATTCTTATCTATATACCCATCCCAATGTCTTTTAAATGCTGTAATTGTACCAGCCTCCATCACTTCCTCTGGCAACTCATTCCATACATGCACCAACCTCTGTGTGAAAAAATTGCCCCTTAGGTCTCTTTCATATCTTTCCCCTCTCACTTTAAATCTATGCCCTACAATTTGCCCCTATCCTGGGCAAAAGACCTTGACTTTTTATCCTGTCCATGCCCTTCATGATTTTATAAACCTCTATAAAGTCATCTTTCAGCCTCCAACAGTCCAGGGAATAAAGTCCCAGCCTATTCACCCTCTCCCCATTACTCAAACCTTCCAGTCCCAGAAACAACCTTATAAATCTTTTCTGCACCCTTTCCTGTTTAATAATATCGATCCTATAGCATGGTGACCAGCACTGCACACTGTACTGCAGAAGTGATCTTACCAACATCCTGAACAACCACAACATGACGTCCCAACTCCTATACTCAGTGGTCTGAGCAATGAAAGCGAGCGTGCCAAATGCCTTCTTTACCAACTTGTCGACATGTGATGCAACTTTCAAAGAACTATGTACCTGAACCCATAGGTCTCTCTGTTTGACAACACTGCCAGGGCTCTACCATTAACTGCCTAATTCCTACCTTGTTCATCTTACTTTAATGCAACATCTCATATTTATCCAAATTAAACTCAGTCCGTCACTCCTCAGTCCACTGGTTCAATTGATCAAGATCCCTTTTTAACTTTAAATAACCTTCTTCTTGTTCATAGGATTGGCATTTATTCTTAATCCCTAGTTGGACTGGAGAAGCTGTTTTTTTAAACACCTCTGACAGACTGGGACACACCCCTCCTCCAGATAGACTAAGACACACTACTCCCCCAGACAGAATGCCCCTCTTGCCCCAGACACACTGGGACACAGCCCCCTTCCCTCAGATGGACTGAAACACTGCACCCTCCCCCAGACGGAACTGGAATACACACCCTTCCTCCACATAGACTGGGATACAACCCCTCTCCCCCAGACAGACTGAGAGACTTCATGCCTGATGTCTCCCTCACTGCTTTTACCACTCAATGTCGCTCGGTCATTGCTATTCACTTTCCTGGGAGTGTGGCTGTATTTGGATCAGCGCTATGCAGTCTTTGTAATGTGCACAATGGCCTGTCCCCCAGGCCACAAGCAGTATCCTATGTGCTATGTGCCTGTTAGGATTGGAGGGAGTTCAGGGATACGATGTATCTGGGTTTGCTGGAACAGGACTTCAGTACATAAAGTCAAAGCAGAAAGTGTCAATAAGCATCGTTTAATGCTGTTTCACACCAAGGACAAAGCAGCATGTATTTCACTGAACATTTGGAACTGAAGAAGAATCATACTGGACTCGAAACATTAACTCTGTTTCTGTCACCACAAATGTTGCCAGATGTGCCAAGTTTCTCAAGCACTTTCTGTTTTTCTTTCAGAAATCCAGCATCCACAATACTTAGATAACAAGCATGGGGCTGGATGAACACAGCAGGTCAAGCAGCATCATAGGAGCAGGAAAACTTGACGTTTCGGGCCTAAACCCTTCAGAACTCGTCATCCACTAGAATCGTAGGCTTGGACTTTCTTCACTGGAGCATAGGAAGTTGAGGGGTGACCTTATTGAGGTTTAAATCACGAGGGGTATAGATAAAGTGAACGGCAGGTATCTTTTCCCTAGGGTGCCGGATTTCAAGACAAGGGGGCATATTTTTAAAGTGGGAGGAGAAAGATTTTAAAAGGACATGAGAAGCAGCTTTTTTGCACTAATAGTGGTTCGTATGTGGAGTACCAGAGAAAGTGGGGGATTTGAGTACAGTTACAACATTTAAAAGACATTTGGATTAGTACATGAGTAAGAAATTTTTGGAAGGATATGGACCAAGCGCAACCAGACGGGACTGGTTTAGTTTGGGATTATGGTGGGCATGGGCCGGTTGGACAGACAAGTGTTTCCGTACTGTATGACTCTATAATTGTCCAATTCTCCTGAGATACAGGACAGTGTTAGAAAACGAGCGAATTGCTCAGAAACAGCATAAGGATAAGCCTAATATATTCATGCCAGCTATGTTAGCTTCCAAAATAATAAGAGCAAAAAACTGCAGATTCTGGAAATCTCAAACTCAACTTCCATGCCAGCCAGCAAAGGTTTTAGAGAAAATAATCCTGGACAAAATTAAGTCTCTTGGACAAATATGGATTAATTAAGGAAAACTAGTACAGACTAGTGAAGGGTAAATCATGCTTAACTAACTATATTGAGTTTTGTGATGAGGTGAGCCAGTGTGTTGATGAGGGTATTATGGTTAGAGTAGCACGCATGGACTGGTTTGCTAAACGTGTGGCATAACAGACATGTCAGCACCTTCAGAACAAAAGGAATGGTGACTGTAAAAGCATGACATTGGCTGATTGGAACAAAAAATGGGCAGTAGCGATGAATGGTTATTTCTTGAACTGGTGGGAAAGGTAAAGTACTCCAGAGTACTAGGGCTCAGGTTTGCGAGGCACCATTTTGAAATTTACAGGTGATATAAAACCTGAAAGTATTATGAAATGTGAGGAGGATAGACAAAGGCTTCAAAAGGATGTAGATGGTAGAATGGGTGTAAATGTCACAGATGACATTTAATTGAAAGGCATGTTATTTTTTGCATGGAGAACTTTTTTATTCACTCATGGGATGTGGGTGTCTCTAACCAGGCCAGCATTTATTGCCCCATCCTTAATTGCCCAGAGGGCAGTTAAAAATCAACTGTGTTATTATTGGTCCGGAGTCACATGTAGACCAGACCAGGTAGGGAAAAATAGATTTCCTTCCCTAAAGAACAGTGAATCAGATGGCTTTTTCCAACAATTGATAATGGTTTCATGCTCATCATTAGACCCTTAATTCCAGATTCTTTATTGAACTCAAATTACACCAATTGCCATGGCAGGATTTAGACCCGAGTCCCCAGAATATTAGCTGAGTTTCTGGATTAGTAGTGTAGCTATAATACCAGTCGACCATTGCCTAGAAGATGCCATGTAAAATAAGGAATGCAATTGTCAGGAGGTTGCAGGAAAAGGCTGAAATTAATGAAGGTGGGACGATGTGGAGAATAAATGAATAAGCTGTGGGATCCTGGGCTTTATACATAGAGGCTTAGACTACAAAAGCAAGAATGTTTTGGTTAGCCTTTAGAAACACTGGTTTGACTTCACCTGGAGCATTGTTCCCAATTCTGGGCATCATGTTTTAGAAAGAATCATTAAAGAGGTTGCAGAAAAGATTTATGAGAATGGCTCCAGAGACGAGGGTATTCAATTATATCAGATATATTGGAGGGGTTGTGGTTAATATTCTGCCTTGAGAAGAGAAGATTGAGACTAGATTGAATACAGGGGTTCAGAATCAAAAGGGGCCTGGACAGAGCAGATAAGGAGAAACTATTTTCATTGGCAGAAGAGGTGACAATCAGGAGACACCAATTTAAGATGAACAACAGGAAAAAAAGTCAACGGCAACATGAGAAAAAGCATGTTTGAAGCAGTGTCTGGTGACGATGTGGAATGCACAGCCTGAGAGTGGGATAGAGATAGGTTCAGTGGTGGCTTTTGCTTGGATAATTATATGAAGGGAAAAGATTTGCAGGGCCATGGGGAAAGGCCAGAGAAGGGCACTGGTCTTACAGACAGCTATCAAGAACACAGGACTGCAAGTAGTCTCCTTCTGGGTTATAGCTCTTGTGTAATTCAATTAAGAGACTGAAAGATATTCTCGGGAGCTTTACACCCACAGTGATTTCATGTGATAGGAATGCCTTAGCAGAAAAACTAGAGGGAGCAGACTTAATGATAACTCGTAAAAGGGAATGTGGGTAATTTGTAAAATGAGAAAAAAAGAAAATGGAAGGGAAGAGGCAAGACAATGTTTCTAAAAGGACAGTGTTTATAGAGACAGCCCTTTGTGATACACAGGAATGAGTTGACAGTTGTGACCTATGCTGCAGGCAACATAGTCAGGTCTAGCCAAAGGGCAGCACATATGTACATTGTTTACTTTACAAAGATCTATGAGCTGCGTGGAAAAAGGGGAAAAGATGCAGATTCTGGATGGTGACAAGTTTATTGTCTAATCTAAAATGACACGGCGAGGAATAATATTATGCAAAAATTGAACTATACTTCGTCGTGAACTTGCATGCACAAAACAAGCGAAAACCAAATTATGTCAGTTCTGTCTAAAGGGGGTAATTATGTAACAATCAGAATGTACAATTCAGTGAAACAAACTGACTAGATACAAGCCACATTGTCTCTAAATTGCGTGTGTGGCTACACACTGCTTGCAAAACAACAGTGTAAACATGACTTACAATGAGATTCAGTAAATTAGTTTTTAAAAATGCAGCAATCCTTCCACAATCCTTAGCAGTAACACAGTCCTTTTTTCTCCCTTTTCAGTCCACATTGAAAAATGTTGAGAATACATTGAAACAGTCTTCGCAATTATGTGTCTAAGTGTGTGGGTGCGACGGTTGTACACATGTGGTGACCTAAGAAGTTGGTTTGCTTTTTTATTCGGCTCCCAAGAACCTTTCAAGTCCACAAACAGTGTTGGCATCTCTAAAATACATGCTCACATGCTCACTCGCAACTTCCCACTCAGACCCGAGCCAGGTCTCGCCGCAAAGGCATTTAGGCACAACTAGAGATTCCTGTTAATATCACAGGGCAGGCATTTTGTGAGTGTGCTGAAACAACATATGTGCAGGTAGCTTCTAATAGCCATCTTGAATGGCCGTCTGCATTGAGAACACTTGCTCCAGCTTCTTTGTTACAAACTCCTGCTCTTTAGAATGCAACACAACGCTTTACCAGAAGGAAAGTTCCAGCTGGAGCATCAGTGAAGTTTGAAATCTGTGGGCAGGTTTTGAAAGTTAGGAGCAGTTGTCTTCTTTAAAACCAATCTAATTTTGAGCCAGCAATAAGTTTTTGTTTGTTTGGAGTGTCCATGGTAACAGATAGCTTAGCCTCCAGTCTCAACACTTAATCAATTTAAGAGCTGTTTATTACCTCATATACAACCAAATGTTATTACTTGTAAATATAAACATTGCTCCTGATTGGCCAAGAATGGTTGAACGATTTAATATAACACCTTCTCCTGTACTGATTGACTGGCAGTTATCAGTGATTTATAAACTAAGTTTCAAATCATGTCCTCTTGAATATGTGATGACAGAAAACTTAAGGAAACTCTTTGCATGCAGATCAAGAATCTAAAAAGTACTTCTAAAAGTTCCCATTCAATCATAGTTGAACTTAAATTCTGTTAAAATGCGTAACAATGACGGATTATTTAATGGTGCCGTCACATTTCAAGGTTAGCATTGATGTGAAGTAATTTCAGCTCTTAATTGAGACTTAACTTGAAGCCTGTCAATTGTGAGTGAAGAGGTGAGCTGATTTTGACGTGGAGCGGGCAGCTTACTCCCAGGGAATCTGCTTCTGGAGCCAGGTCAGGCTTTGACTCTGGGTATAGTCTGCCATGACACGAAGTCGTTTTCTTAATTTAAATGTGAAAATCAGGGAAGGATCTGAAAACACGAACATATTTGAAAGACATCCAGACAGAATTTCAGTCTCTGCAGCAGAGGAGCAAAACTTGATCTCTGCTCATCACACCCACCCACTCCTGGATATATTGGAAACCAGGCAAAAAGGGAGCATCATGTTTCAGTGATCCCTCCCGATAGGTTGTCCTGAAGACTGCCTGGGAGAAAGGAATGTTATTTTCCCTCAGGATGACAACAGGAGCTGTTGACGAATGATGACTGATGAGGTTGGCTTGGCCAGAAGTTGGAGCCCATGTGTAGGCAAAGAGAAACTAGCAGCAGTGCTGCAAGAAGCTAAATGGTCTGTGCCCTGGCACGGTATATACCATGGACTACTTAATGCTTCGTGCCACCATGTGTGTTAGTTAGCTTTGTATGGTTGCCATTGTCTGGAGGTGCGAGTCATCTCCATCAGTCCTTGTGTGCAATCAATGTCTGCCACTTCAAGGAGATTCAATGTAGCATGACTGGTACCACAGTGGTACTGCCCTTCACATATCTGCCAGGGTTCACACTTAGACAGAAAAGGAGTTCCAACTCAGCAGGTTAAGGAGCACTCTTCACAGTCAGAATGCTTCTGATAGCTTTTCACCAGCAACTAGCACAGGCAAGGACAGTCACAAAAAGGTGGCTTCAGGATTAACACCTTCCTGATAACCCAGGCACATCATATGTTGCTTTGTTTTATATCAACTGAAGCTCCATGATGACACTGACTGACCTCTCATTAAGAACACTTAAATACCTAACTTCCCCATTACCACATTTTTCTTACTAATAGTGCACACAGAAAGTCACAGCTCTTGGAACTGAGTTCTCGATTGCAATCTATCAATGCATTTGTAGTGTCATATACCAGGCTATTGTCTCTTCAAGCTTCTCTCCTTTTGCAGGACAGCAACATGTATGCATGCACGTTCCCTGTTTGGGGTGGTAAAATCATAGAATCCCATTCAGGCCACACTGACCCAAGCCCCTACTCTATCCCAATAGCCCTGCATTTCCCATGCTAATCTACCTAGTCTACACATCCCTGGGCAATTTAGCATGGCCAATCCACCTAACCTGCACAACTTTGAACGGTGAGAGGAAACACATGCAGACACGGGGAGAATGTGCAGACGCCACACAGATAGTCACCCGAGGGTGGAATCAAACCCAGTGCCTGGCACTGTGAGGCAGCAGTGTTAACCATTCAGCCACCATGCTACCGATGGTGGTGGTGATGTTCCCTGACATAAAGCTCCTAATCCCCTCTGAACTGCAGGATAGCAGGGCGATGGAACGATTCGACCATCTAGGGAGAAAGCTTTTCCTAGCTACACACCAATATCTCAAAGAAACCTTAGATAAGGCTGGTGGCTTGCAGTACTAGCGCATTTTTATGTCTTTCTATGCAGTTTCCAGACACCTCTCCTAAACCAGGACAGAAAAGAAGCCCCAGGCCCCAGGCCCATCTCCTTTAGCCCCTCAAGCCACCGCTGAGAGGAAGAACAATCGTGTCCCTCCAAGGATGGACCACCAAGGCTTTCCTCCCCATCCTCCCTCCACACAGAGACACTCAGTGTGGTAGGTGCTAAAGCAGGCTCAGGGTCTGGTGAGCACAGCAATGAGGAGGGTCCACAGCTCGAGGACAAAGAGACAATTGAGGTATCTGATGTGCAGAGATCAGGCCCCTGTTGATACAAGTATGGGCAACAGAGCCTCTGGACTTGGCCAGCACCCAAGGATTATCACCACAGGTCACTCCAGAGGTACCCTGCTGCACTTGCTTCTCTTCAGCGACATATGCACCTCCATTGGGTCAGCGTGGCACCTAAACCTGGGCAGGAGACCCCAGCAAGATGGAGACCTCTAGGCCAAACACCACCAGAGGTTACCCACTGATGTCACCTGGAAGCAGTGACAAAGCAGTCCCTAGACTTCCTCAAGCTCAGCTCTGGCTGCCAAGGCAGCCCTGATATGTAACAACAGAAAAAGAAGGAAGTATTGGAGTAACATTAGGTATTCATGAATCAAGTTTCCGTACACCCTGATACTTGACGCAAACACAGCATTTTGTCAGACAACCCTGGGGACGATGCAGTGAAACAAACATTTGAGGAACAAGGGAGCTATGCAGAATGTAAATGTTGTGACAGCTCCCTGCATAGTAGGAAGCCCTGCAGGAATGGTTGCCTGGTCACAAACCAGCTGCATATTGAGAAGCGAAAGCCTTTCTGTTCAGGAATCTGGTTGGATTCTGTGAGGAAGCTCTGAGGGCCACAGATCTGCAGTCAATAGCCCCTAATACCTGGGGGAGCCCAGTGATAGCTGCAAATCTGAAGGCTCAGGGGCCTTGGCTCTCTGGTCCTTGGTGACCTTGATAAACTGCATTGCTTTCCTGCAAAGAGTATCAATGAACACACACATGTAGTTATGGACTTCTGATTTCGAGATGCTACACATCTCCCCACTTGAGGTTTAAAAGGAGCTGCTGGTGAGGACGTTCAATGTCACTGTCATCATTTGCAGCACAGACACTGTGATGCCTCCTAAACTCTGAAGCTGCAGATCTTCTGCAGGAGACAGCATATGTAAGTGAGAGCTATTCATGCAAAGATGTCTCTGGCACTGCTTTTTACTCACTCACTGACAAGGAGCTGCACTGCATTTGGTAGTGCTTCTCCCGGTACATCCCCGTACATCCCATCCCCATACATCCCTTCCCAGTTCATCCTCTCTCAGTGTACTGTTTGACAGTGAAGAAGACCTTTAGATCCTGCCCTCAGACATTGCTTGTTCCCTTGATCCTTGTGTCTCTGGTTCTATCGGCACTGGTCATTCCTTGTTCCTCCTCTTCACGTTGAACTACTAATCGTCATGCAGCTACTTGGTTTATTTGATCAAACGTCTGACATGGAAGCACTGACCCATGAAGAAATATCAGGAATGAGAACCTCGTCCACTTCTCCTCCATCATTAGTTGGGATTTTTGCTTTCTATTGCCATCCAGCCTCCATGGGAGTAAGGTTCAGGGCAGGAAGGCCCATGGTCAATATTTTCCCATCCTGCCATCAACTGAGGCCATTATGTAGCCAACCAAAATCCTTAATCTGCTGCCCCTGGGAATAAGCCAACTGCTAGAGGACCTAGACATGGAGCTTCCACGAAACAAACAATAGTGTGGGAGATGGAGGACTTTCAATCATTGCCTCATCCAGCAGGTGATGGTATGACAACTGAGATCCAAACCCTTGGCTCCTCAACCTTACCCCGAGAAACAAAACCTCCCCCCAGCAAAGTGACTTATTTTGCTCCTGGATCCTTGGCCTCTGGGAGGGGTGTTTCTCTTGTGGCAGCAGCCAATGACTCGAGGCCACCAGCTACTGACCTGTGGGACCGTGCCTCAGGAAAGCAGATCCTAGAGGAAAGCTCATCGCTGACGTGGAACCGGCCAATTGACAGAACATCTAATGGGCCTTTGTTAGATAACGAAACACTGTCTCCCTCAGCAGTTCTCCAGCTAGCAGGCAAGGTGCACACCACCAACAGAAGGTTCGACTCTGTGAACGCAGTTCACCTCATGTGGATACAGTGTGAAAGCATCCTGATGCCAGTAAGAAACTGAAGGTGTTAGTTTATCAATAAACGTAAATACATCACAATGGAATCACAGCAGCAAGAGTCAGAATTGTAGTCTGTCCACTGGCCTTTTGAATAAAATTTAGTTCACTTTGTGAGATGTGTCTGATAAGTGCTGGCTGCCTACAGAACAAAGGGTTCAGTAAATAAGAAATGTGATCTGAAGCAACGGGGTTTAATCCTTTACACATTGTACTTGCCCAGCATTTGTCACAGTATCAGCTATACCTTCCTAGTGTTTCCTATGCATGATTTGCAAAAAGAAGCTTTTACATTGACATCATCCAGTAACCTTCCATTTAATTGCTGGAGATGATTATTTCTCTGTGTGCTTCTCAACTCAGGTGTAAACATGATTTCTCCCTCAATTAGAAAGTTGCTGTTGAGATGGTTTAATATTATACTACCAGCCGGGGTGAGGATGATGAGGTAATAGAGAACATAACTGAAAGAGCCACAAATTATCCACCACTGCAAATGAGATATTGTTTAGCAACAAATGCACTATATCATAGAATCACAGAATTGTCACCGCACAGAAAGAGACCATTCAGTCCGTCATGACAGCACTAGTTCTATTACCTGCCTTTTCCCATATGCCTGCACATTATTTCTACCCAAATAATCATCCAGTACCTCAATTGAATGCCTCCATTGAAACTACCTCCACTACATTTTCAGGCATTGCATTCCATACCCTAACAACTTGCAGTGTGAAAATGTTTTTTCTTGCATCATGCTTTGTTTTGTTCACATATCACTTTAAATCTATGCCCCCTTGTTCCTTTTTCTTTTACGATTGGGAACAGGTCCGCCCTATCTACTCCATTCAGCCTGCTCCGGACTTTGAAAACTTCAAGCAAATCATCTCTCAGCCTTCAAGTCTCCAAGGAGAACAGTCCAAGCTTCTTCAATCTACCCTCATCACTGAAGCTTCTCATTCCCGGACATTCTTGTAAAATCATAAATTCTTCATCAGCGATGAAGTTTCAAAATTCAGAAACAGTTCAATGGAGCAAGAGCAAGAAGAAGCCATGACGCAGTCTTTCTGTGGTGTAGTTGCACCTCCAACGCCTCCACTGTGTATTGGTTTTCTCGAATGAAAGACCTTGTTCATAATCTGTGTGGATCTGAGCCAATTTACTGCAGTTCCTATGGATGCAAATGTTGAACTGCATTTACACTTGAAATTTGTACGTTGTAAAAGAGCTTACCTACAACTAGACAAGCTCTGCAAATGTTTATTAGTTCCTCAGTAAATCAAGTTAGGTCAACAAAACCATTTTTAATTTGATTACACTATAGTGAGAAGCCAGTTTCACGAAGCAGAACCAACTCAGGAAAATTATGCACACCCCAATGAGATTGAGCTCTGTCGATCTTGGGACGACTGAATGCTGCAGCCTGAGGACATCTTCTGGAACATCCTCAAATATTTATGAAGTACAACTGATAAAATATTGACTTCATCTACATTTGCAGTCAGGGTCTTACTTCAGAACTGTATAGTGCAGCAATATGCCAAACAGGGCTCCCAACTACATGTGGAAGGAAGCATAATGCATGTGAATATTCAAATAAATGTTATATGTGGGAATGTGCTGAAATGGGTTAATGCAGACTGCACTAAGCTCCATCTGATCTCATCATGTCATTAGTCTTCAGTCATTGAAAGAGAAGTCTTGCTCAAGATCCTGATGGAGACAGATATGTCAATAGATCTGTAGAAATAGCCTTAGTAATTTTGTCTAACAAATCAATGAAATTCATGCCTCTGACTATCATGCAATTAACTACATCTTGCTTAGACCAGTTCCACTTCTCATTAAAAGCCACTCGTGGCTCCAGAGGTGTGTAGTGACATCTCTAAACAGAATGATTAGATAATATCTAAAACAAAAGAGGTGCAGGGCTTTTGTTGCATAGTGGTAATGTCCCTAGCTCTGGACCAGGGGTTCCAAGTCCCAACTGCACCAGTGATGTGTCTCAGGGCTGATTGATCAGAAAGCATCCAACAATATTACTTCAATTATAATCAATGATGGAGGGGCTCTGGTGGTGCAGCTGTAATGTCCTTACCTCTGACCCAGGATGCCCACATCCAAGTCCCACCTGCTCCATGTGGCACATGAACGTGTTAGAAAATATCTAAAGAGGAACAGGACTATGTATAATAAAGTTAGTTCAAATTCACAATATCATCTGCTTATCAGCCCACAAACAATGGGAGCTGTTTTCCGCAGTCCTACTTGATTGCCATGATAAAAAGGAGGAGGAGAGGCAATTATTGTGCAGTGCTGGTGTCCCTATCTCTGAGCCAGGAAACCCACGTTTTCTCAAGAGGTTTGTCACAAACCTCTGAACAGGTTGATCGAAAGCTGTCCGAAGGGGAGAAGGCCTCAGGTTCTGTAGTGTAAGGGTTCGCACCTTCACCTAACACATTCAAGGGGCAAAGTTCAAAACCAGTCTGCAACATTGTTCTCCCTAACGGCCTAGCAGTTGAGTTAGGATTTGATGCTTTCACTACTAATGGCTTGCGTTTGATTCCCAGTTGGGGAAAGGCAATTTCCTGCTCTTCTGAGAAGTGACAAACTGAGGTAAAGGGATCTTGTGGGACAGTGGTAGTATCCATAAGACCAGAAGATATAAAGGCAAAACTAGGCCATTCAACCCATCGAGTCTGTTCTGCCATTCGATCATGGCTGATACGTTTCTCAACCCCATTGTTCAGCCTTTGCCCCATCAACTTTGATCCCCTTACTAATCAAGAACCTGTCTATCTCTGTCTTAAATACAGTCAGTGACTTTGCTTCCACAGTCTTCTGTGGTGATGAGTCCCACAGATTAACCACCCTCTGGCTGAAGAAATTCCTCCTCTTCTCAGCTCTAAAGGTTCACCCCTTCACTCTGAGGCTGCGCCCTCATGTCCTAATCTCTCCTACTAGTGAAAATGCCTTCTCCATGTCCACTCTATCCAGGCCTCTCTGTATTCCTTAAGTTTCAAAGTGATGCCCCCTCATCATTCTAAACTCCATCAAGTACAGATCCAGGACCCTCCACTGCTCCTGATGTAACAAACTCTTCATCCCTGGGATCATTCTTGTAAAATTCCTCTGGACCTCCTCCAATGCCAGCTCATCCTTCCTTAAATGCAGGGCCCAAAACTGCTCACAATATTCCAAATGCAGTCTGATCAGGGACTTATACAGTCTTAGCAATATGTTTCTGTTCTTGTATTCAAACCCTCTTGAAATGAATGGTAACATTGCATTAGCTTTCCTAACTGCCAGCTGAACCTGCATATTAAACAGAAGAGAATCCTGAAATGGGAATCCTAAGTTCCTTCGTGCTTCAGATTTCTGAAGTCTTTCCCCATTTGGAAAGTAGTCTATGAGCCTTTTCTTCCTATCAAAGTGCGTAACCTTACATTTTCACACGTTGTTTTTCATCTGCCACTTCCTTGCCCACTCTCCTAGCCTGTCCAACTCCTTTTGCAGCTTCTCCACTTCCTCAACACAACTGTTTCTCCACCTATCTTTGTGTCATCTGTAAACTTGGTAGCTATTCCCTCAGTTCCCCTGTCTGGATCATTAATGTATAATGGGAATATCTGTGGTCCCAAAACTGACTCTTTTGGAACTCCACCAGTCACCAGCTGCCATCCACAAAAAGGCCCCTTTGACCCTATTTTCTGCCTTCTGCCAGTCAGCCAATCCTCTATCCATGTCAGTATCTAGCCCCTAACATCATGGGGTCTTACCTCATTTAACAACCTCCTGTATGGTACCTTGTCAAAGGCCTTCTGGAAATCCAAATAGGTCATGCCCACTGGCTCTCCTTTGTCTCACATGCCCATTACCCCCGCAAAGAAAGTCTTCTAGATTCCTCAGCTGGTGGGAAACAACCTCTCAGTATCCACCCAAGCAAGCCCTTTCAGAATTTTGAATGTCTCGATGAGATCACCTCTCATTCTTCTAAACTCCAAAGAGAATAAGTGCAAACCTCTGAGCCTCTCATCATAGAATTACCCTCTCAATTGACAAAATAAATCCAGTGAACCTTCACTATGTCACTTCCGATGGAAGTATGTCCTCCTTTAAACATGGAGGCCAAAATTGCACTCTATGTTCTAGGGGAGGTCTCACCAATGTCCTGTATAATTGTAGCAAGGCTTCTAGATTCTTGGACTTCTTCCCCTTGCAATAAACAATAACACGTCATTTACTTTCCTAATTGTTTACTTGATAACTTTACATGTTCTTTGTATGTCCAAGACTCTCTCAGCGTCAGTACTTCACTTCTTAGTAAAATATTCTGCTTCTCTATTCTTTTGATCAAAATGGATGATCGTACATTTCCACACATTATATTACCACTCTGCTGCCCATTCACTTAATGTGTCTATATCTAATCATATAGAAAGGTGTAAATGTCTGAAAGGGTGGGGAGAGCTTTAAGCTCCAGTCACTATGATATTAAGGTATGGACTTGCTGGGAAGATAACTTGTGCTATTCACAGGCCAGAGCAATAAGAGACATTGATGCTCACCATTTATCCCAAACAGACCTTAGGGATGTACAGGCACAGGCCTGTTCATTTCTGATGGGTCAACTTGATTATTAACATTGATTATTTTTGACAGTGAACAGACGTGAAGCAGTTATGGTCTACCACTGTCGATGGCTTTCAGGGTCTTGCATGTTTGGTATCTTTGATGTGGCAATATCAGGCAATGAAGTGAGTAATTCAGCAAATTTGTAGCCAGTTCTAGATTTGACCATCTCACAAGCTCACCGTGATATTGACTATTGAGCGATGAAGACAAACAAGAGGTCAGCACAGTCATAACACTTTTGAAGAAATGACATTGCTAAGCTTGTGATCCGTCGACTTCATTATGGTCAATGACCATCAGATCTGATGGGCAGAAAGCTGAAGGCTCAGCTCCCTGCCTTGCTAAAGATGTTGACTCCACATTTGTGCCCACTGGGCTACCAAATGAATGTAGAAACGAACAGTCCTATCAAGTGCAGCAGGTCACACCCTATAATAGGTACCACTGTGGCAGACAATTGATACATTTCAGGTAGGACAATGGGTGTGGATAAGGGCCATTCACAGGAATGCTATGTTCATTGAAGGAGCTGCAGATCAGCAGTGATCCTATATTTCTAGCTCAGCTGAAGGAGTTATATGAAGGAACCTCATCCCATTATGGATCATTTGTCCACTGCTGCTTGGTCAGAATGAGGAACCTGACAACGCAAATAACCTATAGACTTCACCCTATAGGAACAGAATCACAGTCAACAGTCTTCAACCCAGAAATCTATTGATTTTCCAACTCCAAGGAGATCAATTTCTACAAAAAAAAATTGAACTTGGGGTAGGGGCTGATGTTACATAAAAGTTCAAGGGTCTGAGAGGGTTAATATTGACAAGTATCCTAAACACCACCTAGTATACAGCATCAAAGGAACCCAGTGAGAAAACAGTTTAGAATCTCGAAGTAGGAAGACCGACCATCCAGGTTCTCCCCATAGACTCTTTAACAGGGTACATCATTTCAGGATAACTAGAGCTTAGTTGCTAACGTGCAATAAACTCTATCTTGTTTAAGATGAGTATTTTCTAGTTAATCTCAGAAATGGCTTTCCTCAATCACACCAGACTAAGATGGCCCTGGAGATCCTTGCCCTAACAAAGGAAGTTTGGCAGGAAACTTACCCCATGGGCTATTTCATACTGAGCAATAGTACAGACAGACTTGTACCACACAGTGGTCAGCAGTGAGGTTTGTTCATCAAGATGCGTCATCCTCACAGCTTGCATTCCCATCCAGCATTATGTGGTCAGCAAATATAGCTACCAATACCTAGCTAAATTAAAAGTGACTATTGGTATCAGCTACCATTAGGCACATGTGACATAAGCCAAAATTTCATTTAAATTGAATTTCATTTCTTTCCTTAAAAGCTATGACCTTCTGCTTCTCATCAGTTTTGCAATACGTTCTCTTCTAAGGAAAGATCTGTGAACAAGACCTCTTTATTGGCATGGATTATAAGTCAAATGACAAAAAATTGCTTTCAATCTAAGCACAAACAATTTGTACACTGCAAATATCAGAAGATTCTGATAAACAGAGGCAGGACGAGATTTTGCAAATCTATGCAAATATTAAGATGCAATTACTGCAACACAGGTTACAGGCTGAAATAAATGCACTGGCATCCAAAAATAGCTGTACATAAAAATGCCTGAGGTTAGGTTAAATGTTTCACATTTTCAAATGTTTATTCAGAACATTTTCTTTTCGGTCATTTAATTGAATTCTTGGCCTTGTGTTAAAATATGGGAAGATAATGGTGTCTGAAATCTGTCAAACATTTAAAAGAGACTTGAAAATCTCTTATTTCGAAATCTCTTTATTCCACAGATACAAATGATAACAATTCTTTTGAAGTGCAATGATTTAGTGAAGTGGAATTAAAATAGGAAGGGATACATGATAGGAAAAGATGAGTCCTTAGTTTAATTTGGAAATAAAATATATCTCGTAAGAGCTCTCCATTGCATATTGGCTTTCTGGTTTTATTAGAAACAATTAATTGTCTCTCACACTGCACTCATGCTTCAGATTTGTGTACGCCTGGTATGAATTGCATGAGGTATCTAAGAAAAATGCTAGCTCTTTGAGTCCCACACTTGTATATTTAGAGGCTCACTGCGTACTGGGATTGTCAACTTTCATGTGATGTTAATATGCAAAAAGGAAAGCTGAGGGTGATGTGGTTCAGATGGACACATTTTCTTGATTTTGATAGTAATCAAATTGCGAGAATGGGTCATAAAAAGTACACTGTATCATTACCGGCACACTGAAGGAGTTGTTACAGGTTCGTAATATGGCTTCCAGAAAAGACCATAGCTTATCAGCCTCGTTGAGTATCTTCGAGGACATTACTAGTTTGTTTAGATGGAGGTAACCAATTGACAGTGTACGCTTAGTTGGTTCATTGGTTCTTGCTTTGGGAAATCTAGTGACCGGGTTTGCGAGACATCCTCAGTTCAAATCCCTGGCAAGTTATGACAAGCTGTCACTTGTTAGGGGTCTTGTGGCGGAGTGGTAGCATCCATATCTCTCAGAAAGAAGATTCAGATTCAAGTCCCACCTTTCCTGGAGGTGTATCTGCACAGGCTGATTAAAACAGCTACACTTGGATTTGAAAATAGTGCTACACAATTGGTCAGTTTATAAGGTAGTATCTTGAGAAATTAGCAAACATCTCTTTGATTGGATACCACATTAGGTGCATTTTAATGCTAAATGAGCGTGAGATATTCTGTGTGGGTGCCAGTTACTGGAGGTGAAGCTGTGAGGATTTATGTGAGAACTATTGATCATAGCAATCTTAATAAATAAACTTGATGAAGGCAATGAGGGAACACGCAACAGATTTGTGAATGATTCAACATTTTGTCTAACTGTTAGGACATTAGATTAAGGGAAGAAAAGAACTGCATTCAGATCTAAATACAATGTGGGAATGCATTCATTTTCTGATAGATGTCATTTAATACAGACGATTGTGATGTGCCACATGTGATTAAAACTCCTGTACAACATACGAGATTCCAAATGAAAGACTGCGAAGTGGGAAAACTATCTGGTTGTTGCAATATACTAATCACAGTGGCTCATGAGCAGTATCAGAAGAGCAGGAAAGCTGGCGTTTCGGGTCTAGACCCTTCTTCAGAAAGGGTCTAGACCCGAAATGTCAGCTTTCCTGCTCCCCTGATGCTGCTTGGCCTGCTGTGTTCATCCAGCTCTACACCTTGTTATCTCAGATTCTCCAGCATCGGCAGTTCCTACTATCTCTGGCTCATGAGCAGTGCTGTGAGGTATCACATAAGCAACAGGAATCTCAAAATGGACAATCCAATATAACCAACCTTATACTAGGACAGACCCAGGGAATGCAGGAGAAACTCAGCAGGTCTGGCAGCATCTGTGGAAAGATGAACAGAGTTAATGTTTCGAGTCTAGAACAATCCTTCTTCAGAACTGAAAGTATCTTACACAAGACTTTACTTAGGCCAAGTCATTTGTTGCTGATCCTGAATTGTACCAGAGAAGATGGTGGTGAACTGCCTTCTGGAACCACGACAGCCTATTTGGTGTAGAGACAATCACAGTGCTGTTAAGGGGCTCGAGGAAAATTTCAGGATTTTGACAAAGCAACAGTGATGGAACAGTAATTGAAGTGTACCCGAAATACCACAATTCCCTTGTAGTGCAGGATAATGATTGAAATCAATCCACATCTCTTTTTTCAGTTGTCAGTGCACTCTATTCAGTGATTTAAATGCCCACACACCTTGAAAGCTGATGTGAAAGGCGGGGTATGTAATTTACAGTGTGAAGTTAGGGTGAGAGTTGATTTCAGAGTTAGGATGTCAGGTGGATGGGGTACAAAGTAAGATAGGATGCCAGGTGTGTAGAGTGCCCAGATGCCACTTGAGTAGAGTACTCAGTAGAAAGGACTCTCCAGGAAGGCCAGGGTTGTGATTTAGAGAATCTGGGAGAAGGATGATTTCCGATCAGGCAGAGGTATTAGGCTTGACATCGGGCATGTGATTGGGTCCAGTGATGGGTTGGGGTAGTGTCTCAATGGAGGATGTGATCCAGTGTGCTGCAAAATGGGATTGAGGCTGGCAGTGAGGTGGGGTTTGCCAGTTCTAGGGAAGGAGAGGGATCTTGGAGTTAAACAATAAGGGAGGAACAGTCAGGCCCAGTAGTGAGGCAGTGGGAGGGTCTCAGTCCATTTAAAGAGAGTGTGTCCTGTCCTGGGGAGCAGAGGGTGGCAAATCCAGCAAGTGGAGGAGACATTGAATCTAGCAGGAGGAGAACATCAGGTTTCAGCGGTTTCAAGCCTGTGGT
Source organism: Ginglymostoma cirratum (assembly GCA_024137785.1). Lineage (NCBI taxonomy): Eukaryota > Metazoa > Chordata > Chondrichthyes > Orectolobiformes > Ginglymostomatidae > Ginglymostoma > Ginglymostoma cirratum. The sequence continues at coordinate 6,967,107 of JAHRHZ010000091.1, read as the reverse complement.
GGGGAGTTGTTGGAGGTTGGGAATTTGGAATCATGTTCAGTTCGGGTTGCTGGCTGTGGGGAGAGGGTGCAGATGTAGGGAGTTATGGGGTGCAAGGGATAGAAGTAGGTGTAGTTGGTGGGCGAGTGGTAATTTGGAGGGTCAGATTAATGATTACTCATGAGTTAGATTAGGTTTTTTATCATTTTACTTTCTTAGGTTAACCATTAACTTGAGGAAAATTGCCGGCCAACAGCTGTGTGATTGGTTGAGTGGCAGTTACAAAGCTGTAAATGCAGGACAACCAGAGACATCCAGAGCCTATGAACTGAATATCTTTCTCTCTCTCTCTCTCTGTGGTTAAATAGGCAAGAAATCCAAGGAAGTTTAAAAGAATCTTAACAAGAAAAGACCTAGGTCCACCAGATCAACAATCAAGGTAAATAACAAGCATTATTTTACAGACATTAGTTCTAAAAATCAAAAGACACGGTGGGAGAGAATTTAACCCACTATTGTGATATGAAATTTTGATCTTTGGAATTATTTTCCTCCTGTCTAGATTTTCCTTTTGTATTTGTTGGATCACAAATGAGCGTGTGTGTGTGTGTGTGTCTGTGTGTGTGTGTGTGTCTGTGTGTGTCTGTGTGTGTGTGTGTCTGTGTGTGTGTGTGTCTGTCTGTGTGTGTGTGTCTGTGTGTGTGTGTCTGTGTGTGTATGCTTGAGTGTGTGTATTTGGGGTTTCTGAAGTGGCGGGGGGGTATAGTTTAAGTCATCAAAATAATACCTTGGCTTTAAGAGGTGTGTTTTGCCCTGGCTCTTGTTTTGGGGAAGAAAGGTTGAGAGGAGGGTATAGGGCAGTCTGCTCAGAGCCGTTAGAGTAGACAGTCTGTGAGGCCTTGGGGTTTTTTATTAAAAAGTTGGAAAAATAGAAGCAGCCTGATTGAGTGCGGTGAAGCTCTCACAGCACCAGGATTTCTAGTTTTAGGTTTTCAGCAGGAGCTGCGGGGGTTTTGAAACTGGATATGGAAGCTGTTCTTCCTCTCTTGGTTACGGCAAAAAGCTGGGGGTTCTTTTCATGCTGAACTGTGGAATTGCAAGTGAGACAATCTGTTTTACTGAAACAGTTAATTAATAGTAGTTAACATATCTATCATTTTGTTAAGAATTTTGATAGTTCAGATAAGCCAATTCTTTTATTTCTATTTTGACTATATTTTAACTGTAGTGTGAAAATAAAGTGTGTTTTGCTTAACGTCGAGCAGTTTGACCAATCAAATTGTATCTGGAACACAGCACCTTACACTTACCATTAAAATAAGATAACATTTGGGTCTAGGCTATCTTCTGAATATATTTTGAGGGGATTCTTTATTTTTCTGTGCCAGTTCTTGAAGTTAAGTGTGTTAAAATAAGCAGAGTAATTTTCTTTTAATGGTGAAAACTGATGAGAATTGCTTTTGTTTTGAATAGCAGTCAGGCAGGCAAATTAGTCAGCTTGCTGGCCTCACTGGAGTTGCACATATTCTGATATGGCTTGTGAAACAGTGGGTCATGATTATCTGTGCTGTCTTCCCAGTTATGTCATGACACAATTCTCCCATATTTCCTGCCATTTCGCATACCAGTCGGGGCTTGGGATAATTCCAATTTTAAATAAGAGATCCTGAAACTCAATGCTGACATTAAGAAAATTGTCCCTTTAGTTTTTCTCACACTTGCATGATTACTGTATGTATTAAGAGATGAAAAGTTGACTACAAGCATCCAGCTTAAAATGAAACAATAACATAGACACCAGAATCCACAAATGTTTGGTAAATCTAGAGCAGCCTTTGAGAGATGAAAGGAAATAGGAAGTAACATGGACCAATTCCAGCAAAGATACTGAAAGCTCTTCTTTCCGTCTCTCTGTCAAATTCAGAAACCAAAACTTCTCTAAAAGAAATTTGGGAAAACCATTATTCATCAAGAATTCCAGGTTATCTACAAGCTTCAGCAAGACTGAGGAAACAAGACAACAGCTAGCGTTGGGGAGGCGATGGCCTAGTGGTATTATTGCTGGACTGTTAACCCAGAGACCCAGATAATGTTCTTGGGTCCTGGGTTTGAATCCTCCCATGGCAGATGGTGGAATTTGAATTCCATAAGTATCTGGAATTAAGAGCCTAACGATGACCATGAATCCACTGTTGACTGTTGGAAAAACCCATCTGGTTCACTGATGTCCTTTAGGGAAGGAAACTGCCATCCTTACTGGGTCTGGCCTACATGTGACTCCAGACCCACAGCAATGTGGTTGACTCTTAACTGCCCTCTGGACCATTAGCGATGGGCAATAAATGCTGCCTAGCCAGCGACGCCCTCATCCTTTGAATGAATAACGAAGCTAATCAGTTGAGGCTCAAGTTTTACTTTTGCACTCAAGGACTCTCAAACCTTAAACAGTCTTAGCTGCCTGTCTGCCTAGACATCCTCCCTCCTACTTTTTAAAATTATTACCTGTGTGTGTGTTTGCTAGCATTCAAATTTTCACGTTCCTACCATATAGATGGACAAGATAATGCTTCTCATAGATGAGGAGCTAGACTGGTCCTGCATAGACGGATTGGCATGGCAGGAGAAGCCAGAGAGAGACATTGCAGTCTGCTTTTCTCCGATACCTAAGCAATTTCATTCATTCCTTAACATGAGAGTTTGCGCATTTTCACCTACAAATTCTTCAACAATTTTGAGCAAGAGACAAACAAATGAAAGCAGGCATAAAGGAAAGTGTGCAATAGTTTGGAACCAAATTGCTCAATATTAACCCAGAAGCAATGTGCAGGGCTAGGGCGAAAAGGGAGGAGATTGGCACTAAGAGTCAGAATGCTCAGGCAGCATGGACACAATGGTCCAAATTGCCTCCTTCAGCCGCATAATAATACTGTGCATCCGCCTGCATATGTTATCTGTTCTTAACCGACCTCAAACTGAGTGGTTTGCTTAAATATTTCAGAAGGTAGTTAACAGTTAATTCCTTTTGCTATGGATCTGGAGTCCAATATAAGCTGGGGCAAATAAGGAAGGCACATTTCCTCCCCTAAAAGACATCAGTTGATTTTTACAACAATTGACAATGATTTATGGGTCACCGTTAGACTAGCTCTTAAGTCCAGATTTGTTAATTGAATTTAAATTTCACCATTTGCCATAGTGGATTCAAACATATACTCCCAGAACATTTAGCCAAGTTACTAGTGCAGTGAATACTACCATATCATTTCCTGTCACTCTATCTCTCGCTTACATCCCAGATAGTTTCTACTTACAGGATTGTTATTAATACAGCAGAAGACCATATAATTCGTAAGTGCTTTTGGGCCTGTTTGATTTGCTATACTCATTGGGAAACTTGATATTGTAAATCTTGTGTCAACTCAGTTCCCAGCAAGATATATGAGGGGTACATTTTCAATGCCCTTGCTGCTCCTTACACATTTCAGTCACAAATTAGAACTCATCACGCATATAATAAAATCCATTAAGAACCTGTAACTGCACATTTCCCTTCAAGCTGAATTTTATTTCAAAGTAATCTCAGCATGTCCCCCATCCATCACTGATACACTAATTTCTTGTAACGAAACACACAGGCTTCAAGTTTTCGATTTCCCGACTGATGATCGGCATCAAGATGTGTTACTTCCATAAATATCTCTAGAAAGCTGAGACTAATTAAACATACGTTACATGATTGTTTAGGAAACTGAACTGCAGCTTGTGAAAATAAATGGCTTGCACCACATGCTCTACTGTCGTTCACGTTGCAGAATAGGCTGAGGGTGATTTCCTTCATTTGATCATATGCTTCATTCACTGTTACTCTTTAAGGGCTGAGTTTATTTTCCTGCTCCATATGCAAAACTATGGAAATCTGCAGCAAAAACCAAAATGAAAAGCAGGTGACAAGAAAAAGATAATTGTCTCAAGCTTGTATCCTTCCAATGGATCATTTGTAATCGAATTCTTTTTTTAAAAAGAAGTAGAACTCTTTGGGATAAGTTGTGTGCCACTGTGTTAATTTCTATTTACCCTGGTTGCCAAATTTCAACATTAAGAGATCAATTGCATGTCAGAATAGTAACCTGAAAATCATTGTGAACGAGATAAAAGGTACTGCAGATGCTGGAGAATCCGAGATAACAAGCATGGGGCTGGATGAACACAGCAGGTCAAGCAGCATCATAGGAGCAGGAAAACTTGACGTTTCGGGCCTAAACCCTTCATCAGAAATGGGGGAGGGGAAGAGGGTTCTGAAATAAATAGGGAGAGAGGGGGAGGTGGATAGAGGATGGATAGAGGAGAGGATAGGTGGAGAGGAGGCAGACAAGTCGAAGAGGCGGGGATGGAGCCAGTAAAGGTGACTGTAGGTAGGGGGGTAGGGAGTAGATAGGTCAGTCCAGGGAGGACGGACAGGTCAAGGGGGCGTAATGATGTTAGTAGATAGGAGATGGGGGTGTGGCTTGAGGTGAGAGGAAAAACAGGTTAGGGAGGTGGAGATGAGCTGGGCTGGTTCGCAACAAACAACGGCACCTCCCAGTCGCGAACCATTTCAACTCCCCCTCCCATTCCTCAGATGACATGTCCATCCTTGGCCTCCTGCAATGCCACAGTGATGCCACCCGAAGGCTGCAGGAACAGCAAATCATATTCAGCCTGGGAACCCTGCAGCCCAATGGCATCAATGTGGATTTCACAAGCTTCAAAATCTCCCCTCCCCCAACCGCATCCC
>JAHRHZ010000091.1:6920636-6961954 GCA_024137785.1 Ginglymostoma cirratum | reverse complement strand
GGCCCGAAACGTCAAGTTTTCCTGCTCCTATGATGCTGCTTGACCTGCTGTGTTCATCCAGCCCCATGCTTGTTATCATTGTGAACGAACTGGGCTGTGTGGCTGAATGGCATGCTATTTTTTTGTACTTTTTTAAAAAATTTGGCATCTTACCAAATACAGGTTCATCAAATCTATCATTTCTCTTCCCTCACACCACAGTACTCTTTGGTGAATGGGTTCTTACTTCCTTCATTCGTTTGTTGCAAGCACATAAAAAAAAGGACACCAGGAATCCCCGCAACTCCAGAAATAAGTTTCTCTCCATGCCTCAAGAGGAAAACAGTTTATTACTGGTGTAAATCCTAATTTTCACTTCTGTTGACTGCTGTTTCTGATCTGCGTTGAAACTACTGTCTCATGAAGCAAAGAGAGAAAATAATTTTTGCCCAATTTTATTTTTATAAAACTTAAACTGACCATTCTGCCCAAACCGCTTTTCTTGGAGTTTATCCTTCACTCTAGTTGTTGCCCTAGTCCTGTGTGATAGTCCAGTTCCCTACTGAGTAAGGGCTTTAGGATCCTGAAGCAACCTTGTGATGATGTCATGGAACTGCATCCCACTGCACATAAATATTACAGTTTGGATGGAGTTAATTAGATTGGCAGAGTGGGATGGAATGGAAGTCAGGTGGAATATAGTTTAATAATGTAATGGACTGTTTGGACCGAAGCATCTGTTTCTGTGCTGTATGACTCTATGACAATGTGACAGTAATGTTGGAGCTTGGTATATCTCAGATTATCATCAATAAGAATATTTAATGTTAATATGCAATAAATAGAGTATCAAGACGCCTAAACATGAAGACAGTTTTGACCTTCTTTCTCCTTGACCAGTATGTGTGAAGAACCCAAACTCTTAGATGCGGATATAAAGCAATACACAAAATACCCCCAAATCTCTTTGATCATCTTCCAGTTAATCAGCGTATCTTAAACATTGACATGACCATTCGGCCAATCTTAACTCTGGCAGTGAATTTGATTTTTCAAAATGTTTTGTGTAAAAATGGCTTTCATCCTCTTGGTCCTAAGTCTGTTGCATTTCATCTCGTGTCTACGACCTCTTTCATTCTATACACTTCAACAACAGGCTATTTATGTCTACTCTGTCTCACCACTTCATAATATTAAGCTATTCTATCCAATCACTCTCTGAACTACCCTGTTCAAATGAAAACAGCCCTGTCTTCGAAGTCCATTTTTAAATTTGTACTCCCTCATACATGTTGCATCCCAGAAAATGTACACTTTCTGTTATCTCAGCACCCTTCCATTCACAAACACACAATACCTCAGCTGAGCTCTAAGTATGGTTTTATACAGATGCACTGTGGCTTTTATATTCTATAACTCTTGCCATTAAAGTCAGTATCCTATTAACTTTTTATAGTGTATTTCACAGCAAACCTGTTCACCTTTTGCATGTGACAGAATTGAATGGCAGCAGCAGAGTGATTCTCTAACAAGGTCACAGTGTCTCTGTTCATTGACCCTGTATGGAAAAAAGATTTCCTCCCTGTGCTGTGTAATGAAATCATAAAGCTGTTTATGAAGAACAGGTTACAGTTCTGTTACACACAGAGGAAATCTTCATTCTGCTATTTGTTAGTTCTCTGTATTCCAGCCAGAAGCTTAATATGTAATTTATCTCCAAGATTGCACTGCACCATTTGATGCATATGTAATTAGCGTCATATAATAATTCAAACTGTTGTTATCCAATTACCTCCAGTAATATATATGATCGCATATGAAATGTTCGAAATTGCACTAATGCCTTTTTTGTCCAGGTTTAGCAGAGTTCATGACGTGACACGTTTCAAGTGTAATACTGTCTGCCTTGTTCTCCTCAGTATCTGGGCCAATATTCTTCCTCAAACAACAGATTATTTGCCCATTTCAGCCTGGTACAGCAACTGCTGCGCCCAGGACTGTAAGAAACTATATTGAGTTGCATGCACCGTCCAGACCATCACAGAAGCCAATCTCCCATCCATGGACTCCATTTCCACTTATCATTGCCACGGAAAGGCTGCCATCATCATCAAAGACCCCTCCCACCCCGGTAATGCTCTCCTACAACTTCTTCCATCAAGCAGAAAATACAGAAGCTTGAACACACGTACCAACAGGTTCTAGAACAGCTTCTGCCCTGTTGTTATTATACTGCTAAATGGACCTCTCCAACATCAAATAACGTTGATCTTGCTAACGTTGATCTTACTCTGGGCACCTCCTGTGTATGCCTCATTCTGTCTAAATGCCCCATAATCTATATGTCCTTGTTTGCTATGAGCTGCCTGTACTGCTTGCAAAACAAAGCTTTTCACTGTACTTATGTCAAGGTGATTGTAATAAATCAAATCAAATCATTGCTGGTAATGAGGCTTTTCGGTGCACAAAGTAGCTGTCAGATTAACCCTCTCTACAACAGTGACATCTTAAAAAAAAGTACATAGCATATTAGAGTCATTGGCTAGACCAGTATTTATTCCCTAGAGACCAACTAAGACTCAACCACACATGGCTGTGGATCTGAAGTTATATTAAGGCCAGACCAGGTAAGGATGGCAGACTTCCTTCCCAAAAGGAATTAATAAAGCAGATGGGTTTGTACAACAAATAACAGTGATCACATGGCCATAATTAGACCAGCTTTCAATTACAGATGTGTTTCAATTGAATGTAAATTCTGCCATGTTGCAATTCGAACCCACGTCTCCAAGACATTGACCTGGATCTCTGGATTAATAGTGCAATGACATTACCACCACACTACCTCCTCCTGTACACTTTCAAATGTCTTAACTGGCTTCAAAACACTTTGGGACATCTGTGACCATGATTGATATAATGTAAATGAAAACCTTTTATGTTCAACTATGAGGGACAGACAAGACGTCACATTATCACCTCATGCAAACTTCCTTAGCACACAATGAGACAATCAGTTTACACTTTGTGCTAAGATGGCTCTTGAACTTACAGGGGTGTAAATTAAGGAGGAGATGTATGTCTTGGCCCGAAATGTCAAGTTTTCCTGCTCCTATGATGCTGCTTGACCTGCTGTGTTCATCCAGCCCCATGCTTGTTATCTTACATGCCCTTATTTCCAGTTTTTGGTCCACACAGTGAATCATGCCAGCTGACCAACTTCCTTTTGCCTTTTCCTACTGCACATATTATAGTGACAGAGACAGAATTATGTCCTAAAATGACCATTAATTGTCATTTATTGCAAGGGGAAAAGAATATAAAAGTAGGGAACTTTACCTGCAGCTGCACAGGCCTTCGGTGTGACCATATCTGGAATACTGTATACAGTTTTGGTTTCCTATTTGGAAGATGTATAATGGTATTAGAAGCAGTACAGAGATGGTTCACTCAATTCATTCCCAGGGATGAAAATTTAGTTTATGAAGAAAGATTGAACAGATGGACCAATACCCATTGCAGTTTGGAAGAATGAGAGGTAGCTGTATTGGAACATAAAAGATCTTGAGCAGACTGAAAAAGATGGAGGCAAGGAGAATGTTTTCACTTATGGGGAGACTGAAACTGAAGAAGACACTTTAAGAATAAGACATCACCCTTTTCAGGCAAGGAAGAGGCGAATGTATTTTTGTCTCAAAATATTGTTGGAATGTGGAATTCTCTTCCCCAACTTGTGATTAAATTGGTCTTTGAGTGTATTCAGGACTGAGATAGTTTTTGTTTTTGATAGACAAAGAAGTCGGGGCTATGGGAAACTGTGGTGGGCTGATCAGCCATGGTTTTGTTGAATGTTAGAGCAGGATTGAAGGGCCAAATGGCCTCCTCCTGCTCCTATGCTCCTCTGTTTCAATGTTAGTTATGTGGTTCAATAGGCCTCAGGATGGATGTGTAGCCTATCACTTTACCTGCATACTGTAATATTGGGAGGGGAGGTAGTGTGTTGGCCACCTGCCTTACTATATGCACAGTAGTCTCCTCATCTTCAAATACATTGGCAGCAGAGGTGGAGTGGGTTTGGGGAGGTTGGTGGCAGTAAAATTCATCCAACAGTCTCTCACTCAGTAGTGACAGCAGTACCGACTGAGCTACAATGGACAGGCAGTGTCCTGAAGGTAATGAAAACAGAAAATGCTGGAGAACCTCGTCAGGTCTGGCAGCATAAGTCCAATGTGAGTCTTCTTCAAAGTTTAGAAAAAAATACACTTTGTATCAGGAAGACTCATGGAATGTTGGCCCTTATTTCAAAGGGGTCGGAGTATAAGAGTTGGAAAGTCTTACTACTACTTCTGCACAAGGTGCTGATGAGACCACATCTGGAGCAGTATGAGCAGCTTTGATCCCCTTATTTAATGAAAAATATCATTTCATTGGAGACCGTTCAAAGAAGGGTCATTAAGATGATTCCTATTATGGAGGACTTATCGTATGAGCAAAGGTTAAATAGGTTGGGACCATACTCACTGGAGCTTAGAAGAATGAGAAGTGATCTCATTGAAACTTATAGAATTCTTAAGGGGCTTGGGGCTGGATTCCTAAGGGGCTTAAAGGGTTAATGCTGTGAGAGTGTTTCTCACCATTGGTGAGTCCAGGACCAGACAGCATAGTCGCAGACTTAAGCGACATCAATTTAAAACTGAGAAAAGGAGGAATTTCTTCTGTCAGAGGGTTGAGAGTCGTTGGAACTCCTTGTCGCAGAGAGCTGTAAGAGCAGCATCCTTGAGTATATTTACAGCTGAGGTAGATAGGTTCTTGACCAGCCGGGGAATCAAGGGTTAAAGGGAAAAGGCAGGAAAGTGGATGTGAGGAATGTTGATTCTATTGAATGGTGGAACCGGTTCAAGGGGCTGAATGGTCTGCTCCTGTTCCTATTTTTCATCATCTTATGGTCTTATGGTATTCCAAAAGTCTTGGGTGGGATTTTCCCATTCAAGGCAGGGACTACAAATCTAATCATTTTGTAATGTCATCTTTTCCAACTTTTGAAAGTTAGCCACCAACATGGAATCTTCACCATCCAGATCTGATGCCTGGGTTGGACTTGAGGATGCCACCTCATGAATAAGGCTCAAGAAGGGAATTGAGGTGGGCAGACATCATAAGTGACAAATTAGAAATTTTATTTATGTTCACTGGGACTTTGACCCAACTCTCTACACAGTCATTTAGGCCCCAAATACTCACCCTGTAACCGTCTCCAGTCTTATCACTGGCACCCATATCCCATCAATGCATTCATTTTGTAAAAGCTGAAGTGCTTCTACTAGCTGTGTGCTACAGTGGAAGCTGGGGTTCAGAAAACTGAGTTGAATTGAATTAGGTTCATTGTCACATGTACTCACATGAGCACAGCAAAAATTTACAAGTCGCCACTTACAGTGCCATCTCAGGTACAAAGCAGAAAAATAAAGTAGCTAAGTTAAAATGTCAAACATTACAGTCCTTGTAAAAAAAATTGAAGAACCAAGAAATACAGTTAACAGTACAACACCGCAATCCATAAATGCCTGGCCTGGGCTCACGTGGGCTTGCCCTGACTTCCACTGCCGCCCCGGGCTGCCTGCTGTCATGGCCTTGCAGCCTGTTCCCGCTCCCACCGTCACCTTGCCTGCTCCCACTCTCTTGCAGTGAAAATGATGGATGAGATTTCATTGAGCTTGCAGAGTGGGCATGATGGTGAATAGCAGTTTCCAGCATTGGGTAAACTGTTTCTATCAGGTTTGGCCAAGAAGGACTGAGCATGGGACCATTCGCTGGCAGCAGGTTGCCAATTAAGATCACTAATGAGACACAAGACACCAATTATCCCCAAGCAGACTGGGAGTGGCAGCCCATATGTATTCCACTTCTCCTCAAAGCACTCTTGTTGGCTTTATCTGCAGCTTTGTAGGGTTCCCTCTTTGACAGGCACTCAATGCCCAATCAAGGAACACGGCATTTGAGGAGAGACAGGAAGGAAATCACCGCTCCTGGTATGATGCCAACGCTACAGAGCAGCTGATTCACTGGCAGCTCCTAGACATTGGGATATCTACCCTTCAGGGTGTGAATTGCATGAGCAGTTGTCCAACTGGTGGCTTTTGGTAGGGGGGGACCCTCCAGCACTTGAATTAAATCCTGGGCAATAAGATATTATTGAAGCGCAAATCATTTTCCGTTACGTAAGTTTCTATACACCAAGTGCAGTTTAACAGTCAATAGGGAAAGTTACAATGCTGCCAATTGCACTAAATTAAGAATGATGAAGAGTATTATATCAAAAGGCACTGATGATGAGTCAGTACAAACACATCCCAGAGATGATCCAACACATCAAAAAGGACTGCACACCATCCAACACCACAACTGACCTGCTATTCAAGGCAAGGGCATATAGCTCTCTGCTCATGTTGCCAGGAAACAATCTTAATGATGAAGGCCCATCAGTAATGCATGATAGTCAGACTTTGAGCTTGCATTCACTAAACCTGTAACGTAACCTTATCATTTGTTCTATCATTGCTAAATGGAACACAAAATACAATGTGTTGTCAAGATCACAATTAGATTCTGCTGATGTGCGTTGGGACAAGCTCTGTTAAAAATTATCATCAATTAACCTTTGATGGCATTGATACCCTTTCATGTTAATTAAATAAAGTAGTTTTGCAAATAATCTGTATTTATCTGGTCTTTTTATCGATGCAACTCCCCTCAGTGTTGAGTTCTTTCTGTTGAGTCCTATCGTCAGTTAAAAAAGTATTTCCAACTTGATTATGGATAGCAACTAACGCAGGTTCTAAATGGTAAATCCTAGACATGAAACAATACATCGTAACTAATTTCCCAATTTGTACATAATTGATGACCAATAATTAATATTGATATTTGATATTATATTATAATTAATATTATTAATAAATATGATTGATCCCGATGACTGGGGAGTACAGAACCAGGCTTCCGTCTAAAGATGCAGGTAGGTCATTTAAGATTAAGATGAGGAGAGATTATGTATAAGTCCTGCCCTGATTTGCCGTACCAAAATGTACCACCTCACATTTTTCTGGATTAAACTCCACCTGCCACTCCTTGACCCATTGGCTCCTCTGATTAAGGACCAGTTGTGCTCTGAGATAACCTTCTTTGCCATCCATGACACCACCAATTTTGGTGTCATCTTTTAGCAAGTTTGCAGATGACACCGAAATTGATGATGTAGTGGACAGCGAAGAAGGTTGCCGCAGAGTAGAACAGGATTTGATCAGATGGGCCAATGGGGGCCGAGGAATGGCAGGTGGAGTTTAATTGAGATAAATGTGAAGTGCTGCATTTTGATAGGGAATATCAGGGCAGGACTTATACACTTAATGTGAAGGTCTTGGAGAGTGTTACCAAATGAAGAGACTGAGGATTGCAGGTTCATAGCTCCTTGAAAGTGGAGTGGCAGGTAGACAGGATAGTGAAAATGGCACTTGCTACGCTTGCCATTATTGGTCAGCGCATTGACTATAGAAGTTGGGAGATCATGTTGCAACTGTACAGGGCATTGTTTCGGTCACTTTTGGAAAACTGTCTTCAATTCTGGTCTCCATGCTACAGAAAAAATGTTGTGAAACTTGAAAGGCTGCAGAAAAGATTTGCAAATTCCTGGAGGGTTGGACGGTTTGAGCTATAGGGAGAGACTAAATAGACTGGGGCTATTTTCCTGGAGCGCCAGAGGCTGAGGAGTGACCTTATAGAAGTTTATAAAACCATGAGAGGCATGGATAGGGTGAATAGGCAAGGTCTTTTCCCCAGGTTAGGGAAGTCCAAAACAAGACAGCATAGATTTAAGGTGAGAGGGAAAGATTTAAAAGGGATCTAAGGGCCAAATTTTTCATGCAGAGGTGGTGCATATATGGAAAAACTGCCAGAGGAAGTTGTGGAGGCTGGTACAATTAGAAGGCATCTGGATAGGTATATGAATAGGAGGTGATTCAAAGGATATGGGCCGAATGCTGGCAATTGGGTCTATATTAATTTAAGATATCTGGTTGGCATGGACGAGTTGGACCAAAGGGTCTGTTTCTGTGCTGGACATCTCTATGACTCTATGACACTACCCAGAGAGTGGTGACTCTGTGGAATTCATTACCACAAGAAGAGGTTGAGGCCAAAACACTGAATATTTTCAAGAAGGAGTTAGATATGTTTTAAAACTAAAAGGAATAGGGAGAAAGTGAGAATAGGGTACTGAGTTGGATAATCAGCCATGATCATATTAAATGGCACAGCAGGTTTGAATGGCCAAATAGCTTACTCCTGCTCCTATTTTCTATGTTTTTATAATGAGAAGACAACGTTCTTCTGATATGAATATAAACATGCAAGATTCATGGTACATGTTGAAATATCCCTTACTGTAAATATGACATAGTGAGAGTGTTGAATGAGATTTAATATTCCACCAATGTTAGAATACTTACAGACAACTAACCCATGTTTGCTGAACTGCTGATCCTACTTATTTTTTGTTTCTTTCTAATTCAGGAATTCTATAGTAATGAGAAAGAATATTTCAGGAAATAACATTTCACAAATGAGTGAAGAATACAGAGAGAAATATATACCCGTAAGTAACAGTATATGTCTGAACTGAATGACAGCACCATGTGAACTTCAGTGAGGAAGCGCATTCAGAGTTGACACCATCTGAGGCTAGTTGCATTAAGTGACTAACTAGCTACGTCATTCCTGCCAATAAAACCTGACGTCTTCAAGATAAAAATAAATTTAACAGAGCTTACTGAATGACGGACTTCTAAGTTTAAGGACAACATTACGCAAAAAATCCTAGAATCCTCTCAAAGAATTACTGCCAAGATGTGTTAATTCTGCTTCTTTAATTCATTTATGACCGCGCTTCTGAAAATGGGCCTCTGTGCAGCTGGTGATTAGTGGCATGCTTTCTCTGAAATCTATGCCTCTTTAATTTTTAGCAGTTAGCCTTGAACATCATTAGTGAGAGAGTTCTGCAGTCTTGGCATTGGAAACTGACATGTGTCATCAGCCCTACCTGTGGTAGCTGATGCTACTTAGCTTACAACTGAATTGCTGATGTCAATCAATTGCCGTCAGATGGCTGGAACAGAGTCAGTTTCCTCCTGTGAAGCACATGGCACCCATCAAGTACCTTCATCTGCAGACTCCTGCAACAGCTAGCTTCCCCCTGGTCTGCTACCTTACATACATAATGCGAAGTGATTCTGAAATTTGATTGACCCCATTTAATGTAGGATTAATTCATGGTCAATGATTAACAGAGGTCGAACACACATTTAGAAATAGCATGACTGAACTAAATAAACTTGGCAAATATTGAACAAAATTGATTTTACATCTGATCATGTTTTTAATTTTTCTGTGAACTTGCGAGCGAGCGTCTTCACATCTGTTTAGCAGAAAGGTTACAATTTCCGCATTATTTCCCGATTACGAACTATAGAAGAATCACAAAACTTTTAGTTTTTATTGCTACCTTATACAGAAGGTTTGCACATTTAAGACTTGATCTTCTGGTAAGTGCAAAACTAGTAGAATTTTCTGTGTCATTGAGGGCTGCAGACACTTTTGAGTTCTGCTATTGTCTCCGAGCACAAAATATCAAAACAGCAGGGGTTAAACGGATGGTGTGTCAACTTCAGATCCTGGAACCCTCAGAGCGCAAGCTGATCTGTTTGTTGAATTTCAGCCAGTTTAGCCCTGTGGTTTGATGTTTATACTCTAGAGGATGGAGACTAACTCAGTCTAATCCTTCACAACTAAACCGCTACGACCTTCCTTGACATGTTTCTCAAGTCTGTAACAGCCATCAGCCCTTTTCCCCAAGCTTCATATGAATCCTAAATCTCCAGAGGTAGAAAAAAATTTGACTAAAAGCTACTATTTCTGCCAAGCACATTTCTTAAACTGTTTTGATAGTCAAATATCTTAAGTGCGGAGACATGTTTTATTTTAGCTGCAAATTTTGTTTTGAACATTGAATGTTTTGTTTTAAACCTTCTTTACTTATCAGCACAGAGGCTACTGCTAATGCTTTTCTAGGTTGGGCCTCTGAATGAGTCAAAGCACCAACTGCTCAGCAGATTGTGGTTCCATTCTGCTGGGATTTGGTGGTCGCTAAAATCCCAACTGTGGTCCTTCTGCTGTGTCTCCAATTCTTTTCCCCAATAAGGAATTTTACTTACCACGGGAATGGCTTGTCCAAACGGATAATCTAAATATTATGTGCCTCGCGCAAAAGTTAACCATAAACACTATCAGATGGGCATGTTGTAGAATTCCTTATTGAGCCCAAACATAAAACAAGTTGAAGGCTTTATAGCAAGGCACTCTTCATTTGTTTTACAGGACTAATGTCACTAATAAGGCAAACAGCTTCAGGTACATAAGTGAAGCAGTTACAAAAGGTAGAATTCTCAAAGATGAGATGGAGGGAACTAGAATCCTCATTATCTGACAATACTCCAGACTTTGGGGTGAAACTAACATCAAGTCTGTTGTAGAATTAATTGTTGTCTATCTTGTGAACTCACTAAATCCCAATTTCAACCTAACTTCTTTCTAAAGAAGAACAGAAAAGGATTACAAAGCCACAAAGACAAGAACATGCAATCTTTACTCCAAATATCTTTGGGACACACTTAATGGCTTATTCGCCAAATTGTAAGTGCAATGCTGCACATCACGTAGCAATGTGTCATTGCTACCATAACAATAGACTGGAACGTCCTCATAAATAAAATAATAAATAACAGTTTCTGTTCTTCATCCTCATGTATCAGAGTCCATTCACATGCCTCTGAGTCATAAGTTCATAGATTCTTGTTCAGGATCCTGAGCTCAAAAGCAAGACTGACAAGTGGGTGGTGGCATAGTGATCATTTCACTGGGCTAGTAATTCAGAAATCAGGCTCATTCCCTAGTTCAAAGCTCATTATGGTCACTGAAGGAATATAAATACAATTTATTAATCTGGAATGTCAAAGGAGAAAGGATCTTGTGCCACAGTGTAGGAGTCCCAACCTCCGGCCAGGAAGGTCTGGGTTCAAGTCCTACCTGCCCCAGAAGTGTGTCAAAGCATGTTTTTAAAAAATATATATAACAAATACTGACACTCTGATGCGGGGCTGAGGAAATGCTTTATTTTCAAAAATGCTGTCTTTTGGGTAAGGTATTGGCACTTTCATGTGATCCTGAAAGATCCTCCAGCACCATTTGAAGATCAGATGAGGAGTTCTCGTAGAATCCTTAAAGTGTGGAAGCAGCCCATTTGACCCATCGAATCAGCACAGACCTTCTGAAGAGCATCTCCACAGATCAACCCCCTTAACCTATCCCTGTAACATTGCATTTCCCATGGCTAATCCATTTAGACTGCACATCCCTGGGCAATTTAACATGGCTAATCCACCTAATGGGCACATCTTTGGACTGTAAGAGGAAACCACAGCACCCAAAGAAAACACACACGGATGCAGGGAGAATGTGCAAACTCCATGTAGACAGTCACCTGAGACTGGAATCTAACCTGGGTCCCTCGTGCTGTGGAGCAGCAGTGTTAATCACTGAGCCAGCGTGTCACCTAATGGTTATTCCTCATTGTTGTTCCTTATGATTCTCGTCAATGATTATCCTTCAAGCAACGGCACTAAAGCAGATAATCTGGTTATTAGCACCCTGGTGTTTCAGAGACATTGTTCACTGCGTTATCACTTACATAACAAAAGAGACTACAATTTAAAATTACTTTAACAAGCACGCACACTCAAAACCAGCAATGCCAGAGGCTGTGCCAGAATTTGCTTGTTTTCGGAAAAAAATATGAACACGTCAATGCAAATCGAAACATCTCAAACTAGTGAATAAGGTATGTGAGAAAACCGACTGACATGATCACAAAATACTTCATGTAAATGATCATGTCGCTGCTGACAATATTTAACTTTTTGCGCTTTGTTACTAAACTCATTTTCTTGGCTTTCCCCTTTCACTGGATCAGTGCAACTTGCTCAAAATTAAAAGAAATTTTAAAAAGAGTCTAGTTTTCAGATATCACCCGTATTGGGTAACAGGATTTGAGAGAGTTTTTTTAATTCACTGACAGGATGAGAGGAGTCACTGGCCAGGCAGCATTTATTGTCCATCCCTAATTGCCCAGAGGGCAGTTAAGAGTAAACCACTTTGCTGTGGGTCTGGAGTCACATCTAGACCAGTCCTGATAAGGATGGCAGATTTCCTTCCCTAAAAGCCACTAGTGAACCAGATGGGTTTTTCCAGACAATCAGCAATGGATTCATGGTCATCATTACACTCTTAGGGCCAGATATTTGTGGAATTCAAATCTCACAATCTGCTGTGGTGGTGATTAGAACCTGGGTCTCCGGGATATTACCTGGATCTCTGGGTTAACAGTCTAGTGATAATACCACTAGGACATCAGCTCCACAGAGTAAACCTGTATTAGCTTTGAAAAGGATATCTCGAGCTTGTAAAAAGTGCTAAAGAAATGCAAGTTATACTCTTTCGCATCCGTGTGTATTTTGCCTTATGGTATTTATGGTGATCAATGAAAAGCAACGGATCAAATTAACTCATTAAACAAAAGTTCCAAGTGACAGCCTCTTAAATGGATGCTAACCCAATTTAAAACTTCAATGAAACCTTATCAAATGAAATCAAAATGTCGGTTGGAGGAGAGATGCTAGCCCCCTGCAGTGCCCACTACTTGAGGAAGGGGTTTTGCCTTTTCAACAACATTCCCAATTAGCACTCAAAGTGACCACACTTGTAAACATGCAAATATTAAACTGGCCCTTATGGTAACATCATTCAACCAGAGCTGTTCATTCACACTTTATAATTGCATGGGTTTCTTCCAGGTGCTCTGGTTTCCTCCCACAGTCCAATGACACGCAGGTTAGGTGGATTGGCCATGAGAAATTGTTCATAGTGTCCAGGGGTGTGCAGGCTGCGTGGATTAGTTGTTGGAAAAGCAAGGTTACAGGGATAGGGTAGGGGGAGTGGGTTTGGGCGGGATGGTCTTCAGAGGGTCGGGGTAGACTCAATTGGCTGAATGGCCCGCTTCCAAACTGCAGGGATTCTATGATTCTATGAATTGCTTTGAACTTCTGACTGAAACTCACGTGCATTATTTGGCCTGTTTAGAGTGTGAGGCCAGATGCTTTTAAATGAAATATAGCTAGTTCTGTCAATGCTTGAGTTTCTGCTTTGTGTGCAGATCTTCAGTGGAGTTTTGAGCTAAACAAAGTCAAAGTATATTTGAGAAAATGTTTCAAATTAATGAGACATTTCTTCCTTTTAAGAAAAGCTCTGTCTTTCTTTGCTTGACTAGAAAGAGCCACAAAACATTCATTAAATCACTGACTTATTTATAACTATTGTACTATTTCTAAAAATGCATACACGCTCTTAGTGGTTTTTGTATGCTATTTGCAGAAGACTTTCAGAATTGTCAGAATTAAATGCAGCCAGTTATCCTACTTTCGATGAATTGAGTTGACTAATATTTTTGATCGCAGGAACAATAGCACTGTGATCACGTTTGTGAATTAGTAATGATACAAAGGCATGAGTTTAAGTCTTACCTTGGCAGTTGGGGAATTTGCCGTCAGTTCATTAAATGATTCTGACGTTAAAAAGCTAATATCAATCAAGATAAGCATTGCCATACAAATCTGTCTAACTCATAAAATCTTTCAGTCTGGCCTACATGTGACTCCAGGCACTTAGCGATATGGCTGACTCTTAACTGTCCTCTGAAGTGGCTGAAACCTTTCAGTTGTCATGAAAATGGTTGAGCACTATCTTCTCAAGAGCAACTAGAGTTGTACAATGAATGCTATCCAGGCCAGCAGTGCCCACAGCTCATAAATGTATTATGAAGAAAGTGCATCTCATTGCTGACTGCAACTTAAAGTCAATTAAAATTTTAATCTTGCTGAGGTAATGTCTGCAATCTACAGGTGGCTGTAAAAGCTGTAAAGGTTCTGCTTCTCTCATCTCAAGCATTTGTCTTTCATTATTCAAAAACAACCTCAATTCATAAATAAATAGAAGAGTAAATAATGCAGAATAGAAGGCTTCCTGAAAGAACGATGCTTATCAAGATCCAATTTAAATGCTGAAATGGAGTTGATTCCTACCAATGTTTCTGTTAGACCATTCCATGCCAGAATAACCTTGAGTGTAAACAAAAATTAAAATTCTCCTACCCTTTGTTGGGTGGCAGTCTTAAATTTCTGTCATCCAGTTCCCAACTCTCTGAGCGGGAAATAATCTTTGCAGAGAAGCAGAGTTATTGTTTCAGATTGAGTAGGCTCTCCTCAGAAGTTTGGATGAAAGGTCACTTGATCTGAAACATTAACCATGGGCCAAATCTTACATTTCTTTGGTTAAGTCCGAGTCGTATTGAGATTTTGGGAGGGATTTCTGCCAAGAAGCCTACAATGGGTTTTATTGCTGGATCTTAATAAACTTACCTTATTAACCACCTACCCTGCCTCTATGGCATTCCTCATGTCCAATTCCAACCCCATCTTACCATGTGGCATTCCCAAATAACTCATTGTTCCACTGCTACTTGCCAAAAGAGCAGCTGCCCTTGTGCCCCTGACAGCTTTAAATGGCCACTGTGTACCCAGACAAGCACTGGCATTGTGTAGCCGCCCTGCTTGATGACAGACAGAGAAGGGGAAGATGCCACTGCAATGCTCTGATAGGAACCTGGAGATCCCTGGTTGAGGGCATGGTGCAGAAAGAACCATCCGTTTTCCCTGAGGATCAGAAGAGGGAGACGAAATCCCATCAGGTCCTGGCAATTCTGAGCTGAGGTTGCCAGGGTCAGTACTTTTACTACACTCCAGTTGAATAGCCAGCAGTGACATGAGGAGGTCAATGACCTTCTCCATTGCTCCAGGGTAAACAGCAGCCATCTTCTCTTTGCTATCCTACACTCACTCTATCTCTGCCAGTACACCCACACACCATCAAGACTCATATTCTCCCCCCTCACAGATACCATTACCCCCTTCATGGTTATATTACCCCCTTCCTCCACAGTATGCAGCCCCCAAAGCAAACAAATAATTCACTAAGTCTCTTTCTTGAAGTAGCAGGCAACCTTCCCCACAACCCCACAATCCCATTTCCCTTTATTTCCTGCCATACTGAATGTGATCCACCCCCTCGAGCAACCTAAACAGACGGTCCTGGATGGGTAGTGCCCAGACCCCTGACTGATGGCTATACTTGTCCCAACCGCATTAACACCCGTTCGCCCTTGTCTGGCACGACAGAGCCACAGGACCGACCGTGACCCACTCCCTGGGCTGCAGAGGCACAAGCCTCCGACCCAGAACACCCTGACCAGATGGCAAACCACAGCCTGGACTGCTATGGGAAACTGCCCTTCACATATTGCACTGGGACTCCCTGACTGATGCGTACCTCATAGACTTCAGTGAGGACTATTCTCCTGAGACTTTGAGACATGGCTCCTTGCTGACTGCACAAACACAGTGTGTTTGTTGTGTAATCTGCTGGCACATGATGCAGATGAGACGTTAATGTAGCACACAGCCATGAAGCAAGATATTTGACCTCTTGACTGAGAACTGCTGAGCATACTGTCCCATTGGGTGACTGCACTAAAAGGTATGGCAAGACAGGTATTCTATGAGCATCCAAATAGGCATTAAGCGAATGAATGCTAAGAGATCAAGCGAGCAGCCTAGAGATTCAGCCAAGTTCTGTTCTTTAGCTGTCACTGTTAATTCGACCCTAGATGCCAGTGTGCCCTGAAATACGGGTCTGTGCTTCCTGAGTGCCCTGCAGTGTATCAGAGGGGTGCCATGGTGGTTGTGATGGGTTAGCAAATGAGAGGTGCCAATGTCTATGGATGAGGGATGGGTGCAACTAGTGCCCATGGATCATGACCTGAACTGCACTTTGTTGGCACTCAACATAAAGGCTGTTTGGAGCAAGTAGCCACTTTGGTTTCCATGTTGAGTTTTCTTGACATCTAGATTGCTTGATTTTTTTTAAATTCAGTCTATTTTTGTAATCAACCTGTTCAGTGATGTTATTACACACCTCTGGAGTAGGTGAGACTTGAACCCAGGCCAGGGGTAACGACCCTACCACTACTCCACAAGAGAGCCTTGGATTGCCTGATATTGGTTCTTTTCGTTTAACGCAATTTTCTAACCATCCTGTTCAGAGATGGTATTACATACCTATGGAGCAGATGGGACTTGTGCCTAGGGCTCCCACTCTAGGGGTAGGGACATTACTACTGTGCTGCAAGAGGACCCTAGATTGCCTGATAAGAGAGAAAGCTGAATATTAATCAGCTGTGTTGAGCCATTAACAAGGCATTTAGCAAGCAATAATTCCCACTTAAATGACAACGCACTGCTGCCTGGCAAGAAAGATAGAACGAGGTACTCCTGACATTGAGAAGGGTCTCTCTGGACTTCTCACCCATAGCCCATGCCATTCAGATTCTGCCCATGTTTCTCTTCACAGATACACTTGACCTGCTGTTTCCCAACAGATTTTGTTTTTTTTGCTTCAGATGCCCCCTATCTGCAGAATTTTGCTTTGGAAATAATTTCTGCCTGATAAAAGGACCCTGGTTTTTCATACCTAAAACCTCTTACTTTTTTACACCCCATTCAGCTCGAGTACCATTTACCCATTTCACCTTTCCTCCCTTGCTATTAGCTCCTGATTTTTCAAGCCTTGGCGTTTAAAGTGCTTATCCTTATGTTTAAATCCCACCAAGGACTTGCCTCTCCCTATTTCACAAACCTCCCCTAGGACCCCAGTCCTTTCCCCAAACCTTCAGTTCTTCAGGCTCTGGGCTTTTAAATCCACTCTGTCTTTGCCCCATCTTTGGCTGTGGTGCATTCTGTTCTGCCCTTACTCCAGGCTCTGGAATAAATACCTCCCTGAATTCTTCCACTCTCAACCTGTTTTGGAGCTCTGTTCAGTGCCCACTTCTTTGACCCGGCTTCATTGGTGTGCCATTCGTAATTTTCCATGGATTAAGATTTTGCATGGAAACATTGGGCTATTTTATGTTAAAAGTGTCATGTTTGCGCATATTGTTTTTGTGGTATGTGTTAATTGAATCTCTCTCACACTGTTTCCATGATTTTATTGCCTGTCTTAAAGTTTCCAAAGCTGGATGCAATATTCTAACAGTGGCTTAATTCTGTTAAACACTACATTGCAATTGTAACATGGCTGCAACAACTCAAATTGGAAGTCCTTTCTGATCCAGACTCACCACTTCCTCATTATCAGGTTTATAGAGATTGGTGGCTACAACTACATTGGCACTTAATGTAAGCGAAGAATTTCTGAACTGCTGCCACAAAACATGGCCAATTCATGTTCTGTTTTGTGGTCTTATTTATTACTCAGTTGATCAATTGAAATATGTATGCCTTGTAGTTTGAAACTGCTCTTCCCAGATCTAAAATTCCATTGGCTGATTGGCTTATGGTCCATGATTCTCTGAGTTCCTACCACCT
The DNA here is from genome assembly GCA_024137785.1 of Ginglymostoma cirratum. NCBI lineage: Eukaryota > Metazoa > Chordata > Chondrichthyes > Orectolobiformes > Ginglymostomatidae > Ginglymostoma > Ginglymostoma cirratum. The sequence continues at coordinate 6,944,336 of JAHRHZ010000091.1, read as the reverse complement.
TTCATTCAGTAATATCATCAGCGCAATTGTGTAGGTACATCTGGAGATGATGGGATTGGGCATGAGTTTGGGGCTCAGTTGTGGTAACGTCCTTGGTCAAATACCAAGCTTACATGGAAAATAGAAAATGGGTCCGAAGACAAAAAATTACCAGATCCAGCAAGGAGGAAAAAGAAGAAGACATGAATGCTGAGAACTTGGAGAAAAGGAGGAAACAAGAATTCCTATTATTAGAAAATAGAAAAAGGAAACTGTACATTTAGAAATTCTTGAAAATATACAAGTAAGTCAAAATGGTAAACAGTGTAAATGCTGTGTTGTTTTGATTTGGTCCTTTACTTGGACTGAAATGAGAGAAGAACTGTTTTAAAACAATGATTGCTGCATGGTTTGAAACTGGATGCTCATTGTAAATGTTGTTTGCACAGCTGGGATTTACAGCAGTGGCTGCAGATGAACTAGATCCAAAGGGTTGTATACAAATGGAGATTTGGTTGGTGAAAAGTAACAGATTGGTGTGTGGGCTGCAACCCATTACCAACGACAAAGGTCTTCTCCTTGCCAACAATTATGTGATTGGTTCTCAGGTAGCTGAACAGCTTGGGGCTGTGAACAAGATACAGTGTAGCCTTCACACACTGCCAGCAAATGAGCTCTCTTTCTCTATTTTTGTGCAGTAAGCCAATTTCAGCCTGAAGGGAAAAAACAGTTTGTCTTCCCTTCAACAGTTGTTTTAAGCTGTGAGTTTGAATTTATAAACCATACACCTTGTAACAGTGAGCTATCCACCTTGTGCCACATACAAACTATCAGAAGCATGTGGAGAAGGATGACTGATAAGCCATGTTCTGATCATCACAAGGGTCCAGATCCAGTGAACAAAGATCACTGAACTGCCTTCTTAATTTTCCTTGCATTTGTAACTTATTTTTCACAATGTTTTTCCTGTCTGGGAATGTGTAAGTGTGTTCGAGAAGTTTATAAAAGGATTTTAGTTTTAATTAGTAGGGTTATATGCTGATGGCTCATAACTGTTTACTTGTAGCTGAAGTCCAAACACTTGTAATAAGTAATAGTTTTTGTTAAGTACAGAAATCAGGTCCATGCTTCTGTCAACCTAGGTCTGGAAGACAATTAAATTGTGTAATTTTTCTGTTGTGTTTAAAAGCTGTAACTTTTATGACAACTCCATGAGTAGGAGTTCTTGATTTCCAGCACGCTAGCCTTGTGAGTTGAGATGTTAGTAAAAACATGTTAACGTTTCAGGTGTAGACTCATCATTAAAACTGCTAAAGCACTTTGCAACGTAAAGCAAGAGGTACTTGAGCAGGGGCCAGGGCTGCACTGTTAGTGAACCATGACTGCTTGGAGTTAAGTGAAACCTGTCACTTAAATGATTGACTAGATTCTTTCTGGACATCTTTTGTAAAACAATGCACAGATATTCACAGAGCAGGCCAAGCAGCATCAGAGGAGCAAGAAAGCTGACATTTCGGGCCTAGACCCTTCTTCAGAAAAGACGGGTCTAGGCCTGAAACGTCTGCTTTCCTGCTCCTATGATGCTGCTTGGCCTGCTGCATTCATCCAGCTCCACACCTTGTTATCTCAGATTCTCCAGCATCAGCAGCGCCTACTATCACAGGTATTCACAGCTGTGACATTACCGAGGAGTTCTTGAGATAATGTTACAAAGTTAAACCAAAGGTAAATCAAGAAAAATCATGTGTTAACAAGAGAACTCAAAGTATTAAAATTGGAAGTAAAGTGGAAATCTTAATATTTGAAAGAAAAGTGTCTTTTTTATGCCCGACATTGCAGCCGCTTTTATGGAAAGTTCAATTTTTTGGAAAATACTTTAACGGATTGGAAGACAAAAAGATCTCATACAAACACAAGAATGTATTAAAGGTGGAAATGATGAATGATTTGAATTAGATGATCTTGGAAGCAATTAGAGTCATACAGTCATAGAGATATACAGCACGGGAACAGACCCTTTGGTCAACTCATCCATGTTGACTAGATATCCTAAATTAATCTAATTCTATTTGCTGGTATTTGGTCCAATTCCCTCTGAACCTTCCTATTCATGCACCCATCAGATGATTTTTAAATGTTGTAATTGTATCAGCCTCCACCACTTCCTCTGGCAGTTCATTCCATAAAATTGCCCCTTTGGTCACTTTTGAATCTTTCTCCTGTCACCTTAAACTTCTGCCCTCTAGTTTTGGACTCCCCTACCCTGGAGAAAAGAGCTTGACTTTTCACCCTATCTAATTGTTGCATTTGATGACATTTTTCCCCTAGATCATGCAGAATTTCCAATCATTTTCAAAAGAAATTCCCCCGTTGTAATTATTAATCCCAATGTTTGGAAATTGAAAGAGCAGATGGATTTGTAGCAGGAGTACCCTGGTGAGTCCTTCTGTCATTCCACATGGTCCAGACGAAGTGGTGGAAGCAGACCCCTGTAGTATGGAAAGGAAAAATGTGCCAGTGCAGGCAATAGAGGGCCAAAGGGCCTGTTCCCGTGCTGTATTTTCTTTGTTCTTTGTACCCTGAGAGTATTTCCCCACTTTATAAATTCTCCGATCAATAGAAACAGTCTCTGAGTTTCTTTTAATCTTGTATGTCTCAATCAGATTGCTTTTCATTCTTCTAAACTCCAGACAATATTGGCCCTACATACTCAGTCCCTCATCGCAGGACAACTGCTCATCTCAGGGCCCGATGTGGTGAACCTTTGCTGTACTGTCTCCAATGCAAGTATATTCTTCCTTAAATATGGAAACCAAAACTGCGCACACTATTCAGGGCATAGGCTTGTCAAAGTGTCCAATTGCAGCAAGATTTTTCTATTCCTTTTCACCACCCCTCTTGGAATAAAGACCAACATGCTTCCCAAATTGCATCCTAAATTTCTTCATTCCAATATGAGCACACCAGGTGTCTCTAAACATTGGCATTTATAAATGTTACACCTTTAAAAAATACTTGCTTTTCCGTTCTTGCAACCAATGTTTAACATTTCACATCACTTTAGATGCAACACTGAGTACAGAGAATTAAGAGCAGACAAACGGGTCATCTGGAAGAAGAGAAGGGCAGCTATCCCCAGCATCTTGGCCACTATTTATCTCCCAGTCAGCATCACAAAAATAAATTGGCAGTGTGGGAAAGTGTGAGGTTGTGCATTTTGATAGAAAGAATAGTGGCACGGACTATTTTTGAAAAGGGGAAAGGCTTCAGAAATTTGAAGCACAAAGGGACTTGGGAATCCTAGTTCAGAATCCTCTTAATGTTAAGATACAGGTTCAGTTGGCAGTTAGGAAAGCAAATACAGTGTTAGCACTCATTTCAAGAGGGCTAGAATACGAGAGCAGAGATGTACTGCTGAGGTTTGGTCAAACCTAAGGCTCTGGTCAAACTACATTAGGAACATTGTGAGCAGTTTTGAGTGTTGTATTTAAGGAAGGATGTGCTGGTTTCAGAGGGAATTCAAAGGAGGTTTAAAAGAATGATCCCAGGGATAAAGACCTTGTCATACGAGGAGTGATTGAGGACTCTGGGCCTGTACCCGATGGAGATTAGAAAGATGAGGAGGCATCTCATTGAAATATATAGAATACCGAGAGGCCTGGATAGAGTGAACATGAAGATGATGTTTCCAGTAGTAGGAGGCCCTAAGAGCAGAAGTCCCTTCAAAATGAAGGGACAACACTTTAGAACTGAGGTGAGGAGGAATTTCTTCAGCCTGAGGGTGATGAATCTGTGGAACTTATCGCCACAGAGGGCTGTGGAGGCCAAGTCATTAAGTGCATTTAAGCCAGAGATAGATAGCTTCTTGATTAGTAAGGGGATCAACAGTTATGGGGAAAATGCAGGAGAATGAGGTTGAGAAACATATCAGCCATGATCAAATGGTGGAGCAGACATGATGGGATGAATAGCCTAATTCTGCTCCTATATCTTTTGGTCTTATGGTTTGATGGATTAGCTCTTCATTTATCAGCCCATTGTTTGTGGGACTGTGAAAATTGGTTGTTGCATTTCTGACAACATTGACTTCACTTCAAAATTACTTTGCAGGATGTGAAACATTTTAATATCTCTGATGGTAATGAATGCTACTTTTTTAAAAATTGATTCATGGGAAATGGACATGGTATGTGAATTGTGCGTATAATTTATTACCCATGCCTTGAGAAGATGGTGATGAGCTGACTTTTCAAAATGTCCATATAGTGTTTTTCTTCTTTGTTTTAGACTGCCTAGGAATGTAACTAAGAGACGTGCTATGACATTTCAGAGTGCAGTTGAAAGTCCAGCACATTGCTATGGGTCTCGAGTCACGTGTAGGCTAGAACAGGTACAAACAGCGGTTTTTCCTTCCCAGCAAACCAGATGTATTTTATTGACAATCAACAATGATTTCTTGGTCATCATTCGATTTTAATTCCAAATTTTTATTCAATTCAAATTTCACCATACCTGCCATGGTGGGATCTGAACCCCAGTACGTTACCTGAGCCTCTGGATTGTTAGTCCTACATGACATTGCCTCTCCATACAAATAAATTACGTGATATTATGTAAATATACTATATAAAGTCGTTTGCTCACCTGCTCTTTGTGTTAGCAAATTTCACAATTTAACCACGATTTTGACAAGGACTTTCTCTTGAATCCTTTATTGGATGATTTACTGGTGGTCTTATATTTATGACTCCCATATCTGGACTCTTACAACGGCAGAAAATTTACTTTAGGTCCACTTGTCAACCACTTCATAATTTGAAGGATCTCCAATGCACCAACCCGCAGTCTTCACTTTCTTTTTTCTGGTGATAGCTATTGATGTATTAGCAAAAATCCCAGAGTAGACTGTTCTTCCACTTCTGTCAGCAGTTTGTTCATTTAGTGAGAAAAACAATACCTGTATATTTATTTGAATCCTTGTCTTTCTTACTTTCTTGTATCAATCTCTCAACTATTAACCAAGATTTTCAGTAAAACTTTAAGAATTTGCTTTGATGGTGGGGGCAATGCCCACTTGGAATGCATTGTAAAACTGATTGTGCTCAGAATACCACGCGCAAATGATTTCTGGATGTGCACTGATGGAGGCCAAGATTCCCTATTTGCAGCATGAACTGGTACAATTATCACTTCAGATCACAGACGTCTGCACATCAGTGTAGTATTGTGAGACAACTAATTTGTTAGAGACATTGTTATTTCAGATGAGATATTCAACCAAGTTCCTGGCCTCCCAGATAGACATAACTAATCCTAGAGCACTCTAAAGAAATATATAATTTTTCAGAATCAAAATCAGATAACCTGATAATGATCACAGTGCTGTTTGTGGAATTTCATTGATCAGAGATTAGCTGTCATGTCAGCATCAACAGTAACTATGCTTTGAACGAATTTCATTCACCGTAAAGATGTTTGAGAGGTCCTGAGGTTATAAAAGGTGCTATTTAAATGCAAGATCTTACATTATTCTTTCTTTCATGTTTATCCCAGTGACCTCCAATACTGTTTTCACATTTGTCCAGCTCTACTTCGGTGCTCAATTGCTTTTGTTCCATCGATTGTTTTCCTTTGCTGGAAGCCTGTGTAACATGCAGACCAGGCTTGGGTCTTATTCATTTTAAGCTTGTTCATTAGTTCCCAAGTTAATCCAAATAATTTAATCTGTTTAGATCCACATTCTTTATGCCTTTCAATACCTTATAAACTGTGGATGACGTCCTCCTCAATAGTCTCTCATTCAACATTTTGGATTGTTAGTCCTACATGACATTGCCTCTCCATACAAATAAACTACATGATATTATGTAAATATACTATATAAAGTCATTTGCTCACCTACTCTTTGTGCTGGCAAATTCCGCAACTTAACCATGATTTTGTTAAAAACTTTCTCGTGAATCCTTTATTGGATGTATTAGTGGATGTACTAGTCTCTCTCCATAAGTCAATTTCTTAAAAAAACAAACACACATGTTTGTTGACCACCTCTGAAATGTCTTCAATGCACCATTGTTTTTCTGGATGAGCCACTCAAAACTGCACAATCTGTTCAAAATCTCACCCAACCACTAAACTCTACCCCAGTACAATAACTCACAGTCTACCGTGCTTTTCATTTTTTTTATATTTTGGGGTCTACCAACGCCAAACTAACAGAAATTTCTTAAGGAAAAAATCAATATCACTCATAAATATTTTGCCATTTTGCCATTTTTTCTCTTGTTAATGGGCAGCCCTTTATCATACACGTCTCTTGTTCCCTCTGTTCTGATGCAGAATACCTAATATTCAATATGGATAATTTGTCTTTCAATTTTTAGTTACCTTGTCAGTTGGTTCAAATCTCTTTGAATCCTTTTAATTTGTCATATCACCACATAACTTGGGACCTTAGCCAAATTATTAAAGGGGAGGCAATGGCCTGTTAACCCAGAGATGCAGGTATTGTTTTGGGGACTTAGACTCAAATGGTAGATGGTAGAATTTGAATTTTTTTTTTTAATTGAAATTTAGTGTCGAATGATAACCGTGAATCCATTGTCAATTGTCAGAAAAACCAGTCTGGTTCACTAATATCCTTTACGGAAAGAAATCGCCATCCTTCCCTGGTCTGGCCTACATGTGATTCCAGACTCATAGCAATGTGGTTGACTCTTAACTGCTCTCTGGACACTTAGAGTTGGATAATAAATGCTGGCCTAGCCAGTGACACCCTCATCTCATAAATGAATTTGGTAGTGCAGAACTTGAGTATTGTTAAAGAAAAGACACATTTCGTTGAAGTGTGCACTCATCAGGACATTCTACAAGAATACAAATCCAAGGGGAAAACCAACATTTGTATTGCAATGTGAGGAGAGTGTTGATTAGTCGGCAAGTAGACTTTGAATGGTAGAGGCGTTGTCATGGAGAATATATCCATTAAAGCTGATTGACAATTAATTGCCTGATTTTGTTTAAATTTTGTACCAGGATATCTCCCACTCCATCAGGAAGTTCATTCCACACATGAATCGCCCTCTGTGTAAAAACTTTGCCATTACGTCTTTGTTAAAACATTTCTCCACTCACCTTAATCATATGCCCCCTAGTCTTGAAATCCCCCATCCTAAGGAAAAGACAACTACTAGTAACCCTATCTATACCCTTCATGATTATATAGACTTCTATAAAATCACCTTTCAACCCCCTGCACTCCAGTAAAGTCCCCACCTATCCAACCTTTCTTTATAATTCAAACTTTCCATACCTAACAACAACCTGGTAAATCTTTTCTGCACCCTCTCTAGCTTAATAATATCATTGCTGTAACTGGGCGACCAGAACTGGACACAATATTCCAGAAGAGGCCTCAACAATCTTAGATATCTCAGCTTATCCTTATCCTCTAGTGTGGACAATCTGCCTTAATTTGTTTAGAATTAAATCACTGACATGGTCTTTGGGAAACAAGAATCAATAACAATGCTGATCCATTGGGGCAACCAAGGAGACTTCAGACAATCTGCACAACTTGTTTTGAAGTTTCTTTTCCTTGCAGTGATTGCTGCATTTTAACTTCCTTGAAGGGGGATAATAGATAAAGGTATTTTTACCAAGTACTGGGAAAACTCTACAAATTTCCCTTCTCAGCCAACATCTGCAAACCATCATATTAGAACTGATAGAGTTTAAGCCTTGTGTGTTGCTATGTGTTTTGAATAGATCAAACATCTAGGTAAATGAATATGCTTTAAAGGAAAAAGAAGTGAACACAGAACATTTTGTCACATTTAAACTGTTTAACTTAAGTGGCAGATCTGTCTTCAAAATGAATCTGTTCAAACCTAACAAAACAGTAATGGCTTGTTGGAGCACTTGAGGAAAGTTGAAGGACTTTGTTAAATATGTCAGAATTACAAACTTAGCTATCCACTGAATCCACACAACCATATAAGGGAAACATAAAGGTATCAGTCTGTGTTTCAATGATAAACACTCTCTGTGTGATGCTGCTAAAATTACACTCTCCGGATGCCAATCAATAATTTAAGAGAAAGACATGCATGTACACTTTTCCTTTCATAGCCTCAGGTTGTCCCAAAGCACTTTACAGTCAATGAAATATTTTTGAGGTAGTTCTCAGGGCCTACTTTGCCCATACTCCTCAATATTTTTATATTCCTTGATGAACAAATCTCACTTCCATAAAAACGTCTCAAATCTATTAATATCTCCAGCTATCCTGTTCCTCATTTCCATTTTAAACTTTAGTCTACATATCTCCCAAAGTACTTGTAATTGGAGGAAATTAACCAAACTCCTAGGGTGTTCTGACCACTGCATTACATACAAAATCTATATTCTTTCCTTCTAACTATCCTCACACTTTATATTTTCTAAATGTCATTTCACCACAGCCACCATATAATGCAGCTGCATATCTATTCCTTCCTTTAAATGTATCTCTGAATTAATCGTTCTTTTGTAGCTAAGTTTTTAGCCCATTGTGCAATATGTTAATCCTTCACAGGAAATTTTGCAAGCTTACCGTCATTTTCCCTAATAGTAGGAACTGCAGATGCTGGAGAATCTGAGATAACAAGGTATAAAGCTGGATGAACACAGCAGGCCAAGCAGCATCAGAGGAGCAGGAAAGCTGATGTTTCGGGCCTAGACCAAGCATCCAGCTCTACACCTTGTTATCTCAGTTATTTTCCCTGCCAGTTGTGTGAATGGTTTTTAAGCAGAGCAGTGAAATGGAAAAGGGCTCAGTAAGAATTCTTGTACAGGATTTACTTTGGAGCAGGAGCAACATGAATGCTTTCCCAACCCCTTGAGCAAATCAACATGTTACCAAATGTGTGAATCACAAAAGTGTTTTGGTAAAGCAGAAAGCCATTCAGCCCATCATGTCTTCTCTAGTTCTCCAAATCAGCATTTTCACTTCTTGTCGTTCTGCTGTCTTTTACCCATAACATTGCATGTTGTTTCCATTCAAAAAAAATCATCCAATGCTTTTAAGAATGCCTCAAAGGTCACAAGCACACAGTGCTGTTATGGCATTTACAGCTCTTAATTCCAAAATGTGTTTTAATAACAACCAAAAATGGCTGCAGATGTAAACTAAATGGCTTTCTAGAAACAGAGGTGGATGGAATATAACACCTATAGTGTCAAAGATGCTTCAAATTGAAGGAATGTGATTTTTTGTAAATACAAAAATAATAATACTCTGCTCAACACGAAATTCCCTGTGGATTATGTCCTACATTGAAGACACATTTGCGTTTTTCTTTTGAGGAATAGACAAGAACATGGCTGACAAAGTCAGTTTCAACTCTACTAGAGCAGACCAGCGGGGCTGAGAACCTAGGCTGGGGTTAAATGCTAATGTGTTTTAAAGGTTTCAGTTGACAATGTGTATCCCACTCACCATAAGAACATCTTCTCTCATTTTCAGTGATACAAATCACTCTAAAAATGAACTAGGACAACAGAACTTCCACCAGCCCAAAATCCAAGAAACTTGAAGATCATCAGTTTAATTTCCAACATCAACACAATCCAATAATGGCCAGAACCATTATAAATCATCTTATCTGTCTTTCATGAACAGTTTGGAGACTGATCCATATAACCTTTCTTTTACTTTTAACTTTTTCATCTCACCTCTTATTTTAACCTGTGTGTGTCCATTGTGTTAGTATTTCTTTCTGTATATGATAATTAATAACCATTTCATTTATTCAGAAAAACATGGTTAAATTGGCTTCTTTCAACACATTTGTTCATTTGAGTCCTCTTGCAAACAACTGAGGGGGTGAGTGAATAAAGAAAGGGAGCCGGTTCATCCCTCCTCACCTGGGAGGGTTACAGTTTGGAATATCCCATCTGGAACTGCAACACATTGGGGAACCTCGTCTTGTCATTAAACGAAACCTCTCCCTCTTCTAGATACGTAATTATGAATCTCATGCCCCACAATTTCTCCGATTCTCCTTCTTTCCCAATTAGTCATCCATCCCACACCAACCTCCAACCCATCCCTTTCTCTCAGCTGTTAGGCAGAGGAAAGACTCTGACAAGCTGTCAATTCTGGATCTCAGAGGATTGTAGAGCAGGAAAAGGTACAGACAGGAGAGGCAAAGCCATTGAAGGGTTAGTGAATGCGTAGTCACTGTCACCCTGCGATAGACATTCCCCTTAATGATGGATTATCAAGAATCTGGAACATTGAATATCCGATATTTTGTCAATGGATGCTGTCTGGCCTGCTGAGTATCTGTGTGTTCCTGATTATTTTGGATTCTAATCATCATGGAAACGACAATCCCTTGTGGCTGGTTGAAATGTAAACAACATATGAATTGCACGTGGTCATTCAAAGCACCTATAATTAGATCTACAAGAATTACTGGAGCTTTAGCCAAATCCCACTATCTCCAGCAACCCACGCAGATCCCAAGGAAACATTTTGATGTATTTTTCATCCCAGCTATTTTGAATATTAGCCACATATTTCAATATAAGACGCAGGACGAGATTTTTCTCCATCAGAACCACGACTGGTCTCGGTATGTTTAGATTAAGTGGGATTAACGTTTCCTCTCTTGACTCAATTCAGTAACCAGTTGATAAAAGCACATGTGCACATATAAAAGAATTTTGGCATTTAGGCCAAAGAGATCATGGCAAGAGATCATTCAGCCCATTTTGTCTGATGTGGTGTTAACTCTTCAACTCATAAAAAGTGCCCACTCCTAGTTCCCTCTTTTAGTTGACATCCTGACTTATATTAATAAAAGCAAAATACTGCAGATGTTGGAAAGCTGAAGCAAACATAGAGAATGCTGGAGGAACTCAGCAACTGAGTTCTTAGATTGTCTACAGTTTGGAAACACGCCATTTGACCCAATGAGTCCACAACAACCCTCCAAAGACCCATCCCCGTAACCCTGTATTTCCCATGGCTAACACGCCTAACCTACACATCCCTGCACATTATGGGCAATTTAGCATGGCCAATCCACTTAACTTATACATCTTTCAACTGTGGGAGGGAAACAGCAGCACATGGTGGAAACCCACACAGATAGTCGCCTGAGGCTGGAATTAAACCCAGGACCCTGGTGCTGTGAAGTAGCAGGGCTAACAAATGAGCCATCGTGCCACCCTGAAACTCATGGCTACCCCACCTAACCCTGCACATGCCTAAACACTATGGGGCAATTTAGCATGGCCAAACCACCAAACCTACACATCTTTGGGCTGTGGGAGGAAACCAGATCATCTAGTAGAAATCCATGCTGGCACGGGGAGAACGCACAAGCTCCAGACAGACAGTGGCCCAAGGGTGGAATCAAACCCAGGTTCCTGGCACTGAGCCACCATGCCACCCTCTGAAAAAGAATTGAAACGTTAACTCTCTAGTTCCTCAGATGCTGCCGGACTTCCCCATGATATATTTCCTTCTCAAATCCATCCACCTCCCTTTCTCAGTGAAATTATGAACTCTGACTCAAAAGTCTCTTGTTATAAAATGTTCCTTTTACAAGTGGTTGTCTATGGGGCAAAAAAGAAACTTCTAATTTCTTCCTTTGTTCTTCTAATGACGTTTCTGTGTCTCTTCCCCCATAATAAGCTAATTTGTTCACAACGGCATTGATTTTGCACTTTTAGGATCTGAAAGGCAGGAGCAGATTTGTGAAGCCACTGGGGTCCATTTACCTGCAGACACATGCAGAATCATAAAAACACAAAATAGCGCAACACCAAAGATAATTATGTGCCTCATCAGACATGTAGATGCTCTGTTGAAGATCAATTCATTTTGTACCCCTCTCCTGATCTTACCCCATATTCTGGCAACAATTTCTCCTTCGAGAGGGGAGGCAATGGCCTGGTGGTATTATCCCTACACTATTAATCTAGGGGCCACAGTAATGATCTTGGGGACTTGGGTTCAATTCTGCCATGGCAGATGGAGGGATTTGGATTCGACTAAAAATCTGGAATTAAGAGTCTAATGATGTCAACATCATTGTTGATTGTCAGGAAAATCCCATCTGGTTCACTAATGTCATCTAGGTAGTCTGATCTACATGTGACTCCAGATCCAGAGCAATATGGTTGACCCTTAACTGTCCTCTGGGTAATTAGACCTGAACAATAAACATTGGCCTTGTCGGTGAAGCCCAAATCCCATGAATGAACAAAAAGAAAGTGCTTCTCCAAATATGAACCAGACATTGGACGAATATCTTTTTCCCTTGTCGCCTCTGCTATTTCTGCCATTCACCTCAAACCCATTCCCTCCTGCTATTGAACTTCCAGACACTGAAAACAGAAATTTACATGCCTAATGTAGCTTCAATGTGTCCTTAAGTCTCTAACTTTAAAAAGCTTCCCTCTCTGCAGAAAATGGACAAAGACCTTCCAAATGACCTGAAAGCAAGTTTCCTTTGTTTTGCCATCCCGTGAATTTCTTGGGAAGATATTCAGTCAAAAGAATGCAAAATCAGAATGGCATGCACTGTTTCATTTCTGTTGGTGCATATGTGCAAGGTAGCATTATGTGGACAAAGCGCACAATGCAATTTTCAAAACACTACAACCATTCCATTGGGAGATAGCAGGAACTGCAGATGCCGGACAATCTGAGATAACAAGCTGTTGAGCTGGATGAACACAGCAGGCCAAGCAGCATCAGAGGAGCAGGAAGGCTCTGATGCTGCTTGGCCTGCTGTGTTCATCCAGCTCTACACCTTGTTATCTCAACCATTCCATTGACTTCAGCCTTTGCACCTCCTGAGTTAAGGGGAGTTCTGTCACTTACAAAATGATGAATCTCAAGGACAGACAGAGACCCAATACAGTTGGAGACGTTCTCCCTTCAACACCTTCACTTTTTAGACCGCCATCTCAGAATGTCAGAGCCATGATATTCATTATCAAACATGTACAGTTGGTCAAAATAATATTACTGAACAGTGCGAGACATTGTTGCCTTCCCAGAATTCTGACCAGAAATTATTTCATTGTTAATTAAACATCTATTTCTATTTTACAGATAAACCTTTCAGCTTTGGACATTTTGAATGTTATTTAAATAAGTCTGTTTGGTTTTGCCAAGTTGCTGCTTAATGTTAAATGGTCCTGATATTTTTAAATAATTTCTCATTTGTATATTTCCATTCTTGTGTCATCTTTTGTACATTATTTTTCTTCTTTTTGGAATCCTTATTTGTTTTCCCATTATTGTAGATACCGCGAAAGCAGAGTAACCATAGTCAAAGCTAGCTAAAAGTTCAAAAAGTCAGTGTTATTTGTGCCAAATCTGACTATAAAATAACATAACAGTTCAAAACTATTGTCATAGCAGTTATTCTCAAATAGAAATCTTGCCAATATAATGTAATTGTGCTGTTAAAGTGCAAATATTGATATTTGACATGGTTGAAACTCTGAATGTTTGGTTTAAAAAAAGGTCCAACAACAACAACTTGCATTAATATGACACCTTTGATGCTGAAAATTCCTAAAGTGCTTCATGGGGCACAAGCAGACAATACCGGATGCTTAAAAAAAAGGCACTGGCCTAGAACGTAATCAGTCATGAGTTTTGAAGGAGAAAAAGGAGGTGGAGAGACAAAGAGGTAGACAGAAAGAAGTCTAGAATATGAGCCCTACATAGCAGAGGGGCAAAAGCACAGCCATCAGTGGTTCATGTAGGGAATGGAAGGATAAAATGGATCAGAATCAGGAATGTGTGGATCTCCACGGGTTTTGAAGGGTTGGCGGAATCGACTGAGATGGCAAGTTGTGAAGCCAGGAAGAGTTTTTAACGTGAAGAACGGAATTTTAACGTAGTGGCATTGGAAGATTGGAAGATCATGGCAGTCAGCAAGGTTGGGTGTGTTGGATGAGTCGGATTTGTGTGGATTAGATGTTACAGAAGTGTGGATGAGTTGAACTATTTTGAAAGTAAAGGATGGAAGGTGAATGATGGATGTGTGCCAGAGCTGCAACCTAGCTGATTGGCATTGACTTTTTAGGATTTGCTTAAAACAAAGTGAGTAAATGAAAACAATCAAAAAGTGTTATTGATGTGTAATTAGTGCATTTCAACAGCAACATCTCTAATTAACAATAGTTAATTAGATTATCAAATAAAGCCCCAATGCAAGAAATTATCTCAAATCGTTTCAGCAAATGGAAGTATTTCTTTCCAAGTTCAACCTATCCCAAAGTACATCACAAGCAACAAAAGAAGTGAATTTGCTGTTGTTTTGTGATAAAACTTTACAAACTATGTGAGTGCACTAACTTTACTCCCTGCAAAATAACAGGTTTGAAGGTTGATGCAAATATTTACGTCACAAAATGAATGATATTACCCCACCAAGAGATCATGGGGTTATATTTCATCGATACTGAGAAGGTTATTTTGTTAGACATCAGATTTAGCTTTACAATGTTGCAAATATTTACTCAGAAGCTGAAAAAATAGCCAATGCCTTACAGTGCTGTAGTTGCTGTCAAGCTTGCTTTGAAAGGCATGGAATTGTATTTTTGGTGCAGGAAGTTGTAGTTCTCATCACATCGTGTCAACTACAGTTGCTAGAAGACGTTAGCATCTTCTATTAAGATATGGTGGCCCTCCAGGACTCAACAGCTAGATTAACCATCATTTGGGCAAGTGTAAAGTAATTAAGGAGAGGCAACAAAAAATTGTTAAAGGCAAATGGTGTTTAACCATTGTTTTTTAATGAGATGACAGAGAGGATTGATGAAATAAGGTGCTATTTAATAGGCTTGTCTGTGAAATAGACCAGGGACAGTAGCAGTGGAGATATAAAGTTGGTTGAGCAACAGGATATAGGGAATAACACAGTATCGCTGTCTGTCAGACTGGAGGGGAGTTTACAACCGTCTTCGTAGCAGTCAGTGCCAGTCCACCGCTTTCCTTCATTTTGTTACAACTCTATCTATTCATTCTAACTTTTCCTTCTATGACTAACTTCTCACGTTAATTTTTAAAAATGTATAAAAGACTGGGATTCTGTATAAGGTTCATGATTGAGCCCAGCCCCACCCCAGCGTTGGGCACTTGACCTTGGGGACAGCAGGAATCAGCACAGATCGGGATTGGGCACTGATCCATCACAGCTCCACGCTGAAGAAGCCAACCAAAGCCAAGAGGGAGTTTAACCCCATGACCTCACTACAAGTACAAAAGCAACCCAGAAGAAAAGTTACAACCTGGAGGGAAAAACTGGGTGCCGAAGTTGTAAAGCCAAACCCCACAGCTCTGTGTGAGAAATCGATGGCTAGATCTTGATCAGTGAGGTCTGAGAAAAGATTATAGAGTCATACAGCACGTAAATAGACCCTTCGGTCCAACTCGTTCATTCCAACCAGGTTTCTCAAACTAAACAAGTCCCATTTGCCTGCATTTGGTCTTTCTCTAAACCTTTCCTATCCATGTGTCTGTCCGAATGTCTTTTCAATGTTGTAACTATATCTGTATCTACCACTTCCCCTGGCAATTCATTCCATATACACTCCATCCTTTGTGTGAAAAAGTTACCCCTCTGGTCCCAATTAAATTTTTCCCCTCCCACCTTAAACCAATGCCCCCTAATTTTGAAATCCTCTACCCTAGGAAAAGACCTTTGTTATTCGCCTTGTCTATGCCTCTCATGAACTTATAAGCCTCAATAAGGTCACCGCTCAACTTCCTATGTGCCAGGGGAAAAATCCCAGCCTATCCAGCTTTTCCTTACAACTCAAACCCTCCAGTCCTGGTAACATCCTTGTAAACCTTTTCTGTACCCTTTTCAATTTAATAATATCCTTCCGGTAGCAAGGCAACCAGAGCTGTATGCAGTAATCCAAAAGTGGCCTCACCAATGTTGTGTTTTTTTTTAATTCATTCATGGGATGACGGCTGGCTAGGCAGCATTTATTGCCCATGTCAGCCACTACATGATGTCCTAACTCCTATACTCAGTGCTCTGACCAGTATCATGAAGGTAAGTGTGCCAAGTGCCTTCTTCACCACTCAATCTACCTTTGACACCACTTTTAAGGGACTGGGAATTCCCACTCCAAGTAAGCACCTGCTTGGTAGGGAACCAAACAGGTATTGCTTGAAGCAAAGAACAGATAACTGACTGGAGCAGTATACAGTAGGTCAAACTGGAAGACCGCTTTCAGCAAGGAGCCATATCATGAGTGTCCAATAAGTAGGATACCACAAGGAGACTGCCCAGAAGAATGAACCAACCCAATCCAGTAACTATTTCAAAGTTTAAGCACTTTCCTCACTAAATTGTCACACGGCTGATTGGAGGTTATATCATGGCTCTGATGACCCTGCTGTTGAATGACCTCCTGACACTTTCCATCATTGCTTATATTTTTAAAGAACATTGTATGAAATACCACCTTCAGACAAAGAAAGAAGAAGAAATTATTCACAAGAGAAGTGGGAGTTGGGATTGGGGGAAATTTTACATAGCAAAGAGATGCGTTCTTCATAATTTAACAGAGGAGGACAAACTCAAGCAGAACTTTTCCCAAGCTATGGAATTTCACCAAATCCTAAAACAAATCCAGAATTTTCTACCTGAAATTCTAATGCACTGTGCTGCTTTATTTGTTTGCTCATAAACTGTACCAATGTAAACAAATCTCCATTACATTCTCTGAAATCTCTCTCTCATACTCTGTGTTACTAAATTACCATGGCTACAGAAATACCTACAAGTTGATCATTAAACCTCTTCAAGGCACATAGAAAACCATAACCAAAAGTAAAAAATCCAAAATAAATTGTATTAAAATACATATCATTCAAACACCTTACATCACACCAATTGGGGCACATTAGATCACTTAGTTCCTTCAGTCTGTTTGGCCATTCAATGAGGCCACAGCTGACCTTTGAACCAACTCCATATGCATGCTTCAGCCAAAAGCAAATATAAATCTCAATTTCCAAAATAATAATTAATTGTATAAATTGCCATTTGTGGAAGGTAGTTCCAAGCATTTAATAATCTTCAGGAGAAAAATTGCTCCCTGATTTCAGATTTTAATTTATTGGATTGTATCCATCAGTTCTTGACCCTGCAACTAGCAGAAATAATCTTCCCCAATTTGTCTTATCTGTTCTGCTTAATGTCTTGAACACTTTGATCAATCATCCCTCAATCTTCTAAATTCCAGGAAATATATCCTGAGCGTATCTGTCTCCTCAAGCTTGACTGTCAGATTTCAGTTAGCATTCTAACAAAATATGGAGCTGGTGGAACACAGCAGGCCAGGCAGCATCAGAGGAGCAGGAAAGAAGGGTCCAGACCCAAAACATCGGCTTTCCTGCTCCTCTGATGCTGCCTGGCCTGCTGTGTCCCTCCAGCTCCACACTGTGTTATCTCTGAATCCAGCGTTGGCAGTTCTTACTATCTCTGACTATTCTAGTAAATTTGTGCAGCAGTCCCGTCAAGGCAAACTCTTCTGAAGGTGTGGTGCCCATAACCATTCATAATTCTCTAAGTTTTGGGCTTCAACTCCACTTTTTCACCTATCTCCATACCCTTTGCTTCACCGACTGACCAAAATTCTGTCTGTCTAACTCAGCATAGATATACTGGATGATGCATATATAACACTAGAGAGTGCCAAAGATTCACAAACCTCAAAAGAAATCTTATGGTAGAGTGGGTAGCATTACTCACTCTGGTCCAGAAGTCTGGGATCAAGTCGCAGACCAGTATCTATTGGCCACAAGGAGGTGCATTTGTAACATTGCCAGACAAGTTGGTAGCACGCTGTAAACCCTTTCAATACATCTGATGGTAGGGTCATAAGAGTGGGAAATTGTCCCTAGTCAGCCATTCTGGAGAAGGCAGTAGTTTTCTCACCATTTTGCCCGTAAGCATAGTCCAATCCAATAGAAATCCACAGCCCAACCCTTGGAGATGACTACTGGAGAAAACACAAGGAGCCAGGCAACCCTTTTAAGTGAAGAAATGTCTCCTTATCTCAGCCCTATATGATCAGTCATTTGCTACGAAACTGCCCATTTGTGCAAATTCCTCAGCCAGGAAAAACATTGTCGCAGCATCTACCCTGTTAATCTCCTCAAAACCTTGAATATTTTGATAAGATCACCTCTATTTCTTCGAAACTCCAGAGAATGTACACCCAATACGTTCAGCCCCTGATCATAGGGCAATCCTCTTATGCTGAGAACCAACTAAGTGAACCATTGCTGTCCAGCCTCCAATGCACTGTATTCCAGGTGTGGGCTCACTAAATCCCTGCACAATTGCGGCAAGACTACCTTTATTTTTGTACTCTTATCTCCTTAAATAAAGAATAACATGTATCTGCTTTTCTAATTATTTGCCATACCTGAAAGCCAACCTTTCATTCTCCTTCTATGAGTAGATCCAAGACTTAAAACATCAACATTAGAGGTGTCACACTTTTCGAACAATATTCTGGGCTGTCTATTTTTACAACCAAGTGGAGTAACCTCACACATACAAATATTACACTCCAACTGCTACCCTGTTGTCTATTCAGTTAGACCTGTGTATGGGCAGCATCTTTCCCGAACAGAGTGGCCTATGGTATGGAATCTGGGAGAATTGCAAGAGAAGCCCAGAGAAGGCCTTTTTGGACGTTGGGAAGAAGCAAGGCACAGTTTCCAACAGAGTGTCGACATGAGATTCTCATTAGGGAGTGACGAATACCTATTAATGAGGATTACTGCTTGTTATCACCCTCACTAACACTGAATCTCACCTCATTAACATACACATTCCTAATCTCCCACCTGCCTGACAGAAATTCAATGTTGAGAATTCTCCACATGAAAGTTAGAGCAGGTATCTGTTGACTGCCCCTGACTTCGAACGTGGGCAACCCGCATCAACGTCACGGGGCGCACGGCGGTGGTTGCATGCACTTCATGTCCATGGACCTTAGATTTAACACGTTACAGCCTTGCTGCATCACCATGGCATATCTCCCAACCCCTCTCATTAAGCCTGTGCAATTTAATGCTGCAGTGTAGAGCACACCAGCACCATTCATTGGAACGCTGGTGCACAGATATTTTGCTCACTAGGATTGGCAGCCAGCTCATGGACTGGGCCAGGGTTGCTCATGTGCTATCCTAGAGCTCATTCACCTTGTACCTACTCAGATGCTCCCAGAATCCCTGCTTTGCCCTACCAATTGGCACTGACTCGAAGCCAGGCAGCCTGGCATTGTTATTGCTGTCACCAGTCCAGGGATTGGCATGTTGCTGCATGCCAGGGGTCAGGCCATGTGCCATGTGGTTGAAACTCTGCAGAAGCGTCATCCAAATGGCCATGTCCATATGTTGAAGGGGAACATTCCTCAGTCACATCAAGGACACACCACTCAACTAGGAGTGTGGAGGTGCAGGGCAGTAAATCAGGGTTAGCCTCCAATATCAGTCCAGGGGCTTGAGAACTGTGAGGGCAGTGCTTGGGCAGACAGAGTCAGGGCTCTCTCCTCATGGAGGGTGAGGCATTCAATGTTGAGCACACCACCCAAGCTCTATTTGACCTGCACTGAGAGGAAGGGAGGGATTGAATGAAATGAAAGTGGCTGTGACAGCTATTAGTTCTAGTACAGGCAGGGGAGAGGTGGCGAGGTGTCCCAACTGAGTGAGCAAGTAGCACGGACACCACACCAGATTGGAGGGCTGGGCAGATTGGGTGGTCGAGAGAGAACAAGGGAAGCTGTTGCATGCAAAATGGTTGAGCATGAAGCTTGGTGGGAGGTGGATGCAGGAGCAGAGTGAGGTCGCAGAAAGAAGATGGCAGCACTTACCCTGGCAGAGCAGAGAATGTCATTCACCTTCTTGTGGATGTTCCTCCAGATTGCTGAGAATATACTGATCTAGGTGGTAACCTCGGGCCAGGCTGGCAAGGTCTATTGTTGTGGCCTGTGCTGCCAGTCTTAGAGGTCGCTGATGTGATCCCTCTGCACTATTCCATTGAGCAGGACTATCCAGGTCCCTGTCCGCAAAGTAGGACATCAATTTCCCATTATCTGCCAAGTCGGGGTAAATGTGCAGAACGGCACCGGACCGACAGTGTGTGCCTGGGTTTGCAACACCATTTTGGAGGTGGTACTGGTGCAAGGAACGATGGTCAGTTCTGGGATAGTCTGGTATGGATTGTTCTAGTTACTGCGATTGGTAAAGTCCAATTAGCACTGGACAAGAGGAGTGTTACAGGGCAGGTAATTAATAATGTTGTGGTTAGTTGGCTCGCCGAGCTGGTTCGTTGTTCCGCAGATGTTTCATTACCCTGCTGGGTAGCATCATCAGTGCAGCGTCTGATGACTCCAAAGTCCTGTAAGGACTGTGACAAACATTACATTGGACAGACAGGAAGGAAATTAGCCACAAGAATACACGAACATCAACAGGCATCAAAAAGACATGACCAAAACTCACTCATCTCCAACAGCATGGATAAGGAAAACCACCAATTTGATTGGGACAACACCAGGATCCTGGGACAGGGCGAAGCAGAGACAAGAACGGGAATTCCTAGAAGCCTGGTTCTCCCCTAGGAAAGCCATCAGTAGACACATAGAGCTAGACCCCCTATACACTCCATTGTAAAGGAAAACCTGAAGTGAGGTAACCCAGCTCAACGGACCCCAGAGTTTAAATAACAGGCAGGAAAACACAACAGCGCTTCATCAGAAGCTGCACTGATGATGTTCACCCTGCAGGGTAATGAAACATCTGTGGAACAACGAACCAGCTCGGCGAGCGAACCAACCACATCATCCACAACCTGAGCTACAAATCTATTCTAAAACCTTAGGTAATTAATAAGTCACTAGAAAACTCACTAAGCCTCATGGACAGAAACCCTCTTAGAAACTTGGTGAAAATGACACTTTAAGGGGAGGCAAGGGCCTAGTGGTGTTATCACTGAACTGTTAATGCAGAGACCCAGGTAAAGTTCTGGGACCTGACTTCAAATCCTGCCCTGGCGGATGGTGGAAATTGAATTCAATAAAAATCTGGAATTAAGAGTCTAGTGATGTCTGTGAATCCATTGTTGATTGTCAGGAAAACCTATCTGGTTCAGTAATGTCCTTTAGGGAAGGAAACTACCATCCTCACCTGGTCTGATCTACATGTGACTCCAGATCCACTGCAGTATGGTTGACACTGAACTGCCCTCTGGGCAATTAGGGATGGGCAATAAATATTGGTCTAGCCAGCGACATCCACATCCTGTCAACGAATAAAAAAAACTTTGCCAAAATATGGTGATATTCAGCCCTATATCATTTTGCAACCTCTCTGTGTCATCCACTCACTCTGCATTCCCACCTACTTTTATATTATTGGCTTAGTTAGATTTCTCTCTGTCTCTTTGTCAAAGTTATTAATATAAATTATAAATAGCTGACGCCCCAGAATGGATCATTGCAGTATTTCGTTAGTCACAGCTTACCAACTTGAAATTTCCCCATATGTCCTTACTTTGTTTCCTGTCTATTAGCCAGTCCTCTATCCATGTTCATATGTCATCACAACTCCATTGAGCTCTTATATTCCATTTGCTGTTTTGATTAATTTCTGTACCTGTCCAAACTTCACTGTTTCTTGATCATCCCCATTTAGAATGTATCCTGTTCTATTGTTTAATAGCAGATTTGTCTGTATTGAAATTTTTATGGTGCAGTTTTGTCCGTGTAATTAGTCAATCAATATTGAGTTAGAATTTGAAGCTCCTATCTACATTGTTCACAATAGCCTCCCATTAAGGGGTTGGGGGTTGTCATTAATCAGCCTCTTTGTTATCGCATCCTTTTTATCTGTTCAGTTGAAGTTTCTATGACTCTGTATAGATGTGACCTTTCATTTGTTCATATGTTTCTCTGTTTAGACAGCCACAAAATTTACATCACTAGCAATTTATTTTTTCTGTTTATATCTGTCTCTTTTCAAGCCACATGTTGAAACTAAGTGTTTAATATGTCCATAGGGGATCCACAGTGATGACCTGAGCTCATGAAATCTTGTCTGTACCGTGCAATCTTCCCTTTTTGTGCACGTGTGTGTATTTGGGTGTGTCCGTGTGTGTGTGTGTGTGTGTGTGTGCATGTGTGTGTGTGCATGTGTGTGTGTGTGTGTGTGCACGTGTGCGCATGCATGCACGTATGTGTGTGCATGTGTGCGTGTGTGCACGTGTGTGTGTGTGTGTGCATGTGTGTGTGTGTGTGTGTGTGTGTGCATGCACGTGCATCTTTGAAGTCGCATTTTATTATTTTTCTCTGGGCTAATAAGTAATAAACCACCTCTTTCTTTCACTTAAGAAAATTTTGTAATTGGTTCCAATTTTGACCAGCATTACATTTTAGTTGAAGTGTGATATATAGCAGTTTGCTGAAAAGACTTGCAAGTCTTTGTTGCAGCCAACTAAGGGGGTGCCAATTCACTCCTCCTCACCTGTTTAAACAGCCACTACTTAAGTAGTAAATAAAACAGTGAATATTTGAGCGCCCTACACAGTTTCTTGTTGGACACCACAAACGACATACACCTATTAGGTAACAAGGTGTGGAGCTGGATGAACACAGCAGGCCAAGCAGCATCATAGGAGCAGGAAAGCTGATGAAGGGTCTAGGCCCGAAACGTCAAGCATTCCTGCTCCTGTGATGCTGCTTGGCCTGCTGTGTTCATCCAGCCCCACACCTTGTTATCTCGGATTCTCCAGCATCTGCAGTACCTATTATCTCCACCTATTAGGTACCTGCTTTTTATCCTCCTATCTATCTCCTTCTATTCAGCCAATTTCCCACTCGGATCAACATTTACTTCCAATTCTACAAGTTTCAACTTTGGATAACATTTTCCTACAGCAACTACTAACTGCAATCTGTAAGTCCTCGTAAATAACATTCACAGGCATTCGTCCGCCCAGTACCTTGGTAGGTCCTTGAAAAAGCACAACCCAATTTGTCAGGTACTGCCCCAACCTGCCATTTACAAATCCATGCTAACTCTCCCTGAATACTCCCTCCACGTTGAGTCCGTCATGACATGGCTGTCTTTTAATTCCTTTGATTTCGCCTGTCACCTTTTTGAACAGTCGCTTGACACTACAGAACTTGAGTATTGCTAAGAAAGAGATACGCTGTCAATGTTTTTCATCTTGCACTCATCAGGACTGGTACAAGAATGCCATTCTTTTTCTACATTAAGGAGTGGCATGTGTAACTTTGCAATTGTTGACAAATAAAGAGAATGTGGGAAGTTCTGAGGAAGGGTCACTGGAACCAAATGTTAACTCTGATTTTTCTTCACAGATGCTGCCAGGCATGCTGAGCTTTTCCAGCAACTTCTGCTTCTGTTCCTAATATTCTTACCTAATTATTTTAAAACTCAGAGATGGAGATCTTCTGACCCTGAAAGTTGTCTCCCTTTATAGTGCAATTAACTTCACTAATACCGTTATCTTTCATGCATTGATTTGTGGGATTAACACTTCTGGGGTTCAGTAATTGTTTCGCTGAGTGGGCCCAGTGCGGATCCGTATCGGTGGGTGAGTGGGCCCAGTGCAGACCCGTGGCGGTGGGTGAGTGGGCCCAGTGCAGACC
>JAHRHZ010000091.1:6850199-6920626 GCA_024137785.1 Ginglymostoma cirratum | reverse complement strand
GCCCAGTGCAGACCCGTGGCGGTGGGTGAGTGGGCCCAGTGCAGACCCA
The DNA here is from genome assembly GCA_024137785.1 of Ginglymostoma cirratum. Taxonomy (NCBI): domain Eukaryota; kingdom Metazoa; phylum Chordata; class Chondrichthyes; order Orectolobiformes; family Ginglymostomatidae; genus Ginglymostoma; species Ginglymostoma cirratum. Next base: position 6,920,577 of record JAHRHZ010000091.1, on the reverse strand, counting down.
TGGTGGTGGGTGAGTGGGCCCACTGCAGAGCCATGGCGGTGGGTGAGTGGGCCCAGTGCAGATCCATGGCAGTCAGCAGAGGCGAATTTGGATTCCCAGCAGGATCTGTGCCCAGTGCAGATTCATGCAGGCAATGGTGGAGGTGCATTTGTCCCCAGTAGGAGACCTGACAACATCGGCAATGGCTGCATTGGCAAGGTAGGTCTGGAAGCAGAGCCTAGCAGGGAAGACAGTAGAGCAACAATGGCAGGAGTTTCTGGGTGTAATTGAGGACACAACACAAAGGTTCATCCCAAAGAAAAGAAAGATTATCCGGGGGAGGATTAGACAGCCATGGCTGACAAAGGAAGTCAGGAAATGTATCAAAGAAAAAGAGACAGCCTATATAGTGGCCAAGAGCACTGGGAAATCAGAAGATTGGGAAGGGTACAAGAACAAACAGAGGATAACAAAGAGAGAAATAAGGAAGGAGAGAATCAAATACGAAGGTAGGCTAGCGAGTAATATTAGAAATGATAGTAAAAGTTCCTTTCAATACATAAGAAACAAACGAGAGGCAAAAGTAGACATTGAGCCGTTCCAAACTGATGCTGGAAGGCTAGTGAAGGGAGATAAGGAAATAGCTGGAGAACTTAATAAGTATTTTGTGTCAGTCTTCACAGTGGAAGACATGAGTAATATCCCAACAATTAAGGAGAGTCAGGGGACAGAGTTGAGTATGGTAGGCATTACAAAAGAGAAAGTGCTAGAAAAGCTAAAAGGTTGAAAAATTGATAAATCTCCTGGCCCCGATGGGCTGTATCCTAGAGTTCTGAGGGAGGTGGCTGAGGAAATAGCAGAGGCGTTGGTTGTGATCTTTCAAAAGTCACTGGAGTCAGGGGAAGTCCCAAAAGATTGGAAAATTGCTGTTGTAACCCCCTTGTTTAAGAAAGGATCAAGGCAAAAGATGGAAAATTATAGGCCGATTAGCGTAACCTCGGTTGTTGGTAAAATTCTAGAATCTATCGTTAAGGATGAGATTTCTAAATTCTTGGAAGTGCAGGGTCGGATTAGAACAAGTCAGCATGGATTTAGTAAGGGGAGGTCGTGTCTGACAAACCTGTTAGAATTCTTTGAGGAGGTAACAAGTAGGTTAGACCAGGGAAACCCAGTGGATGTTATCTATCTAGACTTCCAAAAGGCCTTTGATAAGGTGCCTAACGGGAGGCTGCTGAGTAAGGTGAGGGCCCATGGTGTTGAAGGTGAGTTACTGGCATGGATTGAGGATTGGCTGTCTGACAGAAGGCAGAGAGTTGGGATAAAAGGCTCTTTATCGAAATGGCAACCGGTGACAAGTGGTGTCCCGCAGGGTTCAATTTTGGGGCCGCAGCTGTTCACTTTATATATTGATGATCTGGATGAAGGGACTGGGGGCATTCTGGCGAAGTTTGCCGATGATACGAAGTTGGGTGGACAGGCAGGTAGTGCGGAGGAGGTGGGGAGGCTGCAGAATGATTTAGACAGTTTAGGAGAGTGGTCCAGGAAATGACTGCTGAAATTCAACGTGAGCAAGTGTGAGGTCTTGCACCTTGGAAGAAAGAATACAGGCATGGACTATTTTCTGAACGGTGAGAAAATTCATAAAGCTGAAGTACAAAGGGATCTGGGAGTGCTAGTACAGGATTCTCTAAAGGTTAACTTGCAGGTTGAGTCCGTGATTAAGAAAGCGAATGGAATGTTGTCATTTATCTCAAAAGGGTTGGAATATAAAAGCAGCGATGTGCTTCTGAGACTTTATAAAGCTCTAGTTAGGCCCCATTTGAATACTGTGTCCAATTTTGGGCCCCACACCTCAGGAAGGACATACTGGCACTGGAGCGTGTCCAGCGGAGATTCACACGGATGATCCCTGGAATGGTAGGCCTAACATACGATGAACGGCTGAGGATCCTGGGATTGTATTCATTAGAGTTTAGAAGATTGAGCGGAGATCTAATAGAAACTTACAAGATAATGCATGGCTTAGAAAGGGTGGACGCTGGGAAGTTGTTTCCGTTAGGTGGGGATACTAGGACCCGTGGGCACAGCCTTAGAATTAGAGGGGGTCAATTTAGAACGGAAATGAGGAGACATTTCTTCAGCCAGAGAGTGGTGGGCCTGTGGAATTCATTGCCACGGAGCGCAGTGGAGGCTGGGACGTTAAATGTCTTCAAGGCAGAGATTGATAAGTTCTTGATCTCGCAAGGAATCAAGGGCTATGGGGGGAGTGCGGGTAAGTGGAGTTGAAATGCCCATCAGCCATGATTAAATGGCAGAGTGGACTTGATGGGCCAAATGGCCTTACTTCCACTCCTATGTCTTATGGTCTTATGGTCTTAAGTAGACTCATGGTGGCGGTGTAGTCATGTTTTGGGCTGGTGTGGTACCTGGAGGCATCTATACTGGTGAGATCCAGCAAGGACTCATAGTGGTGAGGGTATTGGAGGCAAGATGGCACTGAAGACTGGCAATATTCATTCCAGCACTGGCACTGCAGCCAAGGGAACTCATGCCTGGCCATCAAGCCTATGGCCTATGATGGAGCACTTAACTCAAAGGGCTGTAAAGTTGGACATTTGCCTTTATTTCTCTGCCTTTACATGCTGTTTGGTTTATTTTTGTGTTTTAAGATGGCACTGGAGAGAGGCGATGTTACACAACACTTTTCACTGTATTTTGTAACAAAATACAAGTGACAGTAAATAAATCAAATCAAACATTGTGCAACTCAACTTAAAAAGCATAAAAGGCTCCAATGTATATTTAAAATTGCAACTCTATCAGTTATCTTTTATATTTTTCACTCACCGCTTTCTGTCAATGCAAATTCAAAGCAAATCTGATTTCAACTTGGTCAGTAACATGTGTTTTTAAAAGCGGGTGAGGTAGATTTACAAATTGTACAAAGCTAGCCTCATAGATTGAAAAACATGCAAGTTCCAAAAGATGTGTGATGCACAAAAGCGTTGATTTTCATGTTTCATTTCACTGACTGGTATAAACCATACGATTTGGCCTTCGTTTCTATTTGCAAGTAACTGCTATTTTCACTAATTGAACTACTATTTTGAATATTAATCTCTTCCTTATGAATCTGATTGCATATTTTATGAAAACACCTAAAATTAATCTGTTGGAAAATAAAATCTGACAGTTTATATGGCAAGCGCTCGGTCCACAAGAAAGAAAGAGTCCAGTTTATGTAGCAACTCTCACAGCCTCAAGGAATTTCAGAACGCTTGATAGCCAATTAAATGCTTTCAATGTACATTCACTGCTGCAATGTAGGAAATATGGCTGCCTATTTGTATACAGCAAGTTCCCAAAAATGACAATGAGGTAGGTACAAACGAACAAAATTGTTTTAGGGAAAATTAAATGACCAGAATATCTGTTTCAGCTGAGGGATAAATATTGAGCAGTTTATTGGCAACATGGCAAGTCAAAATTCAAGACCAGCATAGCTCACCAGAGACAGAGGTGCCAACGTTACAAATTTGTCATGGAAGTTGAACTTTTTAAGGAAAACTAAGCCTCACTCATGGTTTTACAACAGGGCTTTCAAATCGCAGGTTTTTTTTTCACATGAAACATCCACACTCCTCTCTCCACCTCTCTGACACCAGAAATATAGCCAAGTTGGGAGCAGGGAATCTCGCTCCTTGCTGCACCCTGTCTGAATGTATTCCACATCATTGGGATATCAAAATAAATAAATAAAACATCATCTATGGAGGGGAGCTGGCCACTTGGCTAAGTGTGGAGCTAATTATGCCTCACAATCAAACATGGTGCCTGATCTTCCACTGGAGTTGTTCCCTCACCAGAAGTCAAGTTCACACCTGGATGATCCCCCAACATGGTTAGACATTGACTGACATCCACATTGACAAGTCAGTGATTGCTGCACAAAAGAAGGTGGAACCAGGTCTGCCAGACTTCCTTTCCACTCTTTCCTTCCACTTTACATTTCATTAAGGAGCAACAGTCCACGTGTGATGTCCAGGATGCATTGTATAATGCTGCAATTGCAGTTTGTCTCAGATTTTTATTGCTGGTTTCTTTTAATGGATGAAAAAGAAGTGAGTGAGATCTTTCCACCAAACAAAAGAAGCCATTTCTTATTAAAATGTAGTGATATGGCACTGAGATAACAAGCGTGGGGCTGGATGAACACAGCACTGAACTGTTACACAAAAGGAAACTCATAAAATTAAATATCATCCTTGACAATCTGTCATCCCAATCACAGTCATTGTATCTTCCAACTGAAAGGCACAGCATGTGGTTACCACAGTTTGGATTTTGGAGAAGTTTCCTGAACTGGATTTTCAGTAATGTAATTTTTGTAGAGATCTCTGATCTGTCACAGATTCACTAATGAGATTTATAAACCAACTTCAATCCATATCTGAGATAACAAGGTGTAGAGCTGGATGAACATAGCAGGCCAAGCAGCATCAGAGGAGCAGGAAGGCTGACGTTTCGGGCCTAGGCTGAAGAAAAATAACAGTTCATGATTGATATAACATCTAAAAGTTTGTATCTTGATTTATTGTGAAATGGTGAGTTGGCATTACTGGCTGTGTGAATGGTCGGTGCTCAGTGCCTCATTGAAGAGCAGGAGCTACTCTTCTGAGCTTGGGACTGAGGCCCATTGTTTGAAGAGAATAATGGAACTACGCTTAACTTCATTGTGCCTGTAGTGATGTGCTCAATACAGACACAGACTTCCCGAATGAAAAGTATCTATTCTCCAGCACTAAAATCTTTATTTTCATAAAACACAAAATGAATAAACGATGCTTTACAGTATCCTTCATATGTGATGACCTGTGGTCCTTACAACGGAATGTGCTCTGTTTGATATAAATTGTAAGATTAATTCAAACACTAATGCATTTACTAGAACAGCATATTCTTTCTTTGAATCATGTGTTTAAAGAAAAGCAGATGCGAATCTGCATAGAAATCTTTTTTTAACCCTTTCCTCACAAGCAACAACACTTTAACCAGATTCAAAGATTTTTTAATATGTATACAGAAATAAAATGAGTTCATACAAACCTCTTTTGAGGTTTTCCCAATTACGCATGTATAAATGATTAATTGAAAAGTATAATCATCTGGTTTTGCATCATTTCACAAGACTTTGTTAAAGTTTTGTATTAATGACACATAGAGTCAGAGAGTCATACAGCATGGAAACAGACCCTTTGGTCCAATTAGTCCATGCCAAACGTAATCCCAAGCTGATCTAAGTCTCTTTTAGACTTTGTAGCTGTGCCCACATCCACCACTTCCTCAGGAAGTTCATTCCACACGCAAACCACACTTTGTGTAAAAAATCTTCCCCTCATGTCATTTTGAAATTTCTGCCCTCTCACCTTAAAAATATGTCCCCTAGTCTTGAAATCCCCCTTCCTAGAGCAAAGACACCTAACATTAACCCTATCTATACCCTCAAGATTTTCTAAACCACTATAAGGTCACCTCTCAACCTCCTACGGTCCAGGTAAAAAAAAGTCCCAGCCTATCCAATCGTTCTTTATATCTCAATCATTCCATATCTGGAAATATCCTGGTAAATCTTTTCTGAACCCTATCTAGCTTAATAATATCCTTTCTATAACTGGATGCCAGAAAAGGCCTCACCAATGTCCTGTACAACCTCAACATGATGTCCCATTTCCTCCACTTAGAGGTCTGAGCAATGAAGGCAAGCGTGCTAACTGTCTTTTTAGCAACCCTGTGATGCAAACATATTTGAAATTGAGCTCAGTAAGAGCCAGGTTCAAACTGTCCAATTCAGGAAGGCTCAGGGAATGGTAGTCCTTATTTCAAGAGAGTTGAAGTTTAAGAGTAAGAAAGTCTTACTGCAACTGTACAAGGTGGTGGTGAGACCACATCTGGAGTACTGTGAGCAGTTTTGGTCTCCTTATTTAAGGAAAGATATAATTTCATTGGATGTGGTTCAGAGAAGATTCACTAGGATGATCCCTGGTGTAGAGGGATTGTCTTATGAGCAAAGGTTAAACAGGTTGGGACTCCACTCACTGGAGTTTAGAAGAATTGGAGGAGATCTCATTGAAACAAATTGGACTCTTCAGGTGCTTGACAGTGTAACTGCTGAGAGGATGTTTTGCCTCAGGGAAGAGTCTAGGACCAGGCAGCATAGCTTTGGAATAAAGGAGTGCCAATTTAAGACTGAGTTGAGGAGGAATTTCTTCTTTCAGATGGTTGTGAGTTTTTAGAACTCCTTGACACAGAGAGATGAGGGAGCAGAGTCCTTGTGAATAGTTAAGGTTGAGACAGATAGATTCTTGATCATGAGGGGAATTAAGAGTTATTAGAAGAGACCAGGAAAGTGGATTTGAGGAAAGTCTGATCAGCCATGATTCTGTCAAATGACACAGTAGGCTCGAGTAGCCAAATGATCTACTTGTGTTCCTATATTGTATGGTTTTAAAACCAATTTTAATCTAAGACCCTAAAGTCAGCATTCATTCACAGGATATTGACATCACTGGTGAGGTCAGCATTTACTGTCTATTCCTCACTGCCTAGAAGGCAGTTATGAGTCAATCAGATTGGTCTTGGTCTAGAGTCACACATTGGCCAGACCAAATAAGGATGGCAGATTCCCTTCCTTAATTACAGAACCTCTACAGTGCAGAAGGCCATTCAACCTATCACATCTGCCCCAACCCTCCGAAGACCGTAACTCCCAGACCCAGTCTATACGCTATCCCCTTAACTCAATATTTTAGCTAGTCCACCTAGCCTGCTCATTCGTGGACACTACAGACCATTTAGTATGGTCAATCCACCAAACTGCGCATCTTTGGACTGTGGGAGGAAAGCAGAGCACCCAGAGGAAACCCATGCAGACACAGGGAGAATGTGCAAGGGAGTCTAACTTGGGTCACTGGTGCTGTGAGACCACAGTGCTAACCACTGAACCACTGTGCTTCCCTTTTAGTCTTTATATGTTTTATTCATTCACGGGATAAGGGCATTGCTGGCTAGGTGGCATTTATTGCCCATCCCTAATTGCCCAGACAGCAGTTAAGAATCAACCACATTGCTTTGGGTCTGGAGTCACATGTAGGCCAGACCAGGTAAGGATGGCAGTTTCCTTCCCTAAAGGGCATTAGTGAATCAGATGGGTTTTTTTGACAATCGACAATGGATTCACGGTCATCATTAGATTCTTTATCCAGATTTTTTTTATTAAATTCAAATTCCACCATCTGCCATGGCAGGATTCAAACCCACATCCCCAGAATATTATCTGGGTCTCTGGATTAACTGTCCAGCGATAATACCACTAGGCCATCGCCACTCCTGGACATTAATGAACCAGATGAGTGTTCGCTGCAATCTAGTTTGGTTACACTGTCACCATTTGGCTAACTTTTGATTCCAGACTTGGATTCTGTTCTGATTCCAGAATTTGAGCCCATGTCCCTGGAACATTTGCCTGGCCTGTGGATTACTAGACCCCATGACATTGCCACTACACTGCCACCTGCCCCTATGGGGATAGGGTGGGGACTGGGTCTGGGGGTTGTGGTCTTCAGAGGGTCCACCACACTGACTAGACTTGAACCCAGGACAACTCCTTAAGGTCCTGCCAGGGGTGAGATCTTCACGCTTGCTCACCCCAAATGATGAATGGAGTAACTTCCAGGTAAGGAGCATGAACTTGTGTGAGGTAGCTTGTCCCGTGGCAGAAAGGATAATCTTTAAGTCATTTGGCACCATAATTAACTTCAAAAGTGGAAATCCTGGCCAAAGAGAAAGTTTTAAAATCACCAATAATAATTACATTCTGAAGGAATGAGTCTCCGCATGAACAAAAATTGCATTATCAAAACCAGGGAAGTCATCTGGAAGTGCAAATTCACTCGGACTGGAACGCTCTGGCCCTAACCTATTCAGGCGTGTTTAGTGGGTTAGTACTGAAATTGCAGGTTCATACATTGATCCAATGCTGAATCTCTTTGGTATGGAATAATGCAGTTTGTGGATGAGCAAGACAAATCAATAGCATCTTCTAGATTTCCATGGTTGTCTAGGCATATGTTGACTCCGGGAATTGATTGATGCCGTAAGAACAGTGAGTACTTATAGACTCGCTGTTACTCGTATCAAAAAGTACGGGCAATTGTAGCACGTTTTTCTCCAAAATGAACTAGCTTAAAGTGTTCTGCTCACAGATTTGTTGATAAAATAAAACTGCCGGGTTCGAAATGATTTTTACATGATCAAACTGATAAAGTTAACACTGAGAATGGCTAGGTATTCACCAGGCAGGATCGATGAATAAACATCTCCTACCTGGTAACACAATGTACCGCTATGGTTTCCATGGTAACTGTAATTAAACAAAACGCTCTCTGCATTTAAGACTAAATGGAGCATTTCCTTTCATCTGTGAAATGTCCGTAGTGTGATAAAATGAAAGAAAGTATTAATGGGGTTTGCAATTGCATGCACACAGTAACAGGGAGTGTGGTAACATGGTTGAGTGGCAGTAAATTAGCCTTTGCGGAGGCCCTGATCAGATGTGGATCCAGAACAACACATTCTCCTATAAACCAGTGATTATAACACACATTCACAAAGCCAGCATAGAGTATGCTGCTCAGTCAATTAGGCTGCTGCAGTTGTGGTTACTATTATCTAAACTCGTGCACATGTTACATTCTTAAAGTCAGCACTTTTGCAGTAAAATGCCATCTGTTTTTACTTCCTGTTCTGCTGTTGACTGTGAGAAACACATTGGCTGACTTTCTCAAAATCAGTCACAATTAAAGACGGTATAGAGAGCTTAGTACAGATTCTTTCAAGACTTTTCATTCATTTCTCTCGATTTCTAATCAGAATCAGCCAATTGCTAATAAAGTGAGTTAGTTGAGCAATTAAATATACTTTATCATCTCTGAAGTATCTATTTAATATGACGCTTTGAATAAAATAAATTGAATAATGAATTTCAATCATAGAAAATGAGCTCAATGAGCTGAAGATCCTTTTTCAAATACGTTTAAGGGTTGTGAGCCTACTTGTTTATTTCCCATTCAGCAATGCCCTGGAGAAGAAGATGATGAGCTGCCTTCTTGAACCGTTGCAGTCCTTAGAGTGTAGAGACATCCAAAACGCTGCTAAGAAAGGAGGTCCAGGATTTTGACCCTGCAGCAGTGAAGGAACAATGAGATAATTCCAAGTCGGGACAGTATAAAGAATGAATAACATAAGAGTAAAAACTATGTTTGGCGATATTTTGCAAATGATTAAGTCATGCCCAATTTCTCTCTCTGCTAATTCAACAGAAAACAGTAACCTTCTTCCTGTAAATAGACTGATGCTTCCCATAACCAATGCAGCAGGTATTTAGGTTAGAACTACTTAAGTGTTTTTATTAAATAAAAGAAAACAACAGCAAAGGTAAGTTTTAATGTTCTTTAGAGAAGGAAACTGCATTCCTTACCCGAGATAACAAGGTGTGGAGCTGGATGGACACAGCAGGACAAGCAGCATCAGGACAAGCATGCTCCTCTGACGCTGCTTGGTCTGCTGTGTTCATCCAGCCCCACACCTTGTTATCTCGGATTCTCCAGCATCTGCAGTACCTATTATCTCTGCATTCCTTACCTGGTCTGGCCTACATGTGATTCCAGACCCACAGCAAGGTGGTTGACTCTTATCTACCCTCGGGGCAATTAGGGATGGGGTCTGGAGCATGGTGAAATACCAGGAGGGCTGCAGCCACAACTGCACTCAAAAAGCTGCAAAAAGGCTCCATCAGAAGTTCACTGTGGCTCAAGGAGCTCCAATCTTTGGCAGTAAGCTTTGCAGCAACTCAGCAAGGTGATTTCAACTGTACATCGCTCCCTCTCCCTTACCATTGACAAGAACAATATCTTGGGATACGATCAGGTGTAAGACACACAAACCCTGACTTGGATACGTGCTGCCTTTTCTCGTACCCTGAAAATCCCAACCTAAAACACCATCATATTCAGAACTGCAGTTGGGTGCCAAGGAGAAAGCAATCACGAAGGGAGACTAGGGAGTGGCAACAAATTCCTCATCTGTATTGCTCACAACTCAAGAACATCTTAAAACAAATAGGAATTTCTATGTTAAAATAATTGAACAAAATCATAAAGCTGTGGATGTGTGATTTTTAAGTCTGCATAATTCTTTTTCTCTTTGCCCCCTCAGCAAAGCGTTTTGCAACATCAACTATTGTATATAGATTTTGTTCATTTAAGCATCACATTTGAAGTTAGGTGGCAAATTAACCTTTAGCTCTGCAATGTGGTTGACTCTTAATTGCATTCTGGGTAATTAGCGATGGGCAATAAATGCTGGTCCAGCCAGCAATGCCAACACACCCCGTGAATGAATAAAGAAACTTCACTTGCTCTAAGCCAGAAGCTTCCACACAGCCTGTTATGGCCACCGTAACTTCATTCAAGATGCCACCTGGGATGCGCAAGTTCTCTTTGTGATTTAACAATGCCTCCCTTAGCATGGGATGGAGTGAGGGAAAGAAGGGTGGTCCTCTTCCGGGAGATGGCATCAGGAAGAACGTCTTCCATCTGGCTTGACACAAGGTAGCCACATTGATAAGTGGCACTGGGGCTCACAGATCTGCCCAGTGCTATACCCAAAGTCAGTAAATGATTTGTTGTACAAAAACAGAAGTTACTGGAAAAGCTCAGCAGGTCTGCCAGCATCTGTGAAGAAAAAAATCAGGGTTAACATTTCCAGTCCAGTGACCCTTCCTCAGAACACCAGACCCAAAACATTAACTCTGATTGTTTTCTTCACAGATGCTGCCAGACCTGCTGAGCTTTTCCAGCAACTTCTGTTTTTGTTCCTGATTTACAGCATCCGCAGTTCTTTCGGTTTTTATTTAATGATTTGTTGTATTTGTATGTGGCACCATGTGCCCTTTGCTGGTGTACAGTCAGAGGGATCTCATTCACTCTAACCTTGCCAAAAGCATTACAGTCTGCAAGTCACAGCATCAAACGTATAATGTGCACTGAACAGTTCACATTGATCTTATGTCCTCAAATTATTGACGGCACTTCCCACTCGCTTACTGGGGGCAGCTCATGATCTGACATACTCAGAACTTGCTCCTGCGCACCATTGTCAGTACACTCAGTCCCTCTTGTTATTTCTTTGCAAGCAAGCAGTTCCACAACTCTGCAGAAAAGCCCAAAGGATGAGCAGATGGACTGTCAGATGTTAAGGCCATCACATGTTTATGGAGTGAGCACTGGAGATGGCAGAACAAGACCAGAAGCATTTCAGTAGTGTCAGAAAAACAAGAATGGCCCCAGGAGCCATTCAGCAATATTGCAGGCTGCTCTTCTCAGATGTCCATGAAGGCAAATATATAAATTATTGTGCATCTTCAACAAATAATCCTTCCTCTTCCCTTTTACTGGTATCTCTCAAAACCAAGCCCTGTGCAAGGGCATGCAGCCTGAGTCCCTCAGTGCTCCCTCTCTAACCGCTTCATCCCCTTGTTCCCAGGCAGTTCCTTGTGGTTCAGGATGACTTGCGTCCACACTGAAGATCAACTGTCTGCTGACTGAGGAGTGCAATACATGACCTGCACTTTCTATAACAGCTGGGGCAGACAGTGGCTGGTTGGGGGGGTGCCGGGTGTAGGGATGGCACTGTGAGACGCCTCGGCCGCTGGGCCCTCCTTTCTCTGTTGATGCTTGAGGGTGGCTTTTTGGCAGTGATCAGACCTGAGGTGTACAGATACATCATTTTCCTCTGCTTTGGGCAGTTTCGGGCCAGGGTTTCCCAAGTGTCGATGGGGATGGTGTACTTTCTCAAGGACGAATCTGAGAGTGTCATTGAGGCTTTTTCCCTGCCTTTGTGGGGTCTCCTTGCCATGCTGAAGCTCCGAGGAGAGCCCTCATTTCGACAATCTCATCCCAAGCAGATGGACGAAGTCGCCTGTCCAGTGGAACTGACCTAGTGTGATACAATACTGGAGCTGCGAGAACATAGATGTTGATGCAGCTAACATTCCAATGGATTCGCAGGATCTTGTGAAGGCAGCTCTGGTGGTACGTCTCCAGGATTTTGAGGCTCCTCATGTACATAGCCCACGCCTCTGAGCCCAGTAGAAGGGCTTATGTTCTGTAAACCATGAGTTTGGTGCCAGGCTTCAGATCCTGGCCTTCAAACCCTCTCTTCCTCAGGTAACTGAAGGCAGTGTTAAACCTCATCATCATCAATGCCTGCCCTTGTTATTATCGACTCCCAAGACTTGGGAAGTGGTCCGGGGCCTTGTCATGGGCTTTGATAATAAGTGAGGAGTGCATGTTAGGGGGATGGATGGGGCAGGTTGCTAGTGCTCTTTTGTCTTATAAATGCTAAGTGTAAGGCCTACGCTGCTGTACACCTCAATGATGGTGTTGATGGTGGCTTGGATCTCAGCCTCCGAGCATGCTTGGACATTAGCGTCGCCTGCATCCTGTAGATTAGTGACAAGAGGATGAGATGACATTGGGTTGGGCCTGCAGGTGACAGAGGGTTGAACAGATTCCTGCTTGTTCTGTACATAGCTCCGCTCCAGAGGGCGGCAGCTTGCTGAGGGTGCCTAGAGCAATGAAACAAAGATGCTGCCATGTCCATGTCTATCAGGCAGAACTACATATAAAATGTGATAAGACAATGGTCAAGGCCTTCTGTTAGGAGAAGGGTACCATTGCTGTTAGATTTCCCCACCTTTTCTCTGCTGATTATGTCTCCCCATATGACTGTGTCCTTTCCAAGCTGGGGTTGAAGTCTCCAGGGAGAATCAGCTTTTCAATTGTTGGAGGTCGCTGTAAGTTTCCTCTTCGGACTCCTCTGTAACAATCTGCTATTGCAACGTATACCCTGAGCAATATAGTGCACTGGTTCTGATCAAAACTGAGCCGGGGGGGTCATGAGGTGTTTGTTTACACTACAATGGGACTCTCTGTGATGGCCAATTAATTTGTTCTAAATGGATAAGCTAACACTTGTTCTGATTTACTTTCCTGAAGAAATCGGAACTGCCCACCATGTTCCTTGAGCTGGCCTTGCGCTGCCCATTGGATCTTACTGCTAGACTACTGTCTTTAGAGAAGGAAGTAAGCCTTCTTTTTCTGTTCTGGCCTATGTGTGGCTTTAGACCCAGAACAATCGGTTCATTCTTAAGTGGTCTCCAAAATGACCTAAAGTCAATTAGAGATAGACAACAAATACTAGCCTTGCCAGTGATGCAGAAATTTCTGAAGAAAGGTCCCGACCCGAAACGCCAGCTTTCCTGCTCCTCTGATGCTGCCTGGCCTGCTGTGTTCCTCCAGCTCCACACTTCATTATCCCTGACTCCAGCATCTGCAGTTCTTACTATCTCTGGATTGTGACTGTGCTTACAACTGGCATGTGCTCCATGTAAAGTTTTAGTCATTTATGGCCCATACTTGAGTATCTGACCTGGCAAATGGCTTGAATATATAGTCCACAATCAGCAGTTGCCAAGTATTCAATGCTTTCTGTTCATCTAATTTCATATTGCCCTGCCACTGGGGAGAAAAACAGAGTTAACATTTTGATTCCAATGCGATTCACCCTCAGAACTGAAGTGTGACTTTGTATTTCAGGGTGTGAAGCAGTGTTGTATTGGGCTCAAAACTTTGTTTCCCTTTCCACAGATGTTGCCACATCTACTGAGTTTCTCCAGCACTCACTGTTTTGTATTTCAGATCTCCACGTTCCATTCACATGACTTTGCTCTGCTACTTCTCCAGCTGTTTCTTCCCCAAGCCTCGCTATCTGTTGCTGTAAGAGGTTGGCATCTGATTCTGCCAGGGTTTTCTTTGGGTTGATTTGCCCAAATCCATCTGGCATTACTAGTCTACAGCCATAGCAGTACTATGTGGTGAAGGATTGACTCTTCACTGATAACTCTTTGGCAGGAGAGGCATATACTTGAGGAACAAGAAATAGTTTATTATATTATAGCAAGATTACACCTTACATTAGCTTAAGACTGGTTAACTACTTTAACACTAGGTAGGAGACATTATTACCTCCTAAGAGCTGGTAACTAAAAGCTGAAACTTACCACCTTTTGACAAAGTGTCATTTCCATTGAGTTTCATGGAGGGTTTCTCCCCTTTAGGCCTAGCAATTCTTTTTACCCTCTCATTCCAAACTTGCCTCTTGAGCTATACAGCAACACTGCGCACACCCCACCTCCACCACACACGCACACACCACCACCACTACCCACACCGCAACCCCACCCCACCCCCTCCACCGTGGCACCCCTTTCATCCAATGCCAGCCCAAATCTACCACTCGCCCGAGCTAGAGGAATTCTCTACTACCTGAATATCCTGATAGACTGGCTCTGATGCCGTACTCGAAAGACAGCTGCATACTCACTGACTCTCCATGGTCAAGACAGTGGCGCAGCCACCACAAACCAGGACCTCTCTTCACGCAAGAGGTTTTGTGGTTTGAATCAGCTCCAGATCCCTGGTTCTGACACTGAACTTATTTAAGGAATGTGAAATGAAGGAGGCAAGTAGACAGGTGTTTCGGGGCAAAAGAATCTCTGTGTTTATTAACTCCAAAAGGTGAGTATATTACAAGAAATAAAAGGCAAATACAAAACAGTGAAATTGACACTGTCAATTATACAGAGGACACTACTTAAATAAACAATTAAATTAAACACAGGTTAAACACTATTAGAAGCTCTGAAGGAGGGTCCAGACCCGAAACGTCAAGCTTTCCTGCTCCCCTAATGCTGCCTGGCCTGCTGTGTTCATCCAGCTCCACACCTTGTTATCTCTTCGAGGTAGTTGGCTTCCTGATAGTTATGAGTAAGTGTGAATGTGCTTTGATTGAATTTGAATGCTTGATATCTCTCTGAGTGAATATTGATTGACGTTGAATATCTTGGTATCTTTATGGGCTCCATGATATCTGGGTTGGGGTAGCCCGAAGGGTAAAAGTTAGTTTCAGTCTAGAGCGTCAGGCCTGGTTAATTGTTCTTTTAGAGTCGAGGTGTGAGTTGGATTTTCGGGCTGAACAATGGTTCCAAGCAGCTATCTGTCTGTGTAATTTTCCCACAGCATAGCCTTTTTTAAATTAAAAGTTATTTGCAAAGCTCAGGATTTTGATCCAGTATTTCAGAATACAGGGATTTTTGCTCAATCCTGCATCAGTCAGTGGGTTGTGCAATACAGTTATCAACCACTATCATGGTGGACAATCCCTGTCCTCGGAAAGCAGACTTGCAAAGCACCCGAGCCCTCAGGCAAAGCTGGAATACGAGAGTTCTCAAGGAGTCATGGTGGTTCACAGGGTATCATGCACAACCCTTAAAGGAATCATAGAATCCTTACAGTGTGGAAGCAGGCTATTCGGCCAAACATGTCCACACTGACCCTCCAAAGAGCATTCCACCCAGACCCAAGCCCCTACCTTATCCTTGTAACCTTACAGTTCCCACAGCTAACCCACCGAGCCTGCACATCCCTGGACACTTTGGGCAATTTCCCATGGCCAATCCACCTAACCTGCACATCTTTGGACTGTCGGAGGAAATCAGAGCACCCAGAGGAAACCCACGCAGATACGGAGAGAATGTACAAACCCCACACAGACATTCGCCCGAAGGTGGAACCGAACCTGCATCCCTGGTGCTGTGAGGCAGCACTGAGTCACCATACTGGGTGGGGTGGGAGGTGATGGTCTAGTGATATTATCACTGGAATGTTGATCCAGAGACCCAGATAACGTTCTGGGAACACGGCAGATGGTGGAATTTGAATTCAATAAATATCTGGAATTAAGAATCTAAAGATGGCCCTGAATCCATTGTCGATTGTTGGAAAAACCCATCTGATTCAGTAATGCCCTGAAGGGAAAAAAACTGCCATCCTTACATGGTCTAGCCTGCATGTGACTCCAGACCCACAGCAATGTGGTTGACTTTTAGGGATGGGCAATAAATGCTGCCTAGCCAGCGATGTCCTCATCCTGTGAATGAATAAAGGAAAAATAAATACAGCCCCAAATGGTCGTAGTAATCACAGATCAGTTGAACATTGATGAAATGAAGACCTACAAATTGATGAACCCTGCTGTATTGTGAAATGCTTCTCCCAGCATGAGGTCTGTGCAGTTGATGGTGCCCTGTTCCTGGGGACACCAGCTAAAGTGTCAGAACCTACTGCCTGGACCACAGCACTGACATCTCTGAGGGAATACTAATTGAACTGGTGTGATCTGTCATCAGTGGCAGTCTTGATGCATTTCTGGGTGGATGATTGAGAGATGCTGCACAGCTCCTCCTTGGCTCTTCAGGTGAGCCAGTTGCATGGCAGCTCAATGCCGCTGCCACCTTGCCAACCACGGGGATGGAATGGGCGGCTGCTCCTTGAGGTCACCAAACCGGATTCAGCAGCTTTCAAAGCTCAGTGACAGAGGCCCAGCAGTATCTCAGCCTGTGCTGACAATGTGCCTCATTCGTCCAAGACGGAATGGCGTCGAGGGTGAATAGCTCTGGCTCTCCTCTGCCTCCAATACATTCTGAGGGGCTCTCCAGCTGTGCTTTTCAGTGGTGGAGCCCGTTCGTCCGCTGCCACAGGTTTCTGCTAGCCCAGAGCGGAATGGCAGACCTTCTCCACCTCCATCTCCCTGTTCCTTTTAGCATGGTTGCGACAGCGCCGACAACCCCTCCTCTGGCTGGGTCCACCAGTCTCACCGGCAGCAAACCTGTGTGGGCAACATTAGGAACAGAAAAAGGTTCTCGGTAATGCGGGTAGTCAGTATTTGCATCACTCTCAAGCGGCAGCAAAACATATTCTTCCACTAGATGAGACACGATGCGTGAGACATAGAATAGCAAATTATTGTCATGTGTACTTTTACAAAAAGAAAATACAGTTAAAAATTTTATAAGTTGCCATGCCATGGTGCTTGTATTGATGACAGAAGTAGTAGACAAGAAGAAGAAAGTAAAAAAAAAGTTCAATTTCAGAAAGTCGATGAAGACAATGGAATACCAGCAAGCCACCACCAAAGAAGACCTCTACACTGACAAGACCTCCATGCCAGGACAAGACTGGCATACCTGGCAACCGCCATGCCAAGCTGAGATTGCCCATCTGGACAAGGCCACCACAACGGGAGACCGCTGCTCCAGGCTGGAATACAAGAGCTCTACACCGGAACCGGACGAGATCACCATGCCAGGCCACTGGAACACCTGGAAGCTGCGGCCAAAGGAGATTTCAACATTGAACCTTAATTCAGATAATGCTCCATTACTCAAGTAGCAAAGAGATAGTAGCAGGGGGCAAGTATCTTCTCCCCAGTCCCATACCACCATGAAAGGCATAAAAAAGAGTCTTATACGATACTTGCAGATCTGATTGAAAGGGAATTGGTTTTGTACTATTGTCCCTTTTTACCTTGGACTCACTGGGCAACACATCTCGAACAAAACACTACATGTTCCCAATCGCTACTCCAAAATGTGACTCCAATTTTCTTCCCTACTCCCCATCCTCACTACCCGAAACCCCATCACTACAGTTTAGTGATACCTTCTATCGTGTTGCATTTTACGGTCTAATTCCCCTCTTCCTCACCTAGCCTCATCTTTACAGTTAATTTCATCACCTTCCTCTTGTATTCTTCTCTTATTTATCCAGCTTCTCCTTAAATGCATCTCTGTGTTATTTCCACATTCTAATCACTCTTTGGTTAAATAAGACCCTCTGGAATCTCCTGAATAATTCAATAACGATTCTTTAAGATTCATGGCCTCTACTTTTTGACATTCCCATCAGTGGAAACATCTGCAACGGCTAAACACTTTAATATTCTTCGAGGTCTCTGTCTGATCGTAAGTGTGAGTTTACCTCCAGCAGGATGTTTTACCTGCCACAGCAAAGTTTGTATTACTGAAGAATTCAGCAGGTATTTAATTGTAGCTAACTGCCTATGAACATCATTACACACTGAAAACACGTAAGTATCAGGGCAAATGTTAACCAATGTGTTTACACAGAGCAGCTTGCCGTCTGGAGAGCGTTGCGTTTCAAGTTGATCCCAGGGCAAAATGGAGTATGAGGGCTTTGCACCCTCAGGTCACATGTTATTAGTCAGTGGTGGCATCAGGACCATGCCTCTTAAAGGTACAATAAGATTCAGACCATGAGACATAGCATGGCCGTCACCTCTCAGGCCCTTCGAAGACAGAATATTTTTCATGTCTTCCCTTGCAACATTTCATCCTTCATTTCCAAGACTTGATCTGTTCTAGGCAGCGCAGAAATGCGAGACAAAGGAGTTTTCTTTTGCTAGCATCTTCTGCAGTATAGTATATACTATTACTTAAAGTCTTCGTCCACTGGGGAAGTTATCTAATCAATTCATTGCCGCAGCAAGTCCTCTGAACATTTCTTGGCGAAATTAGTATGCTTCACCCCCTCAGAAGATAGTGCATCACTTTTTCAGACAACTTTTCTACCCAGAGATAGTCCTTTGGGAATATTCTAAATGTTTGAAGTTTTCCTGCCACTCAATTGGGCAAACTGTCATAAAAACTGTTGGTTATAATCACTTCAGGAATAAACAGTGGCTTCGGTTGATAACCTTACATCTCCTCACTTCCTTTATCAATCAGTTCTGTAAAATACTTAATCAGTTAAAAAAACAAGCATAGAGTATTTAATTCCAAAAGCATATTTGTACTCTAACTAACACAGATGCCTATATACAAGACTGAACAGAACCACAAGTGCATTTTCCCACAGCTTAAAACATAATTGTTTTTATATTAAATTTTTAACTGTGATTTAAAGAGTGATATATTCATATTACTTCCACTTCAGTCAATTTTGTATATATATTTATGTTAATCTTTCTTTGCCTTCACATATTATTTAACCACAATTTTCCTAATCAATGCAAAATAAAATAGCTTGCACATCACTCATAAAAAGAAAATGTGTCCAGCAAGCAGAAAAGGGGACAGGGTCCTGCCTTGCCCCAATGCAAACAATAGGAGGCAGCCTTTGGCTAGCACATCCTGCAGACATTTATTTAATGGTCATCATCTCCAATGGGGAAGAGGCCCTGTCTCTGAGAACTGTTGGTCAATCAAATAGTCAGCGGTTTTCACGTCCCAGCCATACCTTCAGTATTGGCAGCCTCTGCAGGGATTGCAGTAAGTCCCAGAGAGAGGAAATGAGCTGCAGTGGAGCCCAGGCTGAGGTAAGTCAAGTGAATCATTGAACCCCTACAGTGTGGAAGCAGGCCAATCAGCCCATCGAGTCCACAGTGACCTTCCGAATAGCATTCCGACCAGACCCATACCCCTATCATTTCCCTGAAAACCTGCATTTCCCATGGCTAACCTGCCTGGCCAACACATCCCTGGACACTATGGGCAATTACAGCATGGCTAATCACCTAACCTGCACATCTTTAGACTAATGATGGAAACCCACGCAGACACGGGGAGAAGGCGCAACCTCCACACAGACAGTTGCCCAATGCTAGAATTGAACCCAGGTCCCTGCCACCATACCCCAAGAATTGCAGGGGTTATGGTGAACATGGCAGGCTGTTGACAGATACAATCTTGGGCATGATGGAGGTCTGATGGACACAGGGGACCAGGAAAAAGACACAGCCTGCTGCCAGGTTTGACCTTGGGAGCTAGAACAATACCACGGATAAAAACTCAGCTGAAGCAGGAGAAAGTCCTTAAGTACCAATTAATTGACCACTAAAGGGTTATAATTGGCCTGGAGGAGTGGTGGCAATTGGGCTGTTCAGCATTTGCCTCACCATTGGTAAAATCATAGCAGTAGCCCATGGTTAGTTGCCTGCATAATGCTGCCGGCAAAGTATTCAGTTTATGCCTCGTACTCCTGTGTGTATCCTGCTATCCCACTCTGGGGTAGTGCAAGGTCCAGCTCATTTTCTTATGTGCTGTATGAGGTAATGTTTCAGAAAGTCTATTATTAAGGCTGCATTGAACATCACCCAATCTAATGATCTCTCAGCAGCTTGAGGGGGAAAGGCAGAACAATCTTTGGATCCTATTGAGTGCCAGACCTGCTGAGCTTTTCCAGCAACTTTGTTTTTGTTCTTGATTTACAGCATCCGCAGTTCTTTTGGTTTTTATTTGCCGTTTGTGGGAGCTGGCAGAGTGGAAATTGGTTGCCAAGTTTCCTACTTTACAACAGCAACCAAACTTGAAAGTTACTTTGTTTGCTGTAAATCACTTTGATTTGCCCAGTGGTCAGGAATGGCACTATATAAATGAATAAATTGTTCTTGCTTTGAGTTTACTGTGCACAAATTGGCTGTCACATTCCATATATTACAAAAGTAATTATACATCAAAAGATATTTAATTGACAGAATGGTATCTGAGGAGTTTCTGAGATCATGAAGGGTGTTATGTTGATGCAAGCCTTTTCTCCCATGCCCTACTACAACCATTGTTTGAAATAATGAGGGTGCTGATGCAATCTGGTACTTACCACAAGGGGTAGTAATTACTGGGCAGAAACTACAGACCAGCCCATTCATTTTACTGGATAGAAGGTTATAGTGTCTATGCTTGTGGTTTTCCTCATACTGTCCATGTGGGTGCTGCTTCTCACCTGGAGAACAAGATCACAGAATGATCCAAACAGATTTCTCCCAACCCAGTTAGGAATATGCATCAAAGAAGGCACTGACGGTATGGAGTTTTCTGTAATGTGGATAAGAAATAAAATCAATGACAACAACTTGAGTTAAATATAGTGTTTAAACAGTATCAAAAACCTCTCCCACCATGGTTATAATCTCTTCCAACCTCATCCATCAAGCAGAAGATACAAAAGCTTAAACATACAAACCAACAGGTTCAAAACCATTTCTTTCCTGCTGTTATTAGACTTCTGAATGAACCCCTCCGACTTTAAATTTAATGTTGGTCTTGCTTTTTGTGCATCTTCATTGCAGCTGTAAGTTTGTATTATTCGCTCTGTTCAATCACCATATGATCTTTGTATAGTATGATCTACCTATGCTGCATGCAAAACAAAACTTTTCACTGTACCTAGGTAGATGTGACCATAATAAATAAAACTGATCAAAACAGCAAACTGTCCAAACTGCTTCACAAGAAGATACACAAGAGGCTGATCTTCACTTTTTTTGGCTAAGACCCAAGTTGCGTTGAATCTTTTAGAAGGTTCTGGCTTGATGCCTTACCAGATCATAGAATTTACAGTACAGAAGGAGATCATTCAACCTATTGTTTCGGTTCCGTCTCCCAAAGAGCTACCCAGCTAGTCTCATTCTCCAGTCTTGTCTCCGTGGCCCTCTAAATTCATCACTTTCAAATCTATATCCAGCTGTCTTTTGAAACCTGCCATGGAATCTGCCTTCAACACTCTCCCAGGCAGCACATGCCAGATCCTAATTCTCTGAGTAAAAACATTTCTCCTTATCTCACTCCTAGCTCCATTTCTGGCAATCTTGAAATTGTGACCCCCTAGTTACTGACGTACCAACTAGTGGAAACAGAATATCCTTCTTTATCCTGTTAAAATTAGAAACAAAATGTCCTTCTTTACCCTGTCAAAATTTCACACCAAACTTACCAAACTTGCTTCTTAACTACCTACCCTGCCCACTGGTGACCAGACCATCTGAGGCCAGGGAGTTCCAAAGATTCACAACCTTTGATTGAAACAATTACTCCTCACATCAGTCTTAAATAGCCAGACACTTACCTTGAGACTGTGTCCCCAGGTTTTATATCTTTTGACCAGCAGAAACAATCTCTCGGCACCTATCCTGTCAATCCTTTCGGAATCTTTTGTGTTTCAATGAGATCTCTTCTCACTCTTCCAAACTTCAAAGAATATAGGCCCAACTTACTTTGTCTCTTGTCATAGGACAACCCCTCTTTCCAAGGCCCAATTCAGTGAACCTCACTTTTCTATACAGCCTCGAACGCACGTATATCTTTCTTTCGTTATAGAGACTAAAACAGCATATTCCAGAGATAGCAGGAACTGCTGACACTGGAGATTCTGAGATAACAAGGTGTAGAGCAGGCCAAGCAGCATCAGAGGAGCAGGAAAGCTGACGTTTCGGGTCTAGACCCTTCTTCGGAAAATGTATTCCAGATGTGCTCTCCCCAAAGTCCCATGCTGCTGTAACAAAACTACTTCATTCTTACATTCCGATCTCCTCGCAATCAAGGCCACTGTGTCATCCAGTTTCCTAATTGCATGCTAACTTCCTGTGCTCCTGAACGAAATTTTTACAAATGTCAACAATTACAAATTTTATACCTTTTATGAAACATCCTGATTTCCTATTCTTACAACAGAATTCCACCTTCTTCTGCACTCTCTTAACCTATGCAAATCTCTTTGCAACCTCTTTATATTCTGTCAGCAGCTGACCTTTCCACTTTGCTTAATATCATAAGCAAACCTAGATACGTTACTCTCTGCCTCTTCATCTAAGCCATTAAGATAGATTGTAAATAGCTGAGACCCCAGCACCAATCATTTTGGCACTCCACTAGTCACAGACTGCTAATTTTAAAATGCTCCATTTATACCCACTCTTTGCCTTGCCTTTGTTAAACAATCCTCTATCCATGCAAATATATTACTTCAATTTTATAAGTCCTTAGTTTGCCAATTAACCCTTTGTGTGGCATCCCATCGAATGCCTTTTGCAAATTCAGGTGTACCATATTTATTGGATCCCCTACCAGTTACATCTTCCAAAAAAGGCTAATGAATTTGTCAAACAGGATTTCCTCCTTGCAAAACCATGTTGGCTTGTCCTAATTCTGGCATACGTTTTGAAGTGCAGTGTTAAGATTTACTTAATAATACAGCCCAAAATGTTCCTAATGAATGATGTTAGAACCAGGGAGAGAAATCATAGGCCCTAGCGCTTCTCTTGTTTCTGGACCCTTTATTCCACCCCCATCACTTTGAATCCACCCCTCACATTCTTCACAATTTGAAACAGGTGTTCAAAATACTTTTTTCTCCCCACCAGGATCTTCCCGAGGTTTTTCTGAGGGCTGTGTTTTGATTTTTGGTGGCTAACTCATTTATTCAGTGATGCGCTCATATAGTGACGACAATAACAGCCTCTGTGTTGACATATGAAACATTTGTACTGACATTGGACCAGAATTGGAAGAACTCATCAATTTCTTCAACAGTTACGAACCTTCAACTAAGATTAAAACCACAACGCACAATGAAAGCAATAATTTCTTATACACCACTGTATTAAATTAACACAAGACCGCAAGCTTAAGTTAGTTACAAAAACTACTTTCAAAATATTATGTATTATTTAATAGATAAATGCTATGATACTTCTACACACAAAAAATGTGCCCTAACCACACCTTCCACAGGTTAGCGAGGCCACAGTTAATGTATTTCCATTGCATTTTTGTATTATTCAACGGATGTGGACATCATTTATTTGCGATCCTCATTGTGTTAAGGGGGGGAATGTGAGTTACATTCTTGAACTACTGCAGTCCTTGGGGTGTTAGGGAGGGAGTTCCAAGATTCTGATCCAATGACAGTGAGCGTTTAGAAATATAGATCCATGTTAGGATGGTACGTGGCTCAGAGGGGAATTTAGTTGTGTCGAAGTGCATCTCCTGACCTTGTCTTTTGAGATAGTCAAGGGCGTGAGCTCAGAAGATATTGTCAGAAATGCCTTGGTGAGTTACTGTAGTTCATCTTACAGATGGTACACCTTGCTGCCACCGTGCTTTGGTAATGAATCATGTCAATCTTTTCAGGTATTGTTTGCACATCCGGGCAAGTAGACATTGTTTCATTAGACTCTTGACTCGTTCTTTGGAGATGGTTGCTGGCTTAGGGAGAACGTTGCTGCAACGTTCCCGCCTTTTGGCCTGTTCTTGCAGCTGCAGTATTTATATGGCTAGGTTAGTTCTGTTTCTGGTTATTGGCAGCTCTCAGGATGTTGATAGTGAGGGAATTCAATCACGATACTACCATTGAATGTCAGGAATCAAAAGTATTTCTGGTGCCATTACTACCAATGTGTTGAGGCATTTTATCATCTTTAAAGATTTTTGTGCTGCAATAACGGTAGCCTCTGCAAATTTGCTACTGTGCTTAAGCTTTTTGACACCTAGCATTTGTGCAGCATGAATCATATTTGCCATTGATCAGTGCCAGCCTAGTGTTGTTTCAGTCTCCTTGAATGTGAACGCAAGTTGATTCAGTATCTGAGCCGAACATTGTTCAATCATCAGTGAACATCTCCACTTCCAACTTTATAATAGAGGGAAGGTGACTTATGAAGAAATTGTAAGTGGCTTAGGACACAATCCTGTGGAACTCCTGCAGAGATATCCTGGATTTGAGATGACTGACCTCCAACACTACAACCGTCTTCCATTGTGCTCTATATGACTGCAGTCAGCAGAGTCACCGATTCTAATTGATGAATGGCAGGCCATTCCTGAGCAAAAGCAACTGATTGCTCTGTAAGCAACCTCTGTAAGTAATATTTGGCCAGGCTGGATTTGTTCTGATTTTTGCACAATGGACATATCAGACAATTCTCCACATTGTCAGCTCCTATTCTTCGAAATTACAATGGATACAGGCCCAACCTGCTCAGCCTCTCTTCAAAAACCAATCCCTCTGCACCCCAATCTACTGACTAAACATTCTTTGGTCTGCCTCCAATGTCAGTACGTCTTTCCTTAAAGAAAAGGCTCAAAACAGTTCACAGTGTTCCATGTGTGGTCTAACTCATGCCTTGTATAGTTTTATGTCATGAGATCTTGCTGTAGAATTATAGAATCCCTACAGTATGGAAACAGGCCATTCAGCCCATCGAGTTTACACCAACCCTCTGAAGAGCAGCGCACCCAGACACACACGCCCCTACCCTATCCCCGTAACCCTGCATTTCCCATGGCTAACCCACAAAGCCTGCACATCCCTGGACAACAATGGAGCAATTTAGCACATCTTTGGACTGTGCGAGGAAACTGGAGCACCTGGAGGAAACCCACGCAGACACGGAGAAAATAGGCACTGCAGATGCTGGAGAATCTGAGATAACAAGGTGTGGAGCTGGATGAACACAGCAGGCCAAGCATCATCATAGGAGCAGGAAAGCTTGACGTTGCGGGCCTAGACCCTTCATCAGAAGGGTCTAGGCCCGAAACGTCAAGCGTTCCTGCTCCTATGATGCTGCTCGGCCTGCTGTGTTCATCCAGCTCCACACCTTGTTATCTCAGACATGGAGAAACTGTGCAAACTTCATACAGATGGTTGCTCGAGGTGCCCAATGAAGCATATAACAATGAGTGGAAAAGAAGACAGAAGAATCAAAGAGTTGGGTTTTAACAGGTGATTAATTGTAAGTTCCAAAGCCTAGGACCTTGCCAGCTCAGCCACATATGACAAAGTGATAAACCAAAATGTTGCAAAATAAGAGCCTATAGATAAGTTAGGAGAGAAGCAATGGAGAGATTCAAGCAAAAGATGAGAACTAGACAGTCGGTGAGAAATATAAATACCTAATTTCAAACCAGAGAATCCACAACTGCAGGGAATAAGTAAGTAACAGAATGAGGAACAGAAGTTTAGAAAATTCAAAATAATTCAAAGATGCAGAACTTTTAATCAACTTGATTTCCGATAAACTACTTTTCAGCTGATTGAAGGAAGTGATGGGTTGCACTTAAAAGGAACAAGGAGAGTTACAAACAGCCTATGCTGCTGAACTGGGATCAACTCTAACCTAAAATAAATTTTACATGAACTACAAGTGAAATTGGTCCCTGAGGATGACACTTCCTGATTCGTAAATCTGGCCGCAAAAACAATTTAAGAAAGAAGTCTGATAAACAAAGCAGTGCACTAAGGTCATGAGTACATGAACCTAATCGTGTTCCTATTATTTCTGATACTGTAACAAGTGCTTCTCAAGTGTGCAGTGACACTACTTCACATCACTGCATTTACACTATCTTATGGAAGGGTAATTATAGGACCTTGTAAGATTCAACCTGGAAGCTTTAAACTGCATCTATGTCTTATTAATGAGTCAGTCTACTGTCATTTTGAACGTAAGGGTTGATAAGCACAAACTGTTATCTAGGGTTACAAAATAAGTTCAGGTCATTCCAGCGATACATCATCATGCCTATAATGGTCAGGTTTCCTAGTAGGCGTGAGAAAAGTACAGACCAGATTACGAATCTGCAACTCTCAACAGCCAATAGAATAAACAAATCTGCACTGAACACTTCCCTCCCCATTCCCTCAAGGGAGAAGTATGTTGCGCCAAAATTCCTGAGATTGCGTGAGTTTTATTGCTTCTTCTGCTGATTGCCCTGAAGTGCACCATGTTGACAACTGTGACCTTTCCACGTCCTGCATTCTCTTCGTGTATTTTCACTCATGGTCAGTGATTAATGACTCACCAGGAGTCTGCGCCAAGCGAGAGATGGATGAGCCTGCAATACTGTTCCAAGATCCACCAAAACCCAAAGTGTAATTGGAATAACTTCCCTAGAAGTTTCCATATCTCTTCAAGGAAGATTCCCAAATGGAATGGGAACTGATAACGGAAACTCTTTGATCTAGTTAGATCAAAGAGCTCATTTATATTCAATAGCAATGATTGCATTGGGGGAATGTGAGAATGCTTATCTCTGATATGGAATGCATTTGTGATACAAAAACCATTTTTTAACTTTATTTATGCGATGCAAGCTGGTATTTATTGCTATATCGTGCTAAAGACATGCGCGTAATACGTTGTATATGGTCAGGCTGTGAGCATTTTTCTTCTTTCAAAAGAACAAGTGATTAACCACCTTGGGTTAAAATTTAAACTGGCTGAAGCTACAAGCTCACAGGCTTATTATAAACATATTATAATGAAAGCTGAGACATGAGCGCATTTACCCTTTCAAAGACCATGTCGATTGGGTTCAACTGGCAGGCACAGATCTGCACAGTTCCAGGAATAACATTGCAGATCTATCCAAAAGCCCTGTAGTTGTTAAATAGTTGAGTTATAAATGTCTGGAGGAGCTACAAATTCTTCAGTACCTCTAATCTTCATAGACTCCAAGATCATGTCCTTTTAATAATATCATTGTCCTTGTCTAGGACTTTTAAATGTATCAAGATCAGAAGTGGGCACGTATACAATTGGCTTCTGTGCCCTCTATGCCAGGTTCCTGTCGTGATTCTAGGAAGTGAAGAGGAGCCAAATAGGTCATGTTTTGGGAATTTCAGGTCCTGTTAAGGTGCTGATCCCACACCCAATGGAATTTCTAGTTGGCAATGCTGGTGACTCTCATTCTCTGCAACCTGCCCAGACCGCTATGGTGTGCTTGATGGGGAATGGGTGCAGTGCACAATGCCACAATGAATCACACAGATTGGTCCTCCAAGTCAACTTCATGCCTTCCTCCCATTTCCATGTTTGATACAATGCCTCCTGGTAGGGCTGGCTGGCACAGTATTGGGCAGCTTCCAATCAGCCTTCCTGTGGAAGGAAACTCACCACTACCATCTCCCCCATACACAGTCCATTTCCCTCTTTACCCTGGTGTTCACTGACCCACTAGGAAATGAAGCTTTTTTTTAAAAATACTACCTGGCCGCAAAGTTAGAGGAACAACCTTTGTGTTTCATTGTGCTGCCCTCTCACCATTCCTTATCACTGAATCTACCAGATTCAGCTAGATGGGTTGCATTGTAATGAGGGTCACCAAATTGCAAACAGGGAGTTTCTGTGGGTGCAAGAACAGCACCTTAATTGGACCATCAGCTCCCAATAATTGATCTTAATTGGCTGCCTCCCTCCCATTTCCTAGGACTGTGATAGGGAACCAGCACATAGGTCAGCGGTAAAGCAAGATCAAAATTACAAAATTTTCATTTTTCTTTTCAAATCCTTATCCATCCTTGTCAGCTCCTCAAGCCCCACTGTGATTCATAATCTCTGACTCTGGCCTCTTGCACATTTCCAATCTTCCACCACTGGTGGCCATGCCTTCAGCCACTTCGTGTTTAGCACGGTGTGGAGCTGGATGAACACAGCAGGCCAGGCAGCATCAGAGGAACAGGAAAGCTGACTTTTGATGTTGCCTGGCCTGCTGTGTTCATCTAGCTCTACACCTTGTTACCTCAGACTCCAGCATCAGCAGTTCCTACCATCTCCTTGTGTTTAGCACGCTTGCCTTCATTGTTCAGACCTTTCAGTACAGGAGTTGGGACGTCATGTTGGGTTTGTACAGGACATTGTTGAGGCCTCTTCTGGAGCACTGCATCCAGTTCAGATTGCCCTGTTATAGGAGGGATATCATTAAACTGGAGAAGGTTCAGAAAAAATTTACCAGGATGTTGCGGGAAATGAAGAGTTTTAAGTTATAAAGAGAGGTTAGATAGGCTTGGACTGTTTTCACTGGAGCATGGGAGGTTGAGGGATGACCTTATTGATGTTTAAATCATGAGGGGTGTAGATAAGGTGAATGGCAGGTGTGTTTTCCCTAGAGTGAGAGATCTCAAGATTGGGGGAATATTTTTAAGGTGAGAGGAGAAATATTTAAAAAAGACATTGGGACAAACATTTTACACAGAGAGTGGTTCATGTGTGGAATAAACTTCCAGAGGAAGTGGTGAAGGGGGGTACAGTTGCAACATTTAAAAGACATTTGGATGAGTAAATGAAAAAGAAAATCTTGGAGAGATATGGGCCAACGCAGGTGACTGGGACTTGTTTAGTTTGGAATTATGATTGGCATGGACTGGTTGGACTGAAGAATCTGTATCTGTAATGTATGACTCTATAACTCTATGACCCTAAGCTCTGAAAATCTCTCCCAAAACCTTTATCTGTCACTTTTCCTTTAAGATTCTGCTTGTAAAACCCATGACTTTGACCACACTTGTGGCCATCTGCCTTAATATCTCCTAATATGGCCTGACATCAAATTGTGATTGAAAACGCCTTTGTGAAGCGCAAGTCACTTCATTAAAGGCATTTTAACAATGTAAATTAATGCTGTTATTGAAAATGTTGTGTTTGATTAAGTAGAGAATTACTGTAAATAGTGCAGGGAGAAAGATAAAATTAGAGAGTGAAGGCACAAAAGAGCAGGCAGAATTAAAATACTCAAGTAATTTATCTCTAATTAAAACTATTAGATTTAAAATGCTTTTTCGTGTAGGTTAATGTTAACATTTCAGCAATGAAATAGCTCCTATTAGGTCTCCCAGACCATCAGAGAATTAATCATAAAGATTAAAGTACATCTGCAGTATTCAGACTTCAAACTATGTTTTTTTAACTCCCAGAAATAGCTGTAAAAGAATGACCAAATAATCAGACTCCATTATGATTCATTTTGCCCAAAGGCACATTAGCCAAACATCTGTTAGAAGCCAACAATTATTGTACACAAATTTCCTTCCTGCTTCCTAAGATGGCACTTTTATGACTATATCTTCTCTAAAGATTACAACATCTCTGTATTCCCTAACAAGCACTAAATGTCACTATATAAATTGTTACAGCACAGGTATAACAGCTTTCTTTATGCCACAGCAAGTTGTCCCATAAAACAAGGGTTATGTTAACCTACCTTGTAAAATTTCAATCTAAGTCTAAGACGTCATTAGATCGGAATACAAAGTCCAGTGTGTTTCCTAATTCTGTGTTTATTTGTTCAATTTTCCTCCTGTTTAGCATGCATTAAAACACTTTAAATTGTGCAAATTATCTGTAACATTTCTGAGATGAAGCGGTAAATGCAAATATGCCCATCTCAAAATTGTTCCTGCGCTGCTCAACAAGTCTGTCAGAGCTGGTGACAGAATTTGATGGCAACACTGATACAATTAAAATAGCAGCACTCTCCCCCAGTTAGACTTTGATAATAATCAAGTGAAGTGACACCAAAATCCTTGACATAACTTACCCACTTTTCAAACACAGATTTTCCTTCCAATTTTTATTTTGAAATTTGTTACAATTGTAGAGAGACTTTACTACCTGCATTTAACCTTTGTCGTTTGTCTTCAATGTCTGAGATTTCAAGGGATGAAACTAGTTTCAGAAAGGATGCTGTGATTACCTGACTTGACCAGGCAAACTGCGTATGTAATAGGCAGCTGCAGAATTACTGTTTTAGTCTTTTTTTATTCTCTTGCGGGACATGGGCATCGTTGGCTGTGCAGCATTTATTGCCCTTTCTTAGTTGGCCTTGAGAAGGTGGTGGTGAGCTGCTTCTTGAACTGCTGCAGTCCATATGCTGTAGGTCAACCCATAATGCCCTTAGGAAGGGAACTCCAGGATTTTGACCTAGTGACAGAGAAGGAACAGTGATATATGTCTAAGTTTCTAGGGATGGGCAGTCAATGCTAACCAGCCAGTGATGCCCACATCCCACCATCGAATAAAAAAAATGCCAGGATGGCGAGAGGCTCGGAAGGGAATTTGCAGTTGATGGTGTTCCTGTGTATCTGCTGACTTTGTCCTTCCAGATGGAAGTTGCAGAGGTTTGGAAAGTGCTGTCTGAGGATCTTCTGTGTGTTTCTGCAATGTATCTTGTGAATAGTACACACTGCTGCTACTGAGCAGCGATGGTGGAGGGAGTAGATGTTTGTGAATATAGAATCAAGTGGGCCACTTTGTCCATGGTGTTTTTTTTTAAATTCGTTCACAAACTGTAGACATCGCTGGCTAGGACAGCATTTTTTTGCCCATAGTGTGAAGTTTCTTGAGCATTGTTGGAGCTGCACGTATCCAGACAAGTGGGGAGTATCCTATCACACTCCTGATTTGTGCCTTGTCAATGGTGGACAGGCTTTGGGGAGTCAGGATAGGAGTTACTTGCTGTAGTATTCCTAGCCTCTGACTTGCACCTGTATCCATTTTATTTATATGGCAAGTCCAGTTCAATTTCTGGTCAATGGTAAACCCCAGGATATTGATAGTAGGGGATTCTGTGATAGTAATGCCATTGAATTTCAAGGAGCTATGGTTCTATTATCTTTTATTGAAAATGGTCAATGCCAGGCTTTTGTGTGGCACAAACATTACTTGCCACTTGTCAGCCCAAGCCTGGATATTGTCCAGGTCTTGTTACATTTGAACACGGACTGCCTCACTATCTGAGGAGTCGCAAAAGTGACAGAACACTGTGCAATCGTCAGCAAACACCCCCACTTCTAATGATGGAGGAAGGTCATTGATGAAGCTGCTAGAAGCATTGAAACTTGGTGGGTGTCAAGAAATTCACATATTTTGCTTCCCTCACATTTGTGAGACAACTGAACATACTGAGAGATGGAAATCATCCAGGTTGGAATGAGACAATGAAACAGCGTCAGAAGCTGAGAAAGGAAAATCATCGAAATATCAGCCTTTGAGCAAAAAAAAGAGAAGTCGATATTGACTGATGACAGCAAGGCTACTGCATTGATCTTTCTCAGTCCCAGTCTCAATCAAAGAACCAGTGGCAGGAAAAGCCAAGTTGCAAAGGCACCCTTCCCTGACAGCACAAGATTTGCAATCTTCTTCACCACTTAAAAAACAACTAATCTGTTGGACTCAGGCCTATTCATTGTTGCAACTTAAAGGACCCTTTACATCCATAACTTCAGTTGCATTGACCTTCTTGTCCCCTTTCATATCCTCCACTGTCCCCATGCATGAGTGTTTGTGTGTGTCATAGTCATAGAGTCACACAACACGGAAAAACTCCACTTTCTTTCATTCAAGAAAATCTTGGAATTGGCTCTCCTTCAAATTTGATTTGGTTAATTAATTTTAACTGAAGTGTATTAGTTACGTGTCACTTTTTAAACAAAAAAGTCTTTGTGACTAACTGAGAGCAAGTTGAAAAAAGGAGAGAAAACCACAAGTATTCTTCACCTAGTCATAGCAAGGTACAAGCATTGCTACTTCCCGAAACCGAGACATCCCTTTCCCAAAAGGACCAGGGCAGTAGGTGCATTGGAATACTATCACATCCAACCATCATTTCAAGTTTGTCACCATCCCAACTTGGATGTCTTCATCACTGGGTACAAACCACCGTTACTTAACAGCATTTTGGCTGACTCAACAGAGGCTCAATATCGTCTTCCCCAGGGCAATTAGGGATGGGCAATAAATGCTGACCTTGCCAGTGATGTTCATATCCTAAGAATTAATGAAAAAAGAACCAAAGGGGCCATTTTCAGAAGTCTCAAAACTGGCAGGGATCATATGCAATGTGTTAAAAGCTGGAGAAACTCAACATGTCTAGCAGCATCTGTGGAGGGAGAAAGAGAATTAATGTTTCAACTCCAGTATGACTCTTCTTCAGAAAGGGTTCTCAAGAAAACAAAGTTATATGAGGCAGTTTCTACATGAAGATTGTTATTTCGATCTAAACAACATTATATTATAAGCTTCCTGATACAATGGTTGTGGAACATTGCAGTGAAAAGCTATTAATATCTTCTATATAGCTAGTAGAATGTAGGAAATAGCATCAAGCAGCAGGTGGGTCAAAATTACTAGGGTGATTCTGATCAAAGTCCTGAATGTTTTAAGTGGAGTGTTCCTCAATTTTAAAGTGACTGAAACATGTGCATCTCTTAAAGTTGCTTCTATGGTTGACCAATTGCTCATGGTCGTATTATTAATAAATGCCTGCCAAAATTTTAACTGTTAATCACCAAAGATTACACAATTATCATAGAATCCCTTCACCACAGATAGAGGCTATTTGGCCCATCTATTCTGCACCAGTGCTTTGAACAACATCCCACCCAGACCCACCGACGCCCACCACCCCATATTTCTCATGGTTAATCCACCTAGCCTGCACATCCCTGGACACTATGGGCAATTTAGCATGGCCAATCCATCTAACCTGCACATCTTTGGGCTATGGGAGGAAACCAGAGCACCCGGAGGAAACCCACGCAGACATGGGGAAAATGTGCAAACTCCACACAGACAGTCACCCAAGGTTGGAATCAGACTCAAGTCCCTGGTGCTGTCAGGCAGCAATGCTAACCAATGTGTCACTGCGCCCTACCCTGATAAGACAGGTTAGACAAGGTCCAGCGGTATATCTTTCAAGTGAATGTTTTATTTTGACTCAGCCATCACAAAATCCCAAAACGCTGATCACTTCTTCCTAAATATAGTTATTTTTAACCTATTTGTTACACAATACTTTCAGGGCAGATGGGACTTGTCCCTGGACATCCTGGCTCCGAGGTAGGGCCAATACTACAACACCACAAGACCTTTATGTCATAGATTTGTACGTCACCCTTGTGTGGAGATAAAAGGGTTGAATTCCAGGGGCGATGTGACAGTGACTGCCCTTGACATCACAGTTGTATTTAATTAAGTGTGGAATTGAGGAACTCGAGTAAAAATGGAGTGAATGAGAATCAGGGTGAAAACTTTCTGCTGACTGGGGTCATATCTGGCCCAAAGGGTTGCGGTTGTTTGAGGTCAGTCATTTCAGCCACAGGCTTTCTCAGGAGGTGTTCCTCTGTCGGCTTTTATTCCCGCTTTCCCTGGTCCATCGGGTTCACTCTGCAAACCAATAGCACAAAGCAGTTCTAATAATAGAATGTATCCAATGTCCTTTACTAAAGCAAAGTCCACTACAAAAGAACTGCAAAGATTTTACCCATTCAATGCTTACAATCACAAGCCAACCCCTGTACATGGAGATCACACCAGAATAGGTGATCGGCCCGCTCCATCTCAATGTTTAGGTATTAAACAAATGACCTTGCCTAACTACCCAATGTTTTACAGTGAGGCAACTTTGTTTTATACTCTTTCCATACAATAAGGACATACATTTACACTTTTGACACTTTTCAGTCTCCAGGAAATGATCGGTTTGACCACCGGCAAACATCATAAATGTATCAAGTTTTCCAAATCAGTTTGATCAACTGTATCGCCTTGTGTGTCGTTGAAAAGATGCTGGTCCCTTGACTTTGATGAATTTTTGCCCTCAAATTAGTTTGTGCTCACTGCTCACCTCATTTCTATCAACCAAGAACATATATGACATTTACGCAGCACAATTCAGTGACAATCATAGATTCCGCTGATAAACAGTCCACATTATCACATCTTATTCACTGTGCCTGGTTTAAATAAAGCTTAAGCTTTTCTAGAGTTACCATGATGCTTCAGTCAATTCCTGCTACACCACAATGCTTGATGCAAACAAACATGCATATTCCATCAGACTAGCTCAAAGACACACCTAACCTCCTCTTCTGCAATCTCTCATCCTGAAAACTCCCTTATCTTCACTTGGAAGAGTTGGTCACCCTGTTGTGGAGTCTCTGGTTACCACACAGTGACACATTACAGGACATTCAGTGATTGGGCTAATATCTGCACAAATTCTTGGATGTGGCATTGGAGGTTGTGGTGGAGGAGGGCCAGAGAATAAGGAACGCTAATGACTAAACAATCCCTTCTCCTGGTGACTCATGTCAGGTATCCAATACAACAGAACAGCGCAGCACTCAAGCTTATTAGGGAAACTCCATGGAGAATTTCAGGAATAAATGTTAATTGAGAGGTGGTGAAGTTTTGATAAAGTATCCTAGGAAGTCTCCAAATGTGTTCAGAAGTCCACTTCACAGCTCCACTTTGCCATGAAATGCCAAAGATCCCCTTAAGAAACACAAGAAATTACAATCAATATTTTGCTTGCTTAGTTTAGAAGGACAAGGAGGGAATCTCATTGCAACTTACAGAATACTGAGAGACCTGGATAGAATGGATGTGGAGTAGATTCTTCTATCAGTAGGACAGACTATTACCCGAGGGCACAGCCTCAGAGTGAAGGGACAACCCTTTAGAGCTGAAATGAAGAGGAATTTCTTCAGCCAGAGAGTGGTGAATCTGTGGGACTCATTAACGCAGAGGGTTTTGGATGCCAACTCATTGCAAGACAGACATAGACAGGCTCTTCATTGATAAGGGGATCAAAGGTTACAGGGAGCAGGCAAGGGAATGGTTTTGAGAAACGTATCAGCCATGATCGAATGGTGGAGCTGACTCAGTGTCTTATGGTCTTATTTCAAGTGCTGAGGCCCACATTGGTGAGCTGTAAGGAAAGCCATTACTCTAACATTGTAGCTTTAGCATCCCTCATCCTCTATTATAGATCCACTGCAAGTTAACAGGGTAATTATAAAGTGTTAAATGTTGAACTGAGCAGAATAGATTCTGACATTTTCCCTCGTCCAGAACTAGGTGGTGGCAGTTGACTCATCTCCAGCTGACTTTAACTCAGCTTCAGCTCGAATTTCTGTACAATGCAGGAGGTACAGAAGTTTCAGAAAATACGATCTTACAACCAGCCTTGGACATTTTATGGGTCCAGCATCAGTATCCATTTTCAAAAGAAAAAGAATTTAAGCCAGAAAATGTTGGAGAGAATTGGCAGGGACTAGTTTGGGGTTACATTCAGCATAAAATGGTCGGATCGAAGTGTCTGTTTCCATGCTGTATGACACTATGACTTTATGACTCTATAATTCAGTTTCTCCTTTTGAGATTTCTCTTTCTGCGCATTGGCCTTGATGACATCTAAAATATTCAGCAAACATCTCCCTTGCATATTTTAACCATCATTTCCGAGCAATTAATACTTCATTCTCCAGTCTGTTTTTTTTTAGGATTAAGCCAAATCTGACAGTTTAAAGACAGAGAGCTAATGTGCCTTCAGTTCTCTGTCTGTAAATTGTAGACCCCGAATCTGGCTGAGGGAAATGTGATGCACAAACCCTTGTTTGGCAAATGGGAAAGAGGTGACATGCCAACTTTGTTCTGCCTGCTAGTTATAATGACTTTGTTTGCAGCCAGTGCTGACCGTTGGAGGGCCATATCAGCAGCAAAGTTGGCACCATTAGCACATTCTTAAAGCTAGCTTGCATCTCAAGGGGAAGTGTTTTGTGGGACATTGCCACCAGGAGCATTCTGCAGCTGAATCTGACCTGAGAAAAAGATCAATGGCTGAGCATGAAAAACGAAGGCTACCATAATCTGACTTCTCATCAGGGAAAGACAACTGATTTTAACCTGAAGGCCACCAAATCTCAGGCAAAGTTGAGAAGGTAAGGATATTCATGGTGATTTCAAGCACTGCTGAAATTGAACCCATACTCTCGGCCTCACCATTCAGCCGTCCTGCCAACTAAGCTGATAGCTCTCCCAGACTGCGTGGGAGGTCTTGATTGATTGATTTATTGTCATGTGTACCAATGTACAGTGAAAAGCTTTGTTTATGAGCAATACAAGCAGATCGTAGGAAGCAAGATGTCTTACAAAGTATCCTGTTCCAGTAAATACAAGTCCCACTTATATAAACCAACATAATAAGAAAAGAAAAATTACATTAGTCTTTCAAAATTACAGCCATGATGAGTCTTCTGGAGTGTTCTTTGCCTTCTCTGCTGTTTTCCATTCAGGAACACCTTTCTCTGTCAAATTCTTGCGTCAGGAATGTTAGCTAAGAGTATTTTAGTACATTTGTTTAGATGGTGCTTACTCTGAGAGTTTAGAGATTTCTGTGAGAGCCAGTGAGTTTTTCTTCAGATGGCCACTCATTCTCACATCAATTTTCAAATGCCTTCTTCTTATATATCCTTGATGATCTATTAATTTCTTGTAATAGGATTGGTTCTAGGTTTCCAAAGCCATCAGAGTTAAATTTAATTGGGTTTTTGTATGTAGGCCCTAGTTTAAATTAATCGGCTAAATTCGAAAATCTGTTATCTTGTTAAAAATGCTGCTTTGCTACTAACAGTATAGCTTTCTGATACAATTTTTCAATTTCAAGATCTGTCTGTGCATCTGCTGCTGCCTGCAGGCATTTTTTAAAATCTCCAAGCCTAAAAAGCACAACATCTTTTAAAGAGACCAGGCGCTCTTACCCTCCCCCCCACCCCCCACTATTTTACAAACAAATTCTAACGTCCTGCCTTCCAATCCACAAATACTATACTCAACTTCCCCACAGATGTACAAATCAAAAAGACTTAGACAAAGGCACACAGGTTACAACAGGGCGTGCATTGGGGAGATCATTATTAGCAAGATCAGCAATATTTGAGGCTAGAGAGTCCATTCATAAGTTTAATAATGGCTGGGAAGTAGCTGTTCCTGAACCTAATCACGCGTGTGTTCAGGCTTCTGTATCTTCTGCCTGACGGAAAAGGTTGCTGCAGGAGATCATTACCAGGGTGCGGTGGGTCTTTGATGATGTTGGCAGCCTTTCCACGGCAGCGAGCCGAGTAAATGGAGTCCATGGATGGAAGGTTGGCTTCCATGATGGTCTGGGCTGTGCACACCACCTTCTGTAGTTTCTTACGGTCCTGGGCAGAGCAGTTGCCGTACCAGGCCGTTATGCACCCGGACAGTATACTTTCTATGGTGCATTTGTAGCAGTTGGTGAGGGTCCTTATGAACATACCAAATTTCCTGAGCCACCTGAGAAGAAGAGGCATTGTTGTGCCTTCTTAACTGTCACATCTACATGAGAAGTCCAAGAAATGTTGTTGTTATTGTCAGCCTGAGGAACTTGATGCTCTCCACCCTCTCAACGTCAGTTCCATTGATGTAAATGGGGCATGTTCTCCTCCTTTCTTTCTGAAGTCAATGATGAGTTCTTTAGACTTGGCGATGTTGAGAGAGAGGTTGTTATCATTGCACCATGTCAGCAGGCCCTCTATCTGCCTTCTTCATTTTGACTCATTGTTGTTAGTTACCCATCCTACCACATTGGCGTCATCAGCAAACATGTAGATGGCGTTCATTTGGAATTTGGCAACACAGTCATGGGTGTACAGGGAGTACAGTAGGGGGCTGGGGATGCATCCAGTGTTGAGTGTTATTGTGGAGGAGGTGCAGTTACCTATCCTCACTGATTGCGGCCTGTGGGTTAGAAAGTTGAGGATCCAGTTACAAAGGGCGAAGCTGAGACCAATGTGACTGAGCTTTGAGATCAGCCTGGAGGGGATAATGGTGTTGAAGGCAGAGCTGTTGTCAATGAACTGTTGTCTGAAGAGGTGGTCTTTGTTGTCCAGATGTTCCAGGGATGAGTACAGGTCTAGGGATATTGCATCCACTGTGAACCTGTTATGTCGGGAGGCAAATTGTAGGGGATCGAGGCAGTTTGGGAGACTGGAGTTGGTGTGGGCCGTGACCAGCCTCTCGAAGCACTTCATGATTATTGGGTCAGAGCCACTGGGCGGCAGTCATTAAGGCGCATTACATGCGCTTTCTTTGGTACAGAAATAATGGTGGTCTTCTGGAAGCAGGTGGGGACCTTAGCTTTTAGGAGGGAGAGGTCGAAGATGTTGGTGAATACCTCCGCCAGGTGGTGCACACAGGATCTGAGTGCTCAGCCAGGGATACAATTGCTTTCCTTGGGTTGACTCCCAGGAAGTCCAATCCGACGCCTGCAGCAATGATCAAGTGAACAAGTGTGTCCAGGGCTGATGGGGCAGGTGTCGCCACGCCACTGGCATCCTGCTCAAACCGAGCATAGAAAGCATTGACCATGTCAGGGAAGGGTGTGTCTTTGTCTGCTATCTTGCTCTGCTTCATTTTGCATCCTGTAATGTTGTCTAAGTCTAACCATAGTCGGCAGGAGCCTGTTTAGTAGGTTTAACACAGTGTGGAGCTGTACGAACGCAGCAGGCCAGGCAGCATCAGAGCAGCAGGAAAGCTGACGTTTCGGGTCAGGACCCTTAGTTGTTTAGATGGTTTGATATTGTAACTTGGTCTGGGACTGCCTCTTGGCATCGCTGAAGGCTTTGCGGAGGTCAGATCTGGATTTCCTGTATAGGTCTGGGCCATCCGACTTGAATGCTGCACGTCTGGTCTTCAGTAGGGAGTGGATTTCCTGGTTCATCCAAGGTTTACAGTTGGGGAACACTCGGTTTGACTTCTTTGGTACACAGTCCTCCACGCGTTTGCTAGTAAAGTCCATGACGGAGGTGGTGTATGCATCTAGGTTTTCCACCGAATACTTGAACACGGTCCAGTCCACCAATTTCCATATCACAGTACAGGAGATGTTGGAAGTATTAGAATGTATGAAGGTAGATAAAGTTCCTGGCCCTGATCAGAAATATCCAAGAACCCTGCAAGAGGCTAGAGAAGAAATTAAGGGGGGCCTGGCTGACATATTTGCATCATTGTTAGCCATCGTTCGTGAGGTCCCGAAAGATTGGAGGATAGTGAATGTTGTGCCCTTATTCAAGAAGGGCTGCAAGGCAAAAACCTGGGAATTATAGACCGTTAAGCTTAACATCTGTGGTAGGAAAGTTACTTGAGAAGATTCTGCGGGATAATATATACATGCATTTAGAAAGTCAGGGTTTGATTAGGAGCAGTCAGCATGGCTTTGTGCGTGGGAGATCATGACTCACAAATTTGTTAGAGTTCTTTGATGAAGTAACCAGGAAGGTTGATGAGGGCAGGGCCAGATGTAGTCAACATGGATTTCAGTAAGGCCTTTGATAAGGTTCCACATGGTAAACTGTTCTGGAAAGTTAGATCGCATGGAATCCAGGGAAAGCTGGCAAATTGGAAAAACAATTGGCTTGATGGTAGGAAGCAAAGAGTAATAGTGGAAGGATGCTTGTCAGACTGGAGGCCTGCGACCAGCGGTGTGACTCGGGCTTGGTGCTGGGCCCATTTCTGTTTGTTATCTACATCAATGATTTGAACGAGAATGTACAGGGCATGATTAGTAAGTTTGAGGATGATACTAAAATAGGCAGTATCGTGGACAGTGAGGAAGGCTACCAGAAATTGCGGCAGGATCTTGATCAGCTGGGGAAGTGGGCCGAGAAATTGCAAATGGATTTTAATATAGCTAAGTGCAAGGTGTTGCATTTTGGAAAGTCAAATCAAGGTAGGAGTTTCATGGTGAATAGTAGGGCCTTAAGGAGTGCAGTAGAACTGAGGGACCTTGGAGTTCAGGTGCACGGTTCTTGAAAGTGGAGTCACAGGTAGACAGGGCAGTGAAGAAGGCTTTTGGTACACTGGCCTTCATCAGTCAGGGCACTGAGTAGAAAGTTTGGAGTTATGTTGCAGTTGTACTGGATATTGGTGAGGCCGCACTTGAAATATTGTGTTCAATTTTGTTCACCTTGCTATAGGAATGATGTTATGAAACTGGAAAGAGTGCAGAAGAAATTTACAAGGATGTTGATAGGACTCAAGGTACTGAGTTATAGGGAGAGGTTGGACAGGCTAGTACCTTTTTCTTTAGAGGGTAGGAGACTGAGGGGGGATCTTATAGAAGTGCATAGGATCATGAAAGGCATGGATAGGGTGAATGCACTCAGTCTTCTTCTCAGGGTTGGGGAATCAGTTTAAGGTAAGAGGGGAAAGAATAAATAGGGACCTGAGGGACAACTTTTTTACACAGAGGGTAGTATGCAAATGGTATGTGCTGCCAGTGGAAGTGATTGAGGAGGGTACATTAACAAAATTTAAAAGGCATTTGGATGAATACATGGATAGGAAAGGTTTAGAACGATATGGGCCAAGTGCAGGGAACTGGGGTTAGCGTAGATGAACATTTTGGTCAGCATGGACCAGTTTGGGCCGAAGGGCTTGTCTCCGTGCTGTAGGACTCTATGACTCTATGACTAATTCCAACCAGTCCCGGAGACGGTCTTCGACAATCTCAGACAAGCATTATACTTCA
Source organism: Ginglymostoma cirratum (assembly GCA_024137785.1). NCBI lineage: Eukaryota > Metazoa > Chordata > Chondrichthyes > Orectolobiformes > Ginglymostomatidae > Ginglymostoma > Ginglymostoma cirratum. Next base: position 6,879,680 of record JAHRHZ010000091.1, on the reverse strand, counting down.
TTTTGTGTTGGATCCTCCCGTTTCAGCTTCCGCCTGTAAACTGGGAGGAGGCACATAGCGCTGTGGATCTGATTTTCCAAAGTGTGTGGGCGGGCGATGGAGCAGTAGGCGTCTTTGATGGTTGTGTAGCAGTGGTCCAGGAGGCTCAGTCCTCTGGTGGGGCAGGAGAAATTTTGGTGGTCCTTGATACAGGATGTGGAAACCAGGAGCTAGACGCGGTATCCCCACGGAGACAGGGGCCCTCCAGACATGAGGATGTAGTGCAGAAAGCAATTCACTGACCTAACATGAATAATTAAGCTCAGCTCATCACACCCATTTGCCCACCTGATAATAAGCTGTAAGAAAAACTCACATCTAACATTAAGATGCTCAACTCACACACTGGTTACTATTGTATTCAAAACCACAAGTCGAGGATTGTGCACATTTCCAGCTATTCAACCATAACGTTGCCCCAAAACATTTGCATGAAACTCACTAATACACTTTACTCCAAATTACTGTAGAAGTGCAGCAAACAGACAACAGGAACTATTCAGAGGAAGAGAGGCATTATGAGATGGGTCATTGCTGAGTCCCTGGCCAGCAGCAGGGCTGAAACCATTGACAGCAACTATATCCACGTAGCTCATCATCCTCTCATCCTGCTTACCCTTCTTCCCACAGTGTACCCTGATATTCAGGCTGCAGATAGTGTAAGCATGCACTTCTTAATTTCTCCTCTCCCTTCACCACAACCTCTGCCATGCCACCTTTTCCTTTCAGGTATTCAAGACTTCTCCGTGCGCAAGAAATGTTGGAAGAGCAAGAAGACAGTGAAGGTGAAGACACATGGTGATTTGATTTGTACTCACATTCTCTGGAATACTAGTCCAACACCAGAATCACTATAATCTCGTACCCATTCAAGGGCTAGTAACATTCTTGTATCATCATTATGATAATTTGGAAAATACCCATGTCAAAGCATATCAATAAAATCTTTGGAAAAAAGAGAACTTGCATATTATGCACTGTAAATCTGAGCTTAACCTAACTAGTATAGTTAAGTTGAAGGTGATCAATCTAAACAATTACAAAAACAGAAATTGCTGGAAAAGCTCAGCAAGTCTGGCAGCATCTGTGGAGAGAAAGCGTGGTGCAATGAGGAAGGGTCACTGGATCCAAAATGTTAACTCTGATTTCTCTCTATAGATGCTGCCAGACCTTTTCCAGCAATTTCTGATTTACAACATATGCAGTTCTTTCAGTTTTCATCTAAACTGTTACTTTTGTTCCTCTCTCTGCAGATGCTACCTTTTCAGTATTTCCTGTCTTCATTTTAGGATTGGTTGAAACTTACCTCTTAGCATTCAAGTTACATCTTACCTTTACCCTAAAAAGCCTTCATTTTCCAAGAGATACAGCAGGCTGCTTTAGATCTGCATAAATCAGAGAATTCAGGGACAGTAAGACGTATGTGCAGAATTGGCTCATTCTATAAAGCAAAGTGATTCAAAGCCACACACATCAAGCAAATTCTATTCCAATGTAATTTACAAAAATAACGTCCATTCAATCAGTAATGCTGGTCAGAAGGTGGAACACTATTAAGGCGAGTATTTCCCACAAGCAAACAGTTTTTGCAAACTAGAGCCTTAAACAGCAAGGAGATAGGACAAATTAAATTGGATGAGTAGCAAGGGCAACACAAGAGCAATTGACGGAAAACTGAAATACAAGGGACAGGGAAAGGGCAAAGTGTGGAAGATTTGATGTGAATTATATTGAGACTGAATTCACTTTAATTACTCCACTAGCCCCTTAGAAAACTCTGGCAATTGAAACAAAACTATGATGAGCATTTCAGAAAGAGACATGCATATTCCCAATTTAAGCAAGTGGAATGTTCACTGCATTTCATCCTGTCTAAAATTTTTAAAGAGAGAATTTTGCACATCTGGCATCATTCCTTGAACATACAGTGTTAACTTTTCCATTTCTGTCCACCTATGTTCCAGCAAACTCTTTTGAACAGCACCAAGAGGTTTATTTCCGCGTGAAATTTAAACAACAACATAGCCAGCAGCAATTGGCCAGCAGCCCCAGCTGTTCAGAACTTTGCATGCTTTCCCTCCTGCTGATCTCTCGCTGTAAGGCTGGTATAAGGTTTTTCAGCACCAAATGCAGATGAACACACACACACACTTATTCACTGAGCATTTGCTTCTTGTCTCATGCAATGGGACTCTCCTGGCACCCAAGGGGAACCTGCTGTCTTTGTTCATCATGCAATGTGCTAACCTCGCCTGTGTGAAATGGGCATTTGAGGACAACCAGCTTTTTGCTTGTCAGGAACGAAGTGGCAGGAGTGTTGGTAAATTCTGTTGGCACGCAATCTGCAGCTATGGGATTGCATGCCTGCTTCTCTGACATGATTTGAGTGCTGTATGACAAAGAAGGGACAAGACAACAGCCTGGGATAATGGACATTACCAGAGGTGCTCTGTCTGTATTCACTACCCTCTTCCCCATCCATTGTACCACAATTTGAGACACAGTAAGCTGGCAACAGGGGAGTTAACCAGTATCAGCCAAACACCTGGCAACTGCTACGTTATTCATCACGATCCTTTGCCAAAGATCACCGACAGTAGCATGACAGGCATTCCCAAGCTCACCAGGCTCCTAGATTGTTATGAAACTCAGGAGTGATGATTGCTAGTGGTCAGTGTTATGTCAGCATTAGCACTCTTGTCTCCGAGTTAAAAGGTTCATAATCTCACTCCAGACGTTGAGGGGCAGCATGTGGATGAGAAATAGCAGAGGGAAGGAAAATGATAGAGCTTTAAGGGGACATCAGAGTTAGCTGCTGAGGAATGGGTGAAAAATACTTTGACTGTGATTCTTCGGTTAATTCTGAATAAATCAGAGTGGAAGCAGGGAGGTGCCCTCCTCTCAGCTGTATGTAATGGTGGATGGTGGCTGCGGATAGGTCAAGGTGGAGCAGTAGGGATAATTGCCTTTGTTAGAGACATATTGAACATCATTATAAATGTCACTCATGCGTGGCATAGGTATCATTTGCAAACACAGCTGAATGAGTTAAGTGATAAGAACAAAGAACAGTACAGCTCAGGAATAGGCCCTTCAGCCCAACAAAAGGACAACTTTCTAAACTAAAAGAACTTTTGCGTTTACTCTATCCGTAACCCTCTATTCCCTGTCTGTTCATGTATCTTTCAAGATGCCTCTTAAACGTTGTTGTATCTGCCTCCACCGACTCTTCTGGCAGCACATTCCAGGCACTTAACACCCTCTGTGTAAAAAACTCGCCTCTCACATCCCTTTTAAACTTTCCCCCCTTTACTTTAAACCTGTGTCTCCTCATAATTGTCATTTCTACCCTGGGAAAAAGAATCCAACTATCCAATCTATCCATACCTCTCATAATTTTGTAAACTTCCATTGGGTTGCCCCTCAGCCTCTGCTGTTCAAGTGAAAACAAATGTGTAAATTTCCTCCTTTGTCCTTGAATGGACCTATCCCTTCCCTAGCTACCCTCTTGCTCCTTACATATTCCAAAGTCTCGAAATTTTCCTTAATCCTGTTTGCCAAGGTTATTTCATGGTCCCTTTTAGCTGTCCGAACTCCCTTTTCAAATCCTTTCCTGTTTTGTTTAAAGTCCTCAAGGGCTTTGTCTGTCTTCAGTCCTAGTCCTGATGTGTGCCTACTTTTACTTTTTGACCAAGCTCATAATTTCTCTTGTCCTCTAGTGTTCCTGAATCTTGTCATCCTTTTCCTTCATTTTCACAGGAACATATTGGTCCTGAACTCTAACCAAGGCCTTTAAAATATTCCCACATGCCAGATGTGGTTTATCCTCCAACACCCACCCCCAATCTACATTCTCCACTTTCTGCCTGATAGTCAGAGTTAGCCTTTCTTTAACTCCAGTTTAGTACTTTCACCTGAGGACTACCTTATCCTTATCCATAAGTAACCTAAAACTTACAGAATTACGGTCACTGTCCCTGAAATGTTCCCCCACTGAAACTTTGAACATTTGGCTGGGCTCCGTCCCCAATACCAGTTCTAGTGTGGCCCCTTCCCTGGTTGAACTATATACATATTTCTTCAAGAAACCCTCTTGGACACACCTAATAAACTCTGCCCTATCCAAGACCCAGGCACTAAGTAAGTTCCAGTCAATACAGGGGAAGTTAAAATCATCCACCACAACACCGCTGTTGTTTTTACGTTTTTCCAAAATCTGTTCGCAAGCTGCTGGGACGCTTCTAGTGCAATACCATCAAAGTGACTGCACTCTTTCTATTCCTGAGCTCTACCCCTATGGCCTTGCTAGATGAGCCAAGGTATGATATTCTCCCTTATCAGTAACACAACTCCCTCCCCTCTTTTACATTCCTCCTTATCTTGCCTGAAACATCTAAATCCTGGAATGTTAAGCTGCCAGTTTTTCCCTCTTTCAACCAAGTCTCTGTCATAGCCACAACACCATAGTTATGTGCACCAATCCAAGCTTTAAGTTTATTTGATTTTGTCATTCTCCTCGTGTTAAAACAAATGAGCCTCAGGCCGCCAGTCCTGCCATGTTGAGTAACCTCTCCCTGTTTGTCTTTTTCTTAGTCTTACTGGCCTTAGTCTCTGACTCCTCCTTGCTCATTTTACTTGCTGACCTACTGTTGTGGTTCCAGGTCCCCTGCCAGAATAGTTTAAACCCTTCCAAGTGGCACTAGCAAACCCCCTGCCAGGAAATTGGTGCCCCTTCAGTTTAGGTACAACATGTCCTTCCTGTACAGGTCCCACCTGCCCCGGAAGACATCCCAATGAAGCCCTCCCTCGTAAGACAGCTCTTTAGCAACATATTTGACTGCACTATCTTTCTAATCCTAGCTCCACTGGTATGTGGCACAACGAGGAATTCTGAGATTACAACTCTGGTAGTCCTGTTTTTCAACATCCTAGCTAAGTCCCTGAACTCCCTTTGCTAGACCTTGTCATTCTTCCTGCCTATGTCATTAGTGCCAACATGTACCACAGCCTCTGGCTGCTAGCTCTCCCTTTTGAAATTGTCCTGTGCCCACTCAGAGACATCCTTGTCCCTGACACCAGGGAGACAACACACCATCCTGGGTCTGAGTGGCATGCTCCTCAGAGGATCAATGTGGACTCAACGGGCTGAATGGCCTGCTTCCACACTGTACGGATTCTATCATTGTATGAAAACAGTTTTCAGAGGGTGGGATAGCCACAAGAGGACTCATCCACTGACTGTCTGCTGCTTCTACCAGTCACCCATCTATCTGCCTGAACCTTGGGCGTGACAGTATCTCTAAAATTCTTGTCTATGATGCTTTCCACCACCTGCTCACTCCTAAGTGTCTCCAACTGCTGTTCCAACCAATCCATGTGGTCTGACAGGAACTGTAATTGGACATAATTCCTGCAGGTGTAGGTGTCAAGGTGTTCAAACTGTCTCTGATTCTCTGCATTCCGCAGAGGCACACTACCCCACTCACTGCCATTTTTACCCTCTGGCATCTAATTAATTAAAAATAAATTTCTACTAAAATTAATTTACAGCTAACTAGATGGTCCCTAGAGCTAGATACTCACTAAAGAATATGAAACACCAAATACACTATTCTGCAAACAACAGTTTAGGTTTGACTCTAAATCCCAGCACTATGCTGCTGCATTCCTAACCTCAACCCCGCTTCTCTTAAAGTGTATGGGTACAAAAGGGATGAATGGAAATTGAAGGTAAGAAATAAAAAGAATCACCTGACCACTATTTACCAATCAGGAGTCCTTCTGTCCAAAGCATCACTTTTAATCAAAACAGAAACAAATACAAAAATGCAGAAGAAACTCAGCAGGTCAGGCAGCCTCAGTACAGGGAAAGCAGAGTTAACATTTTGGGTCCAATGGCCCTTCTTCAGAACAATGGAAGGATCATTAAGTAACAGCAGAATCAGCTGTGCTTACACCAAAATGCCCCTTTTGCTGATTATGTTATCATCTCAGTTACAAGTTACAAGTGTAAGGTTTATGAGTTTGTAATATTTTGGAACTGCTTCTTTAATTTAGTGCGAAACTAACAGCATTATGTTACATGTTCTAATGTATACCTAACAAAGTTTTGGCTATTGAAGATTTAACATAGGCCCAGTTTGTTTTACTGGGAAAGAGCTGTTAGGTGACAATGGCAGCAGCATTTATATTCACACTAGGTAGACAGCTGGTCTCCTAAATTCCAGGAAGATATTACAAAGATTGGGTTATACAGTTATATTTTAATGATTTGTTTACTTCTAACCCAAAAGAGAGTTGGGGTCTAAAAATAGCAAGTCAGAAAATTTCTACCTGGATAACAGGCCCATGTGATTCACATGTCATGGAGATGGGCTTTGAGAATTGTAGAGTTTCTAAGGCATCACAGGCACAGGTCAGTGTGCCAGGATCTGGGAGGAAGGGATTAGGTAGAGATTGAAAGTTTACCTCACAGGAGGGTAGATGGAAGCCTGTGTTCAGATTAAAAAGACCATATTTGTGAAAATTTGGAACAAAGTTGAAAGGTGCACCCAGCTTGCCCTAAAGGAAGAAAACTGTCCTCATGGAAGACAATTCTAGGCATAAAAGGAAAGCAAAGGAATGGAAGCAAATCTTCAAAACCTAAGAAGCACTCTGGACTGTGTTAGGAAAAATCAGGTACCTACTTAAGGTACAGCATAAAGTATACCTGTAAAATGATTTAGAGATAGTAGGAACTGCCGATGCTGGAGAATATGAGATAACAAGGTGTCGAGCTGGATGAACACAGCAGGCCAAGCAGCATCAGAGGATTTCTGAAGAAGGGTCCAGACCCGAAACGACAGCTTTCCTGCTCCTCTGATGCTGTTCGGCCTGCTGTGCTCATCCAGCTCTACACCTTGTTATCCCTGTGAAATAAGTTATTTTTAGTTTTGTTCTAAGTAAAAGGGAAAAGTTCTGTTCTGTAGTTTAAAGTTACCTATAAAAATAGTTTTTGGTAAATTGTGTTTTTTCAGCTGGTCGTTACAATGAAAACAGGGCATGTCATTGTGACATCCTTTCAGCTATCACTAGAAATTCAGATTTTTTTCTTTTCAAGATATTGGTTGCCACAGAGGTCTTAACAATGTCAAAACCATTTGGATTTCCTACCCAACAACAGCTTTGGTTCTGAGTTATTCATCCCAAGTTGCAATATGGCCATTGATTGCAATCATTGAATGGGATATTTGAATCTTGGGAGAACTGTGTTGGATTGATAATTGCAGTGAAGTGATGTGAAATGAGCTATGGGTTACGAAGCAACTATTCTCGGTGGAAAACTGTACTGTGCCTTTACATTGATAGACTTTTGCTCTTTATCCAGTGCTGCGGGTATCTGCTGTAAGGTTTGAGCTATCAACACATTTGAAAAGGGCAGATCTTCTTTTCAATGTCTGCTTTATCAGTAGTTGTTATAGAGTCATAGGGTCACACAGCACAGAAACAGACCCTTTGTTGTGCCACAATGTTGAAGCTGAAGGGTTTTTGCCAATTTCCACGGTTTTCAGAGTGCTCATCCTGAAATATTTCCTTGTGCTAACTTGATCATGGAATCATAGAATTTTACAGTACAGAAGGAGGCCTTTCGACCCATCATGTATGTACTGGCTCCTGAAAGAGCAACCCAGCTGGTCCCACTCTGCAGCCCTAAAGTATATTTTCCTAATCAACCTGTTCAGATATGTTTTTACAAACCTCTGGAGCAGGTGGGAATTGAACCCAGGCCTCCTAGCTCAGAGGTAGGGACACTAGAGCCACCAAAGAGTAAAACGGTATGTTTGCAGACTAAGGTGTAGTCAGGTGGAAGGTGGGAATTACATGGTTTAATTGCAATGTTTTACATTGAAATAAATTAGCTCCGTTTTCACTGGGTCACAGAGATGGATCTTTCAGAGTAATCCAGTAACTGTAACAGTTCAGTCTTCCATGCCATTTGCACATTCTAGCACAGCCTCTTCCTCTCCCAGTGAGAGGTCTTGTCAAGGATTTCAATAACTTGGTTTCAAATTACAGCTTGGAATATTAAAATTGTAATGAATGCAAATTGTTCCCAGGGACAGAACACAATATTGATAAGACACATTTTTCCTTCATTCCTTTTGAAAGAGACAAATTAATGGATGCTTTAATTAAAAGCCTCGATTTTCAGCTCAGTGTTTGCTTAGCGTCACAATGAACCCATTTATTTTGAATGCAATGTTAAACTAATGCCAATCAGGAAACATAGACTGAATTGTCAGTTGAACTGTGCAGTTTTTTAAATAAAACAACAGCATTAACAAATAGGCATTGCTAAACTTTTAATTTTTTTTATTCCTCGGTTTATGGTTTGATTTAATTAATGGCAATTAGAGAATTGAGGAAGTGGCCTGGAGAAATAGTTCAGCCAAAAAAAAACTCCTCTAGCCATGTACAGAATTCTCTCACACAGTCAGCCTCAGGAACTCTTCCACACCAGTTCATTAATCCCATCAAATCTCACTATTTAAAAAGATAATGCTTGCCATTAGGATTGTCAGTCTATGTAAATCAGTAATCCCAAGGGTACCACGCTTCAATGTTCGTTTTGATGAATTGGTGGGTGGAAGACTCTTTTCTCTGTTTAATTTATGACTTCCTGGTCCAATTGTAGGAAAGATAGCTCAGTACATTTAGCAGCTTATTTACGGAGATTTATAGGCATTTCCAAAGGGCTTCATCCCAAGTGAAAACCTCTCAGAGCTTGACAGCCAGAGACGTGGAGCTGGATTTGTCAAGCCTGTCATACTATTGACTCGCTCTGACTGAAACCTCAGTCAAGAGCCCACCCACTAGACAACCGCCTGGCCTGCAGCCAATATATGCTCACCCAGCAATTAATTGGCTCATGGGAAGACTTTTGCCCACCCCCTCCCCCCAAACTGGGGTAAGTGCCATATTAGAGGGCTGCTAGTCCAGCCAAGCAGTCGAGGCTTGAATGATTGACCATGCTGGGATTACAGGCAGACAGGACAGCACCAGTGCCTAGTTAGCAGGCCCCAGCAAAAGAGGCCAAATTTGAAAGCCCAGTGTGATAGGGTTAAAGGGGAGTGCAGAATGACCAAAGGTGGTGTCCCCTTTCCTTCTTGCCGAGATACGTTTTCTGTTCACTAATTTCATGAGGGGCGGGCATCACGAACTCTGCCTGCGTTTATTGCCCATCCCTAACTGCTCTTGAACTGAGCAGCTTGCTCAAAGGGCAGTTAAAAGTCAATCATGTTACCATAGGTCTGGTGTCACTGTAGGCTAGACCAGGTAAGTATGGCAGATTTCTTTGCCTGAAGGAGATGAGTGAACCAGATGGGTTCTGGTCCTCTCCCTGCCATTGGAAATGTAGTAGAGGGATCGAGATGAGTGACCAGAATTGATTATTTAGAGCCCCTGTAGGTCCAGAACGCAGAAAGGTTGGCTCCACCTCAATTGCCTGAGCCACCTTCATTGCAGAAATTGGGAGATGGATTGGGGAGGTTGCAGGGTGAAGGAAAACAGCTGAGTCATGTTTTTCAAGTTTCCCTCCCTTCGAGACATCATGAGGCGGAAGGCTGTAAAATCCAGCCCATGTGTCTGGCCCAAGGTGGCAGAGGTTGAATTGTCCATTATGATTTCACAATAAGACTTTTCACACAAAACGCAGGAGGAGCGGCAGTGGTTAGCACTGCTGCCTCACAGCGCCAGGGATCCACGTTTGATTCCGGCCTTGAACGAATATCTGTGTGGAGTTTGTATATTCTCCCAGTGTTTGCGTGGGTTTCCTCTGGGCTCTCCAGTTTCCTCTCACAGTCTAAAGATTTTCAGGTCAGGTGGATTGGCCAAGCTAAATTGCCCGTAGTGTGCAGGCTAGATGCATTAGCCAAGGGAAATGCAGGCATTCAGGGACAGGGTCAGCGGTGGGGGGTGAGTCTGGCTGGGATGCTCTTTGGTGGGTCAGTATGGACTCAATGGGCTGAATGGCCATCAATCAAGGGCTTCTATCATTCTATGAGTGACCATGGTTAGTAGTCCCACTTCAGTGTTTTCTCCGGGGACAGAGAGTTGGAGAACACTGTTCTGCCACCATACTGGAAAAGAGGTCCATTCCAGTGCCCAGAGGTAAAAAACGGAGTAACCAAAATATGAATACTTGGAAATTAATGTTGTGCCACACTGGAGCACTCTTCTGAAGGCTACAAAACAAGTCGGACCAGTAGTCAACATTCATAAATCATACTGCTTTTCCTTCTGGGTGACCATCATCATTGTGTGCCCATTGAAGACCACATCCAGTTCATCTGTAGGCACATGTGTGGTTGTGCAGCCATTGTCTGTTGAATGGGCATCATCCATCGACCTTTCCTTCTCGCTGCCCTGCTCACCTCCCCATCATTGACCTGCTTGCCACTCTTCTCACTGCTTAGTTTGTCACCTGCCTTGTTGCTTTACTCGTTCCTCTGCTTGCCTCAAGACACAAGATCTAAATTTAAAACAAACGGTGCATTCTACATACCAACCTGTTCACTTTCAGTGTTCTAACTGTGGTATCACTGGCAGTGATTTCACAGCAACTGCGAGAGCAGTGAGTGCATCCTCTCCATGCAAACACAGCTGAATGAGAAACAGCACTATTGGAGAGAGAGAGAGAACAATGGAGATGGAGAGAGAATGCAAGGGGAAACAAGGAATGGAGGAAGCGAGAAATGAATGACAAAACAGAGAACAAGTGAGACATTTTCCTTTGTAGCCATACCATTATCCATAGTCCATGGAGATAAACTTATCAGAAGCTCCTGCCCAGCAATGGTTTGTGAAACAGCAATTGAGTTTAGTGTTTGCTGGAGGTACAGATGTATTGTTAATATATCCTTTACTAAAGATACATTTTACTCAAGTATTGGATACTTGATTATGGATATTGGATTATGTTCAGCATGGACTGATTGAACTAAAGGGTTTGTTTCTGTGCTGTTTGACTCTGATTGTTAGTGCTGGTGATAGAATGCGACATTTAGGGTTCGGTTTACATTATCCCGTTTTCAATCCTGAAGTATCAATATTGAAACTATTTTGCACGCTATAAATCCTGCTAACCAACAGATGATGTTTGCTTCTTGTTTACGCTCTATCTTGTTCAACAGTTGATTGCATCTTTTTCATCTCTGTCCTCTTCTGATTTGCTCTAGCTGATCATTTTTTCTTTCACATTGAGCTTCCATCACTCGCCACTCTGTTTTCATTTTACCCAGCACTCATCTCTCAACAGTGGCTCCTTTCAACAATGAACACAACTTGCAAAACGCCAACAACTTTGTGCCATTATTAATATTTAATCATTTAGCATGCGGCCAGCTCCACAAGATTTCACACGGATCCAGATCCTATAATCCACCACTAATTGCTATTCAAGTTCCACTTATAATAAAGGACTTTGGAAACAACAGCATGAAGTGATAAAGCAACTTTAATGTAGTAAAAACATCCCAAGGCAGTTTGCATCAGTGTTATCGGTCAAGGTCTAACAGGAGCAATATAGGCCAGGAGCAGGCAGGTGGGACTCGATTAGTTTGGGGTTATGTTCAGCATGGACTGATTGGACCTAACGGTCTGTTTCCGTTCTGTATGACTCTATGACTCTATAATCAAGCTCTGTAAGGACATGTTCAGATCCATGAGCAAAACCAAATTCAAAAAGGCAGGTTTTAAGGCATATCTCAAAGGAGCAGAGAGCTGTGAAGTTTAGCAAGGGAAACAGAGCTTACAACCTAGAAACCTAATGCATAGTTTCGAACGGAAGATTGAAGGAAATTGGGATGTCCAAGAGGCCAGAATTAGAGGAATAGAAACTTCTAAGAGGACCTGACGACTGGAGGAGATGCAGAGATAAGGAAAGACAAGATCACATTGTACACAATGATGGGAATTTTACACATTTGAGCCATTGATGGACAATATCTGTCAACAAGCACAGGGGCGATGAGTGAACAGGAATTGTTGCAAACCAGAAAATGGGGCGCAAGACTAAACATCAATCAATCAAAATTCTATTCTGACAAGTTTATATTTAATTATAATTCAAATATAACTGAAAACAAATTTGGTGAGGGAACTTCCCTACTGAAATATTTTCTAGATAATACAACATGACACACTAGTGTTCAACTTAATTGCAACAAATTAAAGTTCTGCTTTATAAAGAATGCTTGAACACTAATTTTAGATTATTTCTGGAATTGGATTTTTGAAATTTCTTCAATTTATAGTTTGTTCTGTTTTTGCACATCAAAAATGCATTGGTTGAAAGAAAGCACAAGACAATAGAATGTCTCTCTACCTTGACTGATGCTCCCCAGGATTAGGACTTTTGATCACCAAGTTCAATCGGGTGCTGCACACATTTGGCCAATGCAAAAAACAAGTTTAGTTTGATGCTTTCTATGTTTGAAGCAAGCAAGCTATGTAATTGGGCTCACTTCCAGAGGTGTCTCTCAATACACAACTGAGTAAAGACATTCAAATCAAGGAAACACTGAGTCCCAACAAAACTTCACAAAAGCCCATGAACAAGTCATATTACTCAGAACCAATGGTCAGGAGGTCTAAAACAAACCAAAGTGTTGGAAAGAGCTGTCTGCTGATTATTGCTCAACTCGAAGCTACTGAGTTTGGGATGAATTCAGGGTTTTATTGTAAAATATAATGGTTCTGAAAGAGTCAATGTTGAAGTTGTTTTCCGCTCTACCCAATCCAATGGTGTCACACAGTCTTTGGGTAGACAGTCAGGTAGTCTAGCATGAGCTCCTGATGGAAACGGGAAACTGGATCCTGGCAGTTGCAATTATGCCTAACTAGTTCATGTTAGTTGTACCTATTGCTATCTGGCAATAAACTACACTTTGTTACGTGAAGCAACCGCTTCTTTTTGTTCAGATTCTCAGTGGTTTATCCTCTTTGATTTGATTTGATTTATTGTAGTCTTATGTACCTACGTACAGTGAGAAGTTTTGTTTTGCGAGCAGTACGGACAGCTCATAGCAAACAACAACATACAGATCATAGGGTGCTTTGATAAAGCGAGGCATACCGAGGTACGGCTGCACAGGAAGTGCATAAAGTAAGATCAACATTAGCAAGGTCAACATTATTTGAAGTTAGAGAGGTCCATTCAGCAGTCTAATAACAGCAGGGAAGAAGCTCATTCTTGAACCTGTTGGTGCTTGTGTTCAAGCTACTATATCTCCTGCCTGATGGAAGAGGTTGGAAAAAAGCATTGCTGGGTTGGGTGGGGTCTTTGATGATGTTGGCACTGTTAATTGGACAAGCCCTTAAACTTAGCATAGAAAGGAAGATGGGGTACCACAGGGCTGGAGTAAATCATCACGTGGACAATATTATTTTAATTTAGTACATTTCCGATCCCTTTCATAAGTTTCATTAGTTATTAGTTTATGGTTTTGTTCCAATGCCTCATCGGGAACTTTGATTGTGTTAAAAGAGTAGAAAGGAGGATTGGTGGCAGCTAACTATTCCATACACAAACCACTATTGGTTGCAGTTCAGAGCTCAATACAACAGGCTTCTTCCAGAATATATTATTTTAGGTAATCAGTCCATTAATGAAGATTGCCCATCTCTAGTGGTTTTCCCCTATACCTGATCAGTGGATCGTATAGTATCCATAGAAAATGTATGTCAAAATTAAAGTACCATATTTGTACAAAGGATTAAATAACAATCATGAAGATAATCAGCTCACCAATTCAGTTTTTAAAGTTATCTTCCAAGCTATCAGTCAGGGGCTAGCAACTGTAACAGTATAATCACATTGTACAGATAATATTTCATTCCTTCTTACAATTGTTCAGCTATTTCCTCAGCCAGCTGACTCCAACAGCTTAAAAATGTAACTGGTAAGGCAGCGCTTCCCAAAACTAGTGTTCAAATAGATCATGTATCTGAGTATATCTGGAAGTTCTGCACTCGCACTCATTGTATCTGCTCAGTCTCCCATTTCTTGTGTCTTCCCCACTGAAGTTCAGCCTAGAGGGAAGATGCTGTTGTATTTTACAAAATATTGAACTTTACAAAATGGTCAGCTGCCCTTCTCCTATCCTCTCCATCCTAATATGTGTACCAGGTCCAGACTTCACCCTATCACTTCCTCTGGAGACAAGCAACTTCAGTATTGGCTTTGATACTCAGAATGATACTGCACAGAAGGAACCCAATCAGCCCATCTTGCCAGGACAGTACTTCGAAAGGACTATCCAAACTGTCCTCTCACGCTCTGTCCCCAAAGCCGTGTAACCGAACCTACATCGGTGATCTATCCAATTTTTGACTGTTACTATTGAATCTTCTTCCAACTCTTTTTCAAGCTGTGCATTCTAGAACACAACAATGGACTGAGTTGAAACAATATATAACTGCTAGAAACAGTTTCTTCTGAATCAAAACTATTTGTGATTTCAAACTGCTCTTTTAAAGCTTCCCTAAAACATCTCTAAGAAGTCTCAAGTCTGTTCGCATAACAGAAAATCTTTCATTTCTGATAAGATTCTGGTAAGTCTTGCCTGCAGCCTCTATAAGGCCCTGATACCTATTGTAATGTGTGGAGCCCAGAATTTGCGATATATTCCAGCTGAGGCATATAGGCCAGTGCTTGGTAACAACGTAGCATGATAGCTTTGCTATAATGCTCAATTCCTCCAGTAATAAAATACAAGATCTCATTCACCTTTTGAACAACTGTTTGACGGTATCCTGTTTTGTTGGAAGATCAGTATAAGTTCACACCCAAGTACTCCTGTTTCTATTTCTACTTTAAAATTGTATCATTTAGTTTATGTTGCCTTTCCTCCATTTATCCCACCAAATCTAATCACTTCTGAGTTCTCTACGTTAACAGTTAGCCCATTTTCTTAAAGTCCGTCTTCCTAAAGTCTGTTACTATACTCACCACTGTTTAATGTATTTCCAAGCTTCTTTCATTGGTCTGCGAATTATGAACTTAAGCCCCGCTTATACAAGTCCAGGACTTGAAACCCTATCTAGAACAGACATGACCAGCCCTAATCCTTTAGAAAATGACGTGCAATTCCATACAGTCAGAAAATAACACCGCCTGAGGCCACCTAATGTCACTCGGAACTAAGTCACCAATTTACTGCCAAGTGTTTCCCAACTCCACTTATACATTCAATCTGAATAATATTTTGATGTGATTGCATTCTGAGCCATAGTTATCAGCAAGTAACAAATGATCGAGTCTAAAACCTAGAGACATCGCTGTTGCCAGTCGTTTGGCAAAGATTGGTGTAAACTCTACAGAAACTAGTTCAATTTCAGAACCAGAAGCTCATGATGTAGAACATTCTCCTAGTATCTGAAAGACAGGTTAACAATCTTGGTCTGAAGGGTTTAAATTGGTTCCAGAGATTGGTCAGTGAAAAGTGAAAGTCACCTTAGTCTCAAAGGACCAATGACTGTTTCCCTATTACAGACACAGCCAACTCGTGATGATTTTAACATGAGGGTCACCACACTCAGGTGAGTGGTAAAAACAACAAGGGTAGGGATTGAACCCACACTATTGGTGTCATTCTGCATCACAAACCATGCCCCCCGCCCCCACCCCGGCTAACTGAGCTAAAATTAATCTACAAATGTGACACAATGCCATTACACCTCTGCATGGCAATATCCCAAAAGGCAATGCTATATCAGATGAAGATAGTATAAGTAAATTACGGTGTGGAATAGCTCAATATATGCAAAATAGGATGGGAGGGAACAGGTCTCGATCAGCTGGCAAAACATATGTTCCAACATCCATCTGAGCAAAGGTAATTTTTTTTTGTACAGTCTATGCTTTTTCTGCATGAGAAAAAGATTGCTGTCACCACTTCCTTTCTCCCTGAGCTAAACGTCCTTCCACCATAAATAAGTTATTAGAGATGAGGACGTGAAGTGTGTGCGCAGAATGTTGCTGTTTGTTTTTGAGATTCATGCAAATCTTGGCACTAATAGAAATTTGGAACCAATAGCCAGTCTGAATTCTAAACTGGGAAAGAAACCAATTCAGTTACAAACAACAAGCATATCAACCATCTGCCAGTGAATTAACCTCCCAGCTTTCACTCACTCTCTTTTTGACGTCCATGCCTTTTCCACAGTCCCCAGGCATAATGCCGGAAATTGGGATCATTGGAACAGTTTAAATAAAGTTCTACAGAATTAAAAAAAACAAAGATTTCCATTAATCTGTCATCCACTGCAATTCAACTATCAACAAGATTATTAGGCAGATAGAAAATGGCTATTCCACTGTAGAACGAATAACACAGGAAACTACTTATCTCTGCGTGGACAGCATCCCTTTTATTTAGAAAGTCAAAGCTGACGAAATTGAAAGCGTACTTAAGTTTCATTAATAAAACAGGGTCCTTCATTTTAATTTGGGCCTCAAAGACAGACAAAGATTCAATTGTTAAAACTTTTTTAGAAACTGTTTCCTTATCAGTGATGAGAAAACTGGCTCATAGAGTCATAGGGTCATACAGCATGGAAACAGATCCTTCGGTCCAACTAGTCCATGCCGAACATGATTCCAAACTAAACTAGACTCACCTACCTGCTCCTGGATGATCTCCCTCCAAACCTTCCCTAATCATGTTCTTATCTAAGTGTCTTTTAAACATTGCAACTGGGCCTGCATCTACCACTTCCTCAGGAAGTTTATTCCACACACGAACCACCCTCTGAGTAAAAAATTTGCCCCAACATCGTTTTTTAAATCTCTCTCCTCTCACCTTAAAAATATAGCCCCAAGTATTGAAATCCCCCAACCTAGGGAAAAGACACCTACCTTTAACCCTAGATACATGCCACCCAGACCAACCCTTAGCCTATCTCTGTAACCCTGAATTCCTCACAGCTAACATTCCTACACATCCCTGGACACCACGGGCAATTTAGCATGGCCAATCCACCTAACCTGCACACCTTTGGATTGTGGGAGGAAACCGGAGCAAACCCACACAGACATGGGAAGAATGTGCAAATTCCACTGAGACAATCACCTGACACTGATATTGAACCCAGGTCCCTGGCGCTGTGAGGCAGCAGTGCCAACCACAGAAACACCTTGCCACCCAAAGCAACATCATTGTGATGTTGTGATGGGAACTTGGTCAAAGAGTATAAAAGGAGCGAGTAGGGGATCGACCTAAGGCTAGTGTGCTCCTGGCAGTCTCTGTTAAAATGTTTATCCTATTCTTGCATTTTTAAATGGCTGCAATAATGCAATAATATTCATCTTGTTCAAGAAATTCAGCTTTTCTAGAAGACCAGAAAGGTGGCTATTCTTATCCACACTAAAAATGTTTTAGGCTTGAAGAAGCCCATATAAACACATCCATCCATTAGTTTCACTATTACCAGAGGTTTCTCTGCAATAAAGCAACTGTGTCTGTAAAATACATTCAGTATCTCCTTTTCATGAATATTTCAACAACTGAATTTTTGGCATGTTACATTTGAAATAAAAAGCAGTTTCACCTTTGGTAGATTTGATCCATCCTTAATTTTCACAAGCTTTCTGTGCTCCGTGTTCTTTTACAATTTATATGACATCAATGAGCTTTTGCAGATGACTGGCAGCTCCATTTAATTCAATAAAGAATGTAGCAGTACATGACAGCCAAAAGGTTTAGGGCTATAGGTCTAGATGAGGACATCCTGAGAAAGCTCTCGGTGAAATGATAAGTGTGTGTTCTTTGCTTTATGAAAAGTCACGACTGTCAAGATAATTCGTTTTGAGGGAGAAGATAACATTCGTTGATTAAAAACTGCATCAGTGACTGCAGTTGACAAATATGTCATGTGAACCAAAGCTGTCACAATATATTTCACTCCTAGACCAGCACTAACCATTGTCGATTACAGAGATTATTTTCTGAGCTGTCAAACATGTAGGTGCCAGTTTAGAAACTTCAGGGGCTACATTTGAGAGCCCTGAATGTGGATATAGAGATCACCATGCACTGTTAGCCCATGCCTTTCAGATTTACTGAAGATAGGATGCCACCGTTGAGCTACTCAGCTAAGTACATGACTTCTGATGGCTCCATGCATTAACTGAATACCTGACACTGCAAAAAGGAAATGTGCATTGTAGCTGCAGTAGAACCACAGAATGTTTATAGCACATAGCCATTCTGTGATTAGTACATAACCACTTTCCTTCATTTAACCTATCTTCTCCACTCTTATCCCTACACATTCTTGCTTTTCAAGTCATAATCCAATTCCCTTTCAAATACCCCAATTGAACCAGCCTCCACTATACTCGCAGATGTTGCGTTCCAGATCCCGAACATTCATTGTGTGAAAAATGCTTTCCTTTGCTGCCATGTGCTTGTTTTGCCATTTACCGTAACTCTATGCACTCTGTTTCTTAATTGTTCACCCAATGAGAATAATTTCTCTCTGCATACTTGGCCCAAACTCCTTTGATTTTAAGTACAAATCTCTCCTCTCTTTCCCTTCTCAAAAGAGAACAGTCACAACTTCTCCAATCTTCCGATGTAGCTGAAGTTCTTCTTCTCTGGAAATATCCTACAGTCTTTCTGAAGCAGTCACATCCTTCCTTCCTAAGCTTGGGCACCGTACTTCAGTTGAGGCTGAACCAGTGTTTGTACAAATTTTTAGACACTATGAGGAGAGTCCAGAATCTGACCTGGAAAGACAGGGGATCAATGAATGTCAGACACAACTGATTTCCGCTTTTCACAATGTTATGCTAGAGGCCTTAGGAGAAGAGTTGGAAAGAAGAAGAGATTTTCTGTGCCCTCACATAGGTGTGAAAAGTCAATGGGAACAGCTTGATTTGTGAGTCAATTGCTGGACTCAAGGCCCAAGGACCAAAGGTGCAGTGCTGCCAGCTTAAAGTCCTTGATGAGTCATCAATGGCATATTAGGAGACTTTTTAGCCCATCAATTTCATGTTGGCCCTCTATTGAGCAATTTAGAGAGTCCTACAAGCCCCGATTGGTTCCCGTAGCCTTGCAAATTTATTTCCTTCGAATACCCATTCAATTTCCTTTTGAAATAAGTTGTGTCCTCCACCCTCCTGGGGCAGTGAATTCCAGGTTATTACCATTCACTGCGTAGAAAGGTTCTTCCTCATATTTTCTCTGTTGTGTCTTGCCCAAAATCTTTATTCTAATTTCCCTAGTCTTTCAGCTAAGAGAAAGAGAGTTTACTTGTCTATTTTATTTAATTCTGTTGTAACGTTGTCCACTTCTATAAAATCTTCCTTGAGTCTCCTTTGTTCCAAGGAGAACAACCCCAGCTTTACCGAATAAGCCTTGTAACCGACTCCAACACTGGAACCGTCACTATTGCTCCTTGACCAGTCAACAGAAACTTTAAATAGAATTACAATTAGGTTTATTGTCACATGGGCTCAACTATAAAAGTGTAGGACTACAGTGAAAAGTGTACATTGTCACCACATACGGTACAAAGTAACGAGTTACAAATCTTAGATACAAACATAGAGGAATAAAGAAGAAAGCTAAAAATTCAATGTTGCAGTTTTTATAGTACAAATTGGGCAAATAAAGAAATAAAGTTAAAAAATAAATATTACAATCCTTCTATAGCTTGCTGTCACTCAATGCTGGGGGCTTTCAACACTTGGTCTCACTCTCCCTCGTGCTGGGCCGACCCCGACAGGGCCTTCAAGCTGCTGACCACCATCTGTGACAGGCTGACCACACCAGGCCACAGTCCACCGATCGCCAGCTGCCCGGCTCCAGGCCCCCAGCCCACTGACCGCTCCGGTCTACTCCAGGTCAGCTGACCGCTGGTCATCCTGCTCCACCCAGGGCCTGGTCTGGGCCCTCAGCTGCTGAAACGCACTGCCACTCTCTCCAACAAGGTAAGTATTTAAAAAAAAAACTAAAAGAATTTAAAAAAAGAGAGAAGAACAAGAAAAGGAAGAACAAAGAGAAATGGATGGAAAGGGCAAGACCCGGGCTGAACCAGGATGCTACCTACTTCACTGCCATATGGAAACTCTCACAGGTTACAGGAGAAGCTATTAGACAATTAGTGAGTGAATACACCAGCGAGTACGCGAGACCACTTGGCACCACTGTACCTCTGCCAACCCCCTCCACCATCTCTCACCTTCACCTGGATCCCATCCCTGTTTGTTGAACTTACCCTCACAGCTACAATGAGGCTGTTGAACATAGTTTGTCAGTTTAGACAGATCATGACCATCCCAGGACTTCTCAGATTGTGATATCTTAAGAATTTAACTTTGACTTTTCCCTCACCTTCGTTTATTGCTCTTTACATGTCAGTCCTTTTGCTTACAGAATCCCCCAGTCAGGAGCGAATGACGATATAACATGGCATCAGACACATACAAAAACTGAGAAACTTATTTTGAGTCTAGTAACCTACTTAACTGTGTTTATCTTGAGGTATTGTACAGAATTATGAATTATACAGAGGCAGAACTAACTTTTTAAATGGTGCAGCAAAGTTCCACACACAGAGTTTTCCGCAATCTTTCCAGCATTTAATGTTTCAAGCTAAAATACGACTGTGAAAATGGATGAAAACGTCACATACCTGTGCCTGGGAGCTTGCCGTGTACAAATTGACTGCTGTGCTTCCTATATTACATTTAAGCGACTCTTGGATAGGCACATGGACGATAGTAAAATGTAAAGCATGCAGGGTAGTTTGATCCTAGAGTAGGATAATAGCTTGGTGCAACATCGCGGGCTGAAGGGCCTGTACTGTGCTCTACTGTTCTAGGTTCTATTACAACAGTGACTGAAAGGTAAAAGGTAAAGACCACAGGGCTGCTCTCTCACAACTGGAGAAATGACTAGTGATGGTCTAACTAGGGGATCACCATACCTCAAGTGAAAAGAAAGATTGAAAAGGAAAGCCCTTCATAGTAACCTCAGCCAGTGCACAAATTGAACCCATGTTGCTGGTGTTACTTTGCATTTCAAACCAACCATACAACTCCCATACACTAATGACTGCTCTTCAGAAGCATATCATTGGCTAAAAAGCACTTTGGAACATTCTGAGATAAGAAGAGGCAGCACAAAGGTGAAAATAATCTGTTTTTCTTTCTTTTGGGAAGTTTGTGGACACAAATTAGCCTCTTCTTCTTTGTCTCTCCCAGCAAAGTAGGCATTCTGGAGGAACACTATCCAAAAGCTATCTAAGTTAAAAAAAAAATTCTCCCGATCTCCTTCTTAAATTGGATACCCCTCATATTTAAACTTGAACTGTAAGGGCCAAACTCTTTGTCCAGCTGTCTTCACCAGTCTGCTCAATTTCTGTTGTTCACATATTCTCTTTCTTTCATAAACAGCTCAGCATTAGCCATAACGAGAGAATCATTTATTGCTGTCTCCAGTCCCATTCTAACAGCAACATTAACAAACAGGAAATGGGAAATCTTTTAAAAATAAAGACCATTCATAAAACTCTCACAAACCTAATTCTCACTGTATCTAAACACTGTGTTCACATATCCCCATGGGTTAATTGTTGTACAATTTACAATGCATTCTAACCCTATATCTTAGTTATAAGACCACATGTGTAAACAAGTAGCAGTGAGTGATAGCCAGAGGCAGCTATGATATGCATCAGAGTGCATGATTACAGGACGATGTAACTAGGTCATGTTGCAGCTGAAAGAGACAGGAAGACTCTAGTTACGCAACTGTGTTTGCTTTATTAACGATGGTTAATCAGGATTGAGAGATTTCCAAGCTGTGGTTTGTGACTGCATCTGGAGTTCAGTCAGCTGCAGCATCAGAAGTACTGGAAATTAGTCTTCAGGGCAATAGCTGGTGACATGGTTAACAGAGCTCCCAAAGCAAAGCCAAAACAAACCAGGACTCATTTGACTCCTCAAACTCTAAAATAGAAACTACAGATTCTTATGAGCTGACATAGAACTGATCTGTCTAAATCTTTGACTCCATCTCATTTGGCCTATATTCACATTCCAATGCTGCAAGGAAGATTCATCGTTTTTTAGATGCATATTTAAAAGTTGAAAATTAATTTAAAAGACCCACTCTCATCATTCGATATAGCAGGATTAAGTCCCTGGTCACAATATCTGTTGTGAAATTTTTCACAGCTGCATTATCTCTGGTTTATAAGACATATTGTTTTCAATGACAGCCAGTAAAAGCCTTGCAATGAATGCACTGCACATTTATACTGAAAAGAGGCTCACGCTGTTATAAATCAGCACATCCTCCAAGGACCAACATGAAGAAGGAATGGCATATGCATGTCACATGTATACCATTATTATTTGTTTAAACTGTTTTATTCAATTGTATAAGTCCACTTTCCCATCTGTCCCACATAAGCCCTCATCTCGCTGTCAGTCAAAATCTATCTAAATCAGCTTTGACTATGTTCAATGACCCTCCTTCCACTATTCTCTTAGGAAGAGAATTCCACAAACAGACTGACAACCATCTAAGAGAAAAAAAACTTTTCCTAATCTCTTCTTAAATTGGACGCCCCTAATATTTAAATTTGAGCTGTAGGCCCACAGGAGAAAACCCTCTCTCAGAGTCCACCATGAGTTCACACAGCACCTTGTATGTTTCAATAAGATCATTACTCATCCTTCTAAAGTGTAATGGATGTACTTCAAACTGTTCAACCTTTCCTCATAAAATAAATCCTTTCATTCCAGGAATCAGACATGTGAGCCTTCTCTGAAGGACTTCTAATGCAATTATGTCCTTCGTTAAGTAAGGAGGTCCTGTAGAGCTCTAGTAAAATGTCCCTCTTTTTACACTCCATTTCCCCTTGTAATAAACAACAGCATTCAATCTGCTTCTTACTCATTTTCTGCACATACATATTTTTTTCTTATGAT
Organism: Ginglymostoma cirratum; assembly: GCA_024137785.1. NCBI lineage: Eukaryota > Metazoa > Chordata > Chondrichthyes > Orectolobiformes > Ginglymostomatidae > Ginglymostoma > Ginglymostoma cirratum. The sequence continues at coordinate 6,856,657 of JAHRHZ010000091.1, read as the reverse complement.
TCATGTCCAGGAAACCTAGATCCCTCAATATTAACCCTTCAGCCATCAAGTCTGTGCCGGACAAAAACAAGCACTAAATATTCTAATCCCATTTTCTAGCACTTGACCTGTAGTCCCGTATACTTTGGCACCATAGATAAGTGCAAATAGAGAAGTTTACATTTTCCCACATTATATTTCATCTGCTAAATCTTTGCTTACTTACTTAACCTCTCTAAACCCCTTTGTAGGATTTCTACGTCTGCTCAACAACATACTTTCCTACCTATCGTTGTGGCATCAGCAAATTTGGCAACTCTACATTTGGCACTTCATTGAAGTCAAGTAAATAATTAAGGTCCCAGCCATGATCTATGTGGTACTCCACTAGTAACAGCTTGCAAACCAGTAAATGGCCATTTATCCTTACTCTCAGTCGCTGCACAATTAGCACTTATTTTGCATAGTAACCTTTGAAGTGGCAGTATGTTCAAAAGAGTGAGGGATTACAGAAAAATCTCTCTAAGTATTTGCTTAAATCAAAACTAAAATTATTCCTTATTTTTATCAGATTCATAAAAGATCAGAATTACTCAACTGTTTCCATCTTGTCTTAAAAAAACCCTCTAATTGTGAATTGCTTTTGAAGTCCTTTTTATTCCCAATGTATTTCTGTGATGTTAACTTCCTCACTTTAATACATATCCTGGAATTGAATGGGTTCCATCTTCCTGTAGGTTAATGGCATTCAATTAGTAACGTGTAGGTTGACTGTTATGTGGTTGTATGAACTCATAGTGAGTTTCTGAATGTTGGATCTGAATTTTATTCAGATGTGAAGAGATCAAAGAGCCACAAATACAATGATGCTTCTGGTGATATCACCACATTCTGAGCGCCGTTCTGTGGAAATTAAAGTCCTATTCATTTACTGAATGGTCTCAGCTCCTATCTATCTTGGTGGGAACTTACCTCCTTACATTCAGTGGTGAAATGGTATTCTTTTTGTTTTATTGTGGGCACTTTATTGTGTCTGTGGCCTTGCCAGAAATTTTTTCTTCTCTCTGCTAGAACAGTCACAGCAATTCAGTGGCAACAGAAAATATTCAGGAAAAAAAAACTGATTACAACAGAACAAAAAAGAGCATTTTAAAAACCTATCCAGATCACCACGGCCACCCTGATCATGTTATCTAACTGTATCGCTGATCACTGCAACTGTGGTTTGTCATCTAATCTCAGCTTCTGATACAATTGATTGCCACATCCTCGTCCCTGACTCACTCTTCTCTGGTTCTATGCTGACTAATGGTTTCTCCTGCCACGTTAATGTTCAGCCAGGATGTATCCCAAGAGTTCCATCCTAAGCTCTCTCTTAATGGTCATAAACTCGGACCCCAGCTACACAGGCAAAAGAATCATCTACTAATTGCTGAGCACTAATTCTGCCTTTCAGTCAACACTATTGATTCAGGGTGTCAATGAACTACCCAACATGCAGTGCTGGATGTGAGGTGATGGCCTAGTGGTATTTCCACTGGGCTATTAATCCACAGACCCAAGTAATGTTCCAGAACAGGATTTGAATCCTGCCACAGCAGAGGGTGGAGTTTGAATTCAATGTTAAATATATCTGGAATTAAGAGATTAATAATGACAATGAAACTGTGGTTAGGGAAAAGAAATTCAACTGGTTCTCTTAATTTCCTTTAGGGAAGGTAATTTACCATCCTTACCCAGTCTGGCCAACATGTGACTCCAGGGCCACAGCAATGTGTTTGATTTTGAACTGCCCTCTGGGCAATTACAGAAGGGCAATAAATGTTGGCCTAGCAGAGAAACCCGCATCCTGTGAATGAATTTCAAAAAAATACTATTTTCAGCAGAACTAAAGATTTCTGTTGTTATGAGCCTGAAAGGCATTGCTTCTATTATTGTTCATTCATGGGATCTGGGTATCACTGGGTAAGCAAGTATTTACTACCCATTCTTAGCTGCCCTTGTGAAGGTGTGGCGAACTGCCCTCTTGAACTGCAGAGTTCAAAGGTTTTGACCAAGTGGCGGTGAAGGAATTGTGATATAGATCAGGATCATACGTGGCTTGGGAGTCTTGCAGGTGGTGGTGATTTCCATGTATATGCTGCTTTTGTCTTTCTAGGTCACTGGTTCAGAAAGTACCTTCAAACGAGTCTGGGCGAGTTTCTGCAGTACATCTTGTCAATGATACTCACTGCTGTCGTGTGTGTTAGTAGTGAAGGCAGTGAATGCTGAAGGTGGGGAAGGGAGTGCCAATCAAGCAGGCGGCTTTATCCTGCACTGTGTCAAGCTTCTTGAGTGTTATTGGAGCTTCCTTATCCAGGCAAGTGGAGAGATTTCCATCACATTGAGGACTTGCTCCTTGTAGATACTGGACAAGTTTTGAGGATTCAAGAAGTGAGTTACCTCAGAATTCTGAGCCCCTGGTTTTGCAGGCACTTTATTTATATGGTTGATGGTGTTCAACTTCTGGTTAATGATAACTCTCAGGATGTTGATAGTGGGGGCTTCAGTGAGAGTAATGATCTTAAATGTCAAAGGACAATAAATGGATTCTCTCTATTGGAGATAGTAATTGCCTGACACAGCGTTGCAAACTTTCAGAAATAGTGAACAGGGATATATTAATTATGACTAGAATTAAATGTATAAAAAGAAATATTGGAGAATTGTGTATTATTGGGAACAAAATATTACATTTAGAACCTTTGGCTATCATTAAACAATGCAAGTATGTACCCAGGTCCTGAGGGGTTGCTCATTGCACCAAATCAAGATAATTAAGTGGAAGTGTTTTTTATTTATTCATTCATGAGATGACAGTATCACCAGCTAGGTCAGCATTTATTGTCCATCCCTAATTGCCCAGAGGGCAGTTAAGAGTCAACCACATTGCTGTGGGTCTGGAGTCACATGTAGGCCAGACCGGGTGAGGATAGCAAAAATACCACAACTTGTGGGGTGGTGATCATGCTGAATTATTTCAATGGATTGCACAACTTCAGCTAAAGAAAGACTATTTCTATATATTTAAAGACTGTGACAAATGACCTGCTACTTTTTATTTCTTTGCTGTTTCATAATTCCACTGATAATAATGAAAATGTAATACTGGAACAGTATATAGCACGGATGTATCCAACTCCTGAGTCCCAGACAGATACTGAATGCAGTCATCTGAACTATCAAGATGTACTCAAGCAATGAGACGTCTCCTAAAAAATAAATGGCATCTTTTGGCGATGGGATGAATTCTAAGTTAATCAAGTTTAAAGTTTTAAGTTAGCTCAGTCAATATAAGTATTGATTTTCCATGGCATTAGTCAGGAAATGTGGAATTATGCGCCTTGATAGGAAGACCAGAAAAACCGAAACTTTTTGTAACAGTAAAAGACTAAGAAATGTTGAAATATGGAGGAAATTGGGTGTTATTCTACATGAAACTAATGGGGAGTATGAGGGATTGTGCGGGATGAATAGAAGGTCCTGTGTTTGCATGGAAGCCATGAGCAGTGGAGGGGCATAGGTTATAGAGTCATAGAGTCATACAGCACAAAAACAGACCCTTCAGTCCAACCAGACCATGCAAACATAATCCCAAACGAGAGTAGTCCCACCTGCTGCCGACCCATATCCCTCCAAATATTTCTTATGCATTAAATTTATCCAAATGTCTTTTAAACGCTGTAACTGTACGAGCAACCACCACTTCCCCTGGAAGTTAATTCCACACGTGAACCACTCTCTGTGTAAATAAATTGCCCTTCATGTCTTTTTTAAATCTTTCTCCTCTCACCTTAAAAATGCATCCCATCAGCTTGAAATTCCCCACCCTAGGGAAAAGATACTTGCCATTCACCTTGTCTATGCCCCTCATGATTTTATAAACCTCTATGAGATCACTCCTCAACTTCCTAGGCCCTAGTGAAAAAAGTCCCAGCCTAGCCAGCCTCACCCTATAACGTAAACCCTCCATTACTGGCAACATCCTGGTAAAGCTCTTCTGAACCCTCCCCATCTTAATAACTTCCTTCATATAATAGGGAGACCAGAACAGGTTGGCAAGGTGGAATGACAGGCATGGATGAAGCATGTGGAATGTTTGGCCTGGGGGTCTTGAGGGATGAGGGCTTTAACTAGGATAAAGTCCCAGAGCACCAAAGTGGACCTTTAAGCATTGTTGGTTCTTTTCATTCACTGTGAGTGCTTCCTCACTGTGTCCATGGGAAACAAGGCCTTCTCCAGTTTAAGTACCTACACCGCCAGAGAGTTCCAGTTGATCAGGGAAGTAAGAAAATTGTCATGTAGGCACAGCAAGCAGTTGGACATGCAAGTAGCGTGTTGGCTTTTGTTGCAAGAGTTCTAGGAAGGCTTGCTGCAACTTTCTCAGACTTTGGTGAGACTACTTTCAAAGTACTGCCTATAGTTTTCGGTCCCTTACCTGAGGAAGCATATCCTTGCCTCAGCGAGCTGCAGGAAAGGTTAACAAGAAGAGGTTAACAAGTTCTGAGGAAAGGTCACCAAACCCGAAACATTAACTCTGCTTTTTCCTTCACTGATGCTGCCAGACCTGCTGAGGTTTTCCAGTAACTTTGTTTTTGTTCCTGATTTACAGCATCTGCAATTCTTTCAGTTTTTAACAAGACTGATTCTGTGTTCTCTCCACAAATGCTGCCAGACCTGCTGAGTTTCTGTTTTTGTTTTGTTTCAGATCTCCAATATCTGCAGTTCTTTGTTTTATCTAGGAATTCTTTTTCTCATTTTGAAGGGTGGCTTAACTATTTTTTTAAACAGCTGTTGTTTTGTTTCTGTAACCTCTTATTAAATTAACAAACAAAAGTTTGTTTTAGTACTTGTAACATTTTGTTTTCATGCAATGGAGGAAAAGATCTCTATTTAAATCACAACATAGACCAAGTCACTTGGTCCCTCTTACAGTCATAGAGTCATATAGTATAGAAACAGACCCTTTGATCCAACTCATCCATGCCAACCAGATTTCCCAATGTAAACTAATCCCACTTGCCCACATTTGGCCCATATCCCTCCAAACCTTTCCTATTCATGTACCTGTCCAAATGTCTTTTAAATGTTGTAATTGTACCTGCATCTACCACTTCCTCAGGCAACTTATTCCACGTACTAACCACCCTCTGTTTGAAAAAGTTGTCTCACAGGTCCCTTTTAATTTTTTTCTCTTCTCGCCTTAAAAATTTGTCCCCCGGTTTTGAACTCCTCCACCCTAGAGAAAAGACCTTTGCTCTTCATTCACCCGAAAAGACCTACTATCCCCAACAGTCAAACTTTAAAAAAAAGCTGTCAGTTATACACAAACTGAACTCTGTTGTTTAATTCTGAATTATTTCTTTCTCTCAACTATATCCAACAAAACTAACAAAATTGCATGAACATAGCTTGCCATGAGAATCTGAACTGCAGCTGTTTTACTTTACTGCTTATGATCCAATTTGAAGCATATCAGAAAACGAAACTTTTTTTCTAGTAGTTTCTCACTAAAGTTTTCAACTAGGACGTCAATTTATATGGTGTAAGCAAGGCCTTTGTGTTCTCTTCTCAATCTACAGGACTATCTGACAACAATCTCATTAGTACATATGAAGTAAGCGAAGGAAATTATTACACAATCAATATTTTTTCCACTCAATAAACCAAACTAAAATACTCAGCTTAATGCTTCTTGATGAAGGGACATTAGAAAATATATGCCAAAGTTGCATACCAAATATTTACCTAGTTACTAACTTCATATGTAAAAAGTAAGCAGAAACCTGTGTAAACAGAACACTAAAGTTAAAATACATGGTAAAATGCTCTTTCCAGGACATTAGCTTTATCCCATATGCACAATTAGGCAATGGCTTTGCAGAACCAAATGACACACAAAGGTCAGCCTGGTTTTATCGTGGTTACCCTGCAGGGAGTCCAGGATCAGAAGTTAACTAAATGCCTTTTTCTTCTAATAATGATGTGTATCAATCCCATCTTCTATCTTACGGTTCAGGCAGTTTACCTTACCTGTAATGAATAGAACAATGTGAGTCAATCAGGTGACAATATATTTCTTAAAACAGAAATTCATTTGATTTTAGGAAAGCATAGGAAATTTTCAGGTCTTAATTATCTTAACTGAATTGCTACATCAGATGTACACTTGTGTGGGAAATGATCCTAACTGAATGTACTAATGATCTGTGTGTTTTTTTCCTTAAACTATAGCTTACTCCATAAATTGTGTCAAATTGACAGTTAATTGATTAAATTGAGAATGTGATCATTTTAAGTTCATTCGATATAGTAGGAACTGCAGATGCTGGAGAATCTGTGATAACAAGGTGTGGAGCTGGATGAACACAGCAGGCCAAGCAGCATCAGAGGAGCAGGAAAGCTGATGTTTCGGGTCTAGACCCTTCTTCAGAAAAATT
>JAHRHZ010000091.1:6833783-6849799 GCA_024137785.1 Ginglymostoma cirratum | reverse complement strand
GTAGGACTGAGGTCAGGAGGAACTTCTTCACCCAAAGGGTTGTGAATCTGTGGAATTCCCTGCCCAGTGAAGCGGTTGAAGCTACCTCGTACATCGCTGAGTGTGTTTAAGGCAAGGCTGGATAAATTTTTGAACAGTAAAGGAATTAAGGGTTATGGTGAGTGGGCGGGTAAGTGGAGCTGAGTCTCAAAAAGATCAGCCATGATCTTATCGAATGGCGGGGCAGACTCGAGGGGCCGATGGCCTACTCCTGCTCCTAGTTCTTATGTTCTTATGTTCTTAAGTTCATTAACAATTTCTGAATCAAAAATTGATATTTGAAACTTTCCATCATATTCTTTCTTGCAAGAAACATTGTCGTCACCCCACTCATCATTACTTAATTTCCTATCCTCCCTCTTCGCAGGACGTCATTATTTCTGGTAAAGTTTCACCTAATTCTGCATCTGTTGTATAAATATATTGATCTATAATCTGTTAAAAATCAGGAAATTAGTGCATATTTCTTTGACATGTCTCACTTACTCCCTGTCATGCTGACCAGATACATTTAGTTAATGTGACAAACAAAAACCAATTTTGACAGTAGTAGAGTTACTTGTATGGTACAAAATTATAGTGGGGAGAGGCAATGGCCTAGTGCGACTAACACTGGATTGTTAATCCAGAGACCCAGATCATGTCCTAAGACCTAGGTTCAAATCCTGCCACAGCAGAATTTGAATTCAATAATGACTTTTCCAAAAATCTGGAATTAAGCATCCATTGTCGGGAAAAACCCATTTGGTTCACTGATATCCTTATCTGTAATGCTGCCCTTTACCTGGTCTGGCTTATATGTGATTCCAGACTCACAGCAATGTTTAAAGTATTAGCAAAGATCTGTAGCCCGGGTTGTGGGTGACTTTGTTGGCTTGCTCGCCGAGCTGGCTGGTTCTCGTTCAGACGTTTCGTCACCGTGCTAGCTGACATCATCGGTGAGGCCTCCTGTGAAGCAATGTTATTCTACTCCGTTTGGAATTTATACTGTCCGGTAGGCTATGGTGAGTCGTGTCATTTCTGGTTTTGATCTATATGGGTTTGTATACGGGGTCCAATTCTATATGTTTGATGATTCCCTTACAGGTGGAGAACCATGCCTCTAGGAATTCTCGTGCAGGAATTCAACAAACATATAAAATTGGACCCCATAGACAAACCATACAGATCAAAACCGGAAATGACATTACTCACCATAACGGACCGGATGGCCAAAATTCCAAGCAGAGTAAAATAACATCACTTCATCGGAGGCCTCATTGATGAAGTCACCCAGCATGGTGACAAAATGTCTGAATGAAAACAAGCCAGCTCGGCCAGCAAGTCAACAACCTCACAGCAATGTGGTCAATTCTTAAATGCCCTCTGGGCAAAAAATGCTGCCTAGCCAGTGACACCCTCATCCCATGAATGAATAAAGGAATAAAAAAATTCTTGGGATTATCATGGGCATTTTATCAATTCATAAACAGAAGATTTACAATAAAACCTTAAACAAATCTGATAAGCATATCCCTCTGATTTCCTCACTTCTTCTAAGATTAAATATCCACTGTGCTCTAACTTGTCCTCATGATTGAGTCTGTTCTGCAGTGTTTGGCCATGTTGAAAATTGCATGAGAGATAGTAAGCCAGATGATTAATCACAAAGGATGTTGTTAGTGACTTTTCTGGGGGTGGCATGACGTAATCAGTGAAATGCAAGGGTTGCAGGTCTGACAGAAGGAAACATAAGCCCTGATATAAAACAGATAAGATGCCAAAGGTTTCACACTGGGCAGCATCACTGGGACCCAGCATGACCCATGGTGGTTACAGGAGATATGTGGGAGAACATACATCTGGCTGCCTGAGAGTGGTAGCCACTGGAATGTTTACCTTTGAGTAGCAATAGAGTTGGTGACAGTAAATTGAGCACAAGAGAAAGAGTAAGTTCATCAGGATGTGAAATGCAAGTCAAGAAAACAAGGTATGGGAAGGAAGTACAATTATAGGAAGAGAAAAAATTTTGTAAATTAGTTACAGAAACCCTATAGAAGGGGAGGAAAGAAACATGGAGATCCCATTAAAAGGAGTGGCGAGTGAGGAGAAAGTCCTGTTCAGAGACTGAGAGAAAGACAGAGGGAAGCCTTTTGAGAAAAAGACTGAGAAAAATAGCAGAAGACCAAAAAAAGCATGAGGGAGTGGAAATGTCTAAGACCGTGTAGATGATAAGCAAAGGGAGACACCCACATAGAAAGAATGTGAGATAAGCAAAGCGATGCATTTACGTAAGGAAAAATGCTTTCATTGTCTCTGAACGTCATAGGAGAACAGCAAACTGCTTTTATTATCTTCAGATGAGATCTTAACTAAATCTATGAATTTTGTTTTGTCATAAAATTCTTCAACATGATCAATGAAGAAAATAGATAGCTAAGTCAAAAGAAAGTTTGTTTTCCTATTTAAAATGTTTATTTATTGTAATCATGCCATTGTTCATTTCTTTATGTTTGCCAGAAACAATCTAATTGGGAATGAAGTGTTTTCCCTTTAATTTGCACACTTAACTTTAGTGCAGGATGTAGTTATTGCAAGTATAAAAAGATGTTGTTCAAATTTGAGAAATTTTGTTGCTCACAAATAAAAGGGTTTTGACAGGTTCTTGGCTGCATATACCACTGTTGTTTGATACTGAAACTCCCTACACACCTTTTTTCTGAAGAAGGTTCTAGGCCCGAAATGTCAGCTTTCCTGCTCCTCTCGTGCCGCTTGGCCTGCTGTGTTCATCCATCTCTACACCTTGTTATCTCCTTACACACTCTACCTGGAAAATACCATAATTAAAGTTCAGTAAACATTGTTTTCACTGTTACCTTATGAATTGGCATACTCGATAAACCGGCAAAAATTATATACTTCAAATACTGAGAAGTTTACTGTATATTGCATCCATTTATTATTTTTTAGTTTATTTACCTCAATGTAAATATACTTGTTGTTCAACTGAATGGCCACATGAAATATCAACACTTGATTCAATTTTAAGTCAAATTTTCCTCAAATACCTCAACCTACCACAATGTCCGAGTAGTCAGGTATGAGTGAGAAGGCTCTCTGCCGATAAGTTTTATTCAAGGAAAAGTTGCATTACTATTTAAGTGATTTTTGCTGTAAGATATAATAGTGATATGTATACCCCCTGCACTGCGTTTTTATTACTTAGTGTGTGTTTTTAACTTTTATTATGTGGGCCTTTTGATCATCCAGAATACTTGATCACTCCTAGTCCCATAGGTGACAGATAATAAAATGTTAATTGTATTTCAATTGATATGGCAAGACAATACAAAGAGTTCTCCTTGTTGGTTTCAAAAGGGCTCTCTTTTATGTGAATGACAAACACTTCACAGTTACATTCAAAAGTGTATCATTGTGATCGTTGAGACAGCAACACAAAGATTCATTAAAATCCAACAGGAGGCTAACAAGTCAAAGAAACAGGATTGACATATTGGCTGAATCGGAAGCCTTATTTTGGCCAAGTGTCTGTTCAGTTGAATGTTTTTATAGGGTTTCTCACCGTACCTTACCAAACTTACGTTGTAACTACCTACACTATCAGTACGGTGTCTCTCTCACCCACTTCTAGCCCCATCTTACCCAGAATAACTCACCGCTCACTGTGTAGCTGCTGAAAGACCAGCATCCCTGGTGCCCACACCATGTGTTAAAGGCCACTGTGCACTGGCATTCCGACGTTATCCTGCTCGGGTGAGAAGTCATTCATTTGGAAGATGCCAGGGAGGGGAAATATGATGCCGTGATTGTCGATCAGGGACTTAGAGGTCCTTGTGGAGGGACATCCTGTACCTGGAGGACTGGCAGAGGCGGCCATGCCCCCAGGCTCTGGCAGCCTGGACCAAGGACACTATCTTGGTCAATGTAGTTTCCACAGTGCAGAGGAATAGCCAGCACTGCCTCGAGAAGGTCCGTCCTGCCAGGGGAAATACCACACTCGCACTCACTCTGTGACTGCACCCACCTCCCACCAAGGCCCAGGGTCTGTCACTCTCACTTTTCCTGCCCCATCTTTCCCTACTCGCTCTCGTTCCCTCTCACCTTCCTGCCCTATTGTATGCATCTGTGCTGCTGCCAACCCACGTGTGTGGGACACCTCACTGGCTTTCTATCACCTGCAGTAATGGTTCCACACGCACTTTCATCTCACTCAATAGCTCCCTTTCCAGCAGAAGGCAGCCCACAATACGGGCAGAGAGAGCCAGTAGGGGTTGAGGGGTTCCCGACATTAGACTCCTCACCCCCTACAAGGAGCGAATCTTGTCCCTTGCTGGAGAAGGCTGGGATGATGAGACTGCCATGTCCTGTCGGCCAATAAATTCTATATCTCATTCCACTACGACAGATGACTGGGTTCTTAGCGAACATCTGGGAACTGCAACTGCAAATTGAATCATTGAATCCTTATAGTGTGGAAGCAGGCCATTCAGCCCATCGAGTTCACACCAACCCTCTGAAGAGCATCCAATCCAGACCCACCACCCGCATCCCCTTCCCCAACCCCACATTCCCCAAGGCTAACTCACTTAGCCTGCGCATCTCCGGACTCCATGGGCAATTTATCATGGGTAATCCACCTAACCTACACATTTTCCTGTGGACTGTTGGAGGAAACAAGAGCACCCAGGAGAAACCTATACAGACACAGGGAGACACTGGTGCTGTGAGGCAGTAGTGCTAACCACTGAGCCACTGTGCTGCCCCTGGGCAAACTTCCAGAATTCTGGAGGTCAGCAGACAACACAGCCATTTGGATTTTCACTCTTCACTGCAGAGAACCGGGCCAATCCTGCCTCACTGTGCTATCCCTAATCCCACTCCATTCCTTTTCACTCCACCTACTTGAATGGACTCCACAGTGCCATGGTCAGTGAGTTGTCTATCTTGCAGCCCCTATCGCATCCTGACATGCTGAAAGACTCTTGCACTCTGTGTTCCCTTACCTCTCAGTTGCAGCCACAATTGCCCATCTGCGACTACCAACCAAATCAAAAGATCCAATTCCAAAGGGTGAGTGGGTCACAGATGGTTAGCACACCTCCATTCCTATAGACTTTCAGGTAAGTCAGGTATAGCATGGAGAACGGAAGGCAGGTGACTCGGGAACTTTTATGGCTCTTGCCTTAGCCACTCTCACTGGAAAATGCCCCCCCCAGTGGAGACCTGCAAAATTCTGCCTTCCAACATTCGCCTTAATCATTTCAATATCTGATTGTATCTCATTCATTTGACTTTGTGTACTATTTCTCATAACAATGAAATTTACCCAATCCACAAAATCTGTCACTCTAACAATCATTCTCTTTCATTTTATCTCTTGCCCTAAGGCTTCGTTTTTAGTTCTATTCATATTGTACACAGGTGTTCAACTGTCCCAGAATTTTACCCTCCTTCAAGAAATGAGGAGGACTGAAAACAGAAGATTGTAGACCATTACTAAAGACTTTATTTCAGGATATTTAGTATTCAAAATGTGGTCAGGCAGAATCAATGTGGTTTTATGAGAGAGAAATTGTGTTCAACTAATCTGTTAGATCTTTGAGGAGGTAAATCTCTTCTGAACCCTCTCCAGCTTAATAATATCCTTCCTATAACTGGGCGACCAGGACTGAACACAATCCTTCAGAAGAGGCCTCACCAACATCCTGTACAACCTCAACTTGACATCCTAACTCTTATCTTCGATGGTCTGAGTGATGAAAGCAAGTGTGCTAAATGCCTTCTTGACCACCCTGTGTATATGTGATGTAAATTTCAAAGAATTATGTATCTGAACCCCTTGGTTATTTTGTTCTACAACATTACCCAAAGCCTTACTATTAATTGTATAAGTCCTGCCCTTGTTTGTTTTACCAAAATGTAATACCTCACATTTATTCAAATTAAATTCCATCTGCCGCCCGTCAGCCCATTGATCCAATTGTTTAAGGTCTCTTTTAAATCTTAGATAACCCTCTTCACTGTCCACTATTCTACAAATTTTGGTGTCATCCACAACCTTATGAACCAAGCATCTTACATTTTCATCCAAATTGTTTTGTATAAATGACAAACAAAAGTGGCCCCAGTACCAATCCCTGTGGAATACTACTGCTCATAGGCATCCAGTCTGAAAAACAACCCTCCACCAACACCATCTGTCTCCTCACCCTTAAGCCAATTTTGCATCCAATTGGCAAGGTTCCCCTGAATCCCACGCAATCAAACTTTACTAATTAGTCTACCATGAGGATCCTTGTCAAAGGCTTTACTAAAATCAAAGTAAACAACATCTACTACTCTGCCCTCATCAAACCTTTTTGGCTACCTCCTCAAAAAACTTAATCAAGTTTATGAGACACGATTTCTCTCGCACAAAGCCATGCTGACCATCTTTAATCATTCCCGGCTTCTCCAAATGCATGTAAATCCTTTCTTTCAGAATCACTCCAACAACTTACCCACCACCTATCAGACTCAGAGATCTTCTCCTTACAGCCTTTCTTAAATAAAGGCACAACATTATCCACCTTCCAATCCTCCAGCACCTCTCTACAAGGGGGCACCACAGTTTCCTCTCTGGCTTCCCACAACGTTCCGGGATACGCTTGATCAGGTCCCAGAGATTTATCCAACTTTATGTTTTTTAAGACCTCCAGCATGTCTTTTTCTGTAACGCGAACTGTTTCCAAAACATCAATGTTTATCTCCCTGAGTTCTCTAGCCTCTATTTCTTTCTCCACAGTAAAAACTGATGCAACATTTCCATTTAATATCTCTTCCATCCCATGAGGTTCAATACATACATGACCTTGTTAATCTTTCAGGTGTTCTATTCTCTCTCTAGTTGCTCTTATTGTAGAATTATAGAATCCCTACAGTGTGGAAACAGGCCATTTAGCCCAACAAGTCCACACCGCCTCTCCAAACAGCATCCCACCCAGACCCATTCCCCTACCCTTTTCCTGTAACTCAGCAGCTCCGATGTCTAATTCATCTAATTTACACAACCCTAAACACTACGGGCAATTTAGCATGGCCAGTCCACCCAACTTGTACATCTTTGGACTGTGAGAGGAAACCGGAGCACCCAGAAGAAACTCACGCAGGCACGGGGAGAATGTGCAAACTCTACACAGACAGTCGCCTGAGGGTGGAATTGGACCCAGGTCCCTGGTGCTGTGAGGCAGCAGTGCCAACCACTGAGCCACCATGCCACCCTAAACTTGTAGAATCTCTCTGGATTATCCTTAACCGTATCTGTCAAGGCTACTTCAGATCCCCTTTTTGACTTCCTGATTTCCATCTTAAGAATGCCACTACACCCTTTATACTCTTCAAGAGATACATTTGATCCCATTTGTCTATATCTAATATGACTTATTTTTATTCTTGATTAGAACTTTAATATCTTTATCCATTGTTCTCTACTCTTACCAGCCTTACTCTTCATTCTAACATGAACATAATGACTCTGAACTCTCATTATCACACTTTTGAAAGCCTCCCACATGTCAGTCACCCATTTACCTGCGAGCAGTCTACTCTAATCAATTTGAATGTCCCTGTCCATACCATTAAAATTTGCCTTACTCTAATTAAGAACTTTAACTTTTATGGAAGGCCTATCCTTTTCCATAGCTATTTCAAAACGAATAGAATTATGATCACTAGTCCCAAAATATTCCCCTACTAACACTTCAGTCACTTGCCCAGCCTTATTTCCCAAGAGAAGGTCATGTTTTGCTCTTTCTCTCATAGGTAGTCTGGAGTACTGTGTACAGTTTTGGTCTTGTTGTTGGAAACAAGATATAATTGTTTTAGAAGCAGTTTAAAGAAGGGTCACTCAACTCATTGGGTTGAAGGGTTTATCTAATGAAGAAAGGTTGAACAAGGTTCGGCTACCCAATGAAGTTTAGAAGAATAAGAAGTGACCTTACAAAAATATATAAGATCCTTGACTGAGTGGGCACCAGGAGGATATTTCCTCTTGACGGGTAGAATAGATCTAGAGGACACAGGTTCAAGAATGAGGGCTTTCCCTTTTAAGACGGAGATGCGAATTGTTCTCTCTGAGCGTCATTAGAGTGTGGAAATCTCTTTTTTCCTCTATTCATTTTTGTGGGATGTGGGTGTCGCTGGCTAGGCCAGCATTTCTTGCCCATCCCTAGTTGCCCTTGAGAAGGTGGTGGTGAGCTGCCTTCTTGAACTGCTGCATTCCTCCTGCTGTGGGTTGACCCACAATGCTAGTAGGGAGGGAATTCCAGGATTTTGGCCCAGCAACAGTGAAGGAACAGCAAGATATTTCCAAGTCAGGATGGTGAGTGGCTTGGAGGGGAATTTGGCGGTGATGGTGTTCATATGCTTGCTTCCCTTGTCCTTCTAGTTGGAAGTGGTCGTGGGTTTGGAAGGTGCTGTTTGAGGATCTTTGGTGAATTTCTGTAGTGCATCTCGTAGATAGTACACACCGCTGCTTGTGCCAATCAAGCGGGCTGCTTTCTCCTGGATAGTGTCAAGCTTCTTGAGTGCTATTGGGGATGCAATTACCCAGGCAAGTGGGGGGTATTCCACTCCCACTCCTGACTTGTGCCTTGTGGACGGTTTGTGTGATGCAAATGTCACTGGCCACTTGTCAGCCCAAGCCTGAATATTGTCCAGATCTTGTTGCATTTGAACATGGAATGCTTCAGTATCTGAGGAGTCACGAATGGTGCTGAACATTATGCAATCATCGGCGAACATCTCCACTTCTGATCTTATGATGGAGGGAAGGTCATTGATGAAGCAGCTGAAGATGGTTGGGCCTAGGATACTACCCTGAGGAATTCCTGCAGAGATGTCCTGGAGCTGAGATGATTGACCACCAACAAACACGACCATCTTCCTATGTGTCAGGTACGACTCCAACAACCGGAGAGAAGGCAGTGGAAGCGGGGTTGTTGAAGTTATTCAAGACACAGTTGAATAGATTTTTGATTGACCAGGATGTCAAGGGTTATGGGGAGAAAGAGAAGAAAATGGATTTGTGACAATATCCAGATCAGTCATGATTTACAACATGACAGAGGAGGTTCACAGGACCAAATGGCAGTCTTGCTCCTTCCTATGTATAAGAAAAGTAAGGATCCTATAAAAATGCAGGATTATTTCTTAATAAGTAGTAAATGAAGAAAGAAACCAAGCAATAAGACAGATACAGACTGTAAAAGTGAAAAGGGAATCCTGATAGTGCATTATCAATCAATGTTTTTGCTATGTAGAAGCACTATATCCTAAAGTACAATAATGAACAGATATTGTCAACTAGTTTGGCACATAGTTCTATGCAATGCACTTTAATGTGAATATCAAGACTTTGGAGAGGGCATATTGAAGGATGAGGAAACAAAATCTGAAGGTCAGATATCTGAACAGCAAGGAAATTCAAAGAAAGCTGAGAATGTTAGCAATGAAAAAGGCAATTCAGGGACAGTTTCTCAAAGTTTTCATTGATTTTGTGGGGTGGAAGTAAACCAAACCAGAGGATTAAACCACTTATTAAGAGGAAAGATATTTGGTGAGTGTTTGTTGCAGACTGCCCAAGAAGTCAAAGAGTTGACAATCTGGAAAGATAATTGAATTGTTTCTTTATTTGGTAATAAATTGAGTTGAGGAATAAAGGAGTTGAGTGTACTGTGGCATTCTTTGAACCTTGAAGGTAGGCAGATGGGCAAACTGTATAAGTATTCCTAAATATTCTCTGTGTTGAAATGGCAAAGAAATATTGCTGCATTTATTAAATAGCTCCTTTTGAATAATAGATGTGTGGGAATGTAATTGTACTCCTTTACTTCTTTGTGCATTTGGGACATACTGATCTATTCAATTCATTTATGTCGCAGCTGTCATTTATTGTATTTAAAAGTAAATGGGAAGTCGTGGCCACCAGTAGGTCAAAGGTGAGTGCTGTTCAGCTGGAACAACCTTTTCAGTCAATTGACTTGTCTTTCACTGGTTGAATATCATAATCCTTAAATAAATACATCAATAGATAGGTTGCTACAGCAAAACTGCAATTAACTGCTTTTAAAGATGTGAGGGAGACAGGGACCGTTCCATTTAATGGGGATGTTTTACTTTGGTATTGAAGTTATCTTGGTTACATTAGCAATTGTTTGTCTGTGCTGAGATATGTGGGTTACTTTATGAAATTTAAGCATCTTCTCTTTACATCATACCCATTTTCACATGATGTCATCAGTACCTAATGTCATCAAGCTCCTTTGTCAGCCTTCAAATAGTGACAATTGACCTGGAGACAAACATGATAACTATTCTTTTTCTCAAGAACAAGTTATTTTTGTTTGAAAGAAAAACAGAAAATGATGAACAAACTCAGCAGGTCCAGCAGCATCTCAAGAGAGAAACAGCGTTAACGTTTCAAGTCTAGTTCGACTCTTCCTCAGAATTGGAAGGGAACAGAAAATGGTGGGTTTTATGCTGTTGACAGAGGAGAAAGAGCAAGTGGAACAGATGGAGAAAGTGCCCAGAGCAAAAGCCAAGGGAGTGCTATTGGTGGTAAAGGAGCGATGGAGATGTAAAATAGGTGGAAATGATAAGTGTAAAAAGGAGACAATGCTTTGCTGAGAGCAAAGTCACAAGACTTAAATAAGAAATGACTGGCCTGGGGGTGGGTGCAATAAAAATATTCTGAAGTTGTGGTCCTCAATATTGAGTTTTAGAGGCTGTAAAATGCCTAAGCAGAAAATGAGGTGTTATTCCATCAGCTTGTGTTGAGCTTCAGGCCCAAGACAAAAATGTAAGCATGGGAGCAATGTTGTTTATTGAACAGTAGTCAGACCTACTGAATTCCTGCAGCACTTTCCATTTTTAGTTCAGATTTCTAGTATCCACTGCATTTAGTTTTTATTTAAGCTCTGTTTATTCCTGGAATTGTTGTCTGGTCATTTACAAAATACGAAATCTTGATGAAGAATCAAGTATTTTGTGCATGTACAATGCAATAACTAAGTGTTCGCTTGCTGGTAAAAACATTTAGTCCCATACCAACAAAGCTGATTCATAGTTGCACTCTGAAGTGACTCAGGAAGTCACTTGTTTGTAGCAAAACTCTGCTTGCCACCGACACGAAATTCTGGGGGTGATTAGGGATAGCTACTAAATTCTAGTATTAGTAGTGTTGCCCTTAGCAGAATAAAAAGCTATAAAAGCTTTTAAAATGGTAATATGAAGCTGAAAAATAAATATTTGCATTGAGTGTTTATTCAGTAATCAGGAGGGAGGGATAGACCATTGACAGGAACCAAGTGGCCTGAGAGAAAAGGCCCCAAATCGCCAACTTCTGAGTCTTCTTGCTCCTATTGGAGCACAACTGCTATGTTAGTATCCTATCCAGACTTTTTGTTTTAAAATTATTACATTACTACTTCATTTATGCCAAATTAATGTTAGATAACTTCACGAATTTAGTTCATTGGAAATGGAAATTGGAATAGTCAAATGATGATCTATGAACTCCATAGAATCCAGGAGATCTCCTGATTTGGTCCTTGAAATCCATCAATTCTTTTGTGAACATATTTTATAAGGTGTCTTGCCTTCTTAACCACATTGTGGGCCTTTATGAATATCTGTAAGAAGCACAAGTTTCCACCCACCGCAAGGAAAAGGTATAAATAGAAGATTAAATGGAAGATGTCATGGTTCACTTGGTAGTACCCATGTCTCTGAATGTCAGGGTTCCAGGTTCATGTTCCAATTTAGGTTTTTGAGTATAAAGATCTCAAAGTTGACCTTCCAGTGTTGTGCTGACAGAGAGCTGAACTTTCAGAGGTGCTGACTGTTGAATGAGATGGCAAATCGAGACCCCATCTGCTTGCCTGGCAGGATGCATAAGATTCTGTGGCACGAAGTGGAGTAGTATTCCCAGTGTCTGGGATAATTCACACTTCATTTCAATTTACAGAAAGCAGATTACCATGCTATTGTCATATTGCTGTTTGTGGAATCTTGCTGTGCACAGATTGGCTACCTCATTATCCACAATACAAGTCATTACTTTTCAATATACTTCACTGTCTGCAAAGCACTTTGAGACCCCAATGGTTACGAAACGCGATCTATGAATGCAAGGCTTTCTTTTGTACCTTCCATGGCTGCGAAAAAAACTTCCAACAGATCTTGAAAGTAAATTAGCACTGCATACTGTTAATAAAGCTCATTATTTCATGACAGCATTACACGTTGAAAAGGTGCCTTTGTATTCTGCGGTCAGGTTTTCAAAGGAACTAATCATCGGCTGTCATTTACAGTTGATTCTTGATGTTATTTATGAAGACCATGCTATTGTTTGATGCTCAGAGCACAGATTTGCTACTTGGTTCAATTGTCCAGGAACTGGAATCATGTACCTTTACTGAAGGAGGGTTTTACTGCCAAGAGACTGATGTCTAAGGTCCTCTTAGCCCGACAGATTAAACTCAATCCATGCAATGGGCTTAATATTGCAATCGATGATCAAGAAAACAGTACAATTCTCCTACGCCAGTAATATTGCTTCTGAATACTGCATTTAGAACTCATTGAAGCCTGCAATTGAGTTTACAAAGCGCTTTCATAGTGCTAGTGATAAATCTATATGGCACATCCTAATAAAGAACGTCCATTAATGTTGCTTTAAACAGATACTGTATATCTTTGTAATCTTGTTCATACTCGATATATATTACATCTAATTAATACTATTATTTTTTATAGAGAGGGAATCTTGCACAATCCTATTTATACCAAAAAGATATAATTATTATTAATATTGCTCTGAATATACTCTTTCAAAACCATGATAATGTTAAAATACATTCTAGATTAGTACTGTTCATATAGTTTTTAACTCATTTGAGGATAGCTCAGTTTCGTGGAAATTTATTTTTGAGCAATACCTCCTTTATTGACGTGATGTGGAGGTGCCGGTGTTGGACTGGGGTGGAAAAGGTCAGAAATCTGACGACACCAGGTTACAGTCCAATAGGTTTATTTGAAATCATAAGCTTTCAGAAAGTGATGAATGGGCTACACTCTGAAAGTTGTGATTTCAAATTGACCTGTTGGACTATAACCTGGTGTCGTCTGATTTCTGCTTTATTGACTGCACAATTAACAAAATGACAAGTCAGCAAGGTGTTTAAGTGAAAGAAGAAACTAAATTGTGTGTTTGTACAGTATCTGTCAAGTACTTAGAAAATCTCAATATGCTTTATAGTCAATTAATTTTGAAGAGTCATCAGTGTTGTTACGTAGACAAACGTGACAGATAGTTGTGTACAGCAAGGCATCGCCAACATCAAATATTAATGAAATAAACAGCTCAGTTTTTTTTATTATTTAAGGAATATATGATATTGGTAGAACGTCACTACTCTGATCAAAATAATGTGTGGGACATTTTACTGTCACAGAAGGCCTCATAGCCTGACCCAGAAGTTTTCACCTCTTACAATGCTGTATTCTCTTAGGCATGTGCTATGTTGGCTTAGACTGCGTGGTAGAATGTGTGCGACACTTTTTGAGCAAGCTGGTCGTTGAGCCTTTAGTGATTGGATGGAGGATCAGGTGGATCTCATTGATTATGAGATCCTTGACTGGCCCAGGTTAACAACCCCAATCAGGGAGCCCTAGCTGACAGATATAAATAGGAGATTCAAAGACATTCTTCATTCTAGGGACTGGCTCTGAGCTGGCTGGTCTGAGTCAATGTACCGTATACATGTAAATAAATGGTGGCCTGGTGACAGAATACCAGCCTCCTTGGACTTGTTTTAGCTCCACTGGTTGATGGGATGATCAGTGAACATTGAAAGTCAACGAGGTGAGCTACAGTAACAACATTGTATTGCTGTTGGCCCTGGCAGAGTTTCATAAGTTTGTGGAATTTCCTTTGCGAGAATTATTTTGGGCTCTTTGATTTCCTGTGCTGAATCAAGTATCAATGTTGGTACTGAAGAATCTCCAATACATGTAGAAACCAGTTGCTCATGTGTCATTTTGTACATTTCATTGTAGGAGAGTATTAGATAGTGTACAAGTACAGACTACTGGGCATTTTGTGAAATCTTAGGGTCTTCCTTCATGTCCTCTTGTAATAGCTCCCCATACAATGCCCAACTCGCCAAGACTACTCGTGGAATTTAGATCCCAAAGTTTCCACAGCAATGATGTGATCTTTATTTAAAGATTATCCTCTTTATCCCATTATCTACATTACTGAATTAGCACTAACACCACTGCTTTTGTGTGTGGCTAGTACGGTATAGCACTGATATCATCTGGTATGACCTCACTTATTGTATCCTTGTGAAAAAAAACATTCCTCACATATTTTTTGAATGATTGAATATTCACACCACTGAGTCTGAAACAGGGCAACTTGTAGTTTTAATCTACAGGTAAACTAAGACCCGAATCTGTAGGGTTGCAGAGGTGTTCTCTCTTAGCTTCTCTTGTATATAGTTATGTTTAATAAATCCTGTCAATGTCCTCTCACCTGAGTGCAGATATAATCTTTGAACTTCATCACTGTTTGCACCATATACTAAGAGTTGGAAGCAAGTGGCAAGGAGTGCCTAAAACAAAGTGCAGTGACAGTATAGTGTTATAGGTGAAGGATGAAGCCAGGTCAGCCCTGCAACTACAGAAATGAGGCTAAAACCTGAAGAGAGTTCCAGTAGGTGAAGGAATTCAAGACCTACCTAGATACTGGACCACGGAGAGGCAGATTTTGCACAGTGCTACATAAACGCACAGTGGCTAATTGTATGCAAATCACCTTCTCAAAGGGATTAGCAGATGACTGTAGATCCGAGGCCTTCACAGAGAGGGGGAAGAAAAGAACATTCACTAAGTCTACCAAGAGAAAATTGACACGTGAAGAGAGCAGTTTGAAACCTCAGAAACGGCCTAAAACATTGCTCAAAAACTGCAAGAGACAACTAAAAAAATCCAGGGAAAGGATCATACCAATTTTCAAAATGTGTTCATAAACGGCATCTGTTTGCAATTGAGTCTCATCAGCAAACCATGGAACCGCTGAAGGGCTTTTTAAATAAACTAGGCCTAACAAATGGAATTTCTAGAGATGGGTGTTATATTCCAAAAAATATGTTTCAAATGAGTCCAAGTCTACGCTTTAAGTGAGAACTTTATTTCAGTTGGCCACACAATAAAACTCACATTCCGCAGATTCCTAATGCCCCATATTCATACAAATAATTCACTCCCAGTGAACCCATATTTAAAATATCCATCACCTGCAGAACATTTTAGAGGATACCTTTGTATAGAGATAAGCATCAAAAGGAGCTTGAACATATCAAAGTAAGTATGATTTGGAGAAGCCTAATTATCTCCAAGAGACTGCTGATCTAAAGTCCCTGTTATCAGCAGTTTATACTACACTGTCAAGCCTCAAAGACTAGAAAAATGATGCCATAGCAGATATTCACAGGTACCACAAGGAGGCATGCATTTAAGGTTAGAGGGGGATTGTTCAAAGGAGGACCAAATTTTCTTTACGCAGAGAGTGGCAGAGTCTGGAACACACTGCCAGAGGTGGCGGTGGAGGCAGATACAATAGGGGCATTTAAGGGACTTTTAGATAAGCACATGAATATGTAAGGAATGGAGGGATATGGACCAAGGACGGGCAGAAGGGATTCGTTTCATTAGGTGTTATGTTTGGCACAACATCTTGGGCCTAAGGTCCTGTTCCTGTGCTGTACAGTTCTATGTTCTATGTAAGTAACACAACAAAAAGATATCATAACGCGGGATAAGGTCTGAGATAAAAGGTACTGCAGATGCTGGAGAATCCGAGCTAACAAGCGTGGGGCTGGATGAACACAGCAGGTCAAGCAGCATCATAGGAGCAGGAAAACTTGACGTTT
>JAHRHZ010000091.1:6821832-6833383 GCA_024137785.1 Ginglymostoma cirratum | reverse complement strand
TCCTATGATGCTGCTTGACCTGCTGTGTTCATCCAGCCCCACGCGGGATAAGGTCTACTCGTTACTGAACTATTCAAAGCTTCAAGATCACACTGAATTATTTTCTGAGATAAACATTCTCTCAATGAGTCATGATCTTATATTTCAAAAGGAAACCTTTAAGACAGAGAGAGCATGAATCTTTGTTTTCACCTGTGGAAGACTATCATGGAAGAGGCAACTCTTGTTAATGGCAGCAATCGAGGTGATGTCTAGCCCTGATGTCTAGCCAGTCTGAACATTCCACTGATAAGACTAGTTGGCACATGACATATTCCGGACATCCTATTAGCCAATTTTCCATCCTGCCTTCATAATAGCATGCTACCAAAAACTTCCTCAACCGCTGGTGATCCTGAGATTATTTTGTCTGCAGGAGGTAGCTTCATGCTAAAGCTAGTGTGCAATTGATACTACTCATAGCATTCCTACAGAGTGGAAGCAGGCCATGCAGCCCATTGAGTCAACACTGACCCTCCGAAGAGCATCCCGCCCAGACCCATCCCCCTACCCTATCCCCTGCAATTCCCATGGCCAATCCACCTAACCTGCATATATCTAGGCTGTGGGATGAAACAGGACCACCCGGAGGAAACCCGCACAGACACGAGGAGAATGTACAAATTCCATGTAGACAGTCACCTGAGGGTGGAATTGAATCTGTGTCCCTAGTGCAAAGAGGCAGTAGTGCTGACCACTGAGCCACTATGCTGGCCAATCTACTATATACGAGAGTCCAATTTCTCCAAAGCAGGAGGGAAATCCTGATTCCCTTGTCTCCAGAACTGCCTTCATAGTGCTCTTCTTTTTTCCTTTGAACCATCAGATTTATCCCAGGTTTAGAGTCCTCCACAAATTAATTGGAAAGGGAAAACTTCAGTTCATTGTCTTCTTCTTCAAAGGGAAATAATTGTTCAGTTACTGGAGGATCACTCTTCGATTAGTTTGCCCTTCAATGTTCTTCATGGCTGTACAACCCAGGAGTCAGCTGGTGAGAGAAGGCGCCACCCCCCTCCACCATTGTGATCACTTTCCAATTCAATGATATAGGAGCATAGACATTGTATACCAGCTCTACGAGAGCAGAGAATGCTCTTGGAAATCGGTGCTGCAGGCGAAAGATGGGGAAGCGGGAGTAAAAAGATAAAATTTAACATTTAAATGTTCATGATAACAAAGAATATGTGAAAGAACTCAGGAGGAGATTAACATAACTTCATTCTAACAATAGCGACTGAACACGTGAGTAAGATAAAATATGATAGTAATGTCAGAACACGTGGAACTGGGACACATATGTGTAGAATTCCAGAGGTGTCCGCTCTTACCATCTTTCATGCAAGAGTTATGTTCAATAAAGCTATCACTATTTACTCACCTGAGTATTGACCTGATCTAATTTCAGCTATAGGCCCTGATAGCATTCTGGCAACA
Organism: Ginglymostoma cirratum; assembly: GCA_024137785.1. Classification (NCBI taxonomy): domain Eukaryota; kingdom Metazoa; phylum Chordata; class Chondrichthyes; order Orectolobiformes; family Ginglymostomatidae; genus Ginglymostoma; species Ginglymostoma cirratum. Next base: position 6,831,910 of record JAHRHZ010000091.1, on the reverse strand, counting down.
GCACCGACTTGTGCTCCAGGACTGGCTCTGGCCCCCCAGCCAAGATGTTCATGTACAGCCATAATACTGACATCTATCCACCAATATGGAAAATTGCCCAGATATGACCAGAAATGGAACAAATCCACCCGAGCCAATTATTACACGAACAGTCTGCTCTCAATCATCAGCAAAGTGATGGAAGATGGTTGTCAACAGTGCTATCAAGTGGAACTTAGATAGCAGTAACTTCCTCACGAGCTTCCATGATCCCCTCAGCCAATTACCTCATTGCAGCTGGTCCAAATATAAACAAAGGAGCTGAACTACAGGAGATGAGGAAAGAGTGGCTGCCCTTGATATTAAGGGAACACATGATCAAGCATGTCATCAAGGAACCCAAGCAAAGCTTGACTCAATGACTGTCAATGACCCTCCCTCCATCATAAAATCAGAAGTGGAGATATTCATTGATAACTGCACAATATTCAGGATCATTTGTGATTTTTAAAACACTGAAGTCTTCCATTTCCATTTGCAGCAAGACCTGAGCTTGGGCTGATAAGTGGCAAGTCACATTCACACCACTCAAGGGCCAGGTGACACCCATCTCTAACAGGAGTGAATCTAACCATGTCGCCTTGATATTTAATGGAATTAAAACTCAAGAAACCCAATGCCATCCAGGAGAAAGAAGCCTGCTTGATTGGGCACCCTGGCTATCATTTTCAACTTTCACTCTCTCCTTCAGCACTGCCCAGTGATAGCAGTATATGTCATCTTCATGATGCTCTGCAGCAAATTGCTTGTGCCCGTTTGATAACTTCCGAACCTATGACCTGAAAGAATCGATCACTTAGGAGGACAAAGGCAGCAGCTGCATTGGAGCACCACGGCCCACTAATTCCCTTCCATGTCACACACCATCCTGACTTAGAACTATATCATTGTTCATTCATTGACACTGGGTCAAAGCCCTGGAACCACTTTCTAACAATACTGTAGGTGTAGCTGCACTGCAGCGATTCAAGAAGGAAGCTCACCAACAGTTTCTCAAGGGCAACTTGGAATGGTAAATAAATGCTAGCCTAACCAGTGATGCCCAAATCCTGTGAATAAATAGTAAAAGAAAACTATAGGGGTGGAAAGTGTCAGAGAAAATTACCTTTCTGAATTCTTCTCACTCAATATTTCCGAAGTGTTGTACATTCCAGACCAAGATTACCATCATCTTATTATATAATCCACCTAACTGGCTTGCTAGCTGTTTGAGAAGTATTAAAGGATTATTATTTAATTGAGGAATATAGGCAATGAATGGTGTATTCTGTGCTTGAACCCAGGAGCCAGTCAAATGAAACAAAATGGTATTTTATAATTCCATACTTCTCTATGTTTGTAAGACAGCCGTGTTATTATTGGCTGCTGTTTTTCTTTCCATTCCCAAGAACAAAATCACATTCAACAAAATTATTCATTTGAAAGCTTAGAATTTTTTGTCATTCTGAGAGCAGCTCATTAAGAAATGAAATGTCACGTCACGCAGAAATTAATTTTTCTTCTGAGGCCCAATCTCCTGTGTTGGAAAAGTTCCACAAAACCCCTGACACAACAATAGTATTTTTCTGTATAAATTGGATCATACAATTGAAAATAAATGTATTATTTTTCTTTTCCCTACTTAATGTAGGAAGTTGCCCTCCCTCTGAACCAAAAAGTTCCAGATTCAAGACCTTCCCCTAGACTCAATAACCAAGGAAGGGTACATTCATAACGTGGTGGGCACACAAGTTGGGGACGAACTTGCAAATCCTTCCAACAGGTCTGTGACAAGCAGAAAAGTTGGCAGAGTCCCCTGGCCACTCTTTTTGAGGTGGAGTGGTGTCCTTTAAGCTACAGCCTCAGGCTTCAGGCTGGCAGCCTGTTCCAGGGAAAAGAGGCTACGGAAAACAGACATAAGCAAGTCTCACCCCATCACATTCCCACCTCCTTGACCTGAAACAACCTGTCCATCCTCTCCAACCTATCCATCCCACCCATCCCACTGACCAACCCCCACCACTCCCTACTTGCACTCACCTATCACCATCCCACCTACCTTCCCCAGCCCTGCCCTTAGTCTATTTATTTCTGCATTCCCCTCCCCCTCCCCATTTCTGAAGAAGGGTCCCGACCTGAAACGTCAGCTTTCCTGCTCCCTTGATGCTGTCTGGCCTGCTGTGTTCCTCCAGCTCCACACTGTGTTATCTTGACTCCAGCACCTGCAGTTCTTGCTATGTCTATGAGTAAGTGTTCTGTCTGCCACATATTTCGTTATAGTCTTCCAAGTCTACTTACTGTGGAACTTGTGAGTGAGTGCAATGATGGCCAGAAATGGGGTTTCTATCTGCACTTTCACCCCAAACAGTAGCATACCCAACTCTCCATTTTGCAAAAACCAGCTCCCAGGTCTCTCCAAGGACTGCCACGTCAATACTTCACCTATAACCGGACACGTTCATTTTTCTCTTTGGAATTCTAGACCAGGAGTTTTGTTGGCACCTATCTGAGAATTGCAATGATCATGTATGGTACAGTGCAGTGCCTGGGCTCAAGTCTAATGCTAAGGCTTGCTCCACTTAATTTGATTCATTTTTTTCCCCCTCTATTTCTCTCACTTCCTATGTGTCAGTGCGCTCATTCTTTGGGTTAACCTGGAATTAGGCCCAGTCTTGGGAAACATCACAGTTATTTGAGATAGTAAGAACTGCCGATGCTGGAGTCAGAGATAACACAGTGTGGAGCTGGAGGAGCACAGCAGGCCAGGCAGCATCAGAGGAGCAGGAAACCTGATGTTTCGGGTCGGGACCCTTCTTCTGAAATTCTCTAACAGAATCCACTGGTACTGAGGATTCCTGGCTCAGAATCTTTTATGGGAATCATTTCCCGGCAAAGGAACTGTCACCTCAGGGAAGGTTAATTCCAGAGACAGAAGGCATGTCTTATGAGCAGGTTAGGCCTATACTCATTAGGGTTTAGAAGATTGAGAGGAGATCTAATAGAGGTATATAAGAGGCTGAAGGGGAATTGACAAAGTAAACGTTGAGAAGAGGTTTCCTCGTGTGGGGCTATCTAAACCAAGAGGTCATCATTTTAGGATAAGGGGACAGCAGATTTAAAACAGAGATGAGGAGAAATTATTTCCCTCAAAGGGTCATGAATCTGTGCAATTCACTAAACTAGAGTGCGGTGGATGCCGGGACATTGAGTAAATTCAAGGAAGGGATAGACAGAATTTTAGTCAGTAATGGGTTAAAGGGTTATGGGGAATGGGCAGAAAAGTAGAGTTGAAGCCGAGATGAGATCAGCCACGATGGTATTAAATGGTGGAGCAAGCTCGAGGGTCTGAATTGCCTACTCCTGCTCCTGGTTCTTATGTTCTTATATAATATGGTACAAGTGGATTTTTCTCGAAGTTACTTATGGGTGAAAACGTGCATGAGGGCTGCTTCTAAATTAGGACAATACTTTGCATAGTTAATCAGAGGGAAAATCAGCAACACACAATCCTAGTCTGCTCTTGCACATTTTGTTTCAGTAAAACAATGGTTTCTGGGTTTATAATTCAATTGCTTTCCAAATATACCAATAATATTAACATTATAAATTGTCAATGCTGTTAAAACATTGCTATGAATATGATTGTCCCCAGAAAAAGGTTTAGTTTTAAGAGATAAAAACAATAAATATTATGAAGAAATAAAATGCTGGGGAATCTGACAGCAACATGTAGAGAGAGAACCAAAGTTAACGTTTTGATACTTATATGACTTTTCCTCGGAACTTATTCTTCAGTTTGGAAGAAGGGTCATACTGGACTTGAAACTTTAATTCTGTTTCTGTCTTCACAGATGCTGCTAGACCTGCTGAGTTTCTCCAACACTTTCTGCTTTTATTTCAAATGTCCAGCATCAGCAGTAATTGAAGACCAATAAATGCACATAATTTCAAAACTGGCTATGGTGAAGTGAGACGGGACCTCACACATTTTCTAATCTAGCAAGAAACATTATGGAAATCTGATTTGTACTGAGCATAATTTGTGCTGAAAATTGCTTTCTTCTTGCGTTGACCAATTCCAGGTTGATCGCACAGAAAAAAAAACAACACAGCCGAACAGAAATTCCAGGTATTTTAAAAACTTATATTTTCAGCTGCTTTACTTCCCTTCAAAGTGTTAGCTGTTTCCATTTATCATTATTTTGAACATTGCCACAACCACATTCAGTGTGTTAATCTTGTTTTTTAGCTGAATAAATATACTTTCTCTATTATAATGCAAATTACTTCACAAAGTCCTCAGGCACATTCAAGTAGGAATAGTAAATATGAACACTTTACAGAGAGTTTTTCTAAGACAAAATAATTATTTTTCATATTTACTAACAAATTTTCCCATTGGCAGTTAGAAACCTAAATGGATTTAATCTGGGGGACATTTGGCTCGAAGAAATTTCAGGCCAGTCTTTCTTACTGTAGTTCCAATTTTAATGCAAGATACATGATATAGTACCAATCTTCAAATCTTTATTCATGATATGAGCGCCTCCAGATGGCATAACATACATCAAGAAACTTAACTAACTACATGTGTTACCAGGGTATTGGTGATGGAAGCAGATTGGCATTTATTGCTCATCCCTAGTCTGCCTGGAAGATGAAAGTGGGCTACCTTAATCCCGTTCAGATTGTTAGACCACAGGGTAGGCAAGACAGAGGTGATAACATGGTGCAAATGTCGTTGGACTAATAATTCACAGATGCAGGTGAATGTTCTGGAGGTATGAGTTTAAATCCCATCGAGAGGAATTTTGAATTTAGTGAGAAGCCTAGAATTAAAGATGGCCTATCAGTGATCATATAACGAATACAATTGTCATTAGAAATAACATCTGGTTCACTAATGCTGTTTGGGGAAGGCAATCTGCCATCCTTACCTGGCTTGATCTATGTGGAATTCCAGACCCACAGCAATGTGGTTGAACCTTAACTGCCCTCTTAAAAAAAGCTAGCCTCTCAGTTGTACCAAACCACTAAAATGCCAAGGCAAAGGATAAAACCAGATGGACCACCTGTCATTGACCTAGGCACTGAAAATGCCAACGAGCAAACACCATCCTGTCAATGCTACAAAGTCCACCCCTCCAACATCTGGGGGCTAGTGCCAAAGATGGGAGAGGTTTCCGCAGACTAGTCAAGTAAAAGCTTGACATAGTCATACTCACAGAACACATACCTTAAAGACCATGTCACAGACACCACCAGGGATGACCATCCCTGGCCATGTCCTTAATCACCAGCAGGACAGACCCACCAGAATTGGCAGCTTAGGAGGGAGGGTGTTGCCCTGGGAGTCTTCAACATTAACTCCAGACCCCGTGAAATTTGATCGAACCAGCTCAGACATAGTCAGGGAAAACTCCTGCTGATTATCACCTACCCACCACGTCAGCACCACGCTCTCCCCGTTATTGGTAGATGAACCAGTGCTCTTCCATGTTGAACACAACTTGAAGGAAGAATGGAGGGCAACCAGAATGTACTGTTGGGCTGGGGGTGGTTAGGATTTCAATGGTCATTATAAAAAATAGCTTACCAGCACCACACAGACTGTCTTCGCCCAGTCCTAAAGGATATAGCTGTTAGGTTGAGTATGCAACAAGTGGTGAGGGAAACAACAAAAAAAGAAAAATCCACTTGACTTCGTCCTCACTAACCCATTTGTTGCAGATGTGTTTATCCAAGGCAGTATCATGGTCACTGCACAGTCCTTGCAGAGACAAAATCCCAACTTCATATCAAGGGTACCCTCCAGCCATGTCGCATGGCATTATCATCAACTAAATGGAACAGACTTTCAACAGACCTAGCAAGTAAAATTGGAAATCATGTTGAGCTGTGAACCATAAGCGATGTCAGAATTGTATTCAAACACAACCTCTAACCTCATAGACCAGCATAATCCCCACTCCACAATTACCATCAGGCCAGGAGACCAATTTTAGTGCAATGAAAAGTGCAAGAGGGTATGCCGGGGCAGTATCAGGCAATCCTTAAATGAGGTGTCAACTTGGAGACACTACAAGGTAGGTGTACTTTCATGCAAAACTATGGAAGCATCGTGCAGTTGACAGGGCTAAATGATTCAGATGTAAGCTCTGTAAACCTGCCATATCCAGTTGTGTATTGATGGTGGATAATTAAACAACTAACAGATAGAGGCGTGGAGTTGGACTCCACAAATATTTTTATCCTTATGGTGAGGATGGCTAGCACATCGGTACAAAAGGCAAAGGCTGAGGCATTTGCATCCATCTTCAGTCAGAAATGCCAAGTAGCTGGTCCATCTCAGCCTCCTCCTGAGGTCCCGAAGGCTTCAGCCAGTTTCATTCATTCCATGAGATATCAGGAAATGGCTAAAGACAATTGATGCTGCAAAGGCTATGGGCCCTGATAACATTACAACAATAGGTCTGAAGATGTGTCCTCCAGAATTAGCAAAACCCCAGCGATCAGTACAACTATAACACTAGGATCTACATGACAACGTACACAATTAATCAGGTATGTCCTGTGTACAAAAAGCAGGACAAATCCAACATGGCCGATGATCGCCCTATCAATCTACTCTCAATCACCTACAAAGTGATGGAATGGGCTGTTGACAGTACAAAGCTGAACAATGTAAAAATGGAGCTGAATTCCAGATGTGATGTCAGATGATCTTGACATCAAAACAGCATTCAACCAAGTAAGTATCAAAGAATCATTGCAAAATGGGAGTCAATGGGAATCAGGGGTAAACTCTCCACTGGTTGGAGTCACACCTAGCACAATGGAAGTTGTTGGAGGTTTGTTATCTCAGCTATAAGATATCACTGCAGGAGTTCATCAGGATAATGATCATGATCCAACTAGCTTCGGTTGTTACATCCATCACAAGGTCAGAAGGGGGATGTTCACCGATGATTTCATTATGACCAGCACCATCTATAAGTCCTCAGATATTACTGCAGTCGGAGCCCGTGCGCAGCAAGATCTAGAAAACATGCAGGTTGGGCAGATAACTGCCAAGTAATATTCACATTACATGAATGCCAGGCAATGACCATTCTGACAAGAGGAAATCTAGCCATCACCTCTTAACTTTCAATGAAAAAGAGCAGAAAATAGGGCAAGTTCAGATTGGCGTGGAAGATTCCATGTCTTTATTCAAAGAAAAGTGAAGCTCTCTTCCCCAACCTCATAACGCCTCACAGACAGGAAGAGATTATTCAGGTGCTCAACTTCAAAGAGCAACTCTGTAACTCTGTAACATCCTGAACATTAGGACAAAGTGCTCAATAAATTCTTCTTCCTGCCACTGTCTTAAAAATGTATCCCTATCAATACATAAGCAGGAATTAAAAAAACACTAGACACAGGGTGTAAGGAAGATCTCTAATAAAAAGCTGCATAGTTACTGAGCATTCAAGCAACTCAAGAGACACATAATCCTCAGGAGCAAAACTGAATTTTACCAACCACTGACTTATTGTCTTAAACTATTTGCTGACTATAATTATTTATACTATTGTTCCTTTTTTTAAAAAAAATCACTTTGATTTCTCTTACTTTTACTGTTAAGTGCAGCAAACCTAACCGAGGTTTTTATTACACATGGACTGATCTTTGACTCATTTCATGTTATCACAGAAAATCTACACACACAAAAAGGTACACACACACAGCAATATATTCAAGTCTGATCTGAAAAAAGTCATAAGTGGTCTCTATAAGAATTACTATGGCGAACTACAAAAGAATTTCAAAATAGAATTGTATCTATGTAGTGACTGATCATGTCCCTCACAGAGCTTCACAGACAAGCATTGTCTTTTGAAGAGCAGTCAACCGTTGACATTTAGACAATGTATGTCTCTGACAAAAAGTGTCAATTTATAAGACTCTCTTCCTGTTAAACTAAATCCATTTAAAATGTTCTGAATCCGGAGCCATTTGATTTATAGTAAGAACTCCCACATTACAATTCTGTTTAACTTCCCAGTTTATCAGCTTTGACTGTACTGACCTTTGGCTTCTCCAGACTGGGCTTACGTAGCAGAACAATTAGCGTGGAATTGGCACAGAGAAAGGACAGAACTGGGAGTGAAAGGATCAAAGCTGCGCTAAGGATGGCTTATCTAGAAATGCAGGAAATAATACATGATAACAAGGAAACAGCAAAATCAACAGATATTATTTCAATGTAGACAAAGAGGAAATAAGAACAACCCACACTAAGCACTCCTTTAGTCTCACAGAGAAAAACCGTGAAACAAAGTGAATGGTTTATGACAAAACAGAAAACATTCCCAACAAAGGTGCAATGTTGTATTGTTCCAGAGTAAAGTTCTCTTTGCCTGTCTGTTCAATGCTTGCCTGTGAAATTCTTTCAGGGGCATGATTGGTCACAATATTGGGCACAAGTCTATTTTGAAATATTAAGCACAGCAAATCTTCTGTGATAACATGAAAAGGGTCAAGGAAAATTCATGCATTATCTAAGCCTCTTTAAGATTTCCAGCACTTAACAATAAAAGTAAGAGAAATTAAAGAAATTGATTAAAAAAATGAGCAACATTAGAAAAACCAACAGGCAGCATATAGTTTAAGACAAGTCAAGCAACTCAGCAAGCAATGTTAGTTATTTTTAATATTTTATAGCAGTCATTCTGTCGTATCTATGAAAGGAATGAATCAAAGCTGCAAAACGGAATGAAATTTGATGTCTTTACTCCGAAAGGCCTCAGATTGATAATCTAAAAAAAAATCGACGTTCATAGTGTAGTGATGGGGTTTAATGTGTGAACAACTGAGCATGTGAGGTTTACAGTGATATAATAGAGTCTTCTGTGAGAGAGACTCTCTTAGGAGGCTGGAAGGAGAACAGCACAAGGCAGAGATGGCTACTGTAATACCATCATCTAAATGTTATTAATAAGTAATGTTTAAATCTTGAGGTCTGGCCTCATTTCATCTGAAGAGCATCTGAACCAAGCACAGTTGAGAACGTTCCTGTAACGAGGTTAAGGTTACTGTTAGGGTTAAGAATGGCCGATCGAGTAATGCAGGAAACTTATTCATGACACAGTAGTGAGCCTGTTCTTCCAATGCTGAGAATTGTAGATGACTGACCAGGCAGCATGACTGTAACCTCTTAAATCTCTTCAATTTGTTAACCTCTAGACACATCTTATTTCCTTGCACTTCATTGGCCTGGAATTCCTGGGAATGATGATGTCTGACGTTTCTCAGTTTTGTTTCCTGCCTTGATCTCCGATTTGTTTTTTGTTTCTTGGAACGATAAATTGATTGCAAAAATCACAAGCACAATGGGGAATAAGGGACTTCAGAATCAGAGCACTAAATGGCAGACATTGTTTGAGTTAGAGACACTTGGCTATCATACCAATTCCTTTAAAGTCTTTCATTGATATAGCACCTTCCACAACCACAGAATATCCAAGAATGCCAATGAAGTGGCCTCACATACCCTATTCAATTCTTTTAATATTTTAAACATCCCAACCTGTTCAATCCTCAACTTTCTCAGCTCAATAAAATATCAGCCAGATTAATGCAAATCAAACTCATAATTTAACCAGAGATAAAAGGTACTGCAGATGCTGGAGAATCCGAGATAACAAGCATGGGGCTGGATGAACACAGCAGGTCAAGCAGCATCCTAGGAGCAGGAAAACTTGACGTTTCGGGCCTAAACCCTTCATCAGAAATGGGGGAGGGGAAGAGGGTTCTGAAATAAATAGGGAGAGAGGGGAGGCGGATAGAGGACGGATAGAGGAGAGGATAGGTGGAGAGGAGGCAGACAAGTCGAAGAGGCGGGGATGGAGCCAGTAAAGGTAAGGTGAGTGTAGGTAGGGGGGTAGGGAGGAGATAGGTCAGTCCAGGGAGGACGGACAGGTCAAGGGGGCGGGATGATGTTAGTAGATAGGAGATGGGGGTGTGGCTTGGGGTGAGAGGAAAAACAGGTTAGGGAGGTGGAGATGAGCTGGGCTGG
>JAHRHZ010000091.1:6746718-6816832 GCA_024137785.1 Ginglymostoma cirratum | reverse complement strand
CAAATGCAATATTTTTCACATTTTTAAAATTTGTCCAGTATAGTGAACAGCTCTTGAAAAGATCAAATCCATCATTATTTTCAAATCAATATTTTTATTTCTGATATTCAGGTTTACTAATAGATAACCTAGCACCCACTTACTGTTGCTGCTAATGTCACCCTCGAATCCCACAGCAATCTAGAATGCACTCCCATCTGGATGAGGTGACTTTGTTCACTATAAGTGGTGCCAAAATATTTAACATCATTTTTCTATCTACATTTATCATATTCAATATTTATACTGTTCAGCGCTATAGAACCTTTGCCTCACGAGATACATGTTTTCTTCTATCATCTTAATTGTTACCATCCGTCAGTATTTTCTGATTTGACTTTGCTGTTTTGTTATTGGTGCGATTCTGGTGTCTGATTCTTAGTTCTTCACCTCAGTTACCCTTATTAAAACCAAGTCTAAGAGAGGGATCTTATAAAGGGTCTGAGTGACGTGGCCAATGGAGAAATATCGGGCAGATTCAGGACAGAAGGGTGGCAAGGCCCATCTCAACATCAAGATCAGCTCACCCCCAACTTATCCACTTTTCACAAGTGGGAAGCAACTCACTGAGAGATCTGAGTGTTGCCAATTGATGGTGATTACTTACTGCTTGTTAAGCCGCTTGTTGACAGGCAAGCTCATTAATATTCTGGTTTTGTTAACAAACTCATCAAATAAGCCAGCAATGAGGTAAATCTAACCTGGAAACCAGGGCGAATGCCAACTACAACAAATGACCTCCACCTTGCTCATGGCCATGATCTATGAGCACCAGCCATACCTACCCTTCCATTCTTGAAACTGGTACCCAAATTTCAGAGCCATCTTCACCAGCCAAGGCGTTTGGCCAGCTTGCCTTCGTTGCTCAAACCTTTGCGTATAGGAGTTGGGACGTTATATTGAGGTTGTATTGGACATTGGTGAGGCCTCTTCTGGAGTACTGTGTCCAGTTCTGGTCGCCCTGTTATAGAAAGGATATTATGAAGCTGGAGAGGATTCAAAAAGATTTACAAGGATGTTGCTGGGAATGGAGGGTTTGAGTTATGACGAGAGGCTGGATAGGCTGGGATTTTTTTCCACTGGACAGTAGAAGGTTGAGAGGTGACAGTATAGAGATTTATAAAACAATGAGAGGTATAGATGGGATGAATGGCAGGTATATTTTCCCCAGGGTGGGGGATTTCAAGACTAGCGGACATATTTTAAGGTGAGAGAAGAAAGATTTAAAAAAGACTTGCGAGGCAAATTTTTTACACAGTGAGTGGCTCATGTGTGAAGTGAACTTACAGAGGAAGTGACAGATGCAGTACAATTACAACATTTAAAGAGATTTGGATAAGTACAAGAATAAGGATGTTTGGAGGGATGTGGAACAAGTGTAGACAGGTGGGACTAGCTTAGTTTGGGATTATGGTTGGACCAAAATTCCGTTTTCGTGCTGTATGACTCTATGACTATGACTCTATCCTGGCATGTGGTCTAGCAGGGCACACAAGCAACAACATCGGGTACAGATACCAGACAGCAACATGCAACCAGTCTGCAATGTGGATCAAGCTGTCTACTAGGGCTGCTCCCTTGCTTCTTCAGTGTGGTACCTATTGGTATGCCCATAGCAACTATGCCGTGCCTTTCCCTGCCATGCCTTAGAATGGCAGCTGGTGCAGTCACACCACCAGGCAAGTGGCCATGCTATGCCGCAGCCCTCCATCAAGGGCGTGTATATCTCTCCATACGCCAGTGTAGCATGTTGGTGTTGCATCTGTACCATGCAGCAGCGGCAATCATGCCAAAAACACCGCATTTGCATCAAGCAGTCAGCTGTGTCCCAAAACCTGAGAAGAGTAATCCACAGTAAGGTCCATGGGGCGATGGTCAATCGTTGCACTCTGGCACAGTTTGACAAGTTAGACATACCAATCCTGGGCTTCGTCCTCATTTTCATGTCTCTCAGGATGGCATTGCCCAGGGAGAATGTGCCTCTGTGCTCCAGGTAGCGAGTCATGGTCAGACTTTTGTCTCTGTAGGGGTCAGTCTGGGAGGCAGTGGTCTCCCGCAGTTGAGGAATATGTGTGTTCACTAGTCAGTGGTGTGGGCAGATCAGAGCTAGCATTGGCAAGTCAGGTAACTGACGGAATTCGAGTCACAGTGGTCCCATTACCTCCATTCAGAGAAACGAAGGACGAAGATGGAGTGGGGACTGTGGGGTGATAGGTGGGCAGGTCTATGGACACATGTGAGTGATGACAATGCAAGTTGGGACTGGCGGAATGGGCACCTAGGAAGGACAGGGTGATGTTGAGTGCTTTGGTGGCACATTAACACTGAGACTGAAAGCAAGTGGCAGACATTCGCTCACTGGAATTTCAATTATGAAGCACGTGGACAGTGCACAATGCAAATGAAAAACACCCACAAGTGTAATTGCAATGGCTGATGTGTTTTTTTTTATTCATTCATGAGATAAGGGCATCGCTGGTTAGGCAGCATTTATTGCCCATCCTTAATTGCCCAGAGAGTCAAGCACATTGCTGTGGGTCTGGAGTCACATATAGGCCAGACCAGGTAAGGATAGCAGTTTCATTCCCTAAAGGACATTAGTGAATCAGATGGGTTTTTCCGACAACCAACAATGGATTCATGGGCATCATTACATTCTTAACTCCAGATATTCATTGAATTCAAATTCCACCGTCTGCCGTAGTGAGATTCGAACCCATGTGCCCAGAACATCATTTGGGTCCCTGGATTAACAGTCCAGCGATAATACCAATAGGCCATTGCCTAGTGAGGAAGAGGAGCCACATCTGCAACTGGTCACTGGGTGCCCACCAGGGAAGAACTTTGGCTGCAACAACATGATTTTGTTTTGAAACTGGGACCTGGCTGTCACTGACTGGACCAGCATTGATTGCCCCTCTATAGTTACCCTTGAGAAGGTAGTGGTGAGCTACTTTCTTGAACTGCTCCAGTTCGTGTGCTGTGGGTAGACCCACAACGGTGTTAGACAGACAGTTCCAAGATTTCTCTATCTTCCTATATTTCTGTTGCTTGTCCCTCTACAGCTTTAAATTCGAGACTGAATGCCAATTCTGCTAACTCCAGAATCCGAGAGTAATGCCTTTTTCCATGGAAAAGATAGCAGCAAAACACATATTATGATTCACAAAATAAAGTATACTTCAATGGAAATTTGCATCCTAATGAGTTAGGAGAAATAATTAATTGCACATGAAGAATATAAATTGTTTTTCAAGCAGTTTTCAGATAAATATTATGCAGGTCCAAGATTATAGTCATTTTTGGCACAATCGCATTGAGTTTTCCAATTTAAATTAAGCAAAATAAATAACACACTGAAATTTATTTCAAGGCAATGTTATTTATCACGTACTTTGAATTAAGAGAGGGTGCATTTCCCATTGAGACCAATGACCTTTCAGAAGAAATGAATCCCCACAACACCACTGGAATGAAAACTGATGGATAGTAGACTCTATTACTTCCACATAGCCAAATAAAATTAACATAAATCAAAAATTAATTAAATTTCACTTTAAGCAATGAATGCAACAAATATCTGCCTCATGTGGTTGCAAGGACTTACATCACTTCCTGCAGAAAAGTGGCATCACGGGCAATTTTAATCTTTCCCCTTTGGCGCCTGACCCATACAGGATGCCTCACTTCCGAACTGGTTAGTTGCTTTCACTAGCAGCTATATTCGAAAAGAGATCCTAGGATCATGAGTCATTCTAACCAGGAGTCAGTCTATAAAGCCTCCCCTACTTGTGTCACGGTAGTCCCGATGCTGTATCTTTCCAGAGTTCCTTCTTCACTGACCAACCAACACACCTTGCGCACAGTCTTGTCCTCTGATACAGAACTGAACTAGCCCACACATTGCTTCGCCAAAAGCATCTGGTGTTGTATTAATTTCTCACTGCCAAATAGAAAACTAGTCGACTCAGAGAGTGTATTCGCTTCCCCTTACAACAATTCTGTGTTCTGGGTCAGCTGTGATTCGACTTCTCGATTCGCTGTCTACTATTTAAATTTCATTCTCCACGGCAACCTTACACACACCCTTTTCGAAATACTCTGAAGTTTCACTTTGGATTGAAGGGACATTCAGAAAACATAAATGTGGGCTTTTCCCCAGAGCAGAAAGATCCTTGCAGAGGGCATTCCAAGAATTTAAAGTTGTATCATTTCGTACCAATTGGTTCATTGTCATAAGTGGCAGAGGATTTCGATGAGACACTAGACTGGAGCTTTCTCTGCCCATCCATGTGAACACAAAAGATCCCATGCTACTTTCCAAAAGAGAGCAAGAAGTTTCCATAGTTCTCTCTCATCAGAAACAGATTAATCATTATCACTTGTTGCACACAAACGGCCATGTTTGACTACAAAACAGCAGTGACTATAGACCAAAATTATTCATTGGCTGCAAAGCAGGTTAGGACATGTTTAGAGATAGCAAGAACTGATGCTGCTCCACTGAACTTATCTCTGCGTACCTTGACTCTATCTTTTCCCTGGCACCCACATAGGCCCAATCTATGCCTGCTTCTTTGTAGGATACGTGGATCCCTTTTCTGCTGTTACATTGGCACTATCCCCACCACTTCCTCCGCTAAGTTGATGACTGTATCAGCACTGCCTCATGCTCCCACGAGGAGCTTGAACAGTTCATCAACTTTACTGACACCTTTCACCCCAACCTCAAATTCAGCTGGACCATCTCTGATACCTCTCTCTCATTCCTGGGCCTCTCTGTTTCCATCTCTGGTAATTGCCTCGAAACTGACATCTATTTCAAACCCACTGACTCCCACAGCTACTGAGACTACACCTCCTCTCACCCACCCTCCTGCAAGAATGCTATCCCCTATTCCCAATTCCTCCGCCTCTGCCGCATTTGCTCCCAAGATGGAGCGTTCCACTCCTGAACATCCCAGATGTTTTCCTATTTCAAGGACCACAACCTCCCCCTCTTCTGGTGATCAAAAATGCCCTCAACCGCATCTTGTGCGTCTCCTGCACTTCTTCCCTCACACCCCTCCCCCCAACAAAAATAAAGACAGAATCGCCCTGGTCCTCACATATCACCCCACCAACCTCCGCACCCAATAATATCATTCTCTGCCACTTCCGCCACCTACAATCCGACCCCACAACCAAAGAGATATCTCCCACCCCACCCCTATCTGCCTTTTGAAGGGATTGCTCACTCCACAACTCCCTCGTCCGCTCCACACTCCCGACTAACCCCGGCACCTTTCCCTGCAACCACAGGAAGTGCTACACCTGCCCGTACACCTACCCGCTCACCTCCATTCAAGGCCCAAAGCAAACCTTTCATATCAGACAGGAGCTCACCTATACATCTGCTAACTTGATCTACTGAGTCCACTGCTCCCGATGTGGCCTCCTCTACATCGGTGAGACCATGCGTAGACTCAGAGACCATTTCGTGGGGCATCTGCGCTCTGTATATGACAAACGACAACACCTTCTGGTTACTAACCACTTTAACTCCCCTTCCCACTCCCTGGGTGACATGTCCATCCTGGGCCCCCTCCAGCACCACAATGGCACCACACGCAAACTGGAGGAGCAACATCTCATATTCCGCCTCGGGAGCCTACAGCCTGATAGCCTAAACATAGAACTCACCAGTTTTAAATTCTTCCCAACCCCGGCCTCATCCCATGTCCAACCCTCCCTCTCATCCCCACCTCCTTGACCTGACACAACCTGTCCGTCTTCACTCCCACCTATCTGCCCCACCCTTCCCAATGACCAATCCCCACCACTCCCCACCTGCATTCACCCATCACCATCCCACCTAGCTTCCCCAGCCTATACCCCTCCTCTCTATTTATTTCCTAGCTCCCTTCCCCCTCCCCATTTCTGAAGAAGAGTCCTGACCTAAAACGTCAACTTTCCTGCTCCTCTGATGCTGCCTGGCCTACAGTATTCCTCCAGCTCCACACTGTGTTGTCTTGGGACATGTTTAGCTCAGGAAATATTTGACATTAATGCAACCACTCCATATAATTATTTCAATTATTCTTTCATCTACAGGGTGAGGGATTGACTCCAACACTTACTGATGGATACCATGCAAAAGTAGTCCGGACAGATGAAGAGCTATTTCTATCTATTTGCTAGTTTAAACAAAATGAGTCTTGGCAATGTTAACCCAGCCCCACTGGGCTGGAGTCCACGACACCATAACATAACACTAATTGACATGAAATTAGCAATCCTACTCAAAGAGAAGAACTATAATCGTGGGAAATGTAAACATTGAACTGGTACAAAATGGACTTATCTTTCTCAAGGCTCCAATTTAGGTTAGTTTCATGAGGATGCCACGAAGATAAGCTTTACCCTTCATTTTCTTTATATTATATGTGACATCAAAATTTTGGAATTATCAAACGTTTATTTCAAAAAAGTGTAGCATCCCTTAGCTTTTCACCAGTATGGACATTTGACTAAAAGTATGTAACCAAAATAATTAATTATTCACCCAAATATCACACTTACCTCTACCATCAATTTCTAAGGCAGAAGTATTCTCATTAGCATAACATACTGCATAAACATTTAATTCCAGAGAAACAGAAACTATACAGAACATCAATTATATTCCAAACATATATTCTCTATCTTCTTTGGAATTTTCAATTATACCTATCTTCAGTATCAAAGAGCTATAGAGCATACAGTCTGGGTTTGATTGAGCCAAGCTATGTTGCTGTGCTGACCATCAGGTTGACCAATCCACCACTTTCACCCTTCTCCTTCCTTTTAATGAGGTCCCAATTCTCTCCTGGGAATGCATAACAAAAAGCCACAGCATGGGGAATAACTAGAGCATAAGAACATAAGAAACTGGATGAGGTAATTTGGCTCCGCAAGCTTAAAGATCCATAAGATCATGGCTGATCTGCTCAAAGCCTCAACTCCTCTTTCCCACCAGCTCTCCATAGCCTTCAACTCCCCAATATCTCAAAAACCATCAACTACTTCTTTCACAATTTTCAATTATTACTTTCAAGACACTGGGAAACTCAAAGGGATCTTGGTGTATTTGTCCACAGATCCCTGAAGGTGGCAGGACAATTAAGAAGACACACAGGATGCTTGCCTTTGTTACTCGTGGCTCAGATTGTAAGAACGGGGAGGTTATGTTGGAGCTGTACAGAACTCTGGGTTAGGCCACAGCTGGAGTATTGTTTGCAGTTCTGGTCACCACATTATAGGAATGATGTGGCTGGAGGGTTTGGGGAGGTGGGGGGAGGTGTTGCCACAGATGAGATTCACCAGGATGTTGCCGGGGCTGGAGCATTTCAGCGATGAAAAGAGGCTGGGTAAGCTCAGCTTGTTTTCTTCAGAGCAGAGGTTGTGGGGATCCTGACAAAAATGTATAAGATTATGTGGGACATGGACAGGGTGAATGGAAAGCAGCTATTCCCCTTAGTTGAAGGTTCAAATAAGAAGGGGGCATAATTTTAAAGTGAAAGGCAGGCAGTTTAAAGGGGATTTGAGGAAAAACATTTTAACCCAGACAGTGGCCTGGAATACACTGCCTGGGAGGGTAGCTGAAGTGGGAAACCTCACAACCTTTAAAAAGTACTTGAATGAGCACTTAAAATGTCACAACATTTAATGGCACGAGCCTAATGCAGGAAAGTAGGACTAGTGAAGATAGTAGTATATTTTTGGTGGTACAGAGTTGATGGGCCAAAAGGCTTCTTCTGTACTGTATGATTTTATGCTCTATCCTCCATAATTCTCTGGGATAGAAAATTCCAGACATTCACTCCCACCTGGGAAAGAAATTCCTCAATATCTCAGTGTTAAGTGAGAGCCCCCTTATTCTGTGACTGTGTCCCCTTGTTCATGATTCATACGAGTGGCAACATCTTCTTAACATCTACTCTGTCAACCTCCCTCAGCATCATGCATGTTTCAATAAAATCACCCCTCATTCTCCTAATCTCCTGAATAAAAGCCTGACCTGTTTTAGTTGTTCTTGATAAGTCAACCCCTTCATCCGAGGAAACAGTCTAGTGAATCTCATTTTAACAGTCTCCAACACCAGTATATCCTTTCTTAAATGTGGGGACCAAAGCTGCACAAACTACTTTAGATATGTCCTCATTGTATAAATGTAACAAGGATTCAATATTTTTAAGTTCCAATCCTCCTTGCAACAAAGGCAAAAATTCAATTTGCTTTCTTATTGACAGGTCAGGATCTCTTGGGGTGACATAGTGGCTTTAGGTCCTTTCATAACCTTTAAGCCAAATTAAGTTTATTTCCAAAGGACCTGAACTCCCCAGTGTGTCGACAGGTCTGTTCTGGTCTGCTTCTGAAAAGACCTCAACTTTTAGGGCTTTTCAGTTTTCGGACATGCAGATAAAGGATTTTCAACCTGTACTTGCTTCACCTGCATGTTAATTTTCAGTGTTTCATGCAAAAGAACACCTGGGTACATTAGTGCTGCACATTTTTGGAGTCCCTCTCCATTTATATAATAGTCTACCTTTTGATTCTTTCTATCAAAGTGTATGCCATCACATCTATTTACATTAAACTCCATCTGCCAAGTTTTACCCACTCACCTTATCCATAGCCCCCTATGTATTCCTATTTCCTCTTCATAATATGCCCTCCTAAATATTTTTGTATCATCATAGTTTCTTGAAAGTGGCGTCGCACGTAGACAGGGTGGTGAAGAAGGCATTTGGTACGCTTGCCTTTTTTGGTTAGTGCATTGAATATAGGAGTTAGGAGGCCATGTTGCAGCTGTACAGGACGTTGGTTAGGCCAATTCTGCAATACTGCATGCAGTTCTGGTCTCCCTGCTGTAGAAAAGATGTTATGAAACTTGAAAGGGTTCAGAAAAGATTTACAAAGATGTTGCCAGGGTTGGAGGGTTTGAGCTATTGGGAAAGGCTGAATAAGCTGGAGCTATTTTCCCTGGAGCATCAGAAGCTGAGAAGTGATCTTATAGAGGTTTTTAAAATCATAAGGGGCATGGATAGGGTAAATAGACAAATAGACAGATTTCCCTGGGGTGGAGGAGACCAAAACTAGACGGCATAGGTTTAAGGTGAGAGGGGAAAGATATAAAAGGGACCTAAAGGGCAACTTTTTTCATGCAGAGGGCAGTGTGTATATGGAATGAGCTGCCAAAGGAAGTGGTGGAGGCTGGTACAATTACAACATTTAAAAGGCATCTCGATAGGTACATGAATAGGAAGGGTTTAGAGGGATATGGGCCAAATGCTGGCAAATAGGACTAGATTTATTAAGGATATCTGGTCAGCATGGACAAATTGGACCAAAGGATCTGTTTCCATGCTGTACATCTTCATGACTCTATGACTGTATCAGCAACTTTGTACTATTCTCTGCTCCCTCCTCCAAAACATTGAGATGAATTGTAAATACTTGAGGCCCTAGGTCTGATCTGTTTGGTACTCCATTAGCTCCAATTGACTGTCTTTTGATTACTAATCAACTCACAATACACATTTTAGTGCAGTCACAGAGGTCTACAGCACAGAAGAAGACCTTTCAGCCCATCGTGTCTGTACCAGTCAAAAACAAGTACCTAATTACTCAATATTACCACATGACCCCCAATGATGTCAGCTACAATCTTGTGCTACAACATTTTATGTTATTAAATGACTTCTAGAAATCCAAATACTCTTTGTCTACTAGATCTCCTTGATTGAAAAACTGTTATAACTTTGAAGAACTCTAGAAAATTTACCAGGATTTCCCTTTTACAAAACCAAATTGATTCTGTTTGACTCTTTCACATGTCTCTAAAAGTCCTGCTATTTCTCCCTTAATAATGTTCTCCAGCATTTTCCCAACAGGGCAGCTCTGAACTTGCATATCTATGATTTCATATTAGCTACACTGTTGTACCAGGGACTTCCACTAACTTGATGGTGTGATTTACAAAGTCTTTTTATCAAGGCACTAATTAATGTCCCTGTGCAGCTTGTTGAGTGTGAGCTCCCTTGGTAACAGGCAATGGCCTGCCCAAGTGCAACTCATCACCTGAGCCCTGGCCCTCTCCAGTGCAGTGGTAATGTTCCTACCCCTAGACCAGGAGGCCTAGGTTCAAGACCCACCTACTCCAGAGGTGTGTAATAACATCTCTGAACAAGTTGAATAGAAAAATAGGTTAAATAATAAATAAAAGCAAACCCAATCTGGGAAATCTTGTGGTGCAGTATCCCTTCCCCTGGATAGTGTGGTTCGGGTTCAAGTCCCACCTGCTCCAGAAGTCTATACTAACATCTCTGAACAAATAGATTAGAAAATAGGTTAAAAAATTTAAAAACACATGTATGTATAAAAAGCAGGTGCAGACCCCTTCCCTCTATGCCTACCTCCCCCTCACTCTTGATGGTTTGCAAATCATTTAACGGGCTTTACATGTAGATACTTAGTTGACTGGAATGTTTCAATGGTGGTGTTTAAATAGGAAAAAAATAAACAAAAAAGTAGTGATTTTCATTGAATCATAGGGTCCTCACAGTGCAGATAGAGACCATTCAGCCCATCGAGTTTGCACAGACCCTCCGAAGAGCATCACCCCAGACCTATTCCCCCACACAATCCCAGTAGCCCCACAGTTACCATGGCTAATCCACCTAGCCTGCACATTCCTGGACACTATGGAGCAATTTAGCATGGCCAATCCACACAACTTGCATGTCTTTGGACAATGGGAGGAAACCGGAGCACCTTTGGTGGTGGTAAAGTCACTCAGTTGTGCCTGACAGCACTTCTGCATACAGAAAATAATTTAAAGCAGAACCTGCCCCTCCAACTCCATTTTGATTTAGCCCCTTCTCTCTCTCCCTACCTCCCCTTCACTCTTAATGGCTCACATTGCCCATAATGGGTTTTGATTGTAAATATTTAATTGGCTACAATTGGGTGATTACTGGTAGTTGTCACTAGATGAAAAAAACAACTCCGGTGATTTGTTGATGGGAAAAGAAACTATTCCATTGTGTGTAAGAGCATTTCTGGATATAAAAAAAAAATAAAGCAGACCCAGAGATGTTCCTTTCCAGTCAGGTTTCCTGAATTGTTACATTGGCAACGAGAGTCAAGCAAAGTTTCGGGCAGCCTTGTTTTTCAACAAACCAGGTTAGATCGTGACATGGAAATATCGAAAATGCCACTGTTTGGGAAATTGGAACCTTATGATGTGGGTGTGGAGAATTGTCCTCTATGCTGAAAGAATGAGATACTTTTTCCAGGCAAATGGCATAGAAGCTGATGACTGATGAAAAGTCATTGTCCTGACTGCTACTGGGGCCCCAACTGTTAGCATCATAAAAAGTTTAACCTACCCAGCAACCCCAGAGTCAAAATCCTTTTACGAACTGATACATATGGAAGCTGACCACTGTGAGCTCAATCTGTTATGTTGCAGCATTACAGGTTTAACACGGCAAATATGGGGAACCCAGGAAGGTGAGACTGCAGAAAGTGGCGGAACACTGAGTATAGGTCAGCACTTCTAATAATGTTAAGGGATCACTAAATATGTGCAAATAATAATATTGTTACCCAAAGGAAACTACAGACTGAATCAGATCTGGACGTCAAGGAAGCAGCAGAACTGGCCCTTTCCCAAAAATACACAGTAAAAGGTGCTTGGGAGATTCAGGAGTGCATAGAAGATATTGTACTCAGTCCTGGGTGAGACTCTATGAACACCCTGCCCCACCCCCATTCTGCAGCTCCCATCTTTTGCCAAGGAAGTGTGACTGGAGACTGAAGCTGCAAGTTTCCAGAACCAGGCAGGAAGTTTCTCCACAATACAGTGAGGAGCAAGGATGTCCATGACACAGATAGAAGTCGTTGGAAAAGCTCAGCAGGTCTGGCAGTGTCCATGGAGACAAATCAGAGTTAACATTACAGGTCATCTGATCCTTCCTCAGAACTGATGGTAGCTGGGAAAATGTCAGTTAATATGCAGAAGATAGGGTGGGAGGAGGAGGTAAGGAGTAAACAAAAGTTGGGGTTGGAGTCCAAAGACACAGAAGAGCAGTTGGACAGACAAAGGAATGGATAATGATCCAGCTAGGAGAGTGAATAGCTGTTAATGGGGTCCGTTAGTGACTGAGTTATTGTTTGATATTGAGTCTGGAAGGCTCCAGGTCCCCAAGCGGAAAATGGAGTGCTGTTCTTCCAGCTGACACTGAGCTTTGCTGGAAAACAACTGCAAGCCTGAGTCAGAGACATTGGCCAGGGAACGGGGTGGTGTGTTAAAGTGGCAGGCAACTGGAAGTTCAGGGTCTTTTTTGCAAACAGAACGCAAGTGTTCTGTGAAGCGGTCTCACCTGTCGCAGAGAACACATTGTGAGCAGCGAATGCAGTAGACTAGATTGTGTGAAGCGCTGGTAGAGTGCTGCTTCACCTGGAAGGTGTGTGTGGGCCCTTGGATACTGGGGAGGGAGCAGGTAAATCAGGAAGTTGTTACACTTACTCCCATTGTAGGGGCAGGTGCCGTGGGGCTGTGGGGGGCAGTGTTTGGGAGTGAAGAAAGAGTGGGCAAGGGTGTTCCAGAGAGAATGGTCCCTGCGGAAGGCTGGCAAGGGATGGGAGGGGAAAATGTGTCTGGTAGTGGCATCTCACTGGAGATGTTGCAAATGGTGGCGAATGATCCTCTGGATTTGGAAGCTGGTGGGATGGTAGGTAAGAACAAGAGGAACCCTATCGCTGATATAGGAAGAAAGACAAGGGGTAAGGGTGGAAGTGTAGGAGATGGATCGGATCTGGTTGAGGGCCTTGTCAACAACAGTGCTGGGGAATCCTCGGTTGAGGAAGAAGTTGGACATTTCGGAGACTCCCTTGTCAAATTTGGCATCATCGGAACATATGTGATGGAGACGTAGGAACTGGGAAAATGGAATAGGGTCTTTACAGGAAGCAGGGTGCAAGGATGTATAGAGACAAAAAAAAACTGCGGATGCTGGAATCCGAGGTAGACAAACGGGAGGCTGGAAGAACACAGCAGGCCAGGCAGCATCTGGAGGAAAGGACAGGTCTTGAAGAAGGGTAATATCTGAAACATTGACTGCACCTTATCTGGAAGATAAGGCAATAAATAGGAGTCTTACATAAGTGTCCTTGTTATCTAGACGTTCCAGCGATGAGTATAGAGCAAGGGAGATGACATTTGCTGTGGACCTATTGCAACGGTAGGCAAATTATATTGGATCAGGCAATCAGGGAGGCTGGAATTCATGAGTGCCATTACTGACCTCTCAAAGCACTTTATAATGATGGATGTCAGAGCCACTGGGTGCAGTCATTAAGACATGTTGCCTGACTTTTCTTTGGCACCAGGATGATAGCGGTCTTCTTGAAGCAGATGGGAACCTCACATCATAGTAAGGTGCAAAGATTCCCACCAGCTGGTTTGCACAGGGTCTGAGTGCATGGCCGGGGAATCTGAGCCTTCCGTGGGTTCAATCTCAAGAAGGCAATCTGATATCTGTGGCAGTGACTGTGGATACAGGTGCACCCGAGGCTGTGGGGGCAGGTGACATCATTTCACTGACTTTCTGTTTCAAATGAGCATGGATTGCATTGGGAAGGAATGCATTGTTGTCAGCGATTCTACTCAACTTCGCTTTATAGCCGTTATATCGTGTAGGCATTGTCACAGTCAACACGTGTTTTCGTGCTTAGTCTGGGGCTCTAGTTTAGTCTGGTATTATCTCTTGGCATCCTTGACGGCTTTGCAAAGCTTGTATTTAGATTTCCCGCATAGGTCAAGGTCAGCCCACTTGAACAGCTCAGACCTGGACTTCAGTAAGGAGTGGATCTTCTGGCTCATCTATGAGCACACATGTCCTCTGTCTCTTTGCTCTTTCTGTGAAATCCCTCTCATCAAAACCTACTGGGAAATCACATCACAAGTGGAGAGCTCCCGAAGGAGAATTTGGATTTTACCACTGTCACCAGATAAGCAGATCACCTAGCCATAACTGATCCAGGAAGAAATCCTAGTACCAATAACTTGTATGCTAAGTGACTTAGGGTTCTGTGTGTCGTGTGTCTCACATGTGTCGCTGTCTCGCGTGGGTCTATATCGTGTGTGTCTGTGTGTCTATCTATGTGTCTGTGTGTCTCTATATGCCTTTGCGTGTCTGTCTGTGTGTCTGTATCTGTGTCTGTGTGTATACCCGTGTGTGCGTGTGTCTGTGTGCATGTGTGTGTAAAATTTGTACCTTATGTTAATAATCTTTACATCTTTACCTACATAATCATTGTTGCAATAAACTACTTTTTTATTTAATACTTAAGGAAACTTTGTTTCTGATACTGAGCTCTAAACAAGTTGACATAACATGATTCCTTAATGCCAACCAATCACTAACAGCACACCTAGAGGCAAAAGAATTGTAATGAAACAAAACTGTATTTCAACTAACAATGCGGTTCAGTTTTAAACAACCAAAGCAAGCTTTTGTAATTTCAAAATGCTGTAAAGGGTATTTTGAGCAAGTGAAGCTCTCAAGGGACTAATTGCTACTCAGACTTGTACTGACTAGACGATTTCACATACTTAAAAATACTCACTTTCAGATCCTGAAAATATATCAGGTGGAATCACATTGCAGTTGAACAGAGTAAATGTAGGTTAAATTGCAACTGTTACATTAGTCATATATCTGTTGATTAACGCCTACTCAACTGCATAAGAAGCACACATATTTTAGTTATGATCCTTTTTTGTTAACTAGGGTTTTAACATCTCTTCTATATTTTTGATTTGCTTACATTGTTTAATGCATTTACAACAGTGGGACAAAGCATACGTTAATCTACTCTGAAACTGCAGGAATGGAATGATATTCTTGGTATAGTGGGGATCTGTGCCTCGGTTCGGAAGGAGGGATATGCAGATCAGTGCTGGCATGTGGGTGGTTACAAATTCAGCCCACTTACAGCCAGATCCAAAATGGCAAGACGTTGCCAACTCTGGTTGCTCACACTCCCAGACATTTCATCAGATGACCTCCCGGGCCCAATTGTCTAACAGGACTAGACAGACTAGACTAGACTAGAAACAGGAAAGATGTTCCCGATAACCTGGAGTCTAGGACCAAGAGTCACATTCTAACAATACAGGATAGACCATTTAGGACCTCAGAGAGTGGTAAGCCTGTGGAATTCTCTGCCGCATAAAGTGGTTGAAGCCAAAACATTGAATGCTCCCCAGCAGGAGTTAGCTATAGCTCTTGAGCTAAAGGGTTCAAAGGGTATGGGAAGGAAGTGGGAACAGGGGACTGAGTTGGATATCAGTCATGATCATACTGAGCAGGTTCAAAGGGCCGAATGGCCTACTCCTGTTTCTATTTTCTATGCAAGACACTCAAACAGCTTTCACATACCATCCGTATTTCTAACCAATAAATTAAAGATTTCAATGAAAACAAAAAAAGTAACTTTTTTTTTCAAATGGTCTGTGTTTTTTTGCCTATGTTGCTTATAGCAGTCTCCAGAAATTAGGGATTAATATCCAGGACAGCGGCATCCAGGAGATTAATGCTTAATTCCTGGAGACTCCAGGATGATCCTAAAACAAATGGCAACACTGAATTCAACTGGTACAATTGCAGGTATCAAAAGCAAGGAATGAACTCCCATCTCATTCTCCCTAATTTTCAGTTTAAAGAGGCAATGATGGTATCACTGGACTATTAATCTAGAAACTCCAGGTAATTTTCTTGAGATCCGGGTTCAAATCCTACCACAGCGGATGGCAGCTTTTGATTTCAGTAAAAATCTGGAATCAAGATACTTATGATGACATAAAATCATTGTCAATTGTCAGGAATAAACAATTTGGTTCACGATTGCCCTTTAAAGAAGGAAATCTTCCATCCTTCTTATTCTGGCCTACATGTGACTCCAACAAAGCGGGATTGTGTTTTGTTAAATGCCTCGTTGACAGCCCAACTGATAAAAACCAGAGGGGAGAAGCAGTCTGGTGGCACAGCGGTAGCGTCCTGACCGCCGGCCATGTTCAAGTCTCGCCTGCTCCAGAGGTGTGTAATCACATCTCTAAATAGGTTGATTAGGAAAAATAGTTTAAAAACATTAAAAATTAGACTAGCTGCCAAATTCAACTTGCCACTTGCTTTGAAGGAGAGCCATGTTGGACACTGAGCATTAATATCTCAGGACATGCTCCATGAGCACCAGTATGCACACCCCATGTCCACGGACATCAGCATATGGAATGTGCCAAGATCCAATTAGAGGATGTTTCTCCATTTCTTTGTGGCACCTCGGGCTACACCACCAAGTCTCATTGTCATGCTGCTGGTTGTATCTTTGGGCTGGTTGTCACAGCACTCACTCACTCACTCTGAGCCCTGCTGGACGCCTTTCATTGAACTTGCCTTTTTGCGCTTTTCTCCCTACCCTGGAGATAAGAGGCTCATATTACTTCTGCCTTGCTGTGCCATTTAGTGCAGGCAGAAAGGAGGAACGCTTGTCATGATTGTCAGCAGGCCCCGGACAAGTCAAGGGGGCTAGCCTTTGCCCAGGGGGTCTCAGTCCAAGTAAATCAAGGGCAGCCTTTGAAATCATTTTCAGTCAGCCACTCATGGAGTTCAGAAGGGGGTGAGAAGTTAAATGCCCAGTCTGCCAACCACCCGTCTTGACTCTTTCTGCCCTTTTCTTCCCCATTGGCTGTTTTCCTCCTGGAAGGAGACGGAGGTGAAAGTGTGTGGCACAGCTATTACTGTTGGTGGAGGATGGGGAGGTTTCCCGAGTGACTGAGCAGGCAGCACAGTGGGCATGAAGAGTCAGTGGTGTCATGGGTTGGGGTGGGTGAGACCGAGTGGGGAAGACTTTGTCGGCAATAGTGAGAGTAGTACAGGATGAGTGTTGGTGGGAGGTGGGTACATTAACAGAGAAAGATTGAGTATATGAGTTATCACTGACAGAAAGGAGAAAGACATTAACCTTCTTCCAACAATGCTGATTTAGAAAAGTAAGCACAAAGGAAGATAAAGCAGCACCTCCAGAGACTACAGGAGCTACAAATCCAGTGAGAAATATTATTTAATATCTACTAATTGAGAATTACACACTAACGTACATTTAAAAATCATTTAACAACCATATCTAATTAGCCTGTTTTCTACTCTCTGAGGAAAACACTGTTGTGGAATGTTTGGAAGTCTTCACTGGATATCAAATGATGTAACTTGCACAGCTTCTCATCAGCTAAGCCTCAAATCTTACATCTGTGCCAATAACATGATGAAAACTAAAAAAACAGAGTGCTACAGAAACCTACCAGGTCTGGCAGCATCTGTAGAGAGAAAAACAAAGATAATGTTTTGAGTCCATTATGACTTCTTCAGGGTAACAAGATTGCCTATTTCTCCCTCTGAAATTATGAGCAAGGCACACCCAGTAAATATTCATCTCAGGGCCAGCAGGAGCAAAAGGAGGCAAAGTAGGTGCTAGGAAGGAAGAATGCAAAGCTGGACAAGTGAGCCTGAGGCCTTTATAATGGCACTCATAGGATATTTTACACCTGAATATCTAACTTGTTACAAACTGATTGGTGTAACACATTCAACGTTTTAAACTTAAAGATTATATTGCCAGTTTTGAGGAACATTCAATGCTTCAAACAATATGTTTGGCTCAAGCAATTGTAGCCTGTTTAGTTTGCTGCTCAGTTGCTACTCTCATTGTGTTTTTATTTCATTTACTGGTACAGATAATATATAAATTTGATTTATCCAATTTACATAGTATTACATGAGTGGGCTTAGATGATGAAAGCCTTTCTCTATGTAGGTGCAGGAGTACTTGCCCATAATGCCTGCTCCACCACTCAATCAGATCTCAGCTGAACTAGTTCTAAGCTCATCTCCACTTTCCCGTCTGACCTCTGGACTGTCAACGATCTATATAAATCAGCTTGAATCAATTTTGAGACTCAGGGTCTACTGTAGTTGCGTTATGTTCCACAGTCAGTATTTCAAAACACCTTTAAGAGACATGCTCAAGATATCATCATATTATAACATGTGACCAGAAGGTAGCCTCATACTCCATCTTAACTCAGGTCTGTTGAAGCATGACATGCTAATGGAAATATGCTGCTCCTTGTAATAGAATAGGTTAATGTTAGCCCAGCTATGGAAGTAACTGCGATTATATTGGTGAGCTGTAATAAACACCTGTTAGGTAATGTGATATTGAAGGCTCTATGTTTTTTAAGTCAAGAGGGATGACATAAGCATTGCCATATCAGGTAGAGAATTCCTCTTGAAAGAAAAACTTTGCTTTGGCTAAAGGGAGACCCTTTAGCCAAGATCTTGTAGATTTCAATAAGACTTCTTCTAAACTCTAATGGATAGAAGAATAACCTGTTTAATGTTTAATTGGTCTAGGTTAGTAACAATACAACATTTAATTCTATTTTCAAGGAATACCCGTCATTCCATCTCTCTAACACAACATCTGATTCTTACTATTTTATTTATTAACTGGTAACTGACAACTGATAACCAGTTTGGCGTGTGAAAGCATCTGTGGGCCTGAGCCAGCATCATTAGAGTGAAGCCGAAGTGTCGGTCCCCCAGCATCTGCGGCATTGAGGGCACAAAGCCTGAGGTTTCCCAGACAGTGAGCCAAAGTGAGGGAGACAAAGCCCTTGCAGGGAGTGCACTAAAGAAAGATTTGAACTTTTACATTTATTCCTTTATTTTTCCACTTAATACTAGGAAGGACCGTAATGTTAACATTTAACTTTATTCCTTTATTTTTCTACTTATGCTAAGAACAAAGGTAATGCTTTACTTTTAACTTTTCTGTATGTTGCTACTTGTACCTGGGTACTTAAGATGGTACCATGTGTGGTGACGTTGTACACTTGCTCCTGTACTTCTGTACTTGAGAACACGTGACAATAAAGCTTAAATCTTAACTCGAAAAATAAAATTGTACAAACTGTTGGTTATCCTTATGTAACACAATATTTCCTGACATCTACTGTAAGTTTTGAGTTTACATTCTTTACTTGAGGCCATTGGTTATGGCTGTGTTGATTTCTTTCTTCTATCCTGCTAAGTACCATGTATACATCCTCAATGAAATATCTTTCCTCCAAGACCAAGGATCCCCAGTTTCCATGGTAATGGGTAAAAGATTTAAAATCGTACACATGCCTCTGAAATTGGGCAGCTATTAGAAGTGAAAGATATTAAGTCAACTCACTGCTTTCTCCCATTCCCCATGGACCCTTTAACTTGCCCATGGCAATCTAGCGTACACAAACTTACTAATTTAGTTCCTGGCTTGGTAGCCCCTTTCAGTTTGGAGGTCTTGTGGCACACCAGGCAGCATCCCATAGTCAGAGCCAGAAACTCTGGGTTCAATTCCTACTTCAAGACTTTGCTTACCACAGAATGAGATATCATGATGTAGGTCAAGCAGGTTAATAATTAACCTTCCAACATTCCCCAAAGGGCAGTACATCACTGGTGAAGATAAAAAACAAACAGATCAATTCCCACAAATCCAGTGGAGTTCCTATGACTGCGTAACTCCCTGAGCTTGGTTCCTGAACATTGAGCTGAGAGAACTTTCAATCACAACAATATCAGACCGATTAAACTACTGTTAAAACAAAATCAAAACCCCTTATTTATGACAGCCATTTTATTTCAGAATGGCATTTCAGTGCTACGTAATAACTAAATAATAAGTACTGTCTAGAAGCTCCAAATCCATTTCCAGCACAGCTTTAAAATAATGTGATGACCATTGAAATTACCTCCCACTCAATTACCTGTAATTGATATGCAGTAGTCAATGGCTAATGCTGGGCAGAAACAACTGTGTTTAGGATTTGCTGTTTTAGAAAGTTAGCAATGCAAGTGTGATTTGCATTAAAGTGCTCAGGAGTTCCAAATACTCAGTCCCTTGAACTTGCTCTGCCATTTAATTACAACTCTGCTAAATGGTATCTTAACTTTATTTACATTGCTTAGTTTCAATATCAACATACGAATTAGAAGCAGGAGGAGATCCTTCAGTCTTTGAAGCCTGCTCCACTATTCAATCAGCCTGATCTGATTATTTCACAACCCCACTAACTCCCAATATCGTTCACTAGTGCCACCCACCACTCTTCCCCACCCCCTGCTTATCAAGAATCTACTTCCCTTCATTTCCCTTAATAGCCCTGCCTGACAAAGTCTATCAACCTCTCATTTGAGCATTATCCTCAATAGCTACTGGGAGGAAGTTCCAAGTTTCCACTTTACCCAATTTTCAGGATTTGTGTGCTCGTCAAGAATATGTGGCACAGTAGCAATGTCATTGGATGTTAAACTTAACTCCAGGGATATGGGTTCAAATTGGGAATATAAAAACAGTCTCAGTAATAGTACCATGAAGCTACTGTTCATTGTTGCAAAATCCCACCTGGTTCAATAATATCCTTTAGGGAATGAAAGCTGCCATACCTGGCCTGGCCTACATGTGACTCCAGCTCTATAACAATATGGTTGACTCTTAACTGCCCCCTGAAATGGCATAGCAAGCCATTCTGTTCAAGGGCAACTGGAGCTAAGAAACTAAACACTAACCTTGCCATAGATGTTCAATTATCATTAAAGGATAACTTAAACCATTTAGCTACATGATTAAAACAGAACAATTATTCAATTTTCAATGTTTGCCCTATCTATCATTGATCCTCATTGTCAAATTTTGGCTCATTCAAAGGTTTCTCTCAATGATCTCAGAACAAATGAAACAAGATCCTGAAATAACAAGATGGATCATCTATTTTAAAAACCCTATTCAACCATCCACCTCTCCAACATCCCAATGGTCTGGCTGTACTGAAGTGCTTAAAAACTGACAAATTCATGGAAATTGACAGCAGAGAGAATTACGATATGGGCTCACACCGTCTATTCTCTAGACCATCTCTCTAATCTCATCTGAAATGTTTTAGAAGGAAGGATGCTTCTTTGGAACGAATGTCACCAGGCAATATCAACAGACAGTGGGCGGTGCATATATTCTGATCCAAAAGTTACTGACAGAGTTCTGGGGCTGATTTCTGAAGGAGGGTCACTGGACTCAAAATGTTAACTCTGCTTTCTCTCCAGATCCTATCAGACTTGTTGAATCTCTCCAGCAGTTTCTGTTTTTTGAATCTTGGGTTTAGATGTGTTTGAGCATGTTGTACAAGGGGGAAAAAAAACTCCCTTAAGTTGTAAGGCTGAACTTACCCACTTTTTGGCCAAGTGTCATTTTCAGGGATTTTCTTGGAGGGGTTTTTTTTAATATTCACCTGTGGGACATGGGCATTGCTGGACTGCCCATCCTGAGTTTCTCTTGAGAATGCAGTACTGAGCTGCCTTCTTGTATTAGCACAGTCCATGTACTAGAGGTAGATCTATAATGTTAGGGAGAAAATTCCAGGATTTTGACCCATCAACACTGAAGAAATGTTGATATATTTCCAAGTTCGGATGGTGAGTGGCTCAGAAGGGAACTTGCTGGTGATGGTGTTTCCATGTATCTACTGTCCTTGTCCTTCTAGATGGATAATGAGATAGTTAGTCAAATAACAACGCCCCAGGATGTTGGCAATAGGGGATTAAGTGATGGTAACCCAATTGAATATCAAGGGCTATTAGTTAGATTGAGCCTTTTTGGAGACAGTCATTGCCTGGCGTTTGTGTGGCACTAATGTTATTGACCATTCCTTAGCCCAAACCTGGATATTGTCCAGACCTACAGTAATTGGACATGGATAATCCATGATGATTGATCTCACACAATCCTTCACTGCTCCTTTACCTACAGCTTCACCATTGAGGCATGGAGATATAAGTGCTCTACTGAGACCCTCTGGCGTTCACACTGCTGATGCCATATTTAGAGCCCACCTGCACATCACCTCAATAGCTGCATGCCAGGAACTGCCATTCAAAGTCTACTACTCGACAGTAACGATAAGGGAGATGGCTAAGAAAGGCAAGTCAGGGCTGCGATCCATAGACAGGGACCTAGGGGTCCTGGTGAATGGAGTCATGGGGGGGGGCGCAAGGTCTTTCTTCTAAAGGATGCCACGGCACCAGCCTCTGCCAGCCTGTATCAAGATAGTCACTCCAGTCAGAGCAGTGTCAGGGGTGAGAATAGAGGCCCAGAGATGTAAAAGAAAATTAAATGTCCCCCTGCTGCCTGCAATGGTAAGTGCCACATTGCCTCACTGCTACCTCATTCTTCCTGTCATTCAGTCATTTCACACACTTCCCACCAGGGCTTGCGGCCTACCGCTTTCACTATTACATGTATCATTTTCACTTGTATCTTTCCTCCAACTCATCCCCTCAAACTATTAAGCCTTGCTGCCCTCTGCACTCCCTGCTCGCTCACCAGGAACATCCCACTACCTTCCCTATTCCTGCACTGACACCAGCCGCTCTTCCTTCACTTTCATCTCACTGAATTCCTCCTTATTGCAGGAGAACCTGTCAGATAACAGGGCAAAGAGGACAAAGACATCTGGACCAAGAGACAACCCCTCACCCCATAACATCCTCCCTCCTCTCCCGAGGAAGAAACCACAGATTCCTCAAAGAATGCCCAGTCAAGGCTTTCTCCAATAGCCTCCACCAGCCTATGGATTTTCACCTGGGAATGTTGTCTTTCTAGATTAAACTCAAGCATAATCTGGTGGGCTCATCACTCGTATGTCTCCATAACTGGTCAAAGAAGAAATGCCCCAGATGTCTGGCCCTCAGATTTCTGCTGGGAGTTAGGTACCCGCTCAGCCGTAGGCATGAGAGGACACCATGGTGTTAAACATTAATAATTTCATGCAAATGCACAGACAGTCACAAAAGCAATAGGCAGAATTATGCAAGACACCCAGTTAACCACATCAAATTCCGGACGCGTCTACCAAAGTGATCAATAATGTGTTGGGTCCAACAAGTGGTAGGGTTAAAGAAAAGTCACCATAGTCTTAGCAGACCACAGGGTTGCTCTCTCATTAGAGAGAGACGACTGGTGGGTTGTCAACCTGAAGATCGTCACACCTCAGGAGAAGGGAGAGGTTGAAAAGGGAAGTTCAACATGTTAACCTCAGTCTCAAGTAATTAGGAAGGCAAATGGAATTATGTCCTTCATTGCTAAAGGGATTGAGTTTAAAAGCAGAGAGGTTATGTTGCAGCTGTACAAGGTGCTGGTGAGGCCTCACCTGGAGTACTGTGAGCAGTTTTGGTCTCCTTACTTGAGAAAGGATATACTGGCACTGGAGGGGGTGTAGAGGAGGTTCACTAGGTTGATTCCGGAATTGAGGGGGTTGGCTTATGAGGAGAGACTGAGTAGATTGGGATTATATTCATTGCAATTCAGAAGATTGAGGGAGGATCTTATAGAAACATATAAAATTATGAAGGAAATAGATAAGATAGAAGTAGAGAGGATGTTTCCACTGGCAGGTGAAGCTAGGACAAGAGCGCATAGCCTCAAGATTAAAGGGTGCAGATTTAGGACTGAATTGAGAAGGAACTTCTTCACCCAGAGGGTTGTTAATCTATGGAATTCCTTACCCAGTGAAGTAGTTGACGTTACTTCAGTAAACGTTTTTAAAGCTAAGGTAGATATTTTTTTGAACAGTAAAGGAATTAAGGGATACGGTGAGAGCCCGGGTAAGTGGATCTGAGTCCACGAAAAGATCAGCCATGATCTTTTTGAATGGCGGAGCAGCCTCGAAGGGCTGGACAGCCTACTCCTGCTCCTAGTTCTTATGTTCTATGCCAGTGCAGGAATTGAATCCACACTGTTAGCATCGCTGTGCATTGCAAATTAACCATCCAGCTAACTGAGCTCACTGACCCCCTACTTGAATGTCTGCTGTGTCTAATGGTGGCCCCAGAATCTGCTGGAAATGTACTCCATCGTCATAGCCATTGATGTTGAGCATCAGCAGCAGCGCAAGGAGGGGACAAGGGACATCACCCTTATTTCAGGTATATCTTCCTTACAAAGAAATGAAGCAGTGCCAGCAGGGCCCAGAGGCGGAACCACATACAGGCTCCTCAGAAGCCTCCTTTCAGAACACTCTAGAGGCAGCTAGGCATTCCACTTCTACCTTGCCCCCCACCATCAGTTCTGTGGTTGTTCAAGGTGAGAAGAGTGCAGCTCCCTCTGGGGGAAGCTTGGTTGGAGAATGGGACTTTTTACTCTTGACATTGATCTCTCCTTATTTTCCCAACTCTCTTGCCAATGTCCAAATCGTTCAATGGTTAGGAAGATCCCACCTATAGATTCAATGTAGTATATATGAATGTAGACTTTTCAAAATAAGTTAAAATCACCTTGTAGCCAGATTTCCCTCTACATGGTCTTCTGTTGAACAACCTTTATGATGAGCTCGGATTCTTAAAGGACAGATGCTGGGAATATTACTTGGTATTTAGTGATTATGAGCAATTTAAGACAAAATTATAGTCAGACTTCACAGGCCTCCATATCAAAGAAGACCATCAATGTCACAAAGAACTAGCTAATCTTCCACATCTAGTTTTTTCATTTGTTGATGGGATGAGGGTGTTGTTGGACAGGCCAACCTAATTGTCCTTGAGAAAGTGATGGCCTTCTTGAATTGGTAAGAGTGGAGCTGTGGGGAAGGCAGGCATGGTGGTGCCCATCAGGTGCACTAACTGTGCTCCTAGGGAGGGAGCTCCAGGTTTTTGACCTAGTGACACTGAAGGAAATGAAATTTAGCTACAACTCAGGATGGTGTGTGGTTTGGAGGGGAATGTTCAGGCGGTGGTGTTCACAAGTAACTAGTCCCCTATGTATTTCTAAGTGCGAAATGTTAATGAGTTTGGAAAGTGCTATCTAAGGTGCCTTGGGGACTTGCTGCAGTGCGTCTTCTACATGGTACACACTGCTTCTATTGTGCATCGGTGGTTAAGGAATGAATGTTAAAGATGGTGGATGAGCAGTAGATTAAAGAGATTGCTTTATTCTGGATGGTGTCAACCTTCTTGAGCGTTGATGGAGCTGCACCAATCCAGGCAAGTGGGGAGTATTCCATCACACTCCTGACTTGTGCCTTACTGATAGTGGACAAGCTCTGGGGAGCCTGTAATCTCTTCTTGTAATCAAAATATTAATACAACTGGTCTAGTTTCTGGTCAATCGTAAACCCCAAGATGTTGATAGTGGAGGTTTCAGCAATGGTACCACCACTGCATATCAAGGGAAAATTGGTAAGATTTTCTCTTGTTGTTACATGGTTGTTGCATGGCATTTGTTTGGTGTGAATATTTCTTGCCACTTATCAGCCCAAGCCCGGAACTTGGCCAGGTCAGACTGCTTTAGGATCAGGTGAATCATGAACAGTATTGATCATTGTGAAATCACCAGAAAAACACCTCTACTTCTGCCTAACATTCATTCCAAAGATTCAGTTTTAACCATTAGTCCTGTGTCAAAGTCTTCTTTCCTGTGTTTAACCACCTTCTCCTATCTGGCCCATGTACCTCAATGTCAGTGTCATCCTGTTTGACCATGATACAATCAGGGCACCCCTCCCACCATATTTACATTCACCACTTACTCCCTGCCAAATCATTATGCTCTATTTGTCTTCCCGTGTTATCCAACGTGTTCTATTATTTCCCAGCTGTCAGTGGTGAAATTCTTCTCATTTTGATAAAAACATTATATGTACAATATTATCTTGGCAAACACTTTGTCAAGAAAGCACTGTGATAAATTAAAACATCCATGTCAAAGTAATTAGCAGCTACCAATGAATGTGATTAGCCTGAGCTTGTAAAACTTCCAGAAATCAATCCATCTTTTGTTCAGAAAATTAAGAATTGTATGTCTGCTTTCAGATTATATCGTCTAACCATTCAATCTCCCTTGAAAAAACAGTTAACCCTGTCTGATGAGTCCTTCTGTATTTGTCATTAGCATGTTGCTGTTTGTGGAAGGCTGCTGTGCAAAAATTGGCAGCTGCATTCCAACAGTGACTAGGCTATAAAGTGCTTCCAAAACATCCTGAGACCAAGAATGGTGCAAGCATTCTTTTACTCAAAACAATCTGTTGTGGGTCCACTCCCCATACTGTCAGTCACCCTTTATCAATATGCTGAACGTCTTCACATTTTCATCTCACTAAGCCGCTCCCTAGTATTGGTCATTCCATCCACTGATAGAAATTTACAATCGATTTGGAGGAAGCTCCTGAATGAAAGGATACAATTCTTCGTGAAAGCCTGTCAGCAAGAGGAAGTATGGAAAATAAATTGGAGATAGGAATGCCAATGGTCACCAACGGCCAATTCCATCTCCTGGAAACAGCTGCCAAATTTGGGGTTGGGAAAGTGCCTCTATGATCGGCTCATTAGCCACACATGTACCCACAGAACCATTGGCCAGTGACCCAGAATTTCCTGGGTGGGCAATCATACTTGTTAATGAGTGACTGCCAACAATGACAATGATTTATTTTCTTTACAAGCTTGCATCAACTGATATGACTTCTTAAACTGATGAAGTAGACAGACTTACTGAACTCATCAGCTAGAAACATCTCCTCACCCTTCTTGTGGACATCAAACTTATCACTTTAATAACACAACTTTTTCTGGATCCTTTTGGAGGCAATGAGTAACTTCTGTTGTGGTGACCCAAAGCAACATGGGAAAATGTCAAAGGAGAGAAGCTTCTATTGAACTTGTCGCAATCAATGCATGTTTGTTTTCTGCAAAATGTTATTGTTCAAAGTCTTCTCCAAACCAAGAGTCATAGTGAAAGGTTTCTTTATGATATGAGGAAAGTTCGCCTCTGTTTCATAAGTGACTATATTTCATAAATGCTGGCTTATTGACATCCAAACATTTTGACACCACTGTCAATACACGTGGAGCTGGACAAACACAGCAGGTCAGACAGCATCAGAGGAGCAGGAAAGTCAACGTTTCGGGCTGAAACCCTTGAGTCCTGACTTTCCTGCTCCTCTGTCTGATGCTGTCTAACCTGCTGTGCTTGTCCAGCTCGATATTTATTGACTCTGGCTTCCAGCATTTGCAGTCTTTACTGTCTCCTATTCCAACACCAGTGCTTGAGAGAAAGTCTTCTTCACCTCATCTAGGTCTATCTTACAATAAAAGACAACTTTTCTTCAGTAGATTACAAAGTGAACCCATTACATCTATAACACTGGAGTGAAGCAATGGCAGTAATAAAGTTTGGAAGATTGCTTATTAATGAGAGAAGATATATGAAGCACTATTTCAACCTGAGCAGCATTTGATTTTCATCATCTTCAGAGTCCATAGCCCAAACCATTCAACATTTTTTTTTGTTTGAACTCAATTTTATCAATGATCACTTTGATACATTTCTGTTGGCATCATTTCAACAGACCTTTTAGTTAACAATAATGATCCTGTTTACCCTAAGACATAGATTCAAATATTACCTGCCAATTCCTTCCATAACTATCAAGTACCTCAAATCTTCTCTGAGCCTTGTCATCAGAGCTGGAGGGATTCTGAACGACATGTGCAACACATCCATACTTTTAAAATAGAGTTGGGCAGTTGGGCAGCTGACTTAAATCTTTGCCCAATGAGCCAAAATTCATTCTTTGCATAGACAATCATGAATAATTTGGCTTTTGTTAGTTCAGACAGAATAACATCAAAGTGGGTAGTGATTATTTTTGAGGGCATTGTTAAGTGGTCTTGGATCAATGCACAGGTGCACTTTGTTACTGCCTTTCATTCTCACTTATCCAAATTTTTTTGCAGATTTATTATAGCCTCTTTGATGTTGTATGCTATGTCCCCTTCTAAATGTTTGGCAAAAAGCAAACTGCAAACACTGGGAAACTACAGCACCAAAAAATCCAGTAAATTTATTCTGAGGATGAGAACATCACTGTGAAAGCTCAGTTTTACTCCCCATCTCCTGGTTGCCCTGAAAAAGTTTCATACAACCCTCATGATTTAAAATTTGTCAAAAGAAGAAAAGAAGTGGAAGCTTTTCATCTTGCACTCACCAGGAGCAGGATCAAAGAAACAGACTTGAAGAAAAGGACACTAATGAGAAGAGGTTGCAGACTGGTTGAACCATCACTGGTAATGCTGCATGGCCAGTTAACTGTCAATCTTCGGTAACTATTACAAACAGTGAAAACAGAAGGATACAGAAGGATTAGTCATCAGAAATATTCCATTCAGCCATTTTTAAGTCAAACATCATTAACCCCAATACCTCCAACTGACCAGCAACTATGTAATCTCCTGGGAGATGTCTCCTCGGGTCATTTAACTACATAAAGCATACAAGTTTACAAGTTGCAAGTTTGTTGATTATGTTTTAGTGTTAGTACGTTTGCAGATGCAGGTGGTGTAGTGGACAGCGAAGACGGTTTCCTTGGAGTACAATGGGACCTTGATCAGATGGGCAAATGGGCCAAGAAGTGGCAGTTGGAGTTTAATTTAGATAAATGTGAGGTGCTGCATTTTGGTGGGGTAAATCAGGGCAGGATTTATGCACTTAATGATAAGGTTCTGGGCAGTGTTGCCAAACAAAGAGATCTTAAAAGTGGATTCGCGGCTAGACAGTATGGTGAAGGCGGCATGTGATATGCTTGTTTTTATTAGTTAGTGCATTGAGCATTGGAGTTGCAAGGTCGTGTTGTGGCTGTACAGGACATTTGTTAGGCCACTTTTGAAATACCATGTGTAATTCTGGTCTGCCTGCTATAGGAAAAATGTTGTGAAACTTGAAAGGGTTCAGAAAAGATTTACAAAGATGTTGCTGAGGTTGGAGGGTTTGAGCTATAGGGAAAGGCTGAGTAGGCTGGTGCTATTTTCCCTGGAGTATCAGAGGCTGAGGTGTGACCTTATACAGACTTATAAAACCATGAGGGGCATGGATAAGGCAAATAGCCAAGGCCTTTTCCCCAGGGTGGGGGAGTGCAAAACTAGAGGGTATAGTTTTAAGGTGAGAGAGGAAAGATTTAAAAGGATCCTAAGGGGCAACTTTTTCATGCAGAGGGTAGTGCATGTCTGGAATAAACTGCCAAAGTGGTGGATGCTGGTACGATTACAACATTTAAAAGGCATCTGATGGGTACATAAATAGGAAGGATTTAGAGGGATATGCGCCAAATGTTGGCAAATGGGACTAGATTAATTTAGGATATTTGGTCAGCTTGGGCAAGTTGGACCGAAGGGTCTGTTTCCATGCTGTTCAACTTTATGACTCTATGACTATTGAGGACACAGTGACTTCATAGACTCAGCTACATGTTTAGTAAGCGCTATCTCTATTTTCCTACAAAAGTACTTTTCTGGCTTCCAACTAAAAGCACTTTCTTAACATTATCATCTGAAACACTAAACTAAAGGCATTCTCATTAAGTTTGAACATACTTCCAATCCCATCTCATCTCACCAACAAACCTGTTGTTCATAGATTCAAAAACTGTGGAGAGCTCCCATTCACTCTCAGATTTTTTTTTAATGGTGACAGATAGCGACGGACATACTGTCAGCAGATAAAACAGAAATAGGATTGGTGGTGATGTCCATAGCACTGAAAGGACAAGTGGGTTGCTGCATCAGATTGAGGACAGGAGGGTGCTCATTGAAAGGGTACCAATTCATAGGCCATCACATATGTCTGTATCTTGTCCAGTAGTTTCTGGTGAAGAGAAGTGAGTGAAAAATTCCTGTACGCTGAAGGTACACTATTGAAGCGTCAAGGATAGTCAGCATTCACTGCAATAGCAGGACAATGATATTTTGAGGTTCTGGAGCTATATACTCTGAAACCCATCTTTAATGCTGCCTATCCCCGGTTACTAAGATACTCAGGATTACTTTTGGTGTTAGACCATATTACACAATATCTGCATTGTCTTCACACTTGACAAGAAAACATGGAACCCCAGGTGACTGCCCTTCAATCTCCTGAATGTAAAAATTCAACTCCCCTCAGATATGGCTGGCCATTAATGATGCTTTTAATGCCTGCTATTTAGTTTGGATGTTTTGGCCAATCAACCACAGAGACATTGTGGCTCAGGATGGAGCACTCTGCTCCTGAGCTAAAATGCTTTGGGTTCAAGTGCCATTCCAGGACCTATTGGCAGGATAAGACCCTAACAACAGGGGCAGGCAATCCAGTGTGTTAGCCCCAGTCACTGGTACAGACAATCCTGTGTGTGAATCCCCAGCACTGGTACAGACAATCCAGTATATGTTAGTCCCCAGTCACTGGTACAGACAATCCAGTGGGTTAGTCCCCAGTCACTGGTACAGACAATCCAGTGTTTGTGCAGCTCCCGAGTCACTGGTACAGACAATCCAGTGTGTGTTAGTCCCCAATCACTGGTACAGACAATTTAGTGTGTGTTAGTCCCCAGCCACTGGTACAGACAATCCAGTGTGTGTTAGTCCCCAGCACTGGCACAGACAATCAAGTGTATGTTAGTTCCCAGTCACTGGTACAGACAATTCAGTGTGTGTTACTCCCCAGTCACTGGTACAGACAATCCAGTGTGTGTTAGTCCCCAGTCACTGGTACAGACAATCCAGTGTGTGTTAGTCCCCAGTCACTGGTACAGACAATCCAGTGTTTGTGCAGCTCCCCAGTCACTGGTGCAGACAATCCAGTGTGTGTTACTCCCCAGTCACTGGTACAGACAATCCATTGTATGTTAGTCCCCAGTCACTGGTACAGACAATCCAGTGTTTGTGCAGCTCCCAGTCACTGGTACAGACAATCCAGTGTATGTTAGTCCCCAGTCACTGGTACAGACAATCCAGTGTTTGTGCAGCTCCCAGTCACTGGTACAGACAATCCAGTCTGTGTTACTCCCCGGACACTGGTACAGACAATGCAGTGTACGTTAGTCTCCAACCTGAGTGAGCATGGAGGATTAGCAGCAGGAAGAGGATCTGGCTGTAAAGCCACTCACTAAATCCAAATGTTACGGTTGACACAAAGGTGATCAACTGGCACTCTGCCAACAACATGTCATGTGAGAGAATAAATGAAAGAGCGTGTTATGGAAATTCTATTGGAAGCTAATTGTTTTTTTTTCCAAAGAGAGGGGTGCCAGCTTTTGTCTTTGATTTATATCATACCACTGCACTTTAACGTTTTCTAAACTGTTCAGTCCATGAAATAATAGCATTTTCATTGCGAATAGGCATTTAAAATGTGCAATTTGTTGTAGAAATGACTTGTAATAATTTTGTGCAAATAGAAATATTGCATATAAAGTACTTAGTAATGAAGGAGAAAGAAAAGCAGAAGTTTGGATTGGCAGGTGCTGCTGAAAAATCTCCAGCTATTATCTGTCCTTGCCTTATAAATCAAAATCGCAGTGATGCATAAAGTAGCACTTTGTGTTTTTGTACGATGAGGAGGAACCGGTTGGCTTCATTCTTGTCGCTGTGCTTCATTTCCCAGCCTCTGGCAAAGTCTTGGAGCTAATCATTTACCTGATATAAGTTACAAAGTAACTTTCCTCTCTGTAAGTGTTACTGTGATTTACGATCCGAACTGCTCTGCCATTTAGGTCTGTGGGGTTAATCAACTTCTGGCTCTGGGCTGCACTGAACAAAATCAAAGTCTAATAAGAAAAAGGCAGCCCTAAGTTCCTTTGATCATACAACCAGATGAAATATATGTACACTCAAGTTCATGAGAAACAATTCTATGAATGGAGAATTGCTGAGGCTCTGATGTATTTTCCATGTGCATTTGATG
The DNA here is from genome assembly GCA_024137785.1 of Ginglymostoma cirratum. Classification (NCBI taxonomy): domain Eukaryota; kingdom Metazoa; phylum Chordata; class Chondrichthyes; order Orectolobiformes; family Ginglymostomatidae; genus Ginglymostoma; species Ginglymostoma cirratum. The sequence goes on along the minus strand of JAHRHZ010000091.1, from coordinate 6,784,900 downwards.
TTAGCAATTGGATTAAAAGAACATTTTCACCATGATGTAAACAAGAGAGTTCCACAGGGGTAAGGATTGATATTATATGAAGTGATAAAATATATGCCTCTTCAGACTGTCAGACATGTCATGTTAGGATGATAAAGAGTTGAGCTCATCTTTTCACAGGCAAGTTATCAAGTATATGTAGGGAGCTGGTGATGACGCAGGGCTGATGCAGCCAAGCATTAATTGATAAAAAATTAATCTTTCTTCTCAGAATAAAAACCTTCCTGAATGCAAGCATAATGTGGTGAACTGCTTTCAAGGGCACTGATGCATTCACTCGGGGGAGAGCAAAATACTTGTGAATTCAAAGAACAATGAGGGCAAAGGGAAATGATGTCAGTGGTGATGGGGGGGAATAGGTAAAATTAAACATTCATGGACAAAGGAGATAGAACAGAAAAAAAAGGAACAAATAATTTAAGAACAGCGAAGTAAGTGCTGCCAATGAAAAACTGGAAGCATTGTTTAATATGTAAATGCTTTTAAATTGTTCCAGCCAATTCCCCACAGAGATGGTTAGGTCTAAGTGCAGTCTTCACTAAAAGTGAGATTGAAGGATAGAGGATAGTTGAACCTGGACATGCAATTGTGATTTAGTCCTTATTTCTAGCCATATATTCTGTCCTTTTCATTTAATACTCTATTTATAGGTAAAAATTAAAAGTTCTAGCAATGTTGCATGCTTGGTTGGTGCTGAAAAGTCACTCTACAGCCCAGTACGAGTTGCTGGGAGATGCAGACTGAAGCTGTGAAATCCTATAACTGACCTGAAGGTGTAATTACATTATGCCAAGTTTACATAGGCAGTTTTCATTCAATGTGTGGACATAACAATTTAGGTGGCAGAAGGAGCTTTGCTACAGTATAAAGCACGTCAGTTATTCTTAAAAATTCTAATTGCAATGTGATTTTACTGTCATCATCCAACAGAACTCTTCCAGAATTCTCAAATGTGCAAGGTATAATAGATTGATCTGGTTGTATCTCCAGAATCAACCATTTTAATTCACTGGAGGCTAATGGATAGTCTGATCTCTTTGATATTCGTCACAAACCTTGGATTACAAGAGCTGTTCAATACCAAGTAGTCACTATGCACAGCTATGCACCTGACTTATAAACCTGTGCTCTCATACTTTGTATGCTATATAATTTACTCTCAATTGTTCACAGTTTACCTTGATCTCATTATGTACTTTTGCCATGTTATCTACCTTAGTTTTTATGAACACTAAGCTTTGAGACCTCAAGCTATTTAGAAAAGACATCAATTTAACATTTGAAAAACTACTTTTCCCCAAAGAATAAGACAAAGAGCACAATTTATTTTTAAATTTGTTCATGGGATGTTGGTGCCACTGGCTAGACCAGCATTTATTGCCTATCCCTAACTGCGCTGGAGGAAGTGGTGATACACATCCTTCCTGAACCTAACAAAGATTGCCTGTGTCTTTTTATTTTTCTGCATTTTCAATTGTGGAGTGAAATGGGAAAAGATCTGGGTTTGAAACTAAGCATTGTTCGAGGATCATTACATGTTTTTGAATTCAGTGATGGTAACACTATGGGATATCAAGGGGTAATGGTTAAATTCTCTCTTGCTGGACATAGATGTTCCCTGGCACTTTTGTGATAAAAAGGATATTTGCCAGTAATCAGCCCAAGCCTGAATATAGTCCAAATGGGCACAGACTGCTGCAGTTATGTCAGGTGTTCCAAAGATGCTGAACTTTGAACAATCATCATTTGATACAGTGCCATACAAATGAATTATCTGAAGTAAATTGGAGCCTTTTGGAATCAGGGGCAGTAATAATTTGAGTATGGACCTGGCTAGGGAATACGAGGCAGGGAGAAGTGGTGAATGCATGTTTTTCTAACTTGTGAATTGCAATGGCTCTGCCGCCCCATGGATTGGTATCATGATCATTCTTTATTATGCACATTGTATCTGCACTTGGGTATAGGGAGTACATTTTCAAAGTTTGTAGAGGATACAAAACTTGACAATGCAAAAAGTAGTAAGGACATTAGCAGCAAACCTCTGGAGGATACAAACAGACTAGTGAGCTAGATTCTGGATTACTATTACTGACCTTACCACGAGTGCTAACCCCTTGATTATTTTCCATTAGTATGTTTCATCTTGAAGAGAAAATGCAATTGAGGGATACAGGCAGACTATTGAAATGTTCAAGGGTTAACTAAAACATCACCACATACTCAAACGGCATTAAATCAAAATTTTTTTTATCACAATAGGTAAAGTGACAAAACAAGCTTTATTCAGCAAATGAAAACTCCACTACCTTTTCTCTGGATGCAATAGCTGTGTAATTAATTGTTTCATTTCGGGCAGCTGAGGCCCAAAACATATCAGTTCAAATACAAACACGTTAGTTTTAAAATGTGCTGGTTGAACTCAACTCAAACTAAATCAATCACTTATTACAATTTGATTGGTTATGGTTGTTTTTGTTTGAGGGAGGGGCAAAGATAGCCCACATAGCGGTTAGTGAGGAAATAGTAAAGAGTCACAACCAAAAATTATTTTGTAACATTTGAGCTTAACACAGAAATCATAATTTTTGATTATTCAAGATAACTGAATTTAATTAGTGCAAAATTAAATTAGTTGTGTTCCTTTATATTTAATAATTTTCTGCTTTAGTAATCAAGTTGTTAGACAAAGTCAAGTAATGTGTTTATTCTACCACCTTCTGAAAGTAAGGAACATTGTATGAAAGACTACAAAACTGCTGTCTACAAGATTCTCCCTTCAATCCCTGGAAACATTACCACTGATCTTGGAAAGTCTTCTTTAGAATAGAGCTCGCCTGCAGGAGCAACTTCTGATATTGAACCTGAAGGAAATATCTGGATTTAAAACCCTAATAAAGGCCAGCTCCTGATGTCTCCCAATGAGGTGGCACATGTGCCAAGAGCAGAGGTATACTGTTGAGGCTGTATAACGCGCTGGTTAGTCCACACTTGCAATATTGTGAGCACTTTTGGGTCCAATGACTAAGGAAGGATGTGTTGGTCTTCGTGGAGAAGGTCCAAAGGAGGTTTACAAATTACAGATTACAAATACAATTAATTTCTTCTAATCTGGCTCAAAAACACAGAAGATTCTATTTCTATTCTGCCACAGCTGCTGGGATTATTTTGCACAATCTGTAAGTTACGTAAATTTATAGTTATTTTTAATTAACTTGTTCAGATCTACATCTGGGGCAGGTAAGGCTTAAACCTGGGCTCTCTGATCCAAAGCTAGGGTGACAGCATCACAAAAGCCCACTCAAAAATGCACATATTGCATTGGATTGACCAAGATTTATTAATTAGCCATCTTATGATGCTATTGGAATATAGTCTGTGAAAATGCTTACAAAAATTGAGAACTCTGCAGGCTTTGGGAATGCTCTGATTCATCTTGGAGCAGTATAAAGATAATAATTTATTATACACCGTTAAGAGAATACAAAGCCAAATGCTGAAAAAGAGAAGCACTTGAATACTTTGTATTCTTTTGCAATGGGCCAGTGAGAGCATAGTTTGCATTTTAACCTCAAGTTTCACACTTACTCGTGAGCATCTTTTGATTCTGTCCTGTCAAGATTTTTTACCAACTTACTCAAAGGTATTGAATCAATTCCACCGGGGTCATCTTTCCTCCAATGCGTCACCTAAGTGGCAACTTGCAGAAAATTAGTCAAAAGCCTGGTTGACTGTAATGGGCAATATGCTTATGGGAATTCAAAAACTTGAGGGAAAGGGCAAGGCCTGTCAAGTACAGAGTGCAGCACAGAGTCACCAAAACGGCACACAGTCCAAAATGTTATATCTTGAAGACAGATGGCACATCCACACAGGGAAAAGGCTTCGGAAATCTGAAGTATAAAGGATTCTCTTAAGGTTGACATGCAGGTCCTGTCGGCAGTTGGGAAGGCAAATAGAGTGTTAGCATTCATTTCGAGTGGGCCAGAATACAAGAGCAGAGGTGTACTGCTGAGGCTGTATAAGGCTCTGGTCAGTCCACATTTGGAATATTGTGAGCAATCTTGAGCCCCGTATCTAAGGAAGCTGGCCTCGGAGTGAGTCCAGAGGAGGTTTACAAGAATGATTCTAGGAATGATGGGCTTCTTATATGAGGAGCAGTTGAGGACTCTGACTCTGTGGTCAATGGAGTTTAGAAAGATGAGATGGGGGAATCTGATTGAAACTTACAGAATACTGAGAGGCCTGGATAAAGCAGATATGGAGAAGATGTTTGCACTAGTAGGAGAGACTAGGACCCAAGGGCACAGCCTCAGAGTGAAGGGATGATCCTTTAGAACTGAGTTGAGCAGAAATTTCTTCAGCCAGAGGGTGGTTAATTTGAGGAACTCATTGACACAGAAAGATGTGGAGGCCAAGTCATTGGGTGTATTTAGGATAGAGATAGACAGGTTCTTGATTGGTAAGGGAATCAAAGATTATGGGAAGGCGGCTGGAGAATGCAATTGAGAAACATATCAACCACGATCGAATGGTAGCGCAGACTCAATGGGCCAAAGAACCTGATTCTGCTCCTATATTTTATTGTCTTATGTACAATATGCTATTTTGGGAGAGGGAGAGTAACAATTTAAAGGAGTAACTTTGACCCATGGGATCACCTATCTCCCGACTCACAGCAGAAGCAGTGATGCAAAGACTGGAAAGGACCGCCCTTCCGCAAATCCAACCTAAACTGTGGATACGCTACGTAGATGACACCTTTGTTATCATTAAACGGACCAAATTAGAAGAGACACACAAACTTATAAACAACACCCTCACCGGAATAAGATTCACCAGAGAGGAGGAGAAGAACAACCAGCTCCCATTCCTCGACATCATGGTACAGCACAAGACAAATGGGGAACTGCAAACGAAAGTACACCAAAAAGCCACACACACAGACCAGGTACTGAACTTCAACAGTAACCATCCTAACACACACAAACGAAGCTGCGTGCAAACACTATTTAAAAGGGCAACAACACACTGCAGCAACACGGAGCTACGCCAAGAGGAGGAGGAATGCCTCTTCCAAGTGTTCAAGGATAATGGATATCCAAAGAACTGGGTCAGAAGTTCCTCTCCCTCCAGCATATTGCCTCATTGCCTGCTCCAATTGTGTAGAGCACAGCACACCAAGATGATGAGACACACCCTGTCCAGACTACACTGGTGAGAGCTGGACAGATGGATAACCATGGCTAAGCCTCTGGACTGTGACCCGACTTCATCCTTAAACAGAGACAGTGGTCCCTGTTAACTTGATGGAGGACTGCTTTGAGCGATGGAGGTTGTGAATAAAAGTGCACTGTGTTTGCAGTTCCATTAATTTCTCCAGCAGATTTTTTATAAACTAATACTAATTTCTTCCAATTTCTCCTTCCCACTTCCTAAAATGCTCGAGAAGCAATTTGTGTCCTCTTCTGTGGAGGCAGAACTGAAGTAGCTATTAAATTATTCTGCCATTTCTTTGCTTTCCAATATCAATTCTCCTATTTCAAACCCTAGGGACATACATTAGTCTTTGCTAATCTTTTTATTCTTACATACTCATTGAAGGAGTTACCATGCGTTTTTCTGTTATTTGCAAGTTTACTCTCATAGTCTATTTTCCCTCCATTAATCAACCCGTTTGTCCTTCATTGTTGAATTCTAAACAGTTTCCAATCATCAGGCTTGCTACTTTTTCTCGCAACTATATGTGAATACTATGTGGATTGAATAATGTTCTTAATTTATTTTGTTAGCCATAGTTGGGCAACTTTTCTGATTGTCTTCTTTCCTTCGTTTAGATTTAGGACCCTAGTCTTGGATTGGATTACTCCACTTATTGTGATGAAGAATTCTGTCATGTTATGATCACTTTTTCCTAAAGGGGTACTTACAACAAGACTATTAATTAAACACTTCTCATTACGCAAAACCAAAGATAACCCATAATGGTGATCATATTGCACCTGTCCACAACTATTTGCATTGTTAACTCATTTACCTTTTGGTGAATGCTCCATGTATTCAGATATGCTGCCTTTAGGCTAGTCTTTTTGAGTATCTTCTTTTGTACTCCAGCCCTATTTGTTTTCCTTACCCATCTCTCTGCTCAGGAGCCTGTCCCTTTGCCTTTCAAGTTGAAGCATCCCTTCCACCATATCTGCAGTTTTAGCAAATGCACAGGTATTGGTCCCAACCCAGCTAGGATGCAAATAGTCCAGCTTCTACGGATCCAATCTTCCCCAGAATCAGACTAATTGCTCGAGAATCTAAATCCCTCTCTCCTACACCAGCCAGACATTCAACTGGTCTATTTTCCCTATTCTGAAGTGAGATTACTACCTTTGAGATCCTGCTTTTTAATTTATTTTCTAGCCATCTATATATTGTAGAATTTATTGCTCGTTCAGAACTCCTACAGTGCAGAAAGAGGCCATTCAGCAACCCTCCAAAGAGGTCTCCATCCAGAAGCAGCCCCTTACCTTGCCCCATAACTCTTTACCATGGCTGACCCACCTAGCCTGCACTACCCTAGTCACTACAGAGCAACTTAGAAGAGCCAATCCACCTAACCCACACATCTTTAGACTGTGGGAGGAAACCGGAGCACCCAGAAGAAACCCACGCAGGAACAGGGAGAACATGCAAAATCCACACAGACAGTCACCCAAGGCTGGATTCAAACCTGGTTCCCTGATGCTGTTAGGCACAAGTGCTAGCTACTGAGCCATCACACTACCTACTACTCCAGCTGAGGTCTAACAAGTTCAGCATCACCTCCTTGCTCTTGTACTCTGTGTTCCTGTAAACAAAGCCCAGGGCTCTGTATGCTTTAGTTATTGCTCTCTCCATCTGTCCTGCTACACTCAATGATCTGCGCATATATACATCCAAGGTGGTGTGTTTCTTCAATCCCTTTCAAATTATATCCCCATTTTATATTGGCTGCGCGCTTTCTTCCCACCAAAATGCATCACCTCTCACTTCTCTGAATTGAACCTCATCTGCGAACTAATTGCCCACCTCACCAACTTGTCAATGTCCTTTTGAAGTTCTACACTGCCCTCCTCTCAATTTATAATGCTTCCAAGTTTCATATCATCCGCATATAAACCCTGGATTGGGATACAATAAAAAGTTCCAACATTTGCAGGGATGCATTCCCTGAGGACATTGCCAACACTGAAATCACATACCATGAACATGGTTTGTAATAGGAGTCAATGGTATTAGCGGCAGCCAAACAAATGTTTGGGAATGACTGAACACGGAGCAAGCTAAGATTCACGAAAAGTTAATCATAAAGATTTACCAGTGGAGAAATACTACAATAAATTAAGAAATATTGAAAGTAGGTGAAATTGGTGGATCACACATTACTACACTGTACAACGTTGTGAGGCCATCTGTAATATGAAGGTCAACACACACCCAGAATGTACTTTACAAACACAGAAATACAGTTCAATGCATCAACAGTGTATCTGTTCACAACCTCTTATTTTGTCTCCCAGAACCTCAGATAAATGAACATTGATGCTACTACAATGGGTGCATAGAGTGAAAAGCACGGGGAAGCCCATTTACAAATGCTGAATATGTGAACAGTGAGGCTTACTTGCGTTTAAATAGTGTCACTATTTTGTTTCGAACAGCAAACAAAAAGCCTGATGTGACAGAAAGTAACAGGAGCCTCAACAGATGATGAGAAATAGTGATGGGGAGGGTAAATTAGGCAGTATACCTCACTTAGTCAAGACAGAACACTTTCACTAAATTCAAAGATTTATCCTTCTACCTCTCCCCCAGTTAAACATTAAACATTTCCCAGTACCTCAATCAGGGAAATGGAAGGGCAAAAAACCTTCAGGGCTGAAATCAAGTCATTTTCTGGAGACTTACAGCAATGCTCACAACTGAGACTAAAATGAAAATTAAAGAATTGGAGAAAATAATGTGAGGGTCAGAAACCTTGTGGAAAAAGGCAAAAATAACAGGTAATTATCGATCATAAAGAGAAAAGGCAGAATGGGAGATGGGCGTTACGGGAGGACAAAGACCATGATCAATAATATCAATACAAATCAATTAATGTTCATATTTTTGTACTTTTGCTTGGCTGATGTGATTACTGACGTTTAAATGAACTTGCAGAAGGGATATGGCTCTTCAAGGGTTAACTAGCTTTGTTAGGGTTAATTATAATTACAAGGGTTTATTAGGAATTTGGCTGCAGTAACCTTCTACACATTTACCAGAAGGCCTATGAAATAAGAACGTCTGTTGTAAGTAAGTAACCAAACAGACCAAAAGCTGTACCCATTAGGAACATATGGCCAGTTACAAGATCACTCCACCAGAAACCAACACACATTTTTTTACTAATAAAACCATTAATTGTTGGCAGAAATCAATGTTTTTATCAATTAGAAATAAAATGGACTGGAGATTTAACAGTGTTGTTATTCTTGAAGGCCGAGAGCCATTTCCCAAACTTCAAACTCATGATTCTAAGTTTTCGTCTCTCATTAAAAATGTTCTAACCAGCACTTAACAGAAGGAGACCTTGTTAAACGTGCTTGACTTTCATATTTAGAGCTGTAGTAAAATCACAAACACCGTTTGGAGTCAGGCACCGAATTTGTTGGTTTTTCCAACGTCTGGTGTCTCGAAATCCGAACGAAACTCCAGGATTCAGCACAAACTCGGATTAATGTGGTAATTCAGAAGTTACAGCCTGTCATTCCCTGTTCTGCTACAAGTTATATTGTGGGATCTCATTCCTCTTCTTCTCTCCGTTATCCAAGCAGGCAATTAATGAGCAAAATCAACTGATCTGACAAGAACTTCTCTTTCTTCCAGTCTCACATCATGGTTAGAAATCCCATTAAAAAAAAAAGTTTTTGTTTGTGCAGTGAGCTTTGGAACTGGATTTTGAACAAATGATCAGAGCAATAACTACTCCCGGACCACGAAACTGGCAATGAATAAAAACTCGAGAATTGTGGAGTGTTGCAAAATGTCTCCATTATATTTAGTTGCGAAATTTCTTTGAAACTAAAGCCTTTTCATGATAATCTAGCTTCCACCTTGACCCACGCCAATGTCGCAATCTTGATTTCACACTTTACAAAAATGTCCAGCTTGGGTACCCAGGCAGCTTGATGGCATTGCTGCAGCTCAACATCCCCAGGAGTCCTCACTAAAGAGCCATAAAATCAATCATACACCAAGACACTTAAAGTCCTCGCCACAGAGATTGCTAGATCTTCCTGCGTAACTTCCGTCGAGGGGAGCAGTGAACACACCTGCTTTACTGCTGGTAGTGAAATCCAGGCTTCAGTGTCAGCACAGTGACAATGGCTTCAAGGCCCAATAGCTGACTGCAGCTCGATGCAGATTTCATGAAATCCAATGATACAGGAGCATGGAGGTGATGGCCTATGGTACTATCACTGGACTGTTAATCCAGAGACCCAGGTAATGCTCCGGGGACCTGGGTTCGAATCCTAGCATGGCAGAGGGTGGCATTATAAATTCAATTCTTAAAAAATCTGGAATTAAGAGTCAACAGATGACCATGCTCATCGTCAGAAAAACCTATCTGGTCCACTAACGTCCTTTAGGGGAGGAAAATGCCATCCGTACATGGTCTGGCCTACATGTGACTCCAGACCCACAGCAATGTGGTTGACTCTGGGCAATTAGGGATGGGCAATAAATGTTGGCTTAGCCAGCGATGCCCTCAGCCTGTCAATTAATTGAAGAAAAGGAATTTTGTAAACATGAATCAATTAGCCTGCGCTGCTTCTTAAGCTGACTAGCTTCTGAAACAGTATGAGTACAAAGGTGAGAAAGGTTGTTTTAGCCCTAATACTCAAGAAGTGTTCCTGCCTCATTTCTAAAGTTTTCAAGTTGGCTAATGAATGGTGGTGGTATGGTGATAATAATGCCTGTTACACAATCCAGGCAAATATTCTGGGAACATGGAAAGAAAGCTCATGATGGTAACTGGTGGAATCTAAAATTAAATTAACAGATCTGGAATACAAAGTTGGTCTCAGGGATGATGACCAGGACAACTGTCTTGGATAGTTGCAAGAATTCAATTGGTTCACTGATGTCCTTTAGGGAAGGAAATCTACTGGCTATATGTGGTTTGGCTTTGATGTGACTCAAGACCCTCAGCAATGTGGATAACTTTTAACTAACATCTCAAATGGCCAAACAAGTTCAAGGGCATTAAAGGATGGGCAGAAATGCTGGCCATGACAGCAATGCTCACATCCTATGAAAGGACAAACAAAATGAGCATTTTTAAGGTGTGAATTCTCCTTCAAGAAAGGAAAAATCTATCAGAGGTTGCCATGGTGACAATACTGTGGCTTCAAGAGGTGTATTTTGTCCTGGCTTTTTTGTGAAGAGAGAGGTGTTAAGGCAGAAGTCCCAAGCTGTCTACTCAGAGCCACTAGAGTAAACAGTTTGCCTGTGAGACAACTTATTTTTCTGAAATAACAAGGTGTAGAGCTGAACGAACACAGCAGGCCAGGCAGCATCAGAGGAGCAGGAAGGCGAACGTTTCGAGTCTGGACCCTTCTTCAGAAAAGGGGGAGGGGAAGGGGACTCTGAAATAGATAGACAGAGGGGGAGGCGATGATGGAAGGTGGATAAAGGAGCAGATAGGTGGAGAGAAGACAGACAGGTCAAGGAGGCGAGGATGGAGCCAGTGAGTGTAGGTAAGGAGTTGGGATGGGGGTTGGTCAGCTGGGAGGGAGGGGCGGGTGGGTGGGAGGGAAGACAGACCAGATCAAGGAGGCGGGGATGAGGCTAGTAGGTAGGAAGTGGGGGTGGGGGCTGGTCAGTGAGGTGGGAGGAGCAGATAGGTGGGAGAAAAGACAGACAGGTCAAGGAGGGGGAACAAGCTGGGCTGGTCTTGGGATGAGGTCCGGGGTGGGGAGATTTTGAAGCTTGTGAAGTCCACATTGAGACCCTTGGGCTGTAGGGTTCCCAAGTGAAATGTGAGGTGCTGTTCCTGAAGCCTTCAGGTGGCATCGTTGTGGCACTGGAGGAGGCCCAGGATGGACATGTTGTCCAGGGAGTGGGACGGGGAGTTGAAATGGTTCGCAACTGGGAGGTGCAGTCATTTGTCACGAACCGACCGTAGGTGTTCCACAAAGCAGTCTCCAAGATTCCGCTTGGTTTCCCCGATGCAGAGGAGGCCACGTCGGGAACAGTGGACACAGTATACCACATTAGTAGATGTGCAGGTGAACATCTGTTTAATGTGGAAGGTTTTCTTGGGGCCTGGAATGGGGGTGAGGGGGGAGGTGTAGGGGTAGGTGTAGCACTTCCTGCAGTTGCAGGGAAAAGTGCCGGGGGTGGTGGGGCTAGTGGGAAGTGTGGAGCAGACTACAGAGTCATGGAGAGAGCAGTCCCTCTGGAAGGCAGATAAGGGTGGGGAGTGAAAAATGTCCTTGGTGGTGGGGTCAGATTGCAGGTGGCGGAAGTGGCGGAGGATGATGCATTGAATCTGGAGGTTAGTGGGGTGGTATGTGAGGACGAGGGGGAATTCTGTCTTCATTGCTGTTGCGGGGAGGGGGTGTGAGGGATGAGTTGCGGGAAACACGAGAGATGTGGTCAAGGGCGTTTTCGACCACTGCGGAGGGGAAATCGCGGTCCTTGAAAAACGAGGACATCTGGGATGCCCAGGAGTGGACTGCCTCATCTCAGGAGCAAATGTTGCGGAGGCGAAGGAATTGGGAATAGGGGATGGCATTCTTGCAGGAAGGTGGGTGAGAGGAGGTGTATTCTAGGTAGCTGTGGGAGTCGGTAGACTTGAAATAGATATCAGTTACCAGGCAGTTGCCAGAGATGGAAAGAGAGGTCCAGGAAGGAGAGAGATGTATCGGAGATGGTCCAGGTGAACTTAAGGTTGGGGTGAAAGGTGTTAATAAAGTGGATGAACTGTTCGAGCTGAACTTGGCTTTTGCCAAGGGTGTGCTTATGGGATGTTACTGTATTGGAACAGTTAATTAGTACTAGTTACTGTGTCTATTATTTTGTTAAGCATTTCAATAGAGTTACAGCTAAGCCAATTCTTCACTTTTTCTTTTGTTGTATTTTAACCATATTGCATGACTAAAGTGTGTTTTGCTTCAAATCTGGCAGTTTGACCAATGGAAATGCATCCAAAACACACTTGCACTTACCTCTAAATTAAGAAAAAAAGTTAGGTTCTAGACTCTCTTCTGAATATATTTTGAGGGGGTTTGGTCTCGTCTGTAACAATGTTTCACTGCAGATTTCACAGTAGCAGAGAGGGTGAGCTGTGGAGAGATGGAGAAAGCAGATGGGAGAAGTTTACACAACTGAATGGGGATTTACTCATCCACTCCTCCTCCCTCTTTTTTACTTTATGACAATGAAGCATTGGAAAAATAGAGAAATGTTTCATTCCTTACAGGTTGCAATGCAAGTCCGAGCCCAGAGGATATTTGTGCAAGAACAGTTTTATTACATAATGTAAGCCTCCTACGTTTGTTTTATTCAATATTTCAACAGTGCTTATAAACCCTATAATTTTATAGTTATAGAAAAGCCAATGATTATATGGACCGGGCCTATTAGCTTGAATTCTTACCTCCTATCACGTAATTAGATCAGAAATTAGGTTTGATCCTATTTAAATGTCACATTTTTATTTTTATGATATTAAAAAAAGGTGGTGGAAACTTAGCAACTTTTAGATCAAATCATTGGCAAATTTCTGTAAGAACTAAAGCAACATGCAGTGGCTCACATGTCATTATGTCATTCTTCATATCAAATTGAACCCTTTTCTCCAAAATCTATTATTCCTGTTCAAACAGAGTTTGCTTTCAGAGTATTGTTAAAAGCATAACAACATGGGCTGCACAATAGACAGAAAGTTCTAAATAACCTCGGATTATTCAGCTGTAATGACTCCCAGAGTAGGTTGCCACAATCATGAAATCCCTGCTAACATAACACAATATGAACATCGATTATATTTCTACGATAGCGCAATAAAGGAAGCATGCAGTGTCTGGAAGAGTCTTGGCTGATCAAATAGCCTGCTTCTGTCCAACCTACTCTCTCATGTCCTCAAGCCTATCTATTTAATATCTCGAGGAGATGTGCAAAACGAATCACTGGCACTGAGTATTTGTTGAAATGCAAATGTAAAGCAAAACAAAAATTCCTGCAGCCGATAGAAATCTGAAACATCTGAAATCTGAAAATGCTAAGAGGACTCGGCAGCTCCGTCAAATAGCTGTGGTGAGGATAAGTGGGAATTATTTGGATTTTAAGCGTTCTTCGTTACTTTGTAGACTTCATTAGAACTCCGTTGTTGTATCCGTATTGTCAGTATCTGACAATTCGGTACAGCCTCTTTATTAACCGAGCATTGCCTGACCACCCTTCTGACCTCTCAGCTCTTCCCTTGTGTCCATGGGAACTCGTCTCTCTAAACATCAACAGCAGCTCATAACACAATAGTTTGCAACAATTGCAAGCCTCCAGGATGTAGAGAACTGAGATACTGAGATAAGCTCATTATATCCTGTGATGGAAAGCCAATGTAATGGAAAGGATGATTATTTACACCTATTGTTGGCACACAGGAACAGGGAAGGCCATTCGCCCCTCAAGCCTGTTCTGTCATTCAATGAGACCAGATGATCCACAATTAAACTCCCCATCCTATTCTACTCAAATCCAGCAAAAAAATCTGTTAGTCTCTAATGTGAAGTAACTTTTTAGGATAACGTTAACTATTTTTTGCAGGAGTGCGTGCCATATTTTCAGTATTCTTCATGTGGAGAAATGTTTCCTAATTTCATGGGCTGGTGGCTCAGTGGTTAGCATTGCTGCCTCACAGTGCTAGGAACCCAGGTTTGATTGCGCCCTTGGGTGACGTCTGTGTGGAGTTTGCACGTTCTCACTGTGTCTGTGCAGGTTTCCTCCCACAATGCAAAGATGTGCACATTAGGGTGGATTGGCCATGCTAAATTGCCCATGGTGTCCAGGGATATGCAAGTGAGGTGGATTGGCCATGGGAAATGCAGGGCTGTAGGGGTGGGTCTGGGTGGGATGCTCTTCAGAGGGCTGGTTTGGAGTCGATGGACCAAATGGCCTGCTTCTATGCTGTAGGGACTCTATGATTCCCATCTGTCTGGCCTGGTTGTGTAGCTGCTGGCTTCACTTTCCCCAGCAGTCGTACATGTTTCTCTCCATCTACACAATCATTTTGTTTCAAGAATCTATACACCTAAATCAAATCATTAGTTTATTTCCTATATTAAAGGTGATGCAAGCATTGTTTATATGACTGGTCTTTTTAATTTAACCCTTTGACCCCTGGCCAAGTTCTACTGAAACTGCACTAGACTCCTTTCAATGTCACCCTATCAATTTTCAACTGCACTCTACTCCAGCAGTGGTCTAAAAGGGCTTTAAATTGCTGCAGTAAACATATATTCCATCATTCTAGTTATAAAGGCTGCGACTTCATTAGCCTTTGTAATGAACAGGGCTAGGGAGTGGGGGAAGCTGTGGTAGTGATGTAGGCACCAAAGACTTGTGTCTTTACATAGAATTGAACAAGACATACAGTACAGCATCAGGCCATAACCAGTCTCTTCCAGTGTTTATGTGCACTCGAGCTGCCATACATCTTTTCTAATCTAAACACATCATCGTAGCCCTCCATCCCAGTCTCATCCTTGTCCAGCTGCCCTTTACTTGGATCCACACCATTCACTTCACCTACTCCCTGCATTCATGATTTACACATTCTCATCACACCTTGGCTAAAGAAGTTTCTACTGAATTCTCTACTGAAGATTTTGGTGACTTTCTGACTTTGATGATCTTTCTTCATATCCTTTCCCACAAGTGGAGATAATCACTCTATATTCACTCTACCAAAACCTTTCACCACGTTATGGATATCTATCAGGTCACCCTTCAGCCTTCATTTCTCAAGAGTGAAGGGACCCAGTCTATCAGTCCTTTCCCGATATATAAACCCACACATTTCTGGTATTATTCTTGTAAATCCTCAATGCACCTCTACTTATCTTTATCTTATCTTTATTTACCGTGACAAAAACTACATACAAATCCTCTGAATGTGGCATAACCAAGGTTTTATACAGAACATAGAACAGTACAGCACAGGAGCAGAAATAGCATAGCTTCCCAACTTCTCGATTCTGTTCCTCCAGAAATGAAACTTAATGCTTTTTTATCACCACTTTCTAGTAAGTAGAGTGTTTGTACTTTGAGATTCCTTTACCCTACATAAGTAGTAAGATATTCAGGAGATAATGATATATATCATGATGGAACAGTATCATTTGCAGTCACATGCCAGAGATAGTGACAAAAGGATGGATTAGTCTGTACTCGAGAGATGTATTTACAGAGAACAGGATTAGGCATCAACGATGTAACTAAAAGAGTTTGCAGAAACTGGAATCAGAGAGCAGTCACTCCTAGGTAAGGAGAAATCATTACAATAAACTATCAGAAGAGGCAAGGACAAAGATCCTGTGAGAATTCCTAGTCAAATGCCACAAGGCACACAAGCCACCTAGGCTTACACTTTGTAACTAATAAGAGTCCTTCCTATTCTTCCTACCAATATTTTTTACCTCATATTACTCTGGATTCCAAAGTCCAATCACTGATGTAAATTGTGAACAGCAGTGGTCCCAGCATAGATCCTGGTTGAACATCACTTGTCAATTTCTGCCACTCTGAACAATCATGATTCAATCTCATTCTCTGCTTTCTTTGTCAAAGCCAGCTGACAAACCATTTGTCCCCTTACTCCACATTCTCTGACCTTCTTTATTACTGTATTGTGGGGCAACTTATCAAAGGCCTTTTGAAAATCCAGATAAAATTATATCTAATTTATTACCATTGAAGTCGGTACGTTCAACCAATTTAGTTTTGTGTGTGAGCTGCAGGTATGAACAATACAAGCATACAACATTAATGTTCGGGAAAAGCAAAAGAGCAAAAAAGTCACAAGAAAAGAAAATGCATTCATATAGCACCTTTCACAACTTCATGAAATCCCGAGAATTTGACAGTCAGTGAAGGACTATTGAAATGCAGTCACTGATAGAAATTTACAATTAATTTAGACAACACAAGCTCCAACAAATAGAATGTGATGAACTCATTAATCTGCTTTTGAGATATTGATCAATGGAGTAAAATTGCCCTGGGTACTGGACAGACATAGAACATCGAACATTACAGCTCAGTACAGGCCCTCTGGCCCTTGATGTTGCGCTGACATGTGAAACCAATCTGAAGCCCATCTAACCTACACTATTCCATTATCATCCATATGTTTATCCAACAACAATTTAAATGCCCTGAAAGTTGGTGAGTCTACTACTGTAGACCTCCCCTATTCCTCTTCAATGTAGGGAGTGAGGGAATAAAACATTCTGGAAAATTCTTTTCTGAGGCCTCACACAATCAAAAGACCACTCAGGCCAAGTGTTATTGATAAAAACACTTGCTTTCAATATGATGTGGTCTTTTCGAGATGTCTAGCTTCCATGATGAAAGAGAGTCAGCATCCATCACAGCAGCCAGCAACACTTTTCAATGACAGAGGTTTCCCTAGGAAAAGAACAACCCACATCCTGTCCATTCCTACTCTTACATTGAGTTTAAACTCATGCTGCTGTTAAACTGCAATAATCAATAGGAATTGTACCTAGCCCTTGAATTATTCTGTAGATCTCAGTTCACCTTGAAGTTTACATTGCTCTAAAGTAAATACTCCAAGGTTATTGAGACTACGCGAGTAGGAATGCTTCTTTAAACTTGGATTTATGCTTCCTCGGATCCTCTTTCAAAGTCAATGTATCACCTACTATTTGGAAGGAAGCAAGCTATGTCCAGTATTGCCTAGTCACCGAAATATTTCACCGGTACTGCCTCCAATCTGGTCAATTGCGTCCAATCTGGCCTACTGTACACAGACTGGATGACTGCTTTCCAGAACACCTCCGGCCCGTGTGCAAACATGACCCTGACTTTCCCGTAGCCAGTCATTTTAACACAGTGTCCTGCTCTCATGCCCTTGTCTGTCCTTGGCATGCTGCAATGGTCCAGTGAATCATATTGCAAATTGGAAGAACAACCTCTCATCTTCAGACTAGGCACTTTACAACCTGAGAGTCATAGAGTCACACAGTGTGGAAAAAGACCTTCGGTCCAACCAGTCCACGCTGAACATAATCCCAAACTAAACTAATCCCACCTGCCTGCTCCTGGCCCATTTCCCTCCAAACTTTTCCTATTCATGTACTTATCTAAGTTTCTTCTAAATGTTGTAACTTTGCTCACAACCACCACCTCCTCTGGAAGTTTATTCCAAACACGAACGACCCTCTGTGTAAAAAATTTGTTTCTCGTGTCTTTTTTGAAATTTTTCGCCTCTCACCTTAAAAACGTGCCCCCTAGCCTTGAAATCCACCCATCCTAGGGAAAAGACAACTACCATTATCTCGATCTATGCCCCTCATTTTCTTATTAAATTCTATAAGGCCGCCTCTGAACCTCCTACTCTCCAGTGAAAAAGTCTGGGCGTAACAACAGCCTTTCTTTATAACTCAAACCTTCCATACCTGACAAACCTGGTAAATCTTTTCTGCACCCTCTCCAGCTTAATAATATCCTTCCTATAACTGGGCAACCAGAACTGGACACAGTATTCCAGAAGAGGCCTCATCAATATCCTGTACAACCTCAACATGACCTCCCAACTCCTATACTCAAAGGACTGATCAATGAAGGCATGCATGCCAAATGGCTTTTTAAAAACCCTGTCTATATGTGACGCAAACATCAATGAATTATGGACCAGTATCCCTACGTCCATCTGTTCTACAACACTACCCAAGGCCCAATCATTAACTGTATAAGGCCTACCCTTGTGTGTTGTACCAAAATGCGATATCTCGCATTTATCCGGATTGAACTATATCTGCCATTTTTCAGCCCTTTGACCCTTTGAACAAGATCTCTTTGTAATCTTAGAATCTTCACTGTCCACAATGGCACTAATTTTGGTGACGTCTGCAAACTTACCGACCATGCCTTCGATATTCTTATCCAAATCATTTATATAAGTGACAAACAAAAGAGGACCCAGAACCGATCCGTGTGGAACACCTCTGGTCACAGGCTCCCAGTCCGAAAAGCAACCCTCCTCCATGACTGTCTGTCTCTTACAGTTAAACCAATTATGTATCCAATTGGCAATCTCAAGCCTGAATCCCAAGTGACCTAACCTTACTAATCAGTCTACCATGCAGGACCTTGTCAAAGGCTTTACTTAAGTCCAAGTAAACAATATCTACCACTCTGCCCTCATCAATCTTTTTGATAATTTCCTCAAAAAATTCAAACAATTCTGTGAGACATGATTTTCCTCATGCAAACCCATGCTGACTATCTCTAATCAATTTTTGCCTCTTTAAATGTCCATAAATCCTATTGTTTAAAATCACCTCCAACAATTTACCCACAACCGAAGTCAGGCTCACAAGTCTACAGTTCCTCGGTTTCTCCTTAAAAACTTTCTTAACCAAAGGTAAAACATTAGCTACCCTCCAGTCATCAGGCACCTCACCGTAGTTATAGATGATGCAAATATTTCTGCAAGGGGTCTCACAATTTCTTTCCTTAATCTGGAATTAATATTGAATCCAGCACCTTATGAACCCACTTCCATTCCTTCTCTTTCTTTTGGCTTCACTTTTTGCATTCTCTGTCACCATGTCCTCTCTCCCCTACCCCCGACCCCAGTGGAACTGTCTGTTCTTTCCAGTCTGGCAGTTAGACAACCATTGTTGCGCCATTCTCACTTTCCGATCACTTAATCTGCACTATCAGCAGCCTCTCTCCCCCAGCACTCCACCTCCCCGACTCCCCCACTATGGCATAAATGTTGCCCCCTCCACACCACGTCAGCTCTGATGAAGAGTCATCTAGACTCAAAACATTAGCTTGCTCTCTCTCCATGGATGCTGCCTGACCCGATATGATTTCCAGCACTTTTTGTTTTCAGTTGAAGTAGTGTATCTTGGTTTGTATCGAATAGTTCCAGTAACACAACCCTGTATCTTTTTCATTTGATACATGGTTTCTCAATATTGTACAAGAACCTTCAGTGACTTGTGCATGATAACACCAAGATTGCTTTGTCTCCTAGCCTTTTTTTAGTACTGTTCTCTTGATGCTTAAATTGTGTTAGCCCTATTCCAAATGAATGAAATCACATTTCTATAAATTGCATGCCATTTGCTGCTGCGTAGGCCACTCTCTGAGCAGATCAGGCCTTTTGGAATTGAACACAATCGCCTATCATCTTAACCCTTGCAGAGATTTAAGTGTCTTCCGCAAACGTACTTACCATACTCCCAACCTCACTGCCCATAGAGGTTGTGAAGAGAAGCTGGGCAGCAATCCCTGGGTGGACCACAGTTAGCAGGCGTTTCCATCCTCCTGCCATCCCGCCATGTCCCCCCACCCCACTCCCACTCTTTGCCAGCCTCTGTGCTTACTTAAATGCTAATACATGTCAAACTGCTTCCACTTCAGATGAAAGGCATTAATCTGAAATGTTACCGGTGTGTCTCAGCACTGATGTTGCCTTTTGTGCTGAGAATTTCCAGCAATTCAATATCCTTTTGACCGTGAAATTAGTTTCAGATCCCCTATCCTTAACACGACGAAGACTGTCTATATCCACTTCTGTTAAGATCAATTATCGGCTCTACATCAGCCTATCTGCTGCTGAAACACGCATCTGCACCTTTGCTATTCCTGGAATCAACATTTCCAATGTTCTTGTGAGCAGCATCTCCTCTTCTACTCTCTGTAACTATCAACTGGTCAAACATTGCATGACGTGAAGCCTTACTCACCCAAGCCCTTATCTCCCTTATGCTGACAAACTTCAGGTCCCAGCCCAGGGGAAACTTGAATTTAAAATCCTGCATTCCAATCCCTTTAATGGCCTCACACCTCCCTATCTCTGTAACTTCCTCATACCATACCACTATTGCAGAGCTCCGTGTTTATCCAATTCTGCCTGGCTGACCTCATTTCTCTATCCTCACCATTCTTCAGCTTTCTGCCAGCTAAGCTCTGGGATTCTCGGAATGATCCTTCCTTCTCTCTCTCCTGCTGCAAGATGTTCCTTAATCCTACTCCTTTCATCAAGCTTTTGGTCCCAAAACTCCTCTTTATCTACTTAAAATTCTGAAATTGTGTGGTGCCTTTGGAATGCCAAGCTGATCAATTTGAACCCTGAGCCATGTATCTGCTCCACTGTTGTTTTCTGTTTCACTGTATGAAACATTATCTAATGGCACTTATCTTCGAGTTTTGGTATGTTGTCAATACATTGAAGTCACTGTTAAATTGTCATTAGGGTGGCATGGTGGCTCAGTGGCTGGCACTGCTGCCTCACAGCACCAGGGACCTAGGTTTGATTCCAGCCTCGGGTGACTGTCTGTGTGGAGTTTGCACATTCTCCCCGTGTCTGTGTGGGTTTCCTCCGGGTGCTCCGGTTTCCTCCCACAATCCAAAGATGTGCAGGTTAGGGTGGATTGGCCATGCTAAATTGCCCGTAGTGTTCAGGGATGTGTAGATTAGGGGGGTTACAAGGGGACAGGTGTGGGTAGGATGCTCTGAGGTCCACTGTGGACTTGTTGGGCCAAAGGGCCGGTTTCCACACTGTAGGGATTCTAGAAAAAAATTATTGTTACAAGTTTATCTCCATTAGCCTTAATGAAATTGTTCCAACACAGAACTTATTAATAACTTCTAAACCTAGATCTTCACAGTCAAGTCAAAAGTTGGATCTGCTTATGTTCTAGATTATCACTGCCTCTTCACAAAACATAGGAGCAGAAGTTGGCCATTCAGACCATTGAATTAGCTCTGCCATTCAATAATATCATTGCTAATCTGATAATTTGTAACTCCACCTTCCTGTCTTTTCCCCATAAACCTTATTCTTTTCCTGATTAAACATCAGTATCTCAAGTCATGGATATACTTAACAATCCAGTTTCCATAGCGCGCTGTGGCAAAGAATTCTACAGATCCACTACCCTCCGAGAGAAACGTTTCCTCTTCATTTCTATCTCAAATGCCCTTATTCGGAGATTGTGCCCCCGGCCCTAAACTTGCCCACAAGTGAGAAACAACCTCTCTGCATCTACCTTGTCAATGCCCTTAATAATATCACATGTTTTAAAAATACTCCTTTCCATCTTCTAAACTTCAATGAGTACAAGCCCAACCTACCCAACCACTCCACATGACGGAGTCCCTCCATGAACAGCCCAGTGTACATTCTATGTACTGTCACCAATACTAATATATCTTTCCTTAGATAAGAAGTCCAAGACCACAAGACATCTGGAGTAGAACATTCTCACCAATTTTTATACCACAATGTATAGTGCGCCACATTACAAGACTTATTTTCAGTCATCATTTTCTACATTGGGTAGTTTTAGTGAAGTGGCTGTCCTTCCTCAGTCACACCTTAAACATTTACTTTTAAGGCATTTTTTTCTGAAGAAGGGTCTAGGTCTGAAACGCCAGCTTTCCTGCTTTTCTGATGCTGCTTGGTCTGCTGTGTTCACCCAGCTCTACACCTTGTTATCTCAGACATGTATTGGATCTACAATTGGCAGTTTGTGAAAACAGTCATCTCAGAATTATCAAAAATCATTTGCTTCATGAAACTATTGAAGTAACTATAGCAATGGTTCATGGTGTGCATTAATATTTCTTATCTCTGAAGACAAAAATAATCTATTCCCCAATATTTCTGGCATTGCAATCTGATTAAATTGTTTTCGATATCATTTTTGAAGTTTAGATTAAGTTCAGTTTGAAGGTAAAGGGAAGTGAGAATTTTGAAGTTGCCCCCGATCTGACCTCATTATATTGCCATGCGATGATATCTATTTTATACAAATCTCAAGTGTAGAAGTGCTGATGGGATTTCTGCAGAGCTTGACCTAATACCATCTGCTTGATTACCAAAACAACTTCAGGCTTTTCACTCTTGGAATGTAAATGGCTACAGATTGGCAAAGCTGACAGGGAAGATTTCTCTCTCAGGATATGTTTAAAACAGGGTCTGAAAACCTCACCATGTCATTGGTCCCTCACAAGGTAAGCCATTTGATGTGGATTAATCACAGCTCACACTTCTATGGACAATCCTTTGGCAAGAATCATACAGCTCAATTCAATTTCAACTTTACTTGGTCCACCAGAAAAAGTCTCATATTAAAGCAGGGACAACATCTCCGTTATTATTCATGGAATCTGAGGGTTGAATTGTGGAATTGATATTTGGTGAACAGAACCCCAGACATCATTATTGTTTCATTTCTATTAGTTTGCATGTAAACCATTGGCAGCAGTGAATCTGCTGTTAGATTGCCAGTATAGATTAAAATAAATTGTTAACATTTGTGAACTAGATCAGTATAAAGCAACTCAGGTATGATATTGCTGAAAAGGATATGGAAATAACTGCACAGAGGCCAGTGTCCCATCACCAAGTCAACCATAATTTACATGTGCACAGTACATGGGCTCTGACCTGTTCGCTCAGAGCCACTCCCTGGAGTGAGGAGACTCTCTGAATCTCCTGTTTATATTTGTCAGCCAGGGGTCCCTGATTGGCCCAGGTTAACAGCCTCAATCAAGGATCTCACAGTCAATGAGATCTGCCTGGACCTCATTCCAATCACGGCAGATATATTTTGTCAAAGCTTTTTGGCTTGGGCAAATCAGGACATTGCACACAAATTTTTAAAAATTGGTTCATGGTACATGGGCATCACTGACCAGGCCAGCAGTTATTGCCCATTCCCATTTATGCTGGAGAAGGTGTTGCTGAACTGCCATATTGAACTTTTTTTAAATTCATTCACGGAATGAGGGCATCGCTGGCTAGGCAGCATTTATTGCCCATCCCTAAGTGCTCCCGAGAGCAGTTAAGAGTAAACCACATTGCTGCGAGTCAGGAGTCATACGTTGGCCATGTAAAGATGGCCATTTCCTTCCCTTGAGGGCATTAGTGAACCAGATAGGTTTTTCCCCAACAATTGACAATTGATTCACAGTCATCATTAAAATCTTAATTCCAGATATTTATTGATTTCAAATTCCACCACCTGCCATGGCAGGATTCAAACCCAGGTCCCAGTTGTTGTCTGGGTCTCTGGATTAACAGTCTAGTGATAACGCCACTAGGCCATTGCCTCCCCTGCTGTAGTTCTTGGGGCATTCTGTACCTACAGTGCTGCTAATAGGGGAGTTTCAGATTTTTGACCCAGTGACATTGGAGGAACAGTGACATATTTCCATGTCAGGATGGTTCATGACTTGGAGGAACACTTCCAGGTGGTGGTATGTATCTGCTGGTGGCATGTACCTACTGCCCTCATTCTTCAATGTGGTAGAGGTTGCTATTTATATTGTATTGCGTAAACTTTAATTTCTCTTCGCAATGTTATTCTTGTAATGTGTCCTGATGAGTACAAGATGTAAAGCATCAACAAAATGTGTCATCTCCCAGCAATACTAAAATTCTGTACTACTGAATAACTATTGTTGAATTATAATAATTCTGTACAATTCTCAGGTGCTCTCAAAACACCTGAACACCATCATTGTGTTCACAGTCAGACATGTAGTCACATAGGGTGGCACAGCAGCACAGTGTTTAGCACTGTTGCCTCACAATACCAGGGACCTCAGTTCGACTCCAGCCTTGGGCGACTGTGTGGAGTTTGCACATTCTTACAGGTTTCCTCTGGATGCTCTGGTTTCCTTCTGTGGTCCAAAGATCTGCAGATTAAAAGGATTGGCCATGCTAAATTTCCCATAGTGTCCAGGGATATGCAGGCTAGGTGGATCAGCTGTGGGAAATACAAGGTTCCAGGGATAGGGCAGATCAGGGTGGGACACTCTTCGGTGTGGACTCAAGGGGCTGAATGGCCTGATTCCACACTGTAGGGAACCTATGATGTACACACAGCTGCCCCTTCACAACACAGGCAACCGCCTATACACATGGAAACACATATACAAACACTTGTGTGTAGCACCTGCCTGCAAATATCCTCTGCATTAAAAAAAAATCACATTTTCTCACAAATATCTATGCATATTAAGAACACGCAATCACACAGAAACAACAGAATGCCAACAGCAACTTGCAAGCAAGCTCCAACCCACAACTACTCTCCTTCACACACCCAAAAAGTGGCAAGTAGCATTTGTGTTAGACAATTGCCAGACAACAATCATCTCCAAAAAGAGAGAATCCAATCATCAGCCCTTGACATTCAATGGCATCGCCATCATGAAAGTCCACTCCCCCCATTCTTATCAATATCCAGATGTGGGCATTCACCATTAGACAGAAATTGAACTGGAACAACATATAACTCTGCGGTAATTAGGGATGGGCAATAAATGGTAGCCCAATCAAAGATGCCCACAGTCCTGTGAGTTAATAAAAGAAACAATGCATACCAGAACAAAACCCCAGTTCATCCGAATGAGGTGAAGCTGCAGCTTGTGTCGATGGCTGCATTTACATTGCTATTCCTAACTTTGGTCTATGGCTGCAGTAAGAGCTTGTTCTCTTAGCTGTGGCATCAATCATTGTTGAGGTGGCAGTGAGGGTGAGGGAGGATGGGTTGGGGAGAGCAGTTATGAAGTGCAATTCTATTGAGCCATGAAACTTCCGCTGCCACCAGCTGAAGACATGGGTCTTGGCGATCTCATGGATATAGTCTGTAGCCCTCTTCAACAGCTATTAGAGATGTATATTAAATGCTGGCCCATGTATCCCTTAAAGGAATACTTTTTAAACATTATAGTGTCTTGGAGTCACAGAAACAAACCCTTCAGTCCAACTCGTCCATGTCAACCAGATATCCTAAATTCATCTAGTCCCATTTGCCAGCATTTTGCCTATATCCCTCTAAATCCTTCCTATTCATGTACACATCCAGGGGCTTTTTAAATGTTGTAATTGTACCAGTCTCCACCACTTCGTCTGGGCAGCTCATTCCATAAATGCACCACCGTGAAAATGTTGTCTCATGGGTGCCTTTTAAACCTTTACTCTCTCACCTTAAACTTATACCTTCTCGTTTTGGACTCCCCCACCCTGGGATAAAGACCTTGGCTATTCATTCGATCCATGCATCTCACCATATTATAAACCTTTATAAGGTCACCCCACAACCTCCGATGCTCCAGGCATTTGAAAATAGCCCCAGCCTATTCAGCCTCTGCCAATAGTTCAAACCCTCCAACGCCAGCAATGTCCTTATAAATCTTTTCTGCACCCTTTCAAGTTTAACAACATCTTTCCTATAACAGGGAGATCAGAATTACATGCAGTATTCCAAAAGTGGCCTAACTAACATCCTGTACAGCTGCAATATGACCTCCCAACTCCTAAACTCAATGCACTGACCTTTTTCACTACCCTGTCTAGCTGTGATTCCACCTTCAAGGAACTATGAACGTTAGATAAAATCTTTATTTTTATTTCTAGCTATATTTGAATGCACATGCACACTTCTGTCTTGCCATCAGTGTTACTCTTGGTTATGGTGGTGGTGGGTGGGGTTGGTGGTTGTTGGTTTAGACTCAGGGCTGTGCTTGAGTAGGTTTTCCATCTGTTGGGTGGTGTAAATAAAATAGTATAGAACGTACAAGTCCATCCGTTGTGCCCGGAAATGTCCCAGTTAGACCATTTTTGTGATCATCCTTGAAGCCCCGAATGTTGCACCACAAGTTCCAGATTAGAACATAGATCACCTCCCACAGAATAAACAGCCCTTAATAATGGGGAACATCTCCCCATTTGCCACAATTGACACGACAAGGTGAAGCCCAAAATTCTTGAGCACCGTTTTACTCATTCTCAGGATGTGGTTATTGCTGGGAGGACCATGATTTACTGCCTGCCTCTAACTGACCTTGAGAAGCTGGTGGCAAGCCCTCTTCTTGAACTGGTGCAATCCTTGGGATTTGTTCTGATAAGAATCACCTTTCAGTGATGTACTGAAATACATGGAACCCTCCACTTATTTAATTACCATTGGAAATTTGAGTTATGTAGTTAGAACCATAACAGAGATCATAGCTTTTAAGCAGCTTTCTCACTTATCAGTGCATTTATTGGTTATCATCACAGGTTAAATTCCCACAAACTGACCAACCAGCCCTCTTAACTTGAGAGAAGTACCTGTGAGATATCTTCAACTTTAAGGGAGTAATGGTCTTCAGAATAATTTCAAACCATACAGAATTTTACAGAAGAATATTTCTGTTCGTTGTGGATCAAATCACCTCAATTTTAGTTACACAAGGAGCTCCACTAGAAAATGACCCTTTTGAACTCATGCTTTAACCTGAATACAGCCAGTGAGTTCACAGCGTCTCTCCACTGTTTCCAAGGGAGCCCTCCTGTCTTGAATTTGAAAAGGTCCTGGCAGAAAAAAAAATCCTCTCCTTCATCCTTCGTATGATTTTCTGGGTTAGTTACTCTCTCAAATACCACGGTCATGTGAATAAATCACCGATTCTTGTCATGATCTCAATTATGAGCAATAAATATATTCAATTAATTGTGACTTGTACAGTATAATGTGCCCTCCACTGGCTTTTAGAAAATCATTAGGCATTTGAAATTTCAATGTCAAATGTCCTCCCTTTCATACTGTGATCTGGCCAGTTTTTCCTTCCTACTTGGATACTCTGAGGCTAGTATATCAAATAGAGAGGTCATTGTGTCAGGTTTTCGCTGAGGAAAGCAGGTGGAAATCACTCAGTAGTATTTAAACTATTATTGGGCTTAGGTTAAACACAGTTACTTTTGGCTTCATTACTAGACTGTGAGGCAGATGTGTTCAGATCATCTGCAAGTGACTATTGATCAGCACATAAATTGAAGAAATTTGAACAAAAGGTTACAGTTAAAACTCAAGGCCATAATCCTATAATACAGGCTGCACCACAAACTAAACTCAAGAGAAATGATCAGACAAAGTAAACAATGAAGCCTGCAGTCAACTTTCTCCAGTTCCACTGTCCTCAAGTTCTCTGTACTCCTCCAATCTGCTCACCCATAAATCCGCTTTTTAAATAATTGGCTAGGATCCAACTCTGGATCTTTCCTGAACACAACCCATCCCTCACCTTTTTCTCTTTCTTTGAAGACACTCCAAGCAGCCCATGCCCTAATATCTGGACTGGCTCTGTGTCAAATTTTGTTTTACACCCAACTGTGAAACGCCTTCGGAAGCTTCCCTCAGTTTAGATAAATGCAAGTTGATGTTATGAAGTGTTTTGAATTGGCGGTGGAAGAAATATTGCCTTTATTCACTGAAAATTTCACTGTAGATAGGGATCCATTTGTTTTACGACATTAAAAGCCCAGTTAAGTCCTGAAGGAATTGTACTAAGTGTAATTTTCAAATGTAATCAATTAATTTGTGCACATGCGAAATAACATCTTTAATTCCTCAAGTAGGAAACTGACCAAAGTGCATATCCCATGTGCTGGGTTTCAAATTTTACGAACTCTGCCAGGTGGATGTTTGACAAGCCATGTCAGCAGCGGAAAAACTACTCAGACGGCAATATTGCTGAAGTGAGTCTTCATCTAATCCTAGCTCTTGATTATTTCACCAACACAAATAGGGAATGCCCCACAAGTCAGTGACAAATCTAAAGCATCTTATGTTGGCTCAAGATTCAGAATGGGAGCCTAGTCTTGTGAATTGCACAGTTTCTTTTCAACCAACCTTGAAATAAACAGACCTGTCTGAACTATAGAGGAACTATAATGTCCCAAAGAATAGGTATCCCAATTTAACAGATTGAAGGGAGCAAGGCAGGGTGGGGGGTGGGGGGGGTGCTATTGTAGCATTAAATAATGCACCACTTTAAGAGGTAGCCTGCCTGCTTCCTGATTGGAGAGGAGACTGTATCATTGAAGGGGTAAGTGTCTTTATAAATAACACTTAATTCATATGATGTTGCAGACTGGTTTTTGTCACAGAATTACTTTTCCAATGTTGGTGCTGGTTATTTTTCAGCTTTTCCGCGGAGGTCCCATTGGCTGTGGGGTTGCCTGCGACAGATTCAATTCACAGATTGAGGACATCATTGAAAAGTCAGCATTTATTGCCCATCCATAATTGTTCTGGAGAAGCTGGTAGTGATCCACCTTCTTGAACCACTGCAGCTCATTTGGGGTAGGGGCAGCCACATGCAGTTAGGGAGGTAGTTCCATGAAGGAACAGCAATATATTCCCAAGTCAGTTTGTTACACGACTTGGAGAAAAACTGCCACTGTCCAGGTTTGGAAGGGGCTGTAAAAGTAAGCTTTGTGACTTTCCGCACCTTGTGTTGTTGACTGTGCACTGTCCCAGCACTGCGCTTTGGTGTCAGAACTGAAGGCATAAGCATGAGCAGGGTGTTAATCAAGCAGTTGACTTTATCCTGAATCATCGAGTTTGAGTGTTGTTGGAAGTGATAAATGGTGGAGTGAACATGTGCTTGACCATGATGGATCAGCCTTAGTTGGTTTAGGCTTAAACCAACGTTTTCTCAGCTACCATCAGTTCTAAAGGAAGGGTCACCTTTCTTCTTCACAGATGCTGTCAGACCTGCTGAGCTTTTCCAGCAACTTCAGTTTCTGTTCCTGATTTACAGCAGCCGCAGCTCTTTCGGTTTTTATTTAGATGTTTTTCCTGCCTAGTATTTTGATTTGTTTGTAATTCTAACATTCGACCTCAAGAATAAACCAATTCTCCACAAGTGCCAAACACTGGAAGAAGCCATTCTTACTGAACTTGGCACAAGTACAACAAGGGTTTTAGCTGGACGACAATAAGGTCTTAGGTCAGATACAGAAAGATGACACGGCAAGGTAAAATTTTCATTCAGATTTGCATGGATGTTTCTCCCTGGAGGGAACAGGAAGAGGTAAGCAGCAATGTTAAGATCATGTAACACAAATGACTTAAAAAACAGAAGTATAAACAGGCTACACTAAATTCCAGTGAGAAAGGCCCTGTAGAATCTTGTGGAAATCATTCAGAAGAGAATGCATGTAAAAGAAATCAAATATAGGTAACGGACCACCAAATAAATATACAAAGTGCTAATTCTAACAGTACCACACGGACAGACTGGCAGTGGTGAAGTATGAACAGCAATAGTGGTCACTCCCTGAAATTTGTGCGCCCCCACTGGAATGGTGACAATCACACGAAGCCATTAAAGAGTGAGGCTGCAAATGACCAATGCATTGCATTAATAATAAAATCGAAACAGAAAATGTTGGAAGTACTGGAAACATCTGTGGTAACAGAAACAGAAATTAACATTTCAAGTCAATTGCACCCCAAGATGGTGAGACTAGGTGACAAAGGCACACAGTCCTGCCAGGATAGTGACCTAACTCAGGCCATCCCTTCATAGGGGAGAAACACTCCCACTGTAAGGTTTTCCAGTCAGAGCAGCTCGCGTATCTCAGTGAAAGCTTGCTATACAAGAACACACACAATGTTTTTTTCCTTCTAGTCTTCAATCCCCACCATTTCCAAGACACACCACAGGATGGCATTTGCTGACAGGGGTTACCTACACTTTTGCAATGACCCCCTTCCACAATCCCATCATTCAAGGCTTTGGATGAGAGCTGTGAATCCACGCGCAATAGCATAGAGCAAGGTGTTAGGCTCTTAAAGCAGATATTTCTCTCCTTTGATCATTCAGAGGGAGCTTTTGCAGTACATGGCTCCATAACTAGTATGAGGGCCTAGTGACAATCTTCTGAGATCCAGAGGGCAGCTGAGGTGGGTAGGAAGTAGAAATACCACGGGCACGGTATGAGGGATCACATTGTGGGGTTTTGCTTCAGTTGAAAGGAATCTCATCTCAGACCTTCCATCACAATTCCATGAAAGCCAACGACAAAACCTTTCACCCACCAACTCCTGACAACAAAGCATCAATAACAGGGGAAGACAAGAATAATTAGTCACCCTCATATCGAAAAAAAGTAAAATACTATGGATGCTGAGATTCTGGAACAAACACAGAATGCTGGAGAAATTCAGCAAAGTCTGCCACCATCTGTGAAGAGAGAAACAGAGTTAATGTTTCAAGTCCGGTATGACTCATCTTCAGAACTGAAGAAACCAGATCGGCTGAGTTTCTGCAGCATTGAGTTTGCTTCATCCTTATAAACCCTCCTTGGCACCTATCTTGTGGATTCTAATGCAGCACCTAAACATGTATGGAAGTAATGGTAATTTATTCTATAAAAGAACTTCTAGGGGAGCTTTTGTTCCAGAAATGAAACAGAACAGCATTATAAATCCCATTGTATTAATTTGGCAAGAGTAATTATGGTGCAATATTTCCCCCCAGGTACGTGGAACTTCTCTTCCTCTTCTTCAGCTTTATGATTAAAACTAAGACGAACCAGCTGCATTCAAATGCTGCACTGCAGTACACCCATGCTTATCAGAAACCACATATGGTACACCATCAATTATTCAGTCAAAAGCCAATTCCTTTTACTGGTAGTTTGGTGTATTCCATTCATTAAACAGAAATGGCTTGTACTTTCATAAACTGTTAGATTAAGGTAAAAAGCTTGGATCAGGAAATTATTAGAAAGCTTGTCCGATTCTTTGAAGCATCAAATGATTTGGAATGTTGAATGGATTTTGCAGTAATTGGATGGACAGCAATTTACAGAATGTATACTAGTACAAATTCTTCTGATTAAACCTGATGTAACTAGACCAAAATTGTGATGGCCCATCAAACATCATACTGTGCCATGGTTTACTGCAGAAAGTTACCAGAGTTACAAAGACTGGTATCTTAACAAGTTAAGAGATCTATCATACCAACCTAAGCTTACATCCATCAACGGGACAAATGCAAAAACATACAAATACAACTGGGAAACTTGTAGTGCATCTTATATCACGTCAAAAAACAAAACAAAAATATGTTTAGCAGAAGGATATGATGCCAAAGCTATTATTGAGCAAAGATGGTTAGGTATATTTTCAATCTTGCTTTTCAGTTAGGACACGCATGGAACAGTCTTACAACTTGGTCTCAGTTACGTTGTATATGAGTCATATAACTCTCAGAATATATCTTTAGCTTTTCGAAATCTACACCCAACCTTGTTAAAACTAATCTTGGCAAAATAATGTTTGATTACAGTTTATTCTGTAACAACATGATTCATAACCTCAATAGAATACTCTTTGTTTTACGAAAACACAGGAAGAGAACATTTAGCCAGCCAAGCATGTTTTACTATTCCATGAGGTCATAACTGGGATCTGTAATCTAACTCCATAGAAATACCTTTGCTCATATCCCTGAGGACCTTCAGCTAGCAAACATCTGTAAACAAAATCCAAAAGAAATGTGGATGCTGTAAATCAGGAACAAAAACAGCAGTTGCTAGAAAAGCTCAGCTCTGGCAGCATCTGCGAAGAAAAAAAAAAATCAGAGTTAACGTTGAGTCCAGCGAGGAAGGGTCACCAGACCTGAAACATTAACTCTGATTTTCTTTTTTCTTCACAGATGCTGCCAGACCTGCTGATCTTTTACAGCAACTTGTTTTTGTTCCAAAATATCTATAAATCTCAGTTTTAAAAGTCACAATTGATGTAACATCAATTGTCATTTGTGGAAGAGAGTTATGCGACTTCACACGTAGAAATGTTTTGCTGAAAGGTTTAGCTCTTATTTTTAAACTATGCCAAGTACTAACCAATGTAAATACTTTCTACCTATCACATCTATCCCTCTTAATACCTTGCAAACATCAATCAAATCATTCTTTAATCTTCTAAATTCCAGGGAATACAACCCTAATTTGTGGAGTTGTACAAATTTATGTAATCACTTTTAACTGAACTTTTAAAATTCAGATACCATTCTAGCAAATCTAGACTACACTCTAAGAATTTCATTCCTAATGTGTGATGCCCAGAACTGTTCACATACTCTTGGCATAGTTTAACCAGGGATTAGTACCAGTAGCTGAAGCTACTCTTTTACAATCTAATCCTTTAGATATAGAGGATAGCATTACATTAGCTTTTTTGATCATGTTCTGTGCACAATTAATAGTCTGATCAGGATAGTCCAATGCAGACCTATGCAAATTGACTTCCAGAGAAGTAAATGTCATAATCATCACCCCAATCCATTTTCTTTGATTGTTTCTTAGAGATCTCAGCCAATCCATAACAGGGGGTAGGTTTCTGAATAAGACAGGAGCCATCGAGAAGTCAAGGGATAATACATTAGCCATCGAGAGCAAGTTTAGTATTCAGGATAACCAGGGGCACAGTAAAGGGAAGGAAAAGGCTTCTGGTTTAAAGTGCAGTTATCTCAATGCACGAGGCCTGACTAGTAAAGCAGATGAGCTCAAAGCATGGATTGGCTCCATGGACTGTGATATTATAGCCATAACAGAAACATGGCTGAGAGAAGGGCAAGATTGGCAGCTCAATATTCCAGGATACAGAAGTACAGCAAGTGAGGAGGGGGAGTTGCCCTTTTGATAAGAGAGGACATAACAGTGCTTAGAGAGGATATTCTTAAGGGGTCAGCAAATGAGGCCATTTGGTTAGAACTTAGAAATAAGGAGGTGATGGTCACTCTGTTGGGACTGGATTATAGACCCCCAAATAGCCAGCGGGTACTAGAGGAGATGTGTAGAGAGATTGCAGATACCTGTAGGAATAGAGTTGTAATGGTTGGCGATTTTAATTTCCCTGTATTGACTGGGCCACGCAGAGTGTAAAAGGCCCAGATGGGGTGGAACTTGTCAAATTTGTCCAAGAAAATTCCCTATTCTAAATCAATAATGTAGAGGGCGTTACTCGGGAGGGTGCAACACTGGACCTCCTCTTCGGAAACGAGGTTTGGCAAGTGACTGAAGTGTCAGTCGGAGAGCACTTTGGATCCAGTGACCATAACTCTCTTCGTTTTAACATAGTTATGGAAAAAGATAGGACAGGTTCACAGGTTAAGGTGCTGAACTGGAGCAGGGCCAATTTCAGGGCCATCAGGCAGATCTAGCAGAGGCTTATTGGGTGTTTGAAAGAAAAGGAACGAATGTCAAATGGGAGGCTTTTAAAAGTGTGATATCAAGAGTCCAGGGACAGTAGGCCCCTGATAGAGTCAGGGGAAAAGCTGGCAAGTTTAGGGATCCCTGGTTGACAAGGAATATTGAGGCTCAAGCCAGGAAAAAGAAGGTGACACACAATGAGTTTAAGCTATTGGGGTCAAGGGAACCTCTTGATTACTATAAAAGGTGTAGGAGCACACTTAAGAGGGAAATCAGAAAAGCAAAAAGAGGGTATGAGATGGATCCAAAAATTCTATAGCTGTATTAAGAGTAAGAGGGTGGCCAGAGAGAGAATAGGTGCCCTTAAAGATCAGCATGACCATTTAAGTGCAGAGCCACAGCAGATGGGGGAGATGTTTAATGAATATTTCTCGTCAGCGTTGACCAAGCAGAAAATCACGGATGCTAAGGAAAATAAGGGAAACAAGTGGGGATGTTTTGGACCGCATACATATTACCCGAGAAGAGGTGTTTGCAGCCTTAAAGCACATTAAGGTAGATAAATCCCCAGGCCTGATAACTTACATCCTCGGATGCTGTGGGAGACGAGGGAAGAAATTGCAAAGAGGCCCTTGCAGAGATTTTTGCTTCATCTCAAGTTACTGATGAAGTTCAGAAAGACTGGAGTGCGGTTACTGTTGTTCTTTTGTTTAAGAAAAGTCGCAAAGACAAGCCAGTGAGCCTGACATCAGTGGTAGGCAAGTTATTGGAGATGATACTGAGGGATAGGATCAACCAACATTTTAATAGTCAAGGTCTGATTAGGGATAATCAGCATGGATTTGTGTGTGGGAAATCATGTTTGACAAATCTTTGAGTTTTTCAAAGAGGAAACCAAGAGAATAGATGAGGGTAAGGCAGTGGATGTTGTCTATATGGACTTTAGTAAGGCCTTTGACAAGGTTCCGCATGGCAGACTAGCCATGAAGGCTAGGTTGCATGGGATCCAGGGAGAGGTAGCTAATTGGGTTCAAAATTGGCTCAATGTAGGAAGCAGAGGGTAATGGTTGAAGGATGTTTCCTCGACTGGAGGCCTGTGGCTAGTGGTATGCCACGTGGGTAGGTGCTGGGACCTTTGTTTTTGTTACGTAAATACATGATCTGTATGTGAATGGACAAGGCATGATTAGTAAGTTTGTGGACGATACAAAATTAGGAGATATTATTGATAGCGAGGAAGGTTATCAAAAATTAGAGAGAGATCTTGGTCAGGTGGGGAAGTGGCCTGAAGATTGGCAAATGCAATTCAATGCAGATAAGTGTCAGGTGTTGCACTGTCGAAACCGAGTTAGGACTTAACATTTACTGTATAAGGTCCTGAGCAGTGTTGTGGAACAGAGGAACCTAGGAATACAAGTACATAGTTTATTGAAAGTGGCGTCACAAGTAGACAGGGTGGTGAAGGCGGCATTTAGCATGCTGGCCTTCATTGGTTGAGGCATTGAGAATAGGAGTTGGGACATTATGTAACAGTTATATAAGTCGTTGATGAGGCCACTCTTAGAGTAATGTGTACAGTTTTGGTCACCCTGTTATAGGAAAGACACAGTTAAACGGGAAAGCATTCCAAGATGATTTCTGAGGATGTTGGCAGGACTAGTCGACCAGAGTTACAGGTAAAGGTTGGCCAGCATA
Source organism: Ginglymostoma cirratum (assembly GCA_024137785.1). Lineage (NCBI taxonomy): Eukaryota > Metazoa > Chordata > Chondrichthyes > Orectolobiformes > Ginglymostomatidae > Ginglymostoma > Ginglymostoma cirratum. The sequence continues at coordinate 6,749,877 of JAHRHZ010000091.1, read as the reverse complement.
GGACTTTATTCCTTGGAATGTAGGAGAATGAGGGGTGGGGGGGTGACCTTATCGAGGTGTATAAAATCATGAGGGTCATAGATAGGATGAATGCATATAGTCTTTTCCCAGGGATGGGGAATTGAAAACCAGAAGGCATAGGTCTAAGGTGAGAGGGGAAAGATTTAAGAAGGAGCTGAGGGGTAACTTTTTCACAGACAGCGGTGCGTATATAGAATGGGCTGCCAGAGAAAGTGGTTGAAGCAGATACAATAGCAACATCTAAAAAAACATTCGGATAGGTACATGGATGGAACGTGTTTAGAGGGACATAGACCAAATGCTGGCAAATGGAACTAGCTGAGTGGGCACCATGGTCAGCATGGACCCGTTTGGGCCAAAGGTCTGTTTCCGTGCTGTATTACTGTATGACTATGAATTAAATATGTTCTGATGAAGGCTTTACCAATCTGAAATTTTAATGCGCTTTCTCACCCCTGTGGCTATCTGGCCAGCTGAGTTGTGCCCAGCCTTTGTTTTCGTTCTTAATAATTATATCCATTATCTGTCTCTTGGTACCACAGAACTTGAGTATTGCTTAAAATTTTGCTTTGTGAGCATCAGGATAATTTGCAAGAATTCCTATTCAAGTGGAAAACATATTTACAACACAAAATCTAAACACAGACTGGCAGTTTACTTTTCAAGCATCGTAAACCAGTGCATTCTACACAACTATGCTTCTACCACAGTCCAGTTGCCAATCAATCAGTACTATTCTCATTCAATAAAATGCTAGTTCTGTACTTGAATTGATATTCTTGCGAATTGTCTTGAAAAATCGCATGTCAAAATCTTTGACAAAATGCATCTTTCATTGAAGGAGCTCTCAAGTTTGCCTTTCCAGCTGTTCTTATCTAGTTTTAAATGGTTCTAATGGTTATTTATTAAGCTGTCCAGCAATTTAATCACCCAAGCACAGAAGTTTGGCAGGGAAGTTTAATGAAGAAAATAGGACATTTTAAAAACAAAAGTTTTAGATGGGGTAATGGTGCCTTAATAGTGCAAAATGCTGTTGATGCAGCTCTCTGGTCATCAAGAAGTCCTTAATTAGTTAGAGTGAAAAGATCACAACCTTTGAAATGTCAATCAGAAACCTGTCTTTTCAACTATATTAAATTTGTGTGCTGGATGTGGTACAGAAGCTCTTGAGAAACTAGTCACTTCAATCTTTCTGAACATGAATCACCCTCTTAGACTGAATCACAATTTTACTGAATGAAAAGACCTTTTCTTGTTTAGTTCTGACAAATTTCCACAATTTCAAACTTAGGACAAATACTTCACTGAATCAACAGGACAGCTGAACATTTGAAGCAGAAAAAAATAATTTTTTTTCACTGTATATTTTTAACAACGTACAACATGCAGTTCCTCACTGGACCTGCAATCTTTCCATAATACAGTCAATGCTTGGAGCTCTTTTCCTGTGACGCTAGTGACCGACCAGGATGAAGCTGTTTCTCCTCAGGCTCTAGGTCTGAAGCGGGAGAGAAAGAAAGACAGCATCTGTGCTTGGCTTTTGCAACAATTAAACATTTATGGCTGTCAGGAGCAATGCGCATCAGTCTGTGTATGAAAGAAAATTTAAAAAAAACAAACAGAATAAGGCTTTCAGTCCTTACACAGACCTGAAAAAGGCAGTCCAGAGTCTTTTAACTACATAATGAAGCTACTGAAAATGCTGTCAAGGTTATTTTGCTATAACAGTAAATGATTGCTTTTGTTAATGAGTTGACAGCATTATTGAATCAATGAAAAACCAATGCAAGTTTCTGCCTCAGATTACTCTGCTCCAAACAGGGAAAAAAAATTCAGTCAGTAGAAATGATTTTAGTTCATTTCGAAAGCAATGCAATCTAATTAATCAAGACACCTTGCCTAGGATAGTATCTTTTTGAGAGAGTTTTTTTCCATGATCTGCAGACATGCTTTATCACAGGCTTAGAGTGCCACTGTGAAGCAACAGGAGGCAATTACAGTCACACACGCTTTAGGCAGGTCACAATGCTATGTATTCCTGTTGAATTCAATTCTCATTGTCCTATGTAACCATATAGGATCTACCTTGCTTTAATCCTATGTAAATACTGTACAAAAGACACAGTTTGCTGTCCTATGCAACCAAGCTCTTGGTCTCTTATATAAACATATGTTTGCATTGCCTAATCAAAATATATGACTCATCTTCATACATCTTATAATATAAAGACCCTCACTATTCTTCTCTTGAATACAGACCTTCATCTATATTTCAAATGAAAGCGATTAACTAACTCCCCCTCTTAATTCAATCCCTCTTTTTTGGTCACAACCAGCTTATTTTTTTTAAAATGATCCCATCCCTTGTGGTTATTTCTTCCTAATCCAACCGTATTTAAAATCTAACAGGATCTAATTTAACCAGGCTTCCTTCATTTAAAGGAAGGATGTTTGTTAGCTGAGAAAAGACAATAAAAGATGAAATTTGCAGAGATAACAAGGTGTAGAGCTGGATGAACACAGCAGGCCAAGCAGCAGAGGAGCAGGAAAGCTGACGTTTCGGACCTAGACTGAAAGGCAGGGAAGTTCTCCCCAGTGTTCCAGTCGAGATTTATCCTTCAAGTGATGCTGCTGAAACAAATCAATGATAAATTTTTATTTCTGCTTGGCATCATGTATTTTTCTCCACCTCCTACCTCCTTCGCACACCCTCACCTTCTCCAAAAGTGATTTATTAGGACAAACAGCACTTAGCCACTTTGCTCAAAACCCACCTGTGGTTACATCTTTGACCACCAACATTCAAATATGCCTGAAGACTGCGCAGAAATTTCTACAATGTTACCCATTGGAGTGATTCAGCTGTTTCTCCTGTTTTCTTTTAATAATTGATTTTTTTCCCCCCCCTTGAAGATAGAATGCACTTTGTGGAAATTGGCTCACCTAATTGGAAATGCTGCTAATTTCTCTCACCCTCTGGGTAGACTGGATGGGTACCAGACGTGAATCATACAACTTTAATCACAGTCCTACATAAAGGCATGTTCTCTGTTGAATAGCTGCCGCAAAACAGGTCTTACCTTATGGTAAGAGGGTATGGAGCTGGATGAACACAGCAGGCCAAGCAGCATCAGAGGA
>JAHRHZ010000091.1:6658510-6746318 GCA_024137785.1 Ginglymostoma cirratum | reverse complement strand
TCCTCTGATGCTGCTTGGCCTGCTGTGTTCATCCAGCTCTACACCTTGTTATCTCGGATTCTCCAGCATCTGCAATTATCTCTCTTACCTTATGGTAATCAGTCAACAAATGTTCTGCAATTTTGTCATTCACATTTTTGTTTGGTTAGGCACAAGCCAACCAACGCCCAAAGCATTTTCCTGTGTAACTCCTGGATCAGCCTACCTAAATCAATTATGGTACGTAAAATTATATAAAGCTTCAATGCTGCCAAGAAATTCAGGTCATTGAATAATGAACTATTTTAACAGCACCTGAATAGAATAACTGCAACCAATTTATTTTCAATCCACTCAAATTAAATGAATTAACTTCAGATTACTATCCCTCAAATAAACAAGAGATTGCTTCGAAGTTTCTCATTCCTTCACCAATATTTTCAGTCACAGACTTCCTTCAGTCACCTTTTCCACGGAAGTATTTTAAAAGACACATAAAAGATACATTATTTGTTAAGCTGAATTTCCGTGTGTGCGCAGCACTACATGTTAAATAAACAAATGTCAAATAAATCTGCCAATGGTAAACAAACTCGCAATCTTAAATTTGAAATTTGCAATAAGAATTCACTGGAATACAGGTGTCAAAAGAGGTGGCACAAAAAATTTTTTTGCTCCCATCGTTGTGCATGGAATTGAGTAATAAAAACTGAGCAATTTTTTTTCTGCCACCTGACTATGAAGAGGCATGATGTCGAGCAATGCCAAAATTTAATTGCATAATTAATGTGAACAACATAAAAAGATCTAACTTTGCCTTTAACATCAAGGGGATTCAGCACAATATCAAAACAATACTTGATAGCTCGACCTCACGAGAAGACATTGGGGCAGACTGCCAAAAGCTTGGTCAATGTAGGTGTGAAAGAACATCTTTAATGAAGGGACAGAGGTAGAGGGAAAGGGCTTCATATCTTAGGGCTCAGTCAGCAACATTAAAGTGATTAAAACCAGAGTACAGAATCTGGGATAGGTGTAGGGATACAGGAGATGGGGAGCAGCACATTGATGGATTTGAGAACAAGGAGAAAAAAATTCTAAAACTAAAATATTGTTAAACTATTTCTTGCAAGAGCATGAGGTTCCACAGTATCCTATGCTGCCTCTCTGCAATGTGATTTCAAACACAAGATCTGAATTTTACAGCATTAATAGCGATGCTAGCATAACAGTCAGGTTATTGGCCTTGTAAGCCAGACACCTAGGCTTATTGTCACCACAAGCTGGGAAACTTAAATATAGTCAATTCATAAGTTTGAAATTTTAAAAAGTTAGTTACAACTTTATCAGGGGGTATCAGTGAACACCTATCATAAAAATTTATCTGTTTAATCATGTCCCAAGGATGGAAATCTGCCATCCTTGCCTGGAGTGGTCGACATATCTGCACAGACCCACAGTACTGTGCCAAACTCTTAACTGATACCTGAAATAGCTACCAAGTAATTCTGAAGGAAGCAAGACACTGACCAAAAGGACAACAAACACAAACCTTGCAGCAAAAGATTAGATATTGAGAGTGGATTTAAAAGCACGGGTGGTCATTGAAATCTGTAGTGTTGGCTTAATGAAAAATCATTTTATCCCCTTTGTTCATTTAATATTTTGCTTTGTTTCCAAGTGTTTATCCATTTGGCTTTTGAAAGCCAATTTAGGTTCTGCTTTTATTTTATTTGAGTCAATTTTACATCTGATCAAACCTTCATTAAATTTTCTAACCTCTTTCTTCATTTTAATCGCTGCCTAAAATTTATAACTTAAATCCCTGACTCACCTAATCAGCAGAAATAGATTATATTCCTACTTAGTTACCAAAGTTGCTGGTTCAAACTCTTATCAAAATCCCTATTAACTTTCTTGTAATGAGCATCACCTTGACCTTAACGTTCTTTCTGGAGATAGCTAGATCTGACACATGAATTATAAACTGTTCATAATGTGCACTGGCATAGCTTTACATCTTGACTTTGATCTTACATAATTTTAATCACCATGTCATGAGAGGGGAATTGGATTTTCACCAGCCTTGAGGGAGACAGTGGGCAATGGAAGGCTTTGGGAGGGAAGACCAATGTTTTCCACCACTATCCAGAAGATGGGATGGTGGTGATTAATTAGTTGGTCTATTAATGACAGCCTCCCAACCCACCAGCATTAGGAGACCATTAAAAGTAATCTCATGGAATTAATTTTAGACATTGCCATAAAATTAACAGCATATAGATCAAACTGATGCAGAATTGAATCTTTGGCAATAAGTTACATATTCTTGTATTCCCAGTACTACATCGAAGGTCTTGCTGTAGCAACGTGCCTTTCTTTTGAAGGCTGCAAAGAAAGGAAGAAAGCATGTTCAATAAGGCATCACCTAAATAAAGCAATGTGTCTGAATCTTACGTTGCGCATACTGCTAGTTTATAATACATCCCATAAACAATTTTCCCGTATTTATAACCTTTATCACCGAATTAGAGTATGCTTAAGTGGAAAGAACTATTCTGATGAAAGCTCATTGATTTGTGAAAAGGGGAAGCAGATAGCATAGGTTTATTTGTAATCACAAAATACTTGCCACATTTAACGTTATCACTGGATAATATATTCACGTGCATTGACCTAAAATGTGGTCTGTAGAAACACAACTGGGTTGAGATGGGGTGAATAAAGTGTAGCATTTTGATTGGTAACTATCATTTGTAGGACAGTTGATTTGGAGAGTACTAGTGTTACACAGTATAAAACCTTTGTTCTGGCAATAAAGATTTGAGCTGTGGGTCAATTTTGGATATGTACATCTTCTATGCATGAACAAATGTTCAAACAAAGACATGAGTCTTTTCTGGCTTTGGAGGATATCAATGCGTTAAAGTCACCTTAGCATCTGAAATTGTTAACTCTCACTACAGACGCTGCCTAACCTATTGGATATTCGCAACTTTTCCTATACGCCCTTTTGAACTGGATGTGGCATTCTCCAACTTGCACATCATTGACCAGAGAGACTAGACACCTTCCCAACATAGTAGCCAAGTATCAATAATTTTCCCATCTGAATTGCAAATATTTGTAGCATTCTTGCTTAACTACAGTTTCAAAAAAATTAAAACCATTTTAAATTAACATTTCTTAAACAACAATGAATGGTAATATAACAGCATCATGACGACTTTAATGGGCTCGCTTTTCCAGAGACCTCAACTTTCAAAACAGAAACATGAGTTCACATCCGAGAGTGTGGAGAACAGAAATTCAATTTACCAAATAAAAAGCCAGTATATGAGTGATGGTGGCCATGAAATGACCAGATTGCTCAGAGTACCAATCTGGTTCATGAAAACCCTTTAAGGAACAAAATCTGCTGTCTTTAAGTGTCTGGTTTATGTGCGACAGCACACCCACAAGGTAGATAATTTTGAACTGACCTCTAAAATAGCCTAGCAAACTAATCAGTTGCATTCAAAGTAGCATGGCTCACGATTACTATCAAGCCCAAAAACAATGGCTAACGAATATCGGCCTTGCCAGTAGGTCCTAGATCCTGTAAATTAGAAAGAATTGGCCGTACTACCAATTTAATCAGATGAAAATTTGAGTGGCTAAAAATAGGAGTAAAAGATTATGCCTCAAACTAAATAATTTCCTTTGCGTAGCTCGCTGGCACTACTTTTAATTCACAGACGAGTTCCACTGTTGAAGCAGACAGTTCTGGCTCTTGATATACAAACAATATTGGACTGGCCCAAATAACTCCCAAACTCTCATCTTCCCTTAGCACCACTTTGGCATTCATCACCAAAATTCCCTTAGTAGGATGAAGGATTTAGCATCTTGTTCTAAACCAGCAAATTCGGAGCAAGAATTTCTTTTTAAAAAAGTCAAAAACATTCAATTGGAATCAGCGTTTTAGCTGTCACCATTAAAGTTTTGCACAAATGCTCTGATTTTTAACAATATTTATCTTCTCCAAAGTCAGCACTCAATACTCATTTCAGAAATCTTTTAATTTGGCTTTGCAGTTCTCAAATCTACCATCTTCAACCTTTCTTTTATAAAATGTAACCATCTATTTTTCAGAAATGAAAGCTAGTCTAGCTTTGCTCTTATTTTGTAATAATCACAAAGCGATTAACAAATCTTCACTTAAAATCCAAATTGCTTGAAGTGTTCACTGGTGAATTACTGAACACAATGAACATCATGAAAGAGGTTATAAATTTGCACCTGGTAAGCCACTGCTTTATTTAAAGGTAAGTTAACAAGTACCTTTCATTGGAATGTTTATGATTAGGATGAAGGGAGAGGCTAGGTGAACATAAACACGGACTAGCTTCTATTTCTTTGCTGTTAATCACACTGAACTTTGTGTCAGCGTTTTGGTTTTATATAATGACATGCATCTCAGTTTGCTTCATACAGAATTTGGCTACACAATACAAACTGGGCCCATATATACATAGAATACAACTATCTGTAATCTAAAGATGACAGGAAATACAAAATATTTTGTTTTATACTTTATTATAAAAATGTAGCTGAAAAAGCAGTAGCAAGTTGATTTGGATGGGAAGAAGCAGTGGATACAGATGAAGTGCTCAGGTAAGGATACATTGCATGAAGGGTTTACAACTGTGCGAAACAAGGGTACTACAGGCTTTTTTAAAAAGCCTGTCTTTGTCGAGAAAATCTAAGTTTAAAGACACAATCCAAGTCATGCTGTTTACATCTTGCACAATACATTAAGACATTAGCAGTAGTAATTGGCATTTGCAGAAAACCACAAATGTCACTTTATATTTATAATTAGGCAAGGTGCTTTTTGTGGGGTTTTTGTTAACAGTTATTATGGCAGATCAAGAAAATTACATTATCCTTCAACATTTGTTCTACCTTAATATATACATTTCAAAATTTGCTTCCATGCTTCTAAAAGGTAAACCAAAATTGAAATCTACAGTACATTTTAAAGTATAAAAATATATTACAAATCTGCAGAAATATTTACAAGCAATTTACTATTATCTATATGCAACTCTTTATGCCTTCTGAACCTAAGACTAGGATGTTACAGAATAATCTAGAATTTTCCCATCTTCATCCAAGTAAAAATACAGGCTTTCTTTCACGTGATATACACGCAAGCATGAAGATTATCAACAATGCAATCACTTGGTTAATCTCGATTCTAAGATCTTCTATGCAGCAAGCTTTGGTGCATTGAAATAAAACTTTCCAGCTTTTATTCTCCCAAAAGATCAACATCCTAAATTGGCTGCAGAAATTAATTTTTAACATGAGATCTTTTCTTGGTAAACACTGAACTTGTTTAAAGTTCACAAATCTTAATTCATGAACTTTTACTGTCAAGTTATTTGAAAGGAGATTAAACAAAAACATTAAAGTATCTAATTAAACTGAGGTTGTTACACCACATGTAGTAATTGGGAGAATGTAATAAGATCTGCTTTTCTGATCAAAGTGGGACGCTTAGATTTTTAAAAAAATCCTTTATGAAACTTTATATCTTGATTTTAGATTTTTCTGATTAGAAAGGGGCACAGTTTGAAGCAGCGAACAAACAAGTTCCGAGGAGGAAGTTTCTCATTGCACATCCCCCCTTGTTAGATGCCAAACATTCCCTGCAGAACTGTTCTCATTGTACCGTCTCATCCCGAAGAGGTGGAGTGCGAAGCTTCAGATCCATTCTCCCAAAGTCTGCTTTTAGTACAAATAATCAGCTAGGACTGGGAGAAAAAAAGTGATTCTAATGTGCAATATTCTATTCCAGTCATGGCGACTAATTTTGACACCATTCTGGTTCCCAGATTGGACCTTACCTCCTTTTCAGCCTTTTCTGTGGCATTGTCCTAAAAAGGAGGGAAAAAAACAAATTTAAAAATCAAAAACTTGCCTCTAAAGTTAGTTGCAATATGATCAGAAAGTAGTTAAACTAGACTCCACAAAAGTGAAATGACTAAATACGATATTTAATCCTTGCTCATGACATGATTTTGTAACCATTTGTTAAAAGGTTAGCACATTCAATGCCAAATATTTATTATGGGGCAAACTTGTTTTTATGTGCCACAGGCAGTAGTTTAGGGAGAGTTCACTGCATATTTTAAAGGGCAGATGGAATAAAAGACTTGAAGCATTGGAAGCTATGAGGAGAGAGCAGAGCAGGGCAGGGCAGTGGATTTAGTTTGGATTGCCTAGCAGAGTCAGTATAGACGCAGATAAGCAAAATGCTCACCTGTAAACTTCTCTGCTTCAGTTACAAAACAATATCTTAATTTACAGGCTGGAATTTTAATCAGATTGCATTATCCACAGACCTTTGGAACAAGAAAATAAAAACCTGCAAAAATAACGAGGGAAACAAACAAATCCAGCAGACTTTTGTTACGCTTACCTTTTGATTTTTCAATAAGATCGAAAATGTTAATGGCTTCCACCTCTTTCCCGACACCCACATGCATACCCACCGAGTTAAATGTCGACAACTACTTTCAAGGAAACATCAAGAGAGTTGCTCTCTTCTCACAGGTGGATCATTCAAATTCACAGTGCAAAAGAACAGCCGACAGCAAGACTGTCTATGTCTAATACACAAAGGAATTACTCCCGTACCAGGGGTCAAAATAATTATTTTTGCTCAGATTTCCTCAAGAGCTGTTTTTTTCGATTTTGGGAGCTCCTTTTCTCTCTAACTCATTTTTAGATGACGCAGTCACAGGGTAACATTACCTTCTGCATTGGTGCTTTTTTCTAAAAAAAGGACTTCCTTCTTTACATAGACAAGACAAATACCAAAGATTGTATACAAAAAAAATTAAATGTTATAAAAATCTACAAATAAGATGCTTTTTATTCTAAATAAATTTTCCACACTCTCTTTATGCATTCACCAAAATAAACAGTTAAATGCATACCTTATGTAAAAATGATGCAACATTAATCCTGATTTTCCAGGAATTATTATGTCTGTAACTAGGAAAAATATAAAGTTGTAAATAGATTCCTGAAAATGTTTGAAAAAAACTGAACGCCGGATGCTGATTTTTACCTAGTTATGCAAATTGCAGATCATCTGAGTAATGCATCTTCACACACAAGAAATTAATGCTTCAGCTACCCTGGTTGACGCCCACTCCGCTTACAAAAAGTGGTCAGGTGCTTACAGCACAGTAGGAGGCTATTCGTCTTGCCAAGTCTGAACTGCTCGAAGATCTGACTACACTGATCCCACTTTTCAGCTCTTCGCCCACAGAACTGTAGACGATAAATACAGGAATTTTTTTATTCCATTCCCAGGATGAGGGCATTACTGGCTAGAATAGCATTTATTGCCCATTCATAATTGCCCAGCGGGCAGTTCAGAGTCAACCACATTGCTGTGGGTGTGGAGTCACATATAGGCCAGACGAGGTAAGGATGGCAGCTTCCTTCCATACAGTGCATTAGTGAACCAGATGGGTTTTTCCTGACAATTGACAATGGATTCACCATCATTGGACTCAACTCCAGATTGCCGTTGCAGGATTCAAACCCAAGGCCACTACCCGGGTTTCTGGTCTAACAGTACAGTGATAATACCACTAGGCCGTTGCCTCCCCATGAATAACTAAACACTGCTTAAATGTTTAAAGGGTTTCTGAATTAACCACCCTTTCAAGGCAGTGAGTTCCAGATTCCCAGCGAAAAGATTCTCAATCACCCTTTTAGCCTTCAATGCCCTCTGGTTACTGAGCCCTCTGCTAATGGAAACAGCAACTTCCCGTCCCTTCTATCTACGCCCCTAAATCTTATACTCTCTTTTAGGTATCCTCTCAACCTTTGGTGCTCCAAGGAAAACAAACCCTGGGTCTATCTGATCTTTTCTATTAGCTCAGGCCCTACGACATCCTGGTAAATCTCTTCTGCCTCTCCTCTATTGCAATCACATCCTTCCTATAACGCGGCATGCAGCACCTCAGTTGTGGTCTAACCAGCATAACTTCCTTACTCTTTTATTCTATGCCTCATTTAACAAAGGTAGATATCCTCTAATCTTTCTTAATTACTCACCTACCTGCTCTGCCACCTTCATGGATCTACTGGTGTACAAAGTTCTTCTGCGATGCAATATTTTCCAAAGTTCTATAATTCAACTGAAATTCCCTTGCCACGTTGATCCTTTCAAGAGCATTAGCTCACATTTCTCCAGATTGAATTCCATTTGTCACTGCTCTGCCCACATAACCAGTTTGCCAATATCATCCTGTTCACTATTCTCTTCCTATTACCCTACTAGTCTTTATGGAATGCATCATATACATTTAAGTCCAAATTGTTAATGTGACCTATAAGCAGCAAGGGGAACAGCACAGAGTCCTGCAGAGATCCATCGTAAACAAGTTTCCAGTCACACAAACATTCTTCTATAATCATCCTCTGCTTCCTACCTCTCAGCTAATTTTGGATACAATGCTCACTTTGCATTGGATCCTGTGGCCTCCTACCTTCTTGACTAGTCTACCATGAGGGTCCTTGCAGAAAACCCAACTGAAGTCTACATGGGCCACAAACATTACCAACATCAACACTCCTTAATAAAATTCAAATTTTTCAGATATAGCATTTTCTTAACAAATCCATGGCCATGTTTGCTGATTAATCCATGTTGCTTGCCAAGTGCAAATATATTCTGTCCTTTCTAATGTCCTCACCTACCAAGGACTGACTGACAGGTTTGATATTTCTCAGTCTATCCCTCCTCTTTTTTGAAAGTGGGAGAACATTAACAGTTTCCCAGTCTTCTGGTAACTTATGTCACCAGAAATGTTCTGAAAATTACTGCAAGGGCTCCTCTTGCTTCCTTTAACAAGCAGAGATACATCCACAGGCCTAAATGAGATGTATAAATTTTAAAACTGTTAAACCCACTAGTACTGCCTATGTTTAATTTAATATTTCAGTGCTCCACCCCGATTCTATACGCGCATGATCCCTTTTCATTGTGAAGGCCAATGCAAATTATTCATTGACGATAGTGCCCACATCTTCCAGCTCCCATGCAAATTACCTTGATGGTCCCAGAGTGGCTCTGTTATTCTCTTTTTTTTTAATACATTTCAAAAAACCTAAGTTTTTCTTTATTTTACCTTCAATTCATTCTCACATGCACTCCAAGTTTTCTTAATTTCATTTTTAATGAATCTCATGCACTTTTAATTGTCTACAGACTCTGCTGTATTGAACCCTCACCCTGATATCTCTTTTTTTTTGATCTTAACCTTTATGCCCTTTGACATTTTTGATTCTTTGGTCTTGGTCCCATCCTTTCACTCAGTGGGAAAGTATTTGCCCTATACTCTCGCTCTTTCCTCCTTGAATGTTTGTCATTACTTTGATAGAGTTTTATCAGTCAAATCCAAGTGCTCAGGTGGGTGATCAAGTAATTATTTAAAATAAATACATTCCATTGAGAGAGCCGAGGATAAAGTATTACAAGAATTAAGTGACCCTGAATAGGGATTCAAGCATTTCCCTCACCCATTACAAGGAGTACTTGCAATTCTGGATTCCGAGCATTAACATACATACATAACTACCTCCATTAATTTAAGAGGTGAGAATTAGGGAGCATGACATTCCATTTTCATTGCAGATGATGCTTCAGAATTACTCAAATTACACTGAGGTCTCACTATCAAATTTGTGTCAGTTTCACCAGCCAGATGCAACTTGAATTGCAAGTGCGCTAATAACACAAATGGAAAATTATACTGGTCTTTCGGACAAAACCAGAGGAACAGAGATTTGATGAGAATATGAAACAACTTTGAGTTGCTTTCAATTCACAAATTTTAAATAATAGGAGGCAGGAATATCAGGCCAGAACATACAGTTTACCAATAACCCTGATCAATGAAATGTGAACATGTTCAAGCTGGAAATGGGCATTCTTGAGATTAAAGGCCAAGAGATTTTTTTTTTTTTATTCATTCTCCGATTTAGGGCATCACTGGCTAGGCCAGCATTTATTGCCCATCCTTAGTTGCCGGAGTGCAATTAAGAGTCAGCCACAGTGCTCTGGGTCTTGAGTCAAATGTAAGCCAAACCAGGTGAGGATGGCAGATTTCCTTCTCTCAAGAACATAAGTGAACCAAATGGGTTTTTCCTGACAATTTGCAGTGGACTCATGGTCATCATTAGACTCTTCATTTCAGATTTTTATTCAAATTCCACCATCTGCCATGATGGGTTTCGGAAACGTGTCCTCAGAACATTACCTGGGTCTCTGGGCTAACAGTCGAGTGATAATACCACTAGGTCAATACCTCCCCGTTCCTGGCAAGTTACTACCTTCAAGTTAAGAGCAGAGTGCTGAAGAAACTTAGCAAGCGTGACAGCACCTGTGGGGAGTGAAACAGAGTTAACATGATATGTCCAATATGGTTCTTCAAATCGGAACTGAAATGATGACTGTGTCTCTTCACAGATGCTGCCAGGCCTGCTGAGTTTCCAGAGCATTTTTTAATTTAAGTTCAGATCTTGAGCATCTACAGTACTCAGTTTTTAATGCTATCTTTAAAGATTGCTTTAAAGTATTAGAATTTGTTGCTGACGATCAAGATGGCTTGATTTCCAAATATTCTGCAAATATAAAGCAAAAGATTCATGTTCCCTTGACTGCATTTTACTTTTTTCCAAGCCACTCTGCCACACTTGCCAACAGCTCAGAGGACGCTATTTACTGCGAAGAACATTGAATAGTGAAATAGCCTATACCCTATTCCATCAGATTGCAGATGATCTGCCATTTACATTTACCCACCTTGCTTCGCTTCATCTTTTCTACCTTTATTCCAACAAAAAAAATTCAGATATAAAATAATTAATCAAGTTCACAGCTACAAGTGTGTTCCAAATGTCCACCACCCTTTAGGTCATACATTTCCTGACTTCCCTCCTAAATGGCTTGGCTCTTATTTGGGCTGTGCTCTTGTTCTAGATATAGCCACCAGTGAAAAAAAGATCCTCTCCTTCTACCCTATCAATTTCTTTCAAAACCTTAAAATCTCAATCAAATCACAGAAACCTATTTATGCTGTGCGCCTACGCCGACTCTTGGAAAGAGCAGTCATACTCAGGGTCACATCCAACTTTTTTCCCTGCAATTCTGTACCTGCTCATTCTCAAGCATCCTATAAAATCAGCTTCAAACATTTTCTCAGGTAGGTGTTCCAGATTCCAACAAATCGATGGGGGAAAAAAATAGTCTCAATTCATTTCTTGATCTTTTACCAATGATTCTGAAACTATGTCCATCCATTTCCCAGACAGAATATTTATGTTCTATCCATGCTACCAAACTCTATCATTTCTTACAAGAGCTAGGACTCCTCCTGACTTTGCCTGTTCCAAGAACAATCCAACTTTGTAATCAGAACTGAAGACTCTAATCTCCGGCCACACACTAATGAACCGACATACTCTTAAGGTATCTGCATCTTTCCTCAAATGTAGTGCCCAGAATTATCCACAGCACTCCTACTGAAGCCTAACCAAAGGCCAATAAAAGTCTAAGAGCTCTTTTGTTTGTTTTACTCCATTTATAAATATATGCTTTTTTTAAAGAATCACCTAACTAACATGCTTGACCACTTTTAGAGAATTCTATTCATCTACACTTTTGAAAATGAATCATTCATAATATTCTTTCTTTCCACACCAGCCGCATTGAACAGCACTGCTTTACAAATTGCACATTGAACTCCAACTGCCATCCTTCTGCCCAATCCTCCAACCTGAAGCCTACACCTAATCTCATCACACTCTACTGAAAGCTTTGAGACGTTGTAATCTAAAATTTTATAATGCTGCTCCCGGCATCCAATTTAAGGTAATTTCTAATATTTAATTATGGACTTGAAAATGGCTTGAGCGACACCGCTGTATATTACATTGTGTTCTGAAAAATCATACATGACCATATGTTGCACAGTGCTCCCAGGTTGCTTTTACATCTATACAACATTTTCCTTCTAATCCCACAAGTTTCCACCTTAATAAGCTTGTGTGACATTCTTATCAAATGCCTCCTAATAATTAGCACTTAATTTTGTATATTTTGGTGAATGCTAAAAAAATCTTGTTCAAGTAATTTCTCTTCATAATAATGCTTGAAACTTGGCAATCTAGTGAATATGTACTGAACTTCTAAGGCAAACATATGCAATGCAGGACATGGTACCCAAAATTGTGCATACTACTTCTAATACATTCCAACCAAGGTTTTATGAAGAAAAAGCAAAACATCCCCTTCTCCACCTACACTCGGTGACAACAACGCAATGCAGATCTGTACCTCAAAAGGAGGAGCTGGACCCAGGATAGTGAACCTAATAATTGCAAAATCAAAGCCATACTATGAAAGTCAGGAAAGGTGGGAGAAGAGAATTAACAGAATCAAGATGCCATCCTTAATGGCACAGATTTTTCTGGATTTTCTAACAAGTTAGTATACTCTCTGTCAAAGGGAGAAAAACAATGTAGTGCAGACACCGGACCATTGTATACACAATGTGATGGAGGAGGATGGCGTAATAAAAATAATGCTTTCCCTCACATAATTAAAAAATAACAAGGCTCTTGTTTCATTAATTAAACAGAAGAAATGCAACTAACTGAAAACCAAATTGTAAGATCCTCACTGATAGATTAAGAGTTTTTAAGGCTTAACAGTTTTGAAATTCACCCTGGCATTTGTTTCTACTCTTTCAACATTTTCTTCCTTTAGCCTCCACTATAAGCCACAAATTGCTGGTGTATAATACTTAGCAGTACATTTTAAAAATTAACTGCATACTTACCAGATGGGTTGTTTCATAAATTTTATGGCTACGTATTTATTTTGATAACGTGAAACCATAAATAAAATCTACAGTTTGGAAATACAAACCAAACTTCATTGTTGTTGCGTGGCCCTATAGCACTTCAGCATTGTCTTTAAATACATTTTAAAAATTAAACTTGGAACATTAGTGTACTGTTATTACCCTATATTTAGGAGCTATTTAGAATGCAGTAATTGACAAATTTACAGATTGTATTGATTTAGTCATGATGGATCAGGTAGGTGAAAAATGGAAGTGAGAGATGTTGTTGATCACAAATTTATTGAAGATTAGAATGTTGTTGTTTACAGATGCATTGGGTGAATTGGACTAAGTCACAGTCTTTAAAAGGTTCAAGAACAAAATCCCTGTGTGTAAAAACGTGACCTGCCTTCAAAGTACACTTGCAACAATATTCGTAAAATGTAGATTGAGTTTTATTTTTAGCCCTACCTGTGCTGCTTCTTCTAGACTTAAGTGAAGTTTAGTTGTCATGTGTCAACCATGGAGCCATGTTCATAATGTTGTAAGGAGCCAGTCGGCCTGTCAGTACAAGTAAAAACAGCTCAAAGCTGAATTATTCAGAAGTACAGTATACGGCTGCAGCACAAAATCGGACTATGTGTAGTCAAGATCTTATTCCTACTTTTATCCGATGAAAAAAACTGGCTCAAACTGAAGGATGGCAATATGTACAATAGACGCACAGATTGCATAGGTAAGTTTAGAGAATACAATTCTCAAATACAAATCTACAATCACCTAACTACATTTTTAGTTTACTCAACAACAATAAGCTGGTATAAAGCTTGATGAAAACAAACATATTTTCCATTATGCATGGAAACATAGTATTTTAAGTGCAACACCTAAATTCCACTACCGAAAGGAGGGAATTTTAAGCCCAGAATTTTCAATATGGAATGCAACATCTCCCTGCCCATCACAAGGCTGAAGTATGAAATAGTGGAACACTTTCCTGCAGATCTAAAGAGATTTACGTAGTGCATTATGGGGACATTCACGGCATACAATAACAAATTAACGCTTTATTCTGGAGATAAGTTGCCCGTTGCTGTCATCATTGGACTCATGTTTTGCAGGATTCTCCACAACATTTGGACTGATCATGTCATGTATGTAACAATATAAATTTTTCCATTTGAGAACACCAACCTTTGCAGACAGCTTAAGCAGGAAAGCAGGTGGGTAAAGAAACAGTAAAATGTTAGAATGACTATGATAAAATGTGAGAAGAGCATGGGATGCACATCAAGCATTTACAATTTAAACTAAGGCTGTTTTTGTAGTTCAGTGCAAATGGACAAATTGTAATCTTTGTAACTGTTCAACTTTCTACAGTTGCAGCATTATGGAATGGTTAACAGAAATCCTATCTGCAGGAAAACAATACTTCTTTGGCTCATTAGTAATGAATTATATTTTAAATGTTAGCTCATCTCCCTCAGTATTCCATTCAGCGTCAAAAGTTAAATGCAGACATGGGAAATTTAGACCATGACATGCAGAGACATGGCTTTAAAAAGATACACATAGGTACACAAAATAGATAATGTTTCCAGTTTCAGATTACAGACAGTTTTATAAATACGTTAATATTAGCTAGCTAGCATGGCTCACGGCAAGTTTGGGAATCTAGACAGTTGGAATTTAGGAATTACCGTTTACAAATATTGGAAATTGAGTCAAGGGTACAGGCGGTCCGGAAGTCCAGCTTATGAATCATCTTAATTAAGTGATCCAATACAGGGGTGTAACTCTAAAGACCCGACACAAACATTTGCTGTAATTATGAAAAGATGGTTTAGACGGTCCTACATTTTGTTTGCACGTCACAACACATTGACTTGCTTATGCAATCCCGGGGCAACCCATAAGCCATTAAACCTATTGAGCCCACAATGCCATTCAATAAACCAGGCTCATCCCTTATCTCAATGCCATACTCCTAGTTCCTCCCCATACGCTTTGGTAACTTTAACTTCTAGAAATCTACATATCATTCTTGAAAACTTAGCCCCATAGCCTTCTTTGTTAGAGAATTCAACAGATTCACAACTGTTCTCAACTCATCTCAGTCCAAAATAGTCTACTGCACATCCAGAGACTGTTAACCTCTTGCTCTGGATTTTAAGGTTAGGGGGAGCATCATTCCTGTATCCAGTTGGAATTGTGTGTTTCAATGAGAACTCGCTCATCCTTCTAAACTGCAGAAATTACAGGTCCAGTCAATCCAATCTCTCTTCATTTAACAAACCTATTATCACTATCTAGCTTTAATACAAACCGAGGAGTGGAGATCTGCAAAACCACCACTGGTATATTGCGAGTAAAAGCTTACCGACATCAGCTATAATTGAAAAGCTGGTACAAAAAGGTGCAACAAGGAACATACTGCCAAGAAGGAAGGCCTTGTAGAAAACTAGCATGATAATTTATTTTTTAAAAATGTGTAGATAATTAGATTTTAATTACACAGGTATGTTCACTTTGTATTGACATATACAGCCTCAAAAAAAGGCTATTCAACTTCACCTGAAATATCATGTAATGTGCAGAACAGGAAGTGACATTCAAAGCCCATTAGGAATGCATGCTGCTTTACTCTCTTTGCAGCTATGCGTAATGGCTGAACATCATAAAATTCCCAAAATATAAACTGCTTTGTCCCAAGCGTAATTCAGTAAGTAGAAAAACTGCAGCCATCTCTAGCAACATTCTTTACCTACCATCTTGCAAGAATTGAGAGATTATTTGGAACATTGATATCTCTTTACAATGTCAATCTATATCTATTTACTATGTTAAGATGCTGTTTTCCAAAGATTGCTTTGACACCAATATTTAAATTCACCTTTTTTTTTTGACTCAGGGAAAGGTGGTGACACTGGCAAGGTCGGCCTTTATTGCCCACTCTACTGCCCTCTAAATAGATATGGTGGCCTGCCACAGTGAATATAATCTAATGATTTGCAAGACCAGAGCTTCCCAAATTGGCGTTGGGTCCCCAAAAGGGATGTAAGCTAAGATTATGGGGTCCCAAGTTGAGAAAATGAGGCAACGCCGAATAAGATTTAATAGCTGTGCCCTTGATTTAACAGCATCCTACTCTTCTCTCTCAATTCTTATCGGGAATCTCAACAATTTTCTCACATACCATTACGGGGTTATAGTGAGAAAGTTTGGGACGCACTATGTTAGACAATTGCAGAGGGTAGTGACAAGGCATCCACATTGTACGGCTCTGGGATCACATGGAGGTTAGCTCAGGTAAGAAAAGATTGCCTTCCCTGAAGGATATCAATAAACCTGAACTTTAATAGCAATCTAGCAGTTTTACAATCATCAAAATACCGATACTGGTATTTCAGAAGAAGGGTCTAGGCCCGAAACGTCAGCCTTCCTGCTCCTCTGATGCTGCTGGGCCTGTTATGTTCATCCAGCTCTACACCTTGTTACCTCAAAATACCAATATTGTTTTTTTTTGTGCAGGTTTATTGTACTGAATTTAAATTTCTCAGCAGCCGTAGCAGGATTTGAACTTCAGTCTCTGGATCATTAGCCTAGTAATCAAAACTGTTTATGTTCCCAGAACAAAAGTCCTAGATTAGAGATAGCAGGCACAGACCGCCCATCACATTACCTAGCAGTTTAGTT
The DNA here is from genome assembly GCA_024137785.1 of Ginglymostoma cirratum. Lineage (NCBI taxonomy): Eukaryota > Metazoa > Chordata > Chondrichthyes > Orectolobiformes > Ginglymostomatidae > Ginglymostoma > Ginglymostoma cirratum. The sequence goes on along the minus strand of JAHRHZ010000091.1, from coordinate 6,729,723 downwards.
TGACGAGGAAGACCAAGACTAAAACGCATGAACTGTGGTGTTTCAAAATTACCAGTACTGATTGAGGTAGGTTGGCTCACTGAGCTGATTTGCTGTTCCGCAGACGTTTCATTACCCTGCTGGGTAACATTATCGGAGGCTGCACTGATGAAGCTTCATTGGAGGCTGCACTGATGATGTTACCCAGCATGGTAATGAAACGTCTGCGGAACAACAAATCAGTTCGGCGAGCCAACCAACCTCAACACCCACAACCCAAGCTACAAATCTACTCCAAAAACCTTAGATACCAGTACTGATCTAGCAGGACATACATTTTTCTAATAAATTAGAACAATAAAACTAAACATTGCCAGAATGAAATACAGACCACTCTGGATCAGGTCAAGTATTCAAAAGAACAGTGTGTAATTGATTGTTTACTTTGTCATGTCTACAGGCTTGGTGAGGGATTTGGTTTCACAGGAAACCACTTGATCAAGAAATGTTAGCATCAATGAACAATCAGTCTAATCTGCTACTCTGCCAAAACCCATATTTTCAGTTTTGTTTCAGTCCGCATCTGATTTTTCCTTTCTTTCCTTATTTGCTGGCACACAAGTATTGCTGCTCACTTCAGACTGTGTAAGATTGATGAACCGATTACAGTCATAACCACTCCACTGACAAGCAGGACATGTCATCAACACTAACACTTTGCAACCCACTGACACATGAATTGAGGTTTTGTCATACAGTCACAATCTCTAGTTCTATCTTTGGGCTCCTTCCATAGCAGTATTCACCCCAAAAGTCAGCTACAAAGGAAACACACTAGCAATTCCAAAATATGCTCATTTACCTCTTGCAGGCATTAAATTATGCCAGCATTTTAACTATTCTTTTCACCTGTTATCCAACAACTTGCACAATAATTACAGGCTCATCCGTCTACAACTCAGCCTTCAGTATCAGACCAAATGTTGCCTGGCTGCGAGTCTCTTACATGATGATCCATTTCTCACTCAGTCTCTTTACTCCGAAATGCTAAGCCATTGCAAAACCACACAAGATTCATCACAGCATGTCTTTTTGTTGCCTGTACAAATAAAGCATAATTAGCCCTTTGTCTTCTTTACAATAGGACCATGAAAATGATAGCATACAGAGATAGCAGATGCATTTGGTAGTAATCTCCCAAGAATATTTAAGGTTTGGAGAATTGCCAGAGAAATGGAAAACTGCCAATGGAACACCTTTATTTGAAAAGGGAAGGAGACAAAAAATACCAAGTAGCTATATGCAAGTTAGCTTAACAGCTGTTACTAGGAATATGTTAGTCTATAATAAAAGATGTAATAGCAGAACATTTAGACATAATATATGATTAAGCAGCGTCAGCATGGATTTATGAAGGGAAAACTATGCCTGAGATTTACTACAATTCTTTAGAGGAGGTAACAAGCAGGATAGGGAATGGAACAGCGATGAATGCAATACATTTGGATTTTCAGAAGATGTTTGATAAGGTAGCATACATTGGGCTATTTAAGATAAGAACCAATGGTGTTGGAGGTAGCATATTTGCATGGAGAGAGTATTGGCTAACAGAATTGGGATAAGGGGTAATTTTCAGGCTGGCAACTTGTAACTAATGGCACAGCACAATGATCAAGAACTGGGGCTGCAGTTGTTTACACTACATATGAATGGTTTAGATGAGAAAAGTGAATGCACTATAGACAAGTTTGTGGACAACAATAAGTGGAAAGGCAAGTGGTAAGGATGATACTTGGCAGAGGCATATACACAGATTAAGTAAGCAGACAAAATACTCAACAGATGGAATACAACGTGGGAAAATTTACAACATGGAGAGAAATTATGCACTTGGGCAGGAAGAATACAGCAGCTGAATATTATTTAAATGGAGGGAGACTGCAGAAAGTTATGGAAGAGCGATCTGGAAATCTTCGTCCATGAGTCATAAATCTAGCATCCTAGTTAGTGATAGTCCCACGTAATAGGGAAAGCAAATGGAATGCTGTCCTTTATTTCAAAGTCTCATATCTCAGTGAAGAGGAGAAATTTGTTCAGAGGGGATATTAAATCTGCGGAATTCTTTACCACAGAGGACTGTCACGGCTGGATCGTTAAGTATATTTGAGGCTGAGACAGACAGATTTTAATCAGGTAAGGAATCAAAGACTCTTTTTAAAAAAAAGCAGAGCAATTATCAGATAAGGATGATCAGACCAGCCACAATGTCACCAATGGCATAGCAGGCTAGATGGACTGAATTACCTACTTCAATTCCTACAAGTTACAATCTTATGTTGAACCAAACAATTCTTAGCCTGGAATCTATTAAAGACACTCCTAGATTAAGCAGCAATTTGCACTCCAAAAATTCAATCTGTGCAGCTGGTGAGTATGATGCATTAAAATTTCAAGATTAGCCTCCTGCTTGGTGACTCCCAAGTGTGGTTGAACTGCATTCTTTGCGACACCAAGGATCAATATGCTGTCTCAACAACACACTCAAATGGAAATTGTGTCCAAGAAAAAGAAAATATCTTTTCCTCAGTTCCAGCTGTACTTCACTAAGTTTACATTACTTCTAGCTTTCGCTCAATGATTAATGAGAATATCTTAAGGCAAAAGATGGGTTTTTGAAAGTTCACAACAAAAAGTCATTATACTGGACGATTCTGGCACCACAGTATTGAGAAAACAAGCTTTAACCAAAATCCATCAAATGCTTAGCTCATGACCCCAGTAGCTTCACTACGGAAAGTCACATACTTGTAGCAATGAGTGGAATGGAAAGCTCGTCTGTAATAATTTAAGATTTTGTAATGTTGATGCTCTCCGTATTAAATGTTACTGATGATACTCCAACCATTTGAAAGTAGCTTTCAAAACTCTGACCACTTACACTGACGAGCAATTTCTGCTGTGATAAAAAGCTGAAAGTTGCCAAGGACGCAAGTTCACATGTGAGCGTCCTCCCTCAGTTTCCATCCCAGCTGTACTTAGTTATTGCCAATATTTTTCTTTCAACTATACAAGGACAGAACAATATAGAGCCATAGGAATATTAATGGTGTTTCACAATAGATTCTGCACTTAAATCTGCACAAAAGTAGTTGTGATAAAAGCTTCTCTCTGTGATGGCTTTTGGTTGGTATAACTGATGGCCTCAAGCAGTCTTAATCCTTTTTACAGAGGACAGAAATCTACTTTCAAATGTCAAAATCAAGATCCAAAGGAAGAAAGCTAATAAGTCAGAAAATAGTTTTGGGCACTTCTTGAAGTTGGAACTAAATTAGCACATAAGCATAATGCAAGACTGAGAAAAATCCTGCCTCACAGTGCCAGGGACCCGTGTTCAATTCCACTTCAGGCGATTGTCTTTGTGGAGTTTGCACATCCTCCCTGTGACTGCGTGGGTCTCCTCCGAGTGCTCCGCTTTCCTCCCACAGTCAAAGATGTGTTGATTAGGTGGATTGACCATACTAAATTACCCGCAGAGTCCAGGGACGTGCAGGCAGGGTGGATTAGCCATGGAAAATGCAGGATTATATGGTGGTGGGTAAATGCTCTTCGGAGGGTAGTGTAGACTCGACAGGCCAACTGGCCTGCTTCCACACTGCAGGGCTTCTATATTTCTACGTGGTACCTGGTTAAGTGGCATTTTGTACCAAGTGCCTTGAACAAGAAAAGAAACACTTTCCTACATTATCAATTCTTCCTTCAGCAAAGTGCATGCGGATGGCTTTAAAAACACAAATACAATAACAGATCAAGAAACTTAAAGTCACATTATGACAAGCAGCTCTTTCCTATTCCAAATGCAATTCAACACGCCCTAATGCATGCCCACCATCCGAATCAAAGTTCGGACAAATTTCGCATACCAGTGTTTCAAAAACAAAACTGTGATCAATCGCAGCTTTATAAATGAAATCTCCAAAATCTATAGCTAACCAATAACTAGAAGGAAAATGGAAGCTGGAAGAAAAAAAAGCAAATCCTGCCACAGAATGTCAACTTAAAATATACTCAAGTAGGTGCCATTTTCTCAACCAAAAACAAAACTGGACTAAAATCAACTTAAATTTAATTTTAGCCAGCCAAAAGACCTTTTCAAAAAGTCATAGTTTGATTGTTCGTAGGTGGCAAAAAATTGCAATCATCACTGATTTGCTAATTTGGAAATGAAATGATAGCTGATGGTGACACTGGGAACAGGCTTAGGCAGATGCATTGCCAACGAGGATGCAGAAATAAAGCTGAAACAGGATCACAGTGCACTTTTCCAAAGTCAGTGGCAGGGTGCTATGATGGCTATTTCAAGGGAGAAGAACAGTGTTTGCTGAAATGACCTAGTGGGAAAGCGCGAGTGAGCACTGCACTCAGGAACTGCAAAACAGTGGATCAAGATGTGAACAGGGTGATTGAGGGTGTTTGAGTGTGGCCAAATATTGTAGCAAGTAAAAGCAACTTGAGTATTGGAAATTAACAATGTGAAAAAGGAGTAGAAAAAGTCTCAGATCATGATTTCTTCGGGGTCTCCTTAATTATACTTTTCCTGGATGATGGGGCACCAGTTGACTTACGTTAGGACTAAAGTTGAAGTCCCTTTCACTAGAGAATATGGACATTTCAGAAATCATAGCAACTTTCCATACCTGGACTCCTAACCAAACAAAAATACTTCAATGCAAATAGTTACCTTCCAATATTAGGAAAAATTTAAACCACAACAATGCCAATTTGACAAAAGGGCAATGCCTCAACATGCAGCAACTTAAATAAAGATTCAGCCAATAACCCTCATTATCGAACAGGCAACCCTTCTGTCCTTTACCTATCATAAAATAGGAAATTACCATTATTTTCAGTGATGTTTGCATTTAATGGATTAAATGAAACACCTCAAAGGATAATGCCTTCTAACATTTAACCCAGGCACAGTTTTAACGAAATGGATACAAGATAAAGCAGTTAATATTAAAAAGTGTTAAAACATAATTAAGACTTCACATGTGGTGGTGGTGGTTTGGGAGGCGGGGGGAAAGCATGACATTGATAAAGCAACTCTAGGACATTTATCTGAGTCAATGACTCCTTCAGCAGAGAAACAGGTCAGCACGTATGGTGCAGGGGAACTAACAATTGCTTTCTTTAAACATAAATCATCACCAGAATCTTGCTGTAGTTTTCTCATGCAAGTAAAAAATGAGAGAACATGCACTACTCTAAAAATAAACTAAGTTGATAAGATAAACCTCAACTGTACCGGTATATGTTTGGGTCAAGGAGCAAAGCAGCGTCTTGTGGTAGTTTAGACAAATGAACTGCTTTTGTCCTCAGTTGAGATCTGTCATTTTCATTCACCCACACATCAGGAAGGCTGCAAAAGGAAACATCAAGACATTACTTCAAAAAAGAACATTTACGTTTCACCCAGTTAGATTTAGAAATGATTCACTCTTACTTTATTAGAAGTCACAGCAGATTTTAAAATTCCACAAAATTGCATTTTGATTAATTTGAGGTCTCAAAAATTATACAGTAGAATGTTCACAAAACCCTTTCTTCAAAGTTTAAATGAAAAGCTGTCCAACAAATTAAGACAAACATTAAAATCTCAATTACTCATTTATCAACTACAGGAATTTGACAACAGGATTAGTGCCTGTAGCATATCATTTTCTTCATTCACTATCACTGTTGCGCTTTTGCTGGCACAGTTAGCTTGGATTGGAACAACCAATTTATCAATCGTTCTTCTGGCTGATATCTCCTATTCACTGGCTCATAACTCAAGCATTTATATCCTCAGAACCCAGACAAATGGACAAAAAAACACGTCAACACAAACTATAATACACCACACACTGACGAACATGTCATGTGTGCTCACCATCAGCATTTCCATTTGCACCCTCAGTGAAACTACGATTGATAAGATTATATGAGTTTTTTTGAAAAAAGCAAATTGGCCTCAAAGTTCGTTTATAGCACCCACACTATTTTCCAGCAGGGAACTGGTCTGAATTGACACTTAAATCTGTATCCAGCTTGACTGGATAAGGAGAAGGGCTCTAAGATGATAGATCAGGTTTTCCAGTGCTATACGATTGTTTGCAGGAGCTGTTCCTTAATGTGGAAAGGGAACCTGTCAGTCAGTCAGTCAGTCAATCAGTAGCAAACAGCTCTGCTCCTAAAGACTTCAAATGACCTGACAGGAGGTTCCTCACCTTAACAGAGAATAATACAGGTAACACTGTTTCATGCCCCACGCTTTCTGCTTAATAATTCAACTAGATTGGGTGACTGCTTTCTGAAAAACCCAAGTCTCAAAACAGGTACTTGAATCAATTTAATTGTCTGCCCCATTCCAACTTTGCAGTCCTTGGCTTTCGCAATCAATCCAAAGAATGCAATTTAAGCTCAAGAAACAACAACTTGTCTTTCAATACAGCAGTTTACAATCTTCCAGACTAAACAATGAATTCACTTTCAGATCATCACCACTACCACCACCACACTTTTTTTGAGTAGCAGCTGTTGGTAATTCTACTATTCTCATTTATACCCCATCTAACCTCATTCTGTGTTATTTTGGATTTGTTCCACTTTCAGTGCCTTGTACCATCATCTCTTTTGTCATTTATTCCTCCCTCTCTTCCTTTCCTCTGTACTTAAAGCCTATTAGATTTTTTTTACTTCTTCCAGTGTTGAAGAAATGACATTAACTTGAAATATTAAACTTGTTTCTCTACACTGTCTTTGCCTTTTAGGGTCCGTAGTTCAGGTCTCACCTCAGTGGCAAACGTGAAGTGAACCTGTCTAACCCTTACATTACTTTGAAGAACTAACAGGTCATTCTTCAGTCTTCTATTGTCTGAAAGGAACATCCCCAGTCAGATAAATTTTTCCCTAATAAGTTGAACTCTGCAGTTTTAATATTATTTTCGCAAAACTTTTTTGCTCTACTCTCTTTTATTATTGAGTAGACTTCCAGTGAAGATACAGGCTTCTGATCTCAGGAAATTAAGAGTTATGTGAAATAGGCAGGAAACAAGAGTTGAAGCAAATGATCAGCCTATTTATGCATCTATTTAAGTACTTATAATATGAAAACCAAATAATTCAAGATACTGCAACAGTGAAAAATGAGGTTCCATACAAGTTTAACACAATTTCTTTATTTGCCAGCCTCTCTTTCTAGGAAAATGAAGCTCGATATTCTAACAATATTTTTTGAGAAATGACCTTGTTAACCCACATTCCCACTAGAGACTGGCGTATCTCGACCCAGGCAGCTGTCTCCCTACTCCATTTGGAAACAATTTCCGAGAATGCGAACTTATCCTTCCTACAAAATTAAGGACCAAATGGTATGTTCCAAAGTATTGTAATATTTTGCACAAAATACTGTCTCCAACATTAGGGGATCAGTGCAAAAGTTCAGCCTTTTGATTCAAAGAGGGGAGATGAGAAAAAGCACTGATGTACAATTCTCCAAAATCTATGATCGATAGCCATGTAATAGAAGCAAAAATGAATTACTGCACCTCAGTAAGATTCATCAATTTCTGCACCCAATACACTTTCACTAAACAACTATCTTACACAATTACTTCAGCTAACTAGTAGCCAAGATGACTGTTTTACATTTTTTTCCAACGGACTGGCAGAACTTAGAAACTGGATGGCTTTCCTATCAACCAAAGAAAGCGCATGGCAAAAGTAACCTCTTTTCTGATAGACAAAGGCAATAAGCGCTTTTCTTCAAGTGCTCACAAATGGGATCAGAATGGTGCATAGCCTATTCACAGTTGGTTCAGACAGGATGGGTTGAATAGCTTCTGTGCTACAAATTTTATATGGTCATAGTGCGTCCCAGCCAGAGGCCACTCATCCATTAGAGAGAAACAAGTTGTCATGAGTTTAACCTGGGGGCCGTCATACCTCAGGTGAGGGTTGAAGTAGGGAAGCAGGTCCTTCACAGATCCCTGGTGGAATGCTTACAATTCTACTCTAATGTTGGACAACTGAATTATCTCTAGAAGAAGTCAATGATTTTTCCTCTTAGAAGCTCTCATTATGTTCGTAACATCTTTTACATTATACAAGTTGGGTATTCTTGATGACAGTGTAAACTGTACAAGTCTAAACACTTGGTATCTGGCAGAAGAATTACTGTCGGTATGTAGGAGGTAATTAATTGCTAGGAATAGGGTTTGGAATGAGGGGCAATCCAAAAGAGTGGTAGATGCAGTTAGTGAGTAGATGCCAGACAGAGCATGATATCTTTTCGTTCGTATGCAAATGTAAGGGGAAAGGCAGGAAGATGGAGTTGAGTCATAATACCAGTCATGATATTGAATTATGAGCAGGTCCAAGGGTTGGAAGGCCAACTCCTGCTCTAGTTGTAACCTTAACATGAGGTAAGGTTGGCCACTCTCCTCAGCCAGAGAAATCAGAGATCTATATCTTCAGGATAAGCTGTTACAATCTAAAACATGTTGTCATAGATCAGGGATTAACAGTTGGGAGGTCTGACAGAAACAAACTGAGTCCTTAAAATAATTGGGCAATGAAACAAATCTGGTCTTTCAGAGTGCAGTTAGATTAAGTTACGGCAATTCATCCACTGCAGCATAACTGCGCTTGGAACGAGGACTGCAAAGTAGCAAGTCAGACGATGAGTTTTCAGCTCCCAAACAGATTTAATGGCCAGACAGGAAAGGATAGAAATTGACACAGCTTTGTGGATCATGTATTCACTTGTTTCAAAATGCACAGTTTCAGCCAGAAAGGTTTTAATATCCACCCTAAACAGTCCAGGAGTTGTGATATACTTAGCATAACAGAAACAATGCGGACAGTCTTGGCTAAAATTATAATGCTGAAATAATACTTCAGACAGCAAGCAATAAACCCATGGAAGCAGTTAGCAACATAGCATCTCAAACCCATTCATTTCAATGAGATCGAGGCTAATCCACACACTAGTCCATATATATCTGCATTTGCATATAACTGGTTATAAAATAGACTTTAAAAAATGAGTTTTAAAATTAATGCAACAAGCATTAACACTCATTGGCAGAGAACGCCAAGCTTCTACATTCTTTGTCTGTTTCCCAAGTTCACTAAAAGGTTTCAAATGTTTAGGCAATGACTCTTCTCACTAGTCCTTGGTTTTCCTAATAGAAATTGTTCCTCTCATTTCCCAGTCTGTTCCCCTTAATACCTTGAAACCTTAAATCAAGTCACCCTAAGCCTTTTAAATTCCAAGGAATACAACTCTATGTTGTTACATCTCAGCACAGTTTAACCACTGGAGTCCAGGTACCATGCTGGCAAACCTATACTACATTCCCTAGGGTCAATAGATCCTCCTTCCCAAAGTGCGGTGACCAACCTTATACAAACTTATAAGGTTATACAAGAATGTGAAATGCTCAGCCAAAAAAATTAACCAATGTGTACATAAATTAACATTTGATCACTGCTTGAACAGAAAACAGTACAGTACCTGCATAATACAAGGAGGAATTGGAATTAGATTATGTATCTTACACTAGTGCATACTGGTCAACCAAATCATTCATTGTCAGAACATTTTATTCCACAAAAGGAAACAACATGCATTTATACAAAACCTTCCAACATCTAACACTGCTGCAGAGCTCCTCACTGTGTGATGCAAGCCCTCAGTCTTTTGATTCAGGCACCAGTGTTACTGTTAAGCCTGGGCTGATACTACAGATATTTTACTGCTAGCCCTACAAGAGGTTCAAAAGCACATTCAAGACATTCACTGCTTCATCGTCCAAAACTATTTCCTTAGTCTTGAAGGAAAAAAATACTCCAACTTCAGGTGTAAAGCAATTGCTGAGCAACTAAATATGCTTATAACTAACTTTAGTGTAGTACCTTCACAGACACACTGGGTAGAGCCTTAACACATTTGAACATGAACTGATCAACTCTTGACCTGGAAAAAGACAGTGGCACATCAGGTGCAAAAACTTACATGTCTTCTGGTGTCCAGTGGAGCAGCACTTTCACCTTCCCAGAATCCTCCCTCCTCCGTGCTATTACCTAATGAATTAAAAGCAAAACTAAGGAAAAATGATATAATTCTACAATGAAATAAACCACATTCATTGATGAACTATTTCAATAAAGCTACAAATACATTTTATGTTTTGCAATCCTGGTTTATATTGGAATGCTTCCCAGAAATAGATATCCAAATTAACATATGGTTAGTGCTTACACGTCAAATTCAAATGACAAAGATTAAACAGCATCCACATCAATTTTAAACCAAAAAATGTTTTGAGAGCAAGATTCTTTTAGAAGGAACTTTCTTTTCCTGCACCTGCAGCTCACTTCCACACCTCATCCTTCAATCACCATTTACTGTCCTCCATCTTGTAAAAAGTGGAGGAGAGTTTGTAGACAAAGGCAAACCAAGGGCAAATCTTTGATTTTTGCAATCAAATCCCTTTCTCCAACATCAACATAATACCTCAACACCCTAAGGGTCCCAAACATGCTTTTGTCCCAGAGGTTACCATCACTGTAATGTATTTATGGCAGTTTTATTAAGAGTTGCAGAAACTGAGGCAATTGTCTGTAAATTGGAACAAACTAATCTTGTAACTTCATTTCAAGAAACTATATTAGGCTATCAAATCTGAAATTGAAAGTGTTACAAAACCTCTGATACAATAACAATAATGGATAAATAATGATATTCAGCATAGACTGAGGATAGGCTGTACTTTCCCCAAAATATATCTGAATGTTCAAATCCAATATTTTTACTCTCTAGAAGCTGAGACTGTTCACGTATTAAGTATCAATTATACAATGATGATTCACCTGACTGAATGACATGCATATATACCATCTCTGCCCAGAAACACAACTTAGTTATAATAAATTTAGTTATAATAAATTAGAAAAGACCAGTTCCAAACCTCATTGGATTTAAATATTCCAAACGTAGCCTGCTTTCACTGGGTTCAAATAGGTAAAGGTTTTAACAATCAAACGTCATGAGATGTACACTGTATGTCCCAATCATCCAGATCAAAAACACTACTTCTGGTTCCGTGGCTGTGCAGTGCAATTAAAGCATCCCTGCATGGATGAAACTGGCAGTTTTTCAGAACAGTGACATTGTTCAACTGGCAGCATTCGTGCCAGTCATAGGATTGAGGCGGGGGTTAAGCTCGAGGTTATGCAACTAAGGCTACACTCCAGTGACACAGGTGCAAACGTCAGGTAGAATATTAAGCAAAAACTTCAACCTTCACGTGTGCATTCAAGAGATTCCATGAAGCCACTTAAAAACAGGAGAGTACTAAGAGTTTATATGCTTACTGAGCTCTCTGCTTTTAAAGGAAACTGGAAGTCAGCTTGTATATTTTATTATGTTACAATAGTGATAACATTTCACAATGTTCTTGACTTTGGATGGCCTAAAATTATTTAAAAATAAAAGTGCTATGCACTTTGTCAATTTGTATCCAAATTTCAAACACAGCAGAAAAACAACCGAGGCCAAATACTGTCACAATTTTCTAAAGGGTAATGGACGTTTAAAGAAATTTGGCTTCTTTACGAAGTGAGTGAGTGTTGGCTGCCCTCTTGTGGACAAATGCTACAACAGATCAGATTACCCCATTCTACAGCAAACGTTTAGAGAAGTTCTTTATTTTGTACACTATTTTATACTAATAAAAAATCTTACATTAATCTAGTCACTGCATTCTTAGACTTGCTATGATTAGCAAAATCTAAAATAATGTTAATGAGAATCAATGTAAGAGAGAAATTAGATTGCCAAATATTAAAGGAGTCTTGAAACTCCATTATTTGCCAACCTCACCAATTTAGGCAAAATCCTGATTGTAGGATGAGTTTGTTGTGTACAAAAGGCAACTGGCAATCTTTTCAAAGGCAGTTATCATTCACAAGAATCAGATAAGATTGGCATTCTGCATGTGCCCAAAAATGGTGATCACCAGATTGGTACTGGTCTGAAACCAAACAGGAGTGTAACTTGCACTGTGATGTACTCGACCGCAATAAAACTGGGGTATTTCCTGTACAGGCCTATCATGCCAATGAAACAAGGAAATCTACTGAACTCCACTAGATTGGGTGAAACATTTAACTACTTGAAATGTTTCCATTAAATGGGGTTAATGGGCAGTGGGTTAAATATGATACAGAATCCTCCCATGCTTTTTGAGAGAATGGAACAAAGGAGTGTTCTTCCTGCTCTAACTATATTCTTAATCAGTGAAGGTTTTGCCATCTTTCTATTGGAAATATTTCATTTCCCCCACTGACCCCTTTTGAAGCTAACTTTACTTTGGGAGTCGAATAGAAAACAAGCTCCAGATGTACTTATGGACAAGAATGTCAAGTTCCCGAGATATAATTACTTGTATTTCCTCCAAAAGTCTCCTTTGCCCTGCAGGTAATATTATATAATGGATGTTAAAGCATCCAGTACAAAGTCTTAGAGATTTACAAGAGAAATGAAGGGCCAAGGAAGAAAGGGGAAAAAAAATTAAATGATCAAAAAGCAGCTTGAATGAGAATAATTTCTTAAAGCATTGATTTACCTCTCTGTTGTCTAACAAGGCTAGTCTTTCTATGATTATCACAGAATTAGCATCTATAATGGCTTCCTCCACACCTGTTCCCCAACTTGATGTGGCGAACATTAGGTCTATTTTAAATCCACATTATCACAGTTAAGGACAAGTTTATATACTGAGGATCAAAAGGAAGGGGTCCATATGTTCGGCATCATGTCATATCCTCGAGGTAGTTGCTGTGACAAGCACTGATGGGATGAACAGCAACATTACAACCCAAAGAAACTCACTTCTCCCTCTGATCAAAGGAACTTCCTAAACAGGGTCCAATTCAACACTTTCATTGACATGCAGGGTCTAACTTCAATTGGAAGGGCAAGTTCAAGCTACTACAAACACTTTAGAGATCAAATTTAGAGCGATTTCAGGTTGGCAGGATGAGGTTTTGTACTTCTGCAATTGCTGTGTTCTCTTTAACCAAATATCTCCACACTAAAAATTATAACAGTTGTCCCTGAAGATCAGTAACAATGCAGGATGTTTAAACATTTTCTCTGATTTGTGTACACATGGTACTTTATTCAGTTGTACCCAAAATTAAATATTCAACAAAGGTAAAGCACAGTTTATCTGACAAACAGCATAACCCCATCTATTCTGTTCCAATAATACTCCTCACTCTCATCCAGTCATGACAATTTTCATTGCTTGCACAAGCCATCCTAACTCAAGAATTTGCTAATTTAGCAACATTTTGTGGTGCATTAGTCAGAAACAGAAAGACCAGCAATGGGTAAAACCCCTGGAAAAGAGTCTGAAAAAATGCCCCATGTTACAGGTTAGTATATATTGAGGTGGGAAACAAACAGTATTAAAAACAGGGATGCAATTATAAAAATGGAAAGAAATAAAACAAGCCAATTCCGCCCGAGGACATATACTCACTCGCCAAGCCAGCGTGTTTGATTGCAGACGTTTTGTCATCGCGCCTCCGGTGAAACGTTGGTATTCTGTCCCACTTGTTATTTATGCGCCGCGGTTTGCTGGGGCGGTTGGCATCACTTCCGATTCTGTTTTTAAGCCGTTTGTATATCGGGTCCAGTTCAAAGTGTTTGTTGATAGAGTTCCAGTTGAAATGCTAGGCATCCAGGAATTTTCTGGTATGTCTCTGTTTGGCTTGTGTATTACGTGCGTGTTGTTCCAGTCAAATTCATGTCCATCTTTGTCCATGTGTATTGAGGACAGTGAGAATTGCTAGTATCTTGGTGTACTGCTGGTGTTTGTGTATCCTTAATGTCAGTTTTCTTCCAGTTTGGCGTATATAATATTTCTCACAGTCCTTGCATGGTAATTTATTTATATATAATGGTCTTATTGGTTGTGGGTATGGGATCCTTTACATTCGTCAGTAGCTATTGCGGGGTGGTTACTGGTTTGTGGGCTACCCTGATATCGCAGGGTCTGAGTAATCTTGTGGTCATCTCTGATGTACGGTACGGTGTCTGGTCGTGTTGTGTCTTCTTGTTCCAGTCAGTCATGGAGGTAATGGTGGATTGCGCTTTTTGGGTATCCATTCCTTTTAAAAACTCCATATAAGTGCTCTTGTTCTGCTTTGCGCAATTCCGGGTTGTGCAACAAACACATTGAACTGGATCTGATATACAAACCACTGAAAAACAGAACTGGAAGTAATACCAACCACCCCAGCAAGCCAATGCATATAAATAACAAGCAGGACAGAACACCAGCACTTCGCTGGGAGCGCACTGACTATGTTACCTAGCAGAATGATGAAACGTTTGCAATCACACCAGCTCGGCGAGCAAGTCTACAACCTCATCCACAACCTGAGTTACAAGCCTTCCCAATTACATCTGTCAGAACACATGCTCCATGTAATATCTAATCTATAAAGCATGGATTGGGTCCCTGACCCCACAGCAGAGCTTCTGGTTAATCCATAAACAGAACAAAAACAGTTAATGTTGAGTCCAGTGAGCCTGCTTCAAAACTGACTGTAGCTAAGAAAAGGTTTCTGATTTCCACCAACTGCAGGTCCTTTTTTTAAGAACAGAAGGGATAGAGACTTAAAAAGTGTCACTCCTAGATGGCTCCCAGTTATTTCTTTGATTGGATACAGAACACCCCAGTTAGGTCAAAACAATGGCTTGTGTTCCAAACAACTGTAGGAATCAAAGCTATCATGAGCCTATCCACCAAAATGAAAGGATAATAAATGTGGAAACAGTCTTATAAAAATAAGGGTATGGCAATTTACTGTGGAGCTATATCATTCTCTTCACTAACTTAGCATCTTGAGTAACTTATGCTGAGGTGCTGGTGCATATAACAACAAAGAAAAACCTTTGCAGCTTGCAAGTAACTGCCGAGCGCATTCCTCTACTGGTTCCTTTGTTCCAGCTCCTCTTTGATAAACTTCATAATAAAACCTGTACTTGGGGTTGAAACACCAATCTTAACTGACTGGGTTTAATTTTGTCATGTTCATTAAAGAAAACTTGTACAGAATTCTCTTATCTGCTTGCAAATATCAGAGATAATAATCTTCAGCCAAATATTTGGATCAAGGTTAGACAATTTCGAAAGTTAAGAAAACTCCCAAAACAAAGTTACATACATGTTGTTGGCAACATCATCTTTATATTATAAAGAAATCACAGGAGTGATTTACATCAGTATACAAACTATTTCTTTTGAAGAGTCTGATGTTTAGAAGGAACCACTTGTCTTTATTAAAGAAATTACCTTCAATTATGAGAGCTGACATTTAAAAATGAAGTGCTGTTAAATGAGTATAAAATTACAGATGTACCAATGTCATATAAATTCTATACAAGCAAAGGCATTTCAGTCCTTCCCCAGAAGATTAAAATGAAATTAGGCACATTAATTTGATAGTTCAACCACCACCATCCACCCCACCACCAGAACATCTGTAATTTATCATGGTGGCATTTCACACAAGCTCACAATGTGTGCCTTTTAAAGATTATTGGCAATTAGGATAACTTCTCCTGCAAAATTTGGCACTCAAAAATAGTTCCAGAATCCCTGAACTCTCATCATGAAGTCCACGTACAGGCAGTTACAGCCAATCATGCTCAGCTGCCTTTGAACAAGTGAAAGCAGTGTTCAGAGCTTATATCAAAATTTCAAAGATGGGCAAAGCGTTTCTTATTGCAATAAAAGACTTCAAAATTTAGTCAGTCACATATAGCACAGCTGCATGGATTTTCTGATGGGCAAGATCATTTCTGCAGCAGTCTGAGGGAATGGTCCAGGAAACTGAAGATTCTGATGGACAAGTCTCTACACCTAGAACTCTCAAAAGTATGCTTTAAATTGTCCAATTCAAAGAGTTTTGCTGCAGTTAGATAAGCAGTTACTCAGGAAAAGTGAAGACCATTAAACACTAACTCCTCAGCAATTATAACCCGATGGCCCCAATGTTCCACATGCATTGCCGTCCCAAAACTGACCCCATTTACACCCGGGAGCCATTTCCAGACTCAAACACTTGCATTTTGGCACCTTATTTACAAATCACACTATCCTCCTGGCACCATAGCTTCATGTTCGTCTTGTGTAATTACCCTATCAAAGGACCTGTGAAACTGGCTGTTTGTGATGCTGGATCCTTAAATCACCAAATATGGCAACAGACTGCTTTGAAAAGGGGTATATGGTTTGTCCTCCCGCAATTATTCTGCACTATGAGGGACCTGCCAGAATTAAAGTACTGGTCTGCATTTCTGAAGGACCCCTGCTTGGAATCTCCTGCCCGATAGACCGAGCTCACCTGTAACATAATAAAGGAGTGAAATGGCAACCTGAGTATCATTGTCACTTCTTAGAAATTTCAGCACAATGGACGAGAGGTGAAGTGAAATAAAATGAACTCCTGACAGTCACTCTACAATCAATAAGTAATAATTTATTTATCTAAATTAACAAATTAGCAGAACTACTAACAAACTGAACAATTCCCCCTTAACCACTAACTATTCCTGAATAAAACAGAATTCTAATGGTATGCTGTTCCAATAAATACAAATCCCACTTAAATAAACTGAACTTTAAAAATAAAAATTAGTCTCAAAATTACAGCCAGGATGAGTGTTCTGGAATATTCTTTGTCTTCTCTACTGTCCTCCTGTCAGGAATGCCTTCTTCTGTTGAATTCGTGTGTCCGGAATATTAGTTAAGAGTGCCGTAGTACCCTTATTTGGATGGTGCTTACTCAGAACTTAGATATTCTGAGAGAGCTAATGGTCGTGTTTTATGGCTGAGAGCTATTCTCTTGGTAGACAACAGGTGACTCTCACACTGATTTTCAAATGGCCTCTTCTTTTACACCCATGATGACCTATTAATTTCTTAGAATAGAATTGGTCTGAGCTTGTCAAAATGATCAGAGTTAAATATAACTGGGCTCTGGTATCTAGGGCCTGGTTTAAATTATTTGGCTGAATTCAAAAATCTGTTGTCTTGGTAAAAATGCTGCTTGCTTTGCCTACTAACAGTATAGCCTATGATACAATGTTTCAATTTCAAGAACTCTGCGCATCTGCCTTAAAAGAAACCTTAAAGGGACCACACATCCCCTTATCATTTTACAAACAAATTCTAATGCCCTGCCTTCCAATCCACATGTACTATATCAACTTTGCAAAAAATGGGAATCATTTCAAGTATCAGAATTTCCTAATGGCCCTCAGTAGTTAAAGAAAAAGATGGACTTCACTGTATATTGTGAAACCTTTCAGCAGTAGCTTGGATGTTCGTGCTCTGAATTTTACTGCGCAAGGTGAATGCATACCAGGTCAACACTTTCATGTAATTAGGCGGCACGGTGGCTCAGTGGTTAGCACTGCTGCCTCACAGCGCCAGGGACCCGGGTTTGATTCCAGCCTCGGGCGTCTGTCTGTGTGGAGTTTGCACGTTGTCCCAGTGTCTGCGTGGGTTTCCTCCGAGTGCTCCGGTTTCCTCCCACAGTCCAAAGATGTGCAGGTTAGGTGGATTGGCCATGCTAAATTGCCCGTAGTGTTCACGGAGGTGTAGGTTAGGTGGGTTGTTGGGGGGGGGGGGTCCGGGTGGGATGCTGAGAGGTTCGGTGTGGACTTGTTGGGCCGAAGGTCCTGTTTCCACACTGTAGGGATTCTAAATTCTAAAAGACAGGTATGCATTTATGTAGTGCTTTTGGGAAATTTGTATAAATCACTTTTCAAAAGTAGTACCTATCAAAATGCAAGAAATATAGCAGCCAATTGAGCACAAATTCCCAGCAGCAATTTGATCATGCCCACAAAGCCCTACGCAATATACATTTGAGGGTTAAATTCTGGCCCTTAGTTGAAATAGTACCAGAGATTTTTAAGTGTCCACTGAGCACCTTGACTAGGCCCTGGTATAATACCTCATACAAAAAATGGCACCCTCCAGTCCTCTACCAGTCAAGCTTATTGATCTTCTCAAAGACTGTGGAATGGATGACAGAAGACAGCTGTTTAAACCATCTGGAAGTTACACGGGTATTAGCCTTGAGGGGCGTCAGGACACCATGCCTCCAAGTAATGGAATCTGAGTTAACTCAGAAACCGCTCAAGAAATTTAACTTGTTTTGTGGTTGCTTCCTGTCTATACTTCGCTCAGGCATTTAGCCTTTTTCCAAACCAAGCCTTGTGCTGCATTTTTGATTTTTATGAAGCATCACAAGTTCAGCTAGTAGAAACAAGTTTAATATTGTTTGCACATAGCTATGCTACCTGAACAAGACAGACAAGGTCATCTCATTCAGAGGACTAACAAACTTCTGCACAATCGCAGGAGTTAGCTAAACTGAACACCCTGATTTGACATTGAAAAATGCAAACTACCCTGCATTGTGCAAGTTTCCTATCCAGCTGGATTTTGCTTATTGACCAATGTTTCCCTATTCCTTCACCTAGGTACACAGTGGCAAGTGCAGCTATATTGCTTTGCTCAAATGGAACTGCACATAATTCTCAACAGGAGCTTCTGATGATTCTTTGAACTGAGGCAATCATACTATAATCCAATCCTTACCCAATGTGCATATACAGAAACTAACATGGGAATTGATATGTACTGTAGATTATGGCATGTATCAACCAAGTAACATTCGCAACACACAAATGCCAGGCTTTGACCATCATCAATAAGAGACAATCTAACCAGTACCCCATCACATTCAATGGTGTGACCATGACTGAATCCCCTACTGTCAACATCCTGGGAGTTACCATTGATCAGAAACTCAACTGGACTCACCACATAAATGCAGTGGCTACAAGAGCGGGTCAAAGGATAGGAATACTGCGGCGAGTAAATCACTCTTGATTCTCCAAAGCCTGTCCACCATCTACAAGGCACAAGTCAGGAGAGTGATGGAATACTTCCCACTTGCCTGGATGGATCCAGCATCAACAACACAAAAAGCTTGACACCATCCAGGACAAAGCAGCCTGCTCGACTGGCACTGCATCAACAAGCATCCACGCCCTCCACCACCAACACTCTGTCGCAGCAATGTGTACTATTATCTACAAGATGCACTGCAGAAATTTAAAGATCTGCAGACAGCACCTTTCAAACCCACGACCATTTCAATCGAGAAGGACAAGGGCAGCAGACATATGGGAACACCACCACCATGAAGCTCACTCACCAAATGACTCTGAAATATCACTATTCCTTCATTGTCGCTGGGTCAAAATCCTGATACATTTCACAGATTTTAGGCAAAACATGCACAATATAACAGCAAATAAAGCTGAGTGGTTAACATTAAATACGTCATCTCAAATTGATTGAAAGGGTGGAAAGTGCTTACACAAAAGCTTTACGACATGACAGGTTACCTAACGTATCTGGATGCAAAACCATTGAGTCTCTACATGAAACACAAGTACATACACAGACATAAAAGGTACTGCAGATGCTGGAGAATCCGAGATAACAAGCGTGGGGCTGGATGAACACAGCAGGTCAAGCAGCATCATAGGAGCAGGAAAATTTGACGTTTCAGGCCGAGACCCTTCATCAGAAATAAGCGTCTAGGTCCGAAACGTCAAGTTTTCCTGCTCCTATGATGCTGCTTGACCTGCTGTGTTCATCCAGCCCCACGTTTGTTATCTTACATGCACAGACAACCTGTTTTGGGATTTTAGTAAGTTCAAGATTATATCTGTGTGCAGTAATCTTTGGTAGTTGATTTTACTGCATGCTAGTCCAAGGTACGAAAGCCAAAATAGAATCCCAACTGGTCTCAACATAGCAGTCATCAACAAACTCAACATTAATTAATAATTTCATATGCTTATCCAGTTGATTCAAAACAGTCACTGCAGAAGACCTTTTTTGTACAAAGCATCCAATCATCAACTGGTACAAATCAATGCCAGAATATGCAAACAGGGGAATATGGCCAGAGTAAAATGTGATACTGCTCCAGATGTGGTTGTCTTGACAGCATACTTAAAGTCGCTGCACATTTAATCTAGCAAGAAATGAGCTATGTATGTTCTCACCTGACAGACAGATCTGTCTCAATCTTTTATCCTATGTATTTCCAGTCAATATTTACAGTTTCCAGTATATTGAGTTGAAAAGATATTATGATACTAAGACTTATTTTCACGCTTGAAAGTTAACAGTACTGCAGGTAGAACAGCAGACCACTGGGAAAGTTTTACTCACTGTGCTATGGAACACAACACTATGCCCATTTCCATGGCTTTCAATACGTGTCGACAGGTTAAAGCAGATGGCCCGATGTCGTATTGCATCCATTGTTTGTGCATCAAAGAAGTCATGCGGTCTTGCTGCAAAATAAGAGAAAGATATCAAAGGGGCAGTTCACCAGTGGGTTTAACTTCACTTGAATTACCATTATTTTTGAAAGTGGGTTACGAGAGGATAGATCAAAAAACAACTAAATAAAATCTGCTCTCAAGATAAAATGCAAAAACAGTAAAAGTTTTTTAATTTTGGTACCATTATCAGTCAGTCAGAATTTCAACTGAAATTACACTTACATATTTTAGGCAAAACACGCTTAGTATTAAAGGCAAACAAATTCTGGTGGTAAACATTAAACACACCATTTCAAGTTGGCTGAAAGGATAAAAAGTGCTTAAACTATAAAGCTTTACAACATGACAGGTTACCTAGTGTGTAGCCAGATGCAAAATCATTGGGTGTCTGAGGTTTCATCTTATGCTACATACAATATGACAGAGGATCTAAAGCAGGTCTCAAAGATTCAGAAAGCATATTCAATTCTTCCTCATAAAAAAAGGTTTCCTCAGTTCCAAATATAGTTGGAACTGAACAAATTTACTTTTATACATAGCATCCAAAAATAGCACTTGGCTGCAAAGTAACTCTACCCCAATTTCTGACAGCTACATAAACTTAAGTGTCACTGACACTGGCCAAACATGATAGCTTGCTTTTCTTACAGTCCTGACCACAGTACAATTCATCTGTTACACTACCTGTAACGTATCTCTGCTCCATCTGTCACCAACAGGTGTTTGATTGTAAAGGTGTTGCAATTACAAAGAAATAACCAGTATGGGCTGGGTTGTAGATTATATCTTGTCTTCCAAAAGTAAAGTTTCTGCAACCACGAAAACCAGTAGAAATATGGAAACCCTTCTCAAAGTCATTCATGTACATCAGAAATTAAAGCTGTTTTCAAATTCTAAATGGTTACTTCAATAAAAGGACAGAAATTTTATTGCACTGTAAATGGTTCAGATTAAAGTAGTCCTCTTGTTGATACTACAAATATTACATACGTTATGTCAGTGAACACTGGTTGTGCTCTCTTGAGGGACAATCAATCTGGTGATTCAACTACAGTAAAACATTTTGTGCACTGCTTTTTTTCATGCTCAGTTTAGGCTGCAAAGTCAAATTATTGGTACGTATCAGACAGTGACAAACTGCCTACAGTAATGCCCACCTACATTTTACTCCTATTTCACACATTTGTTATTGTGATCTCAGAACAGAGCACTTCCACTAAGCAGTAGGGATGACAGAGGCAAAGAGTCCTGATCGGTACACATGCATGAATCATGCCTCTCAATTATTTGCTCATCAAAATGATCTTGATTAATAGCAAAACTCCTTCTGCTTACCATGACAAAGCAGCCTGAACCACTGAGTTTTGGTGCTCAGCCTCACCTTGGAGCAACTAATGCTGGAGTCATTGCCAAACCTTCAGATAAACTCTTCCCTGTTCGTATATCATGAAAGAACAAAACAAATAGCACTTCACTCTTATTTATGCAAACATGCCGCTCTATAAAGCTTAATAGTAGTAACCCTGTGAGCCAATGTTTCAATCGAGGAAGACAATTAAACCATAGTGAAGTTAAGTGGTAATCATTCAAGCTTTGTGAAAGTATCATCCACTAAATGGCATCTCTGTGCTTTGAATATTTGACATGTGGTTACATAGTCGCAGATATTCCAATGGTCAGTGAGTTATTGCAGCAACGTACATTGAGGTACATGTCGGTTTCATACAGAATCCCCGAAACAGTCGGCTTCATGGGAATTGCACAGAAAATTGAATTTCCCAGTGGGCGTTTCCCCTGCATCTGAAAGCCTCCAAGACAGCCCAACGGCACAGAATTCAGAAGATGTGACTCAAAGATTAATAGGTACTTAAGTGAAGTTAGGAGCTTAAACACCTATTTTAAGTCATCAGTAACAATAGTAAGCTGTCCCTCCAAACGACATTGCTCCCAGACCCATAAACATCAAAGGCCTAACCACCACACATCTATCCCCACCACCTTCGAACTCCAAACCTTGCACTTCAACCACTCAACTAAGGGCCATGTTAACAACTTAACTCATTTACATTTTCACAGGAACTGTCGAAGTGCCCAGCTGTGCTGCTAGACATTGAAATCACAACAAAAGGGCACTGTGACTGTTGAAAAAAGTGGCGTGGTTGCTAGGAAGCTCATCCGCAATAATACATTTGTGGATCCCTGGATATGTTCATAACAGGCAGCCTTTGCCCAACAACCTCCTGAAGCCCACTGAAAGTAAATAGGTCATTTTTAATCCAATCAGGTTTCATGTTGACTAACAATTATTGTATTCTACTGGCAGAATTTTGTTCAATGCCTTAAAATCTGTCTCAGGAAAGAGTGTTAAGCCCATAGTCAAATATCTGTTTGGAATTAGAATGAACTACAATCATGTGTTCAGATTACTGAGCTAACCAAACGTCTCACCACTTCACTGGGCAAATGAAGACAATGTTAAAACCATCTTGACAGCTGAGATATTCTTGTGTTTGTCCATTTGAGTGCCTGCACAGGACACTTCAGAAGGAAGGCATTAAGAGTAAACCACATGAAGCAAGTTTTCAACTGTACACAGGCTAAAGTACGTAAAAGTTGAAATTCAATTTCCGAAAGGGCATCAATAACCCTTTGGGTATTTACTAATATTTAATAAGGAGACTGGGGTTGACAAGAGGGAAAGTGAAATTGTCAGGCCAACATCACTCTTATCCGCGCTAAATAATCTTTGCTTTATCTGTCTTAAATGGTACTGAAGTACCCATTTACAACATTTTTTTTTTAAAGAAAAAAAGTCAATTACAAGCAATGCTACATCCAAAAGTAACTGGGACCAATCGTGCATAGCCACCAGCGAAATAAAAACCATCACCCTGAACACAAATAAAGCTGAAGCTAATTAAGTCGAGTACATTCCAGAGATGAGATGAACTAAATATCAACTGTTGATCCAAGGACACAGTAGCATATTGCTTATTTTAAACCAATAGAAGCCAGAGCTAGAAACACTGGTTGCAGATAAGTCAGTGTAACAATCAGAAATATGAGAACTTACGTAGTGAACGCCGTCGTTTATTCTTTAGCCTTCTTCGTTTGTTCATAACAGCTTTAGAAGGTGACTCCTCCTTAACCTTCGGCTGACTAGTGACTTTTGCGGAGTTCTGTTGGCTGAAGTGTGTAGGTACATGACGAGCAAGGCCACCTTGTGATGCAAAGCTGGCAGTACACCCACCAACAACACACTGAAAGGAAACAGCAAAAAAAGTCACATTTCACTTTGCAACATCAAAAACAAACCACTATAAAAAAAATCAATATTGTACAACAAGCTGAGTAATGCACAAATCTGCAGTTACACAAACAAACCAAAGAACTGAAGTACAGCACACCATCATAAACAATTTTTATTTTCAAATTAAACATTTCAGATCTTCAAAGAAGCAGATTGTTGACGTAATCACTTAGAACATACTTTTGAATCGAAGACGCAAGATACTGTGGCAGAATGTTCATTCATTTTCTTGAAAATAGCAACAAATCAGCTACTTTATACAGAACAAAAGTGAAGAATATTTCAAAAACCTTGATATCAGCCAGGGCTCAGTGGATAAAACACTCACCTCTGAATGACAAGGCTCCAGATTCAAGTCCCAATCCAGTATGCATAAGTACTGAAGTACTGCACTGTTGGGAACCCAGTTTTTTGAATGAGACATGAAACCAAGGCCCCACCTGACTGCTCTTTTAGACATTAAACATCCCCCAAGACACTACCTAGATTAAAGGAAGTGTCCATGTCCTTGCTAAAATTTATTACTCAACACAAACATATTATGATCACTATCACATTACTGTGTGAAGGAGTTTATTAAACGCAAATGGACTGTCATGTTTCTAACTTTACAACAATGCTACACCTCAAAATGTCTCTCATTTATATGGAGTACTTTCAACAAAAAGCATTATATAAATGCAAAGCTTTCTTTGAAACGAAATGGAAATGGAATTCATTAGTTAGTTTGAAAATTCATCAAGACGTCATAAAATCGTAGCATTAAAACCAAAGAAGTACAAACTATATACCCATCCAGTGTTAATGGAAATGTGCGCTAGCTTTGGTGAAAATCAAGAACTTAGTACATCTTTCCACCGAACATTTTCAGGGAAATATATGTCAGCATTGGAGGGATAGTCCCCAAAATATAGAATTTCAAGAGTTAAATTATGAAATATGAACATAAACTTTACTTGTATTCACTTGATTAGACAGTTGACAGTGATTGACTTATGATCAAAAAGATAAAGACATTCAATAGCAGAGATGCATGGAAACCATCAACAATCTAGAACTTCAAATCAGAGGTAGGTCATTCAAGACTGAAGTCTGGAAACATTTTCACAAAGCACAGTGAAAATCTGGAACTCTTATTAATGGCTCAAAGTTGCTGAGTCAATTGAAAATAAAGAAAAATGAGCTCAGATAAGTTTGTCATTCAAGTGTATTGTATGGTTTGGAGCAATAAGCAGATTGAGTTGAAGAACACTAAGCCATGGAATTAAAGTTCCGTAGGACCCTAAGGTGCTGTTTCATTAGGGAGACATGATTGATGGTGAGTTCATCCTGAGAGTCATCATGCCTCAGCTAGTTTGGGAACTGAAACTATGCTGTGGTGTCACTGCATTGTTAACCAGCCAACTGAGCTAATTGAAACTATTAACGATCAAATAGAACATTAAGACGCTTTGTGGAACTAAATGATCTATTCTTGTCCCCAAAGTTCTATTTAAAAAAAGTTGGGAGAGCAACATTAGGAAAGTGCCTACTGTAGATGAGAAGGGTGACCTGAAGGAGATCTGAAACCAGTCTCACCCACATATCCCCTCAGTTCCACAGTACAATACACAATCCATTTTTGCTACCTGATAAGTTTCAGCTGCTGCCTGTTTGGGCTTTTCTTCCTCCTCTGAACCTTAGCTTTCAAGAAGCAACTCACTACTCAGAGCAGACAACACAATTAATTCTAGTTTATTAAAATGAGTTACTAATTGATCTTGTGTGTTATGTGGATATTATTAATGACTAATTATAGTTAATATGAATTTCAAAATACATTTTCATATCCAAACTCCAGCAGGATTTGACTAGCAAAGCTTCAAGTATATCAATTATTTATGAGAAACAAATCCAGAAGAAAACTAAATTTTATTAAAATGTCAGGTTTCTAACAATAGACTGTCTTAATAACATATTAGGTTCTAACTCTCAATTGGAAGCAGTGAAAATACTAGTCCTACATAATATCCCCTCTGTAGTTAATGTCACGTTTTTATACCTTTGCATTCAGGTGCTGTTATTCTGCCTTTTTGTTTTAAAAAGGTATCAGTAGTTGTAACACTGTGAAAGTTATGATTCTAACTTGATGTCTCATGCCATGCAAGTCAAATAATGACAGATCCTGCCAACAGACAGTCCTGCAGCATACTAAGCTATGAAGTTTTCAGTATAATTTGAAGCTGGTGTAAAAGGAGTATTTTCAAAGTGACCCAGATGCTCAAGTGAATTATATAAAGCTGCTCTGCTTTCTATGCAACAAATGTTCAGATAGAGAATTGCTTTGTGGGTCATCCAATGACCTTGACAGATGTGCAGCAAGCAGCATTGGTCTGCCAATTATGCATTGCTACACAGCTGTATATTTAGCCCAAATCTAAAATAACTGGTTTCCAATACGGTCTTTCACTTAAGCCAAACAGAAGGTTAGGCATTTTGAGAAATCTGTATCGCCATTCATTTGAAACCCATGACTTTTGACTCATTTCATACAAAATTTCACCCACATTCTTCGGAAGCCACAACTACCTTGTTATCTCATTCTCCAGCATCTGCAGTTCCTATTATCTCTGATAGAATTTGGAATGGATGTTTTCACACGTACCTTAAAGGGTTTGTCTCCACTATGCGTAAGCATATGCCTCTGCAGCCAGCTCTGACTAGTAGATGGCGTATTGTACACTTTGCACCCTTTCCATAGACAGACAAATACCTGAAAATATAAATTTGGCAAACGTTTGAAATACTACTTTAAGGGAACACCATTCAAGATTCCAAGAACAACTTTACGTCCTTTAGTAAAAACTAAATATTTCAGTTTATATTAAACAGAAGATAAGGAATGCTAGAACTTCGCAGCTGAGCAACTCCCTCTCTTCTGGGCTCCCATTATAACATCTGAATCGTAACACGCGATTTACTACAGCTACAAAGTAAAAGTTCCATTTGCACTGTTCCAACATGTTCAAAGGCAGACATGCACTCGTACTGCACCAATTTGATATTTTTATGTTATGAGCCCTCAGATGTGAATAGCCAATGTACTGTTCATGCAAAATTGAGACTTACTAATAATTTCACAAGGAAGTTCACGCAGCTGGGAGGGGAGAGCTTTTATCTTATCAATCTGGGCTGCTTTTGAGATTGATCTTTATAATATTTATTCTTTCTATAAGCAACTATTTGCAAGTCATACAAAAAACAGCACACACTTTTCTGATTCAAGCCAGTTATCTCAAACTCTGAATTCAAATTAGCAGAATGCTTCACATTTAAGTGTGAATACCAGGTCTTTTACTTAATCTGCTATATTTTAAGGCAGGCAATAGGAGAGAAATCTTTTATGCACAAATTTACATTTCAGGTCAACGACCAGGGCATAGATTATAAGCTTGCTAAGTAACGTTCACCATGCTGATATAGATGAACAACAGAGAAAAGAGCGACAGACACAGAGGCAGCAAGACCTTACACAGAGAACTCAACAGGATATCATCTTGAGTTGGCTAGCGTCACACGAAGAACAAATACAAACCACAAAGCATTGGGAATAAGAAAAATAGGAGGCACTCTTAATCATGTGACAGAACTCGCCAAGTTGAAAGGGATCCAGAGATATTAGCCAAAAGGTTGCTCAGCATGTCCGCTAAAAGAGCAATAAAGGAAGGTAACAGAACGCCTGATTATAGTATCAGATCAATTCAGAACAAATCACAGGACATTACTCTGAAATTGCGACCTGGTCGCACTGCAACTAAAAATACAAAAAATTATCCAGCTTCGAGGCACCACACATATCAATAATGAGGCTGATCCAATTTAAAGGGATGAATTTAAGGCTCATATTTGACTTGGGGGCCTTAGAATGCCGACAAGCTGCCTGAAGAGAGAAACAAAGACTTTGGACAGGCTTTTAAATGTGTCAGGGTGAAATTAATTGCTTTGTAAAGAACAAAATTCCAATAAGTGCCAAGTAATTCTGTGTACAAAGTATGATGGAATAATCACCAAGGAGAGTAACAAATGTCAGACAATGCATGTTTAAGAACCAGATAGATGCTGCATTGAGGTTCATATTCTAAAATCTTAAACAAATCAAGGGATTCTGACAGCCAAAGTTATCTTGCAATCACCTGGAATTAACTTCTTTCCAAAGAGCGCAAAGTGACTAGCAATTTTGTGAATGACTAGAGTGGGAAGAACTGATTCATGTAATTCTAATTTTTAAGTGAAATGGTGACAGGCAATCATCTTTCTGAAATGGAACAAAATGACATGGAGGACAATAATAGGCTTGCCCAGCGTGTCAGGTATGAATCATCAAGTTTTTCCATTCCTTCTATGAAGACACCTGCCTCACAAGTAACTAGCGGAGGTCAGAAACTTGCCTATGAGAAACATTCCAGTGAACCACTGCCTTACGATTCCTAGGGGAGGGCACATTAGCAGATCACTGGCTCCTCAATCTGAACAGACTTGATAACGGAGATCCTTTCACTGATCAGTCATATGTAAGCTTTACAAACTCAAGAAAAGCATGGTTTAATGTCTGAATACACTCCATTTAGTAGAAACTAAATGGTTAGTTGGATTGCCACATGACCATTCATGTTCCAGGCCAGAGTTTGAATTTAGCAGCCACTGCCAGCTAGAACAGTCGTGACTGACAGCCTCGGAACACAAAACTGTCCCCTGTTCATTGTGCTTGCTGCAAAACTGAAGAGTTTGCATGGGTGGTTAACTTGGGGATTGATCTGGACCTGTGGTAATTGAGTAGTTGCTTTCTGGGTTGGGATCAAATACTTATTGAACATAGTAAAATTAACTTAACTCGGCACTGGCTCCTTTCCCGCTCCCCACCCCCCCACCCTAGAAATGATTTTGGCCCTTTGTATTGCTAAGTGAAAATTTGTATCAACTTTTCTGCAACAACCATCTTATCCTTAGGACTCAGTTGAAAAATTCAAGGATTCCTTACATCAGTCAGCTAAAAAAAATTGATTATCCAAGTATAATCAAGCCTGAAACACCGTTGACCCGTCAGTTAAATGCTCAATGTACCACAACGTGCTCAATTCTACAGCTGAGACTTAACAAATCTCATGTTTCACATTCTTTAATTAGATCATTTTCAACAAGGACTTTTTTTTGTTGGCAAGGTGCATGCTTTCTTCTTTGTCCTGTAATATGTTGCATCACCACATTAACCCATACACCAGAGACTGGAATGTCCAAAAGAGGCTTCAAACTAACAATGAAATAAATTACTCAATCTGTTAGTACACTGAGTTTCAGTACAGAGGGAAAAATTCTCAAGTCAGAACATGACTGAATTTTAATACAAGTCACCAACAATACTTTCCACCACCACTTCACCTTTTGCTACATACCTCAAAGGGCTGTCTCAACACAGCCTAAATTCACCTCCTATTTGATAACTCAAATCAGTACTTTCAAAATAAATTTAAATTACTAAATTAAATCAATCTGACCCAGGTTTCCATATAAATCATACCACTGACTGATGGCGCATTGGGTCATGTGATGTTTATGTTCAACAGTAGCACGTTGTATTTCTGCTGCATGCACCTTTACTTGGATTCTTAATGGGAATCCACCATAAGCAGAAATTTATTTAAAAAAAACGTCAAGTCACAAATTATCACAATATTATTTACATCTTAAATGATTATAACCTGGAAAGCAGTAGTAACAAGTCTGCAACCCTGGTGAGAAAAAGCAGGGAAATGGAGGTAAATCAAATCCTCTGTATCTCTTCTCTTACTTCTCATAACTTTGTGGGATTACAGAAGGAAGGAAGGAAGGACGGACGGACGGAAGGAAGGAACATACTACATTTCACAAATTGAACACAAAGACAAAGAGGGTGTGATATATAAAAAGTCAAATCCAGGAACAAAATCAGCGCATTAATCGACATGCAATTATTCAACATTCTGAAAATGAAAGATTACTGCGGTAAAACAATTTCAAATCGTGCACCAATGTTTGTTTCAATAGAATTTATGAACTGCATTCTGGAAAAGGGTAACAATTTTGACAAATTGAATGTTCATTTTTCACCAGAAAGTTTTAAATTTCAAGTTTATTTTCACATATTTACACCAACCCATTATTTTTCAGAAAAGCACTCCACATGGTATTCTAATGGAATCTTAGCCTGAAACTTTCTCACTGGAATACGAATTTAAAGAAAACTGTGGGATAATCAGTTGTAGTGTGGCCTGCTTTGGGCATCACTGGCAAAACAGATGTTAAGCTCATCTGGATATCACCAAAATGTATAATCTGCCTTGAGCCAGTGCAATTTGGTATTTTACAACATTTTTGCCTAAAAATAAAATTATAAATAAGTTTTAAAATATCCTCGCCACATTTGAGAAAGGCAACTTGATACAATTGAATTACTGCTGATATTAGATTTAATCACAAAAAAAATTTAAGTTGGTGTCAATCCACCACCTCTTATTAAACCATCTTGAATAATAACCATTAATTAGGTTATTGCAGTAATTAGTCATATAACTTTAAGATTTCAAAACCCTCCAAAAAGAAAAAAATTGCCTTCATTTTTACTGCCTCTTCAAAAGGACCACAGGACGAAAATAGCAATGGCAGTTAATTCATCCTGGCCACTTACGTGGGCAGGATTCACTCCTAACATGAAATATTTTAAACCAATGTTGAATGTAATTTGTGTTAAATTCCTGCAACCTCCTGTGCTGGTTTGGGCAAATTTCACTAAACAAAGTACTGGAGCGGAACGGTCAAGCCAAAGGTGCATATGGCAAGCTGGAGATAATTTTACGTGAAAGTTAAAACTAACATGATAAATAAACGATACAGAGTTTAAATTCAATGAACTATGGTTTGAGTTTTTTGCCAACTTTCAAGCTCAAGCGAGTCTAGGGAGGCACTTATTTGGAACACATATCTTCAGGTCAAAAACCAGCAAGTGGCTGAAAATCATTGCCAAATGTATATTCAATTGACGCAATATAAATCAAGAGAATATTGAAGGAACTGACGCGAACTAGACATTGCAGACACTGTCAACCAGATCCAACACATGGCAAATAAACCACATTTAGGCGTCTGCCTCTAGAGATTTAAGTTTAATCCCTTTTGCATTTGAGTGTGTAGGGCCACAACAATAATGCTAAAAACTCCTAAAAATTAGCATTGAAAGAGCAAGAATGGAAATAATCCATAGTCATGAAATACAACAAAAAGGAAGGCAGCGCTGTAAGATGAGGGGTGTTTGAACTCAGACATACAAAGCTCCTTGCAACTTCAGCAAGTTCTGTGAACTGGTGTGCAAGTCTTGCAATTACATATCTTGTGCTTTGACTATATCTTCAGGAGCAGTGAAATACCCAATACCTATATTTCAAATCAAATACCTTTACATAAATTTATTGCATGAGACAACATATGAATCACAACTTCATTTAGGCTATTCTAAGTTCCAGACAATTGATTAGTAAGATCATTAGGGATCTGTTAGATTTTCTCAAATGTCAAGTCACAACAAGCTATTGTAAAACGAAGGTGAATTGCAGGCAGCATTATACTTCTTGTGATTTGAGTAATTGAACCTTGATGGAACACTGGGCTGTGGGCAGTACAAAGATGGTGACACAGAAACTGGGCAAGAAGCTAGACAGAAACCACTGAAGATACAAAAAAGTTATTTCAAGACACAGGTATTGGCGAGAAAAGATGGACATTTAAAAATATACCTGCAAGTTAAGCAATAAAACAGATGATAATTGAAATTAGATTAACTATGCCAAAAAGAAAATGTTATTTGCACAAAAATCTAATTTCGTAACTCTTGCAAGCTACATGCTTGATGTTGTTCTATGTTGACACGTGAAATAGACCGTATTAAACAGAACTGCTGCACTGTTGTACGGGGAAAAGATACCTGAAAACATATCCAATTTACTAATTCAACTATTTTCAACAAAACCATACTCTGTCAAATTTAAAAACCAGAATTAAGTTCATCTCCAGTCTAAACAAAAGCAGCAAGTTTCCTTGTGTGCTGTGCAAGAAGTCTCAAAAGCCTACACCTGACTTCATCCTCAATAATTCGACATAATTAAAAGCAATTCAGATCCTTACTATTCGTTTTAGGGAAAAAATACCTCTGTGCATGTAGCAACAAAAATTGGGAAGTAGAATCACAGTCACCAAGCTTTCAAGTCGCACTTCATGCAGTAGCAAGGAGTACACCATCATGGCTAATGATGCAAGAAAGTTAGAATGTAAAATGTAAAGGAATTTAGAACAGGTAGTATGGAGGACGAAAGTAAATGCATTACAAATACAATATTGATATTTTTCCACCTATGAGAAGTTCAATCCTCCAATATTTTGCCTGCTAATATACACCACACTACCTGGCAGCTTCTTCAAAGGAGAAAAGTCAAAGTAGTCAGAGCATGGGATTCATCAAGCCAACACAAATGGCTTCATTACTTCAGAAGGATAAATGCTATCGGAGGAAGGGGGAAGGAGGAAGGAGGAGAAAGTAGCCTCAGCCTCACCGGATTATTTAATATTTACCCAAACCAGGGAAGAATGGTAAGATTTCATGCAGCACAAATATACTTGTGTCACCATGATTAAATCAAAAACAAATACACGCAATCAACAATCTAATCTGCTGCTATTTAAACAGCTAAAAGTAATTTTATTCAAAAGCACAATTTTTGTTGATGAGTACTGAAGTAACCACTAGAGCTCGTTAATGATACTTTACATTGGCAGTGCCATCTAAAGGCAAAGGAAGAGAGAAAAAAAAAACAGACCCCTCCACGTTGCCCATCCACATGTATTGAACGGATGTGATCTGCCAAATCTGGACTGGAGCTGAAACTGGTATGGCATTGGTCCCAGCAGCAGTTGTATGTGATATTCTTTCCTGATGAAGTAGTACTTCCGTGACCATTTATCAGCGCAGGAGTAGAGCGTCCACTGGAGATAGTACTGTCCATATCCATTAAGGTGCTGCTGATACTTTGAAGAAAAAGCAGCCATTTTAATTGAGTGCACGATAACATCAATTTACAAAATACAATGAAATATTATATGAATAAAGGAACTTCACATGGTCACTAAATATAAGCATTTAGATAATGTATTTCATGGCAAGTACAGAATATAAGAACAAAAACAATGAGGAAAATGATAAAAAAAATCAGAGCTAGAGCATTATGGGTAAATTTGCACTCCATTGAGGGGATGTAGGAGGCCATAGCATAAACGGAGTAAAATATTCTTATATTAAGAAAGTATGAAAACTTGAGAAAAAGTTTCTCTCTCTCAGAAGGCTGTACCGTTAGACTGTGTGGCAGAGATGACTTCAAGTTTTAAGCTTACCTAGATGAAAGAAAGGCAAGCATAGGGGATTTGGACTATTCTGTATGGAGAACAATACCAATGTAGACTGATTGGGACAAAAATCCATTGCAATGTTATAATTTCTATATAGTTTAGAATACACAATGCTCATTAGGAGTTATCAAGAATAAGTTAATATAATGAAATATTTCAGTTTTAGGCTTTCCGTGCAAATTGATTGTTGCAGGATTCAATTTCTGCTACCAGGCTCAAGAGACTATTTAAAATTTGCTGAATTTTTATTTTTACTGACACTACCTCTTGTAAAATACTCAGGTGTTAAGACCTGTTATGGGTCACTAACAGTCAAGAAATGATCACTGGCTCAACACTATCCATGAAGAGATTCGCAGCACAACCCATCACCCACAGCTCCAACGAAGTATGTTAGACTAGCCAAAAAGAACAAAAACATCAGATATTTCTTGAAAACTCAGCATGTCTGCCAGCATACATGGAGAAAAAGCTGAGTTAGCGTTGTGGTCCAGTGACCCTTCTTCAGGACACTCAACCCAGTTCTGAAGATAGGGTCACTGGACTAGAAATGTTGACTCTGCTTTCTCTCCACAGATGACTAGACCCAAATTTTTCCAGCAATTTCCAATTTCTGATTTCCAACATCCACAGCTTTTTATTTTTGCTGAAAATTAAAGCTGTCTGGAAAATAAAGAATTATTTCAGCTATTTATGCGATGTCAACTAAAAGTCATTCATGTCTTTGTTTCAAGCTTTTACAAAATGTTGAGGATACAAATAGCATTAGAATAGGATCTGCACAGGGAAAACAATATTCATTCAAAAGTACAGTATTAGAGCTTCTTAGAACCAATGGAAGATTACAACTTGTCAATCTTTATGTAGCTGATAAAACTTGGAGGGAGAACGATACTTAACAGGCAACTTCTACATTAATCTCTAGTCACAAACTAACTACTAGATTTGTCATCATTGGTCTAAAAACCAAAAATGGAGGTCACCAACTTTTACACTGATGATGATATTAACTATCCCACAATCCAAATGTGTAGGTTAGATGGACTGACCATGCTAAATTGCCCATACTGTACAGGGGTACGTAGGTTAGATGGACTGACTATGGGAAATGCAGGGTTATGGGGACAGGGTAAGGGTGGGTCAGGATGGGATGCTCCACAGAGGGTTGGTGCGGACTTGATGGGTCAAGTGGCCTGCTTCTGCACTGTAGGGATTCTGTGATTCGACATATCCCTACAATGCAAAACAATTGGCGTAAACGTAGGATCCAATTCCTAGAAAGCTAATTATATGCAGTAAACCTTTTCTCATTTATCTTGAAAACTTAGCAATCATGGGACCAAATTTTTCCATTCGAATCTCCTCTAATCCAAGATATTGTACATGCTTTTGGTTCACTGCTCAAAATCGGGTCAATGGCTTCCAAGGATCAATTTTTTAAAAAATTTAAAGCTTCTATAATTTGCCTCACAACTCTAAAAGGGGTTGCCATACATCCCCTTTGTGGAACCTCAATCATCATCTGAGGCTATCAATGCTATTTCACAGCAGAGTTACCTTGCATTAAACAGTGCATGCATGTTAATCAACCGCAGCAGCCCAATATCAGTATTCTTGCCAAGTGAACTTGATAATTAGCTAATGCAGTTACATGCTCAGTAGCTCTGACACCCATCACAAATCAGATGTGTTCAGTACTTCTGCTTGTCCCCTAGATTTTGACACTAACCACAATTGTGGTTATGGTTGCCAATAATATCTTTCACTCTTTGGGGAATTTTTTTTAAATCAAAGATCCTTTGAATGGTGCCTTGGATGTTAAAGATTTCAAATGTCTTCTCAGCAGGTATTCTAGCTAGATTCAAGTCTAGACATTTTCAAGCTGTTCCACGCACTGGTTCTTGGCATTGGTTCCAGCATGAATCAAACGAACATACACTGTCGAAAAAACAGATTCCTCTAATGCTTTGTTTAGATATTCTTTTTGCTGTCAAACCACAACAAGTGCTGTCACATATTACATCGATAATCAATAAACAGAACACCTGGCCAGAAAAAATTGTGGTCTCTTTGACGGAGGCATGAATTAATCAATAACACTCAGCATGTATTTTAAGAGAAGGTCATATCCAAGTAATTTGTTTGAATTGTCTGAGGATGTAGCTGGGAGACTTGATGATGTAATTGTGATTGACCGGTGTATTTTGTGACCTGGAGTTTATTTCTGTTACAGTACATAGGATCATTAGAAATAGCAGATCATGCAGCCCATTAAACCTGTTCATTCATTTGACAGAATCTTGGCTGATCTGACTGCAGCCTCAACTACACTTTCCTGCCTATCCTCCATAACCCTCAACCCCTTTGTTCATCAAAAATCTGTGTAACTCAGACTTGAGTATGATCAATGACAGAGTCTCCACTGCTTTGTGCTGAGGAGAATTTCAAAGCCTACCACCAGAATAAATTCATCTTCATCCACCCCCATTTTTAAACTATCCTCCTTTAGACCTATGTTCTCCCAAGAGGAAACATCCTCCGAGCACTGAACCCGTCAAGCCCCCTCTTCTGAACTCCAGTGACTACAGATCTATTCTGCTCAACTTTCCCACAGAAGGCAAATCTTTTCATTCCAAGAATCAGCTGAGAAGTGATTTTTTTTGTTTTGAACTGTTTCTAATAACATTTCACTCCTTGAGTAAGGAGGCCAATACTGTACACAGTGCTCTAAGTGTGATTACACATACAAGACTTCCCTATTTTTGTACTCCAGTCCTCTTGCAATGTAGGCAAATGAATGTTGACTTTTTTTGCTGTCCCTGCAAGCTGACATGGTGATTCATATTCCATAATACCCAAATCCCTTTGAAATGCAACATTCTGCAATTCTCTTTGAAATTAAATTCTTTATCTCCTGCCCAAGGGGAAAAACAGAAAACATCTCATTTTTCCCATTAGACTCCATCTGCCATTTTAGTTTTTGTAATCAATATCCTTTGGCAGACCATTCACATCCTCACAACTTGCTATCCTACTAACTTTGTATTGTTAGCAAATTTGGCTAAAATACAATTTGTTCCTTCATCCAAGTTATTTATAAAACCAAACAGTTGAATTCCCAATGATCTCAGCTACAAGCAATTAGCTATATTTTTCCTGTTAGTTACTCCACTTTCATATAATGATTCACTGGCAGTGCCATATGTTCTTACATTGTGTAAGAATCTTTTCTGTTGCACTTTATCCAATACCTCAATCTTGTAGCTCCATACTGGGTCACTAGGTTAAAGAAAGATTTAGCTGGCATGTATAAAGGGCCTGCATAGAGCAGAGAGGAAGGCCTATTTCTATTAGGAGAAAGATCAATATCCAGGGGCTACAGATTTAAAGTAACTGTTGGAAGGATCTGAGGGGAAATTAGAAAAAATCTTTTCATCCAAAAAGTGATAGGGTTTTCAACCTGAAAGGGTAGTAGAGACAGAAACTCTCACCTTCTTTAAAAAATAAGATGGAATGTACTTGAGATGCCCTAAATGCCTATGGACCAAGAGTTGGAAGGTTGAATAAACTGGATAGCTCTTTTTAGGTTATGGATAGGACGGGTTGATTATTACTGTTTCTATATTTGGGAGACTGGTGAGCATGTGGAACTGCAGACCTAATGTGACAGCTGCAATGAGTGGGACAAACTGACTAGTGGTTGTTAACAAAGACCAAGATTTGTTAGTGAGGGAGAAAGAAACAATGATACACTAATTGAGTAGTGAGGGATAAGATTCTTAATACGCATATACACATGGCACAAATCTGTTATGGGAGATTTTCTGCAGTCCCACATTAACTGCAATTTTGGCAAGTGATGAAAAAGCCACAGAAACCCATATTACCAGACCTTCACCCATCATCCTAGCCAATAAAGCTATCTATTTTAATCTGCATCATTATGCACAACATTTTTTTTTTCAGAAATGCACCCAGGATTTTAGCTGTTAGTTCAAATAGTTGGAGCCTAGAAGTCATTCATTTCAATTCCGTGTCCAAGTGCAGGAAACAGTATATGTTGCGTGACACCATTTATTGAGTAACCAGGTTAATCAGCTGGTATACAATAAGAAATAAAATGTAAGATTTCTGTATACTTGAAGGGACATTAACTGTGGAGGTACTGGCAATTGTAATAAGAATTTTCTGAATTTCAAGATACAGTTCCCTGACACATAGCATGCTGATACCACTAGTTCAGCAATGGATGGCTAATGGTCCTCCTTTACATAAATGTTCAAAAGTAATACCCAAGACGCCTATTAAAGGGTAACAGCATACAGACAGTTGAAACTACATGTAAAACACTATTTCTGTAATTCAGCGTGAACTCTGAAATACAGCATGCCTCTTGGAAACATGGAAATCATGGAAACGCAACTGAAGGAAAAACCTTACATTATTCCATTCGAGAGGATCAATGCCCCAAGTACTTCTCGGAATAGCAGTGCCATCAGTTTTCATGGATTTGGACCACACAGATACAACTGAACTCCATATCTCCCTAAACTGTCTTATGTAACTTATTTTAAACGTTAGAGAATATCCTAAAACACTTCAGAGTGCACGGTGGGAGAAACGAACAAAACAGTAAGTGAGGCATAGCAAGCTTTAAAGATTATAGCAGCATTTGATTCAAGACTTTGAACTAAGTTTCGCAAGACTTCTCCTTTACCAGTTTTTAAGCTCCACTTAATTAAATAATTTGGATATTATAGTAGACCAAGGAATTGTAAAGAGAAAAGAACAGGACCAACAAGAATGATAGCTGCAGAAAATACATAAGTCCTGGTGAGCTGAAGAAAAGATGTTAAAAACTAAACGAAACATTCACACAACACAACAAGGTTTGAACTAACATTCTAAGTATGAACCCAGTTTTAATTCAGAGCAAGACTTTCAAAGTATAATTTTGGAGAGTGAATACTGCCTATTTATTGTCACTAATGCGAATGAGCAACTTCAATTAAAGTTTCTAACAGTCACCCTCATATGGATTTGTAAATGAATGAATCCTAACCAAGAATCAATTTTGAAAAGGATGGAGGTGCCTTCATTAAGATTAATGAAAGTTTGGCAGAATATCTATCATAATTATAAAATGCCCCAGTACAAAAGTATATTTATAAATCTGGTAGTGTATACAAAGTTGGCAAAGAAAAAACATTTTAAAAACCATCAGCGCTTCACATTGGTTGTATTTGCTTAACCTTTCAAAAGCCGAATCATAAAAGACCCAGTCCATCGTCTCTGACAATTTCAGACGACTGGGGAGATGTGGAAAATCCTCTCAACCTTGATCCAGGTGCAAGGCAAGCAAAAGCACATGTCCTTCAAAAGGTGGTCAGAAAGAAAAATCTCAAAAATTGTTCCCAAAATTTGACTTTTGGACAGAGCAGAGGTCTTAAATAGAATCAGTGGATTATTAAAAAGTCTAATTGTTGCTGGGCTAATTTTTCTCTCAAACTGGAGGTTGTTGTTTATATAGTGTTTCAAAGCTCATGTGTGTGTAAATTTTCCATGTATACATACTCTCATGCAAATAAAGTTCAGTTGCTTAGCACTTGGATTATCAAATATTCACAAGCAATTACTTGGTGAAATACTTGCAGAAAAATTCTAAACATTTCAATAGCACAATCAAATGCAAGCTTACATTTTCGTTGAGGTGATCACAAATCTTTATTAAAGGATGGGTATGATTAGATGCGGAGACCAGGAATATATTACACTGAGCCAAACAAGACTAAAATCCTAAATTTACCAAGCCCCTTGGTTGTTTGGCTCCAACGACAGATGAGCAATTCATCAATTTTGCTTATGTTAAAAACATACCTGCGTTGCCAATTTATTATAAAATTGGGAGTATGTGTGTGTAAGCAAAAAATTCAATACAATCCATTTGTTATTTTGCTGTATTGATAGGTTGTGTTCAAATGCTCAGTTGCTTTTAAAATGTGTGCACGAAACAGATTTAATATCAATTTGAGGAAAAAATGAATTAATTCTTTCACTTCGGTGTTAGGACTGGAGACATTTAGTGGATTACAGTTTTTGCCCCACCCAGTGGTCATTTACAGTACACCTAGGTATAAAATAAACTTCCTACCTGCCTTGATCCCGAATTCCAGTGATCACACCCTAGTGAACAAATAAATAGTTCCTATGGTGATTATCCTATAGTTTAAAAGAAAATAGCAACGCATTTAAGTATTTCTAATGTACTTTCATACCCAAGTAGCATGTAGTGCATTCTGTACACCATGTACTCAGTTGAGGATTAAAAGGATATTCTATATAATAGTCTCAAGCCATCCAATAAACAAGCCAATCAAGCCATCCAATAAACAAGCCAATCTAGAAACAAACTGCGGTCTTTCACAAGACAAAATATTAAAGTCAAACATTTTGAAAACTAAAACTCTCCAAGTCAGTTCTCTCCTTTATACAGTGTCAGATACTCGACAGGATAGAAATTACTTTTAAATGTTCCCACTTGACGAAAGATCACAGTAACTATAGGGATTCTATAATGCTGTAACAAAAATACTCAAATGACACACTTAGTACGAGTGAGAAGTGGATTTTTTTTTTTAAATTGAGGCCTACAAACCTTCAGAATTCTCTACCCTAGAGCACTGCAGAGGGTCAGTCATCAAGTATGTTCACAACATCAAAATTTATCAATTTTTGGACTCAATGAACAAAGGAATGCAACTTATGCACCAATATTATTGTTACGAAAGCCCAAGGCTCTTCGCAAGAAGATTATAAACCATAATCCTGAGCCATAAGTTTTAGGTTAGGTTAGGTCAGGTGACTAAAACATTAGTCATAGATATAGGTTTTAAGGAGGATCTTAAAGGAGAAAAACCGGAGATATTTGGAGAAGTGTAGGAAGGTAAGTCCATAGTTTGAAGCCTAAACAACTGAAGAAACAAGGGAAGTGCCGAAATGCAAAATGTGAATTTGTAAGAGGCCAGAATGAGACTAAAGATACCTTGGAGTACTGTTGATTGGAGAAGATTACAGATAGCGACAGGCAGGATGATAAACTCCAGATATTTCTTGACTGGGAGTTAACAAAGATCAGCAAAAACAGATAACGGGGAACTAGGACTTGTTGCCAAGAGGGGTAGCAGAATTTTGGTTAATCTGACTCCAAGGCAGAACAAACGTAACTAGATGCGATAAGTACTTAACCATCTTAGCTACTTTGTCATGTCACACAATGCAAGTTCACTGTCTACAAATTTTAGTATCAGTACTTACTCTTGACTCATGAATGGGACATGGGCAGAGTGATGCCAATTGTTATTTGGCAGGAAAGGAAAACCAGCATTGTTTCATTAAAAACAAAAGATTTAGATAGATCTTTTAATGGTGATGTTTATGCCCTTTTCTTTTGAGTTACCCTGATTAACTAATAATTTTGACCCAGAAATGATTTTGGTTTTGTTTTTACACTGACCATTTCCAAGGTTTCCTGCTTTAGAATAAAGTACACGATCCTGAATGTATATCATGTAACCAACCACCTAATCGCTCACCTGTCTTGTTTAGATTCTCTATTAGGCTGCTGCCAAGCACTTTCTCTATTTAAATGTCCAGTTATGCAGTTAGTTCAAAACCACAAATTTCACACGTAAAACATGATTCTTTCCTAATCAATAATACATATTAGATTTACTCCAACTGAAAATTCTGAGTTGAGGTATAAATCAGGGTCTAGGCCCGAAACGTCAAGCTTTCCTGCTCCTATGCTGCTGCTTGGCCTGCTGTGTTCATCCAGCCCCACACCTTGTTATCTCAGATTCTCCAGCATCTGCAGTACCTTTTATCTCTGAGACTAGGTCAATTGTCTGGATAGTCTTCATCATTACCATATAGCATTATGGAAACATTGAAATCTTAACATATTTAACAATTTTAGTGTCAATTCTACCTGACTATTTCTGTTGGGCGATGAAAAAAATTTGGCTCTTTTATATCCTCTGATTAGAAAGAAACGAATGCTGCTGGGTTCCTTGAGCATCATTTTCGCTGCAAATCAAACAAAGCCGCAAGGCTTGACACGGGCTGACAGAAAACCTAAATCTTACCAAGAGTTATGAGCTATCTTAGCAAGTCCTGGCTGTTTAACATATGGCTTGCAGCATTCTTTTCCTAGCTGCTGAATATCTTGAATTGATATGGCCTGCTTGGAGTCTGGAACAGTAAAAGACCAAGGCTGGATGCCTATTACTGTTTTGTGACAATGAACTAAATCTACTCAACAGGATTGGGCAATTCAATGCATATCAGCAACCTAATCTCTAACTTCTATAGAAATTTCTAATTTCTACACTTATAGATCGTTAAGTAAATCTTAGTACAAGACAGCATAAGCCATTATTTAGTGAAAGTGTTAGTAGTGAACTTGAAACAAATTAATTTTAAATTTAAACCTGATCCCAGCAAATTTATGGACCAGTAGTTGCACTTAAAGCTATGAAGAATTCATAGCTTCTTTATTACTGACAAGATTATTCAAACTTTCAGTGCCTCTGTCATAAGATGTTTTCCAGCAAGTATACAGTCACTAACTGATAAAAGCATTGAAGCAGAACAAATCTGATTTGGTTCTCCCCATTCATACGAGTCTGTGAGCAAAATAGTTATGCAACACAAACCAAGGGCTACATTTGATCAATGATGTAAAGTGAATTTTATAATGCCATCTGAAATCCTACAGATTCAGTCCTTGCTCCATGGATATAGAACCCACAGGTGGTGAAATTTCACTGGAAGAATTGGGTATTCACCCTAAACATAAAACTTGACCAAAAAGTCCTGTGTTAATTGACATAAGTTCAGTTCTTGAGGAAAAAAAAATTACAACCTTGCTCTTAGTACAGAATCTGAATAAGACCCAATGACTGACACGGGGAGGCAATGGCCTAGTGGTATTATCACTGGACTGCTAATCCAGAGACCCAGATAATGTTCTGGGGACCTGGGTTCGAATCCCGCCATGGCAGATGGCGGAATTTGAATTCAATAAAATACCTGGAATTAACAATCTAATGATGACCGTGAATCCATTGTCGATTGTCAAGAAAATCCCATCTGGTTCACTAACGTCCTTTAGGGAAGGAAACTGTCATCCTTACCTCGTCTGGCCTACATGTGACTCCAGACCCACAGCAATGTGGTTGACTATGAACTGCCATCTGGGCAATTAGGGATGGGCAATAAATGCTGCCTAGCCAGCTACGCCCTCTTCCCGTGAATGAATAAAAAAAAACCTAAAGGCCACCAGATTTTATTTTGCA
Source organism: Ginglymostoma cirratum (assembly GCA_024137785.1). Taxonomy (NCBI): domain Eukaryota; kingdom Metazoa; phylum Chordata; class Chondrichthyes; order Orectolobiformes; family Ginglymostomatidae; genus Ginglymostoma; species Ginglymostoma cirratum. The sequence continues at coordinate 6,687,107 of JAHRHZ010000091.1, read as the reverse complement.
CACTGATTAGTATATGGGAATAAAAAGTTAATTTTATAGCTGTGATCAAACTACAACTACCTTGGAGAAATATAGTTTTATCTCACAACCATGATAATCACCTATTTCAAAAAAGGTTAAATACAGAACTTGTAATGCTTATTTTTCATAGCTTTTCTATTCACATCATATCACTGTCAACCATAATGACCTCGTGCACTAGAAATAGTTTTCACACATACACAGTTACGCACGAGTCTGCTCTGCTCCTCCAGGAGCTCTGATATACCAGCATGCTATCAACTTGATATTGAAAAACATGTGAAATTACTGTATTTGCTTGATTACTAATTTCAAATAAGATAGACTTGAATAGATTGGCCCTAACCTAAGTAATTTATCAATATTGCAAGCCTTAACTACTGCCAATTAACCTCTGGTAAAAGTTGATTTGCAGTGCAGCAATGTAGAAACACAAAGGCTTTCATGAAAAATTCCGACCCTCCTCTCTCGCTATTTTGCTTTACGGCTGAAGTGACATTGAATTATTCTAATTTACACTTGCGAGTTCAAACTGTGTACCTTGCAAAGGATTCTACACTCTGACTGGTTACAGTTACAGTTCACATGGTCCCAGATCTACTGCTGTTTTGGTTTTCCAGATAGGGTGTTACTGATGTTTTGTAAATTTTTCCTAATGGTTTCTTGTGAAATACTTTGTGAAAGCATATAGACATCAGCCCAAGACAGCTGTCCATTATGCTCGTGATCTTGCAAAAATTTTGAGGTCAGTCAGACACGACCTACAATTCACCAATCAAAACCATGGTTATGCAAACTATCAGACTACACAAAGTGACTTTGAAAATCCATTTGCTTTCATACTCAAAATGCTGTAATGTACGGTGACTAATAACTTACTGAGTTTACACCTCAAAGTGCTTGCTCTATTACAGCATTAAAACCAGCAGCATTTAATCACAATGCTCTCTGCAACAAGCAAAGGAACTTCCATACAGCAGTTCATTAAACATTCAAAATTCCCAAGTGCCTCATATTCAAGTTATTTCTTGAATAAGTACTTTCGTCCAAAAATGTAGTAGCTAGTTTTACACAGCAAGGCCCCAAAAACAACACAGCTGTGAATAAACTGCTTTCAGTGTTGCCTGAGAAAGCTAAGCTTTGCCAGGATATTGGCAGAATGCCTTGCGCTTCATGAAGTGCCGAGGGGTCTTTTGCTTGCTCAAGTATGTCAGGAAATGGGATTTCATCTAAATGACAGAGCTTCTGAAAATGCATCACTCCCTAAACTACTATGTGCTGAAACTGGATCTTTCTGTACATCTATAATGTTGTGTCTTTGGAAGTGTGCTGCAGAGTCAAACCAACAGATAAAACCTATAAAGTGAACACATTTAAACTTCCGATTTATGCGTTTCAAATATGAGCTTCCAAAAACCGCTCTCGGATCATTAACAATCGTAGGTGCTATCACTATAGTAACTGTATTGCGATGTCTTATGATTGCTCAGGCAGCTTGGGCTTTCGTAAACTTGTAATCAATTAGCTTCTCATAGTTTGCTACCAGTTACCGTTAAGGGGACGATGGACACATTATCAACACCAAATGATTGGTATTAGAAGTAGGTCTAAGCTAGTAAAGACTACTTTAACCCTCATTTAAAACAAACTCTGCTGAAAGATGCCACAGAGAACAAAGATAGAAAACACCTGGAAAGCTTTAGAATTTGTTTTTTGCAACGTCAATATTCTGAATTGAGTTTACTATTCACACAACTAGATTTGTGCTATTTCCTGACCAGCTGTCTTTTTCTCTCGTGAATGGTATCCAGCCAAGGGAATCCCAAAATGGAACAACTGAAAGAGACATGGTCTGACAGGGCTTTTCACAACCTTGACAACAGATTTTTGCTGCTCGTTCGATGAACGATTTTGTCCTACGACTTAAGTACTTGTAAAAGGAACACAGCTTTTCAACTACTTAACATTTCACATCAGTATTTCCAACACGATAGTTGAGAGAAAAGAAGTTTTATTTTAGCTCTGAAAAACATTAGCAGCTGAAAAGATACAGGCTGACCATTTTAAAACCAGGCACCATGCATCTCATTAGAATTAAAGTGAAGCTCTAAAATCAGGGTTTTACGACAGCTACAACATAGTCAAAGGAATTGGGCTAATAAAACATGTCATTTGCTTTGCACAAACTAACTTTAGAATGAATGGTAGGGAGTATGAATAAAACTGACAAGACCATGACATTGCAAGCTTTAGCCTTTATCATTGTTCCCACATCTTGAAGAACAACAATAGCAGCGTTTCAGTTGTGCACCATTAGGTGCTCTTGCAGACATGCAATGTAAAACAAATCATTATGTAGTCTGAAGCAAGCACACAATTCAAAAGGTTCTTGTAGAAACAACAAACATGGTCTAGGAGGCAGACAACTTATCTCGTGGGTCTTGCACATTAGAAAACACTGAAGGCTGCAGCCCATTTCCCTCTATAATTAAGCAACAAGAAACTACAGCAAAACACAAACAGATCCAAACAAGCACCAACATGGTAAAATGACCGTACTGTTGTGTTGTCTGTACACACGCAGGACAGATCAAAGAACATTCTGGTGTCAGTTTAAGCATCATACAAGGTATTAACATAGATACTGTCACCAAGATCAGAAATGCAAGATTGAATACATTATTTTCCAGATACATTTTGTATAGTAATGCAGTGTTTTTGCTGCTGGAACATCAGCTCTGCAAAATGAATGCAAAACTCACTTCCAGTCTTCTGATGAGCAATCCTAAGCAGAGTAAGACAAGTCATATTTATGTAGAACATTTAACAGATGCATTATAAAAAAAAATGCCAAGCCAAAATAAAAAGATCAAATCAGATAACCAAAAGCTTGGCCAAACAGTAAGTTTTAATGAGTATCTTAAAAGAACCAAGAGACATACAGAGGCAATGAGGTGCAGGGAAGGAATTCCAGAAATTTGGCATAACCAACAATGCAGTGATTACATTAGGAGTAGCTCAAGAGGCCAGAATTTTAAGATTAGATAATTGAGGAGTTTCGGACTGCAGGTGATTAGAGATGGGGAGGGCATAAGACACAAAGGACCTTCAAAATGGTTATTAGAATTTGTAAAAATCAATCGAAACAGAGCACAATGAAGGTGTTAAAAGGGGGAGCTGTGAGGTTGCTAATACAATTGATCACGATTGAAAATATAAAATACAGTAAAAGAGGAAATGAAAGATGAATAGAAGAAACTATTAGCAAACATAAAAGGCAATCAACCATCTTCTATACACATATAAATAATAAGTGCAGAATAAAGAGGAGATAGTGATAGACTTCCAGAACACAGACTGGCAAAGCAAAAGGATACAAATAAAAGGGTGCAATGAAGGTGGCAGGCAGGTTAAAACATGTTAATAGGATGCTGGAGCATTATAAATATAGACACTGAGTAGAAAAGCCAGGAAGTTATGATGAACCTTTAATGAACACTGGTTTGACCTTAACTGGAGTACTATGTCCAATTCTGCAGATAACATATTTGGAAATGAAGGCAGAGGGGATGCAAAAGATGAGAATGGTCCAAGAACTTGGACCAAGAACAAGACTTAAGTTACCTGGATAGATTGGACAGAAGTTGGGGTTGTCTTCTTTGGAGGATATTAAGAGATTGGATAGGTTCAAAATGAGGGGACTAGACAAAGTGGATGAGAAACTGTCCCATTTACTGAAGGGCCCTGAACCTTAGGATGCCAAATTTCAGGTGAATGACACAAGAACCAACAGCAAAATGAGGGAACACTGTATAGTTAGCATCTGAAATGTCCACCCAAGGATGGTAGAAGCAATTTTAATTACGACTTTCAAAATGGAAAAGGTTATTTACCATATCAAAAAGGTACAAGCGTAGTTCAATCCCTCAACATCGAGGGTTACCATTCACCAGAAAGTACGCTGGACAATGCCATATAAACTGCAGCAGGACAGAGCCTGGGAATTCTGTGGCAAACAATTCATTTCCCAATTCCTGAAGCCCATCCATCAACTCCAAGAACAAGTAAGAAACACAGGAGAACACAGTCTACTGGCCTGGATGAATGCGACTCCAACAACTCACAAGAAACTCTATCACAGAGAAGGTGCCCACTGATCAGGGCCTTATCCACCACCTTAAACATTCATTCCCTCCTCCTCTAGTGGATACAGCATGTATTATTGCAAGATGCACTGCAATTCAGTAAGGCTCTTTCAACAACACTAAAGGAACTATTACCTAGAATAACGAGAACTAGGTCTCCCTCGAAGTCACACACCAGCCTGACTTGGAACTATATTGCTTCTCTTTCACTGTGTGTCAACATCTTGGATTCCCGTCTCTCCACCCAAAACACTGTAGATGTAGCTACACCACAAGCACAGCAACTGACTCCCCATCTCTAATCACCTACATATTGTCCAATATGGGGGACTAGCAAGGAATATTTTAAAATCGTCCAGAAATGACTAAGGCAAGAATGAGAGTTTTAGCCAGTGAATTAAAGCAATATCAAGCAAAGTTGTGGAGGTGAAAATAAGCAGTTTTGGGATTTTGGAAGCTCATCCCAGGATTAAGTGCGACACCAGGTTGCAAACAGGCTGATGTAGTTTCAGGCAGTTACGACAGAGAAGAAAGAAGTTGGTAGCTATGGGCTAGAATTTGAAGCAGCTGCCGAAAACAACAAATTTAGTCTTCTCAAAACTGTATTGGTGGAACTTTCTGCTCAACCAGCACTGACAGAGCTGAAAGAGGTAGTGATGGGCTAGGTCTGGAGTGTCATCAACATCAGTGTGAAAATTAACCCTTGCTTTCATATGATTCAAAATAAAGTACTGAATACCGACAAACTTTAAATTACTGCCCAACTATATGCTTTTAAAGAATACTGATATATCTAGTAACACTTAAACATTGCTTAGAAACTAACTTTAATCTGTATGAACAGCATAATTGGTAGATACAAACAGAATTAATACTGGATAGCCAGATTAATTAGAAAATTAACATTTGCAAAACAATGAATTAAGGGAAGATAACAGACCACAAAAACAAAAAATTGAAGAACAAAGAAATCCAAAAAAACAAAATTTTCTATTTTATGTGAACGGAGAAGATAACTTCAAGCACAGCTTGGGATGGAAGTAGCAACATTTGCAGTACACAAACAAAACTGAAATGACGGCAACAAAGGAATAAGTGTGGATACTTATCTTTTATGCCTATATGTTGAAAGCTGTATGTCTGATTGGGTGCGTTTATCTCCAGGATAGTTAGGGTGGGAAGCATTTCTTTCTACTTCCAAATTTTATTCTAATTAACTAATCTTTTATATTAGTTGAATTGATTTGTTAATTTTCCACAAAGCTCGCCTTGAAACAGGTTCACACAACTGCACAAAAGTTATTTATCAAACATCAATGATGGACAAAAGCGAGCTGAAGAAAAATTAATTCTTGTGAGCACAAGTCCTTCCTTGTAAGGAATGTTCGCAGCAATACACGTTCTGCATACTAGGTCTATCTGTTCCACTGCAGCACTAGTTGCATAAATACAGTAGGGTTGCCGGACCTGAAACATTACCTCTGATTTTTCTTCACAGATGCTGCCGGACCTGCTGAGCTTTTCCAGCAACTTCTGCTTTTGTTCCTGATTCACAGCATCCGCAGTTCTGTTTTTAACAAGTCAGTGCATCTTCATTGTGGAAAGAGGAAAACTTGCATTCACAATTGTTGTCAAATGTAGAAAAATGCCACACAACTGTGACCAAATATGCAGTGAAACTTTAATCAGTCCAATGATTCCATACAAAATGCACTCGGCTCACATTGGCATCTTACACATTTCTGCCTTGAGATTTTTCTGATTAATGAGTAGATATTCTCTAGTGGGCATAAATTTCATGCATTCAAACTTTGGCAAAGTGACTGTTTTCTAGATTCACCTACAATACCTGATGTTCGTTAAAAACTTCCTCTTGTCACGGCAATCGACCCTCCTCCTCCAACTAACTCTGCCCACATCCCACAATAGATAAGCAAGTGAATAAATAACAAATGACGAATATTCAGGGCTGCACCTTCTCTTCTCGTAGACTTCAACACAATATTCATATTAACAAATATCAGCACAAATGAAAACCTCCCCGAACAATACCAGATGTTCAATTTTTGAAAGCACTGTAGACTCTAACAGGCTGATAGTTCCAAAGTCATGACCCCAATATACACTATAAATAGAAATCTAACAGGCCTTTTAAATTTCACAATTTTTCATATGCATTTCCAACTCCGGCTGTAGAAGGGTTTGTACTTGCTGCACCACAACTGCAAAGAATGAACTATTCATGTGTCTTAATAAGGTATCACCCCAGGTCTGAGGCAACCAAGAATTTAGGAATATTTAAAAACAGAGTAAAAAGATAACCATTTCCACCTCATGGATGACAGACTGTCCTGGAAATTTTGGGGATACTTAAGTGAATGCATTTTCTTTGTTCAAATATTTCTGATAGCAATGTCAGATGCAATGTTAATTGTGATCTCCTAACCAAAGTCTACTCACCATGTCTGACTTTAGATCAACTGTCAGCAGTCAGGCTGCTAAATAAGATAAAACACAAGTAACTGATAGGTAGCCACCGATTAAAATGAAGTTTGAACAACTGCACGAATCAAATTTAGTTACCATTCTTCAGGTTTTGATGGCAAACAATCTGACAAATGGTCACTACCACCTTGTTTGGGAAAATATTGGTTTTTACATTGGCTGTGTATTTTGTCAGCTCCTAGCAGGTGAATATCATGCAGCTAGCAAGAGGAAATGGAGCTAGTGAAAACTGAGCTGGTGATCACCACAACTTCCTATAAAGAAAAGCAGACCAAAAGAAAAAGACTCAGACCTACACTTGACTATTTTAAAAACTGGATGCAATAGATGCTTAAGGTAGATCTTAAGTTCCTTTACTTGAATATTAGAGTATTAAAGCTTCTAAATTTCTGGTAAATTCTAACTGGCCAAATGAAACAATGTATACATATTCCTCCACCTTCTCCAGGTCTACTTGTGGAAGAAGTTCAACTGGGCTCAGGCATTCAGTCTGCTTGTTGTATTATGCCATTATGAACTATTTCTGTATTTTTAACCAATAGAAAATTATGGCTGTTGTATCCTAATAAATTTTCAAAGTAAAACTACAGATTCAAGTTAGGTTTAAGGCCGAAGTCACTCACTATTTGCAATCCCATGACCCACTCCCCATAAGTCAGGTCCAGGATTCAAACACACAGGTATGAATAAACTCAAATTCAGTTTCAAGATTTACTCATACTGTATGTGGGCTTTCTGAAAATCATTCTCCCAAACAAAAAACATGATGGATTTTTCCCAGTTCTTTCATCTTAAGTTTACACTGTTTAAACTCAGCCACACAAAAAAAAAATACGCATAAATAATCCTGGATTATCATGCACTCTTAATTTGTTTTAAAGGGAAATCTATAACTTATCACATAAAAACATGCCTAACTTGCTCCTGTGCATCTAATATATCAGAACCAGAAGGCAACAGTTCATATTTCTTCTCAAATCCAAAAGGTGAATTAATTTTTGACCTTAAACCAAGGTGATACAAGTTGCAATAGCCACATTTGACGAGGGAGGAGAAATATATAAATCCTTTTATCCCCCACAATCATTTACACATGTAATCTTACTTTTCTTTGAGAACAAATCTTAAGCAACAATGTTTATAACATGTTTAAGTTCTGTTTGAAGTGCAGACTAGTATTCTTTGTAACAATTCCCAAGAGAACACATCTGTGAAATGAAACAAGCATTTTATGCAACCAGATTAATATAATCTTATTTAAGCATCAGTGTCTTTTTGGGACATTCACAAAAGAAAAGCTTGCATTTATACAGTGCTTTTCATGATCAACATGTATCTCAAAGCCCTTTAAAGCTGATAAAATATTTCAAGAGTTGTCACTATTGTAATGTGGGAAACATAGCAGCCAATTTTCACATAGCAAATTCCCATAAACAGCAACATTATAATAACGATATAGTACAGTCTGAGAGTGTGTGAAGTTGACTTAGGAATACTGACGAGGAGATCAGGGATAACACTCATGACATCAGTCTAAAACATCTCAAAACCATTGATAATTTTAACCTTCAGTCTTGTCATTCATGCAATTGTATGGTCAATTTCTAGGTCATTGTGTCACACTAACTACTGAGGGATAGTGGCAGTCAGTGCTGGATTAGATGATTTGAGCGTGGCTAGGTTCATGTAATAGGGGAGTGCTATGATTACTTCAAACTTGCCTGAAAGTTGTTCAAGCCATTTTTAGTTTGTAATATGAAAAGGTCACTGTTGTTTCATGTAGACAACCAATTCTCAGATGAGAAGAAAACTGTTATGTCTAAAATAAATACTTTTATAAGAGACAAAAGCACTGCATGGGAGGGGGAAGAAGAGACAGAGAAGAGGTGGTGAGAACCATGTATAAATTCCAGCATAATAATTACTTGAATACAACATACAAATAAATTGAGTTTTATTGCGATTATCACTATCAGTGGGGAGGTAATTAGATCATGGTTTTCAATTTCATAGAAGTACAGACTTGATAGTTGTAATTCATTTTTTCCACTAAATTCAAATTACCTAATATTTTTGGTAAAGCAATTTTTAATCAGATTACAGTGTCAAATTAACTAGACAGGCTGCAATGAAATATAACCAGTATTCAGAAGATGAAAATTAAAACATGGTAACACATGTGCATCACTAGCTTTAAATGATTCCTATACAAGTACACAAAATCAATTCTCCATATTAAATTTGCTCCGAGATTAAAAGTTAACTACATTTTTAATTTTGGGGACTTTCCAGGATGAATGGAACAGAAGAGTTATTCAAAAGACAAGTGCCAAAATTACAAGACAGACATTGAAGGGCATTTGACTCACCAAATCAGGAAAAAACCATGGAGCTTTGAACCATCAATTAATCAAATCATCTTGCAGCCATCACTATTCAAAATCTATCCTGTATGTTCATTATTGGATGAAATGTGGTCAAAGAAGGTCTAAAGTGGTTTCTCGCTATTTCAAATGTGAGATTTTCTGTAACAGCATACTTCACATTGTTTTAGTATTTACTCTTGTTTACTTTTAAAACTGAATAGGCCAAGTATATTGTCTTTTCCCACTTGTTTTCTCATTGGTAGCTTGTGGCTCTCTGTACTCTCCTCAGAACGTGTATTTTGGCAACCCAAAATGAAGCGTGTTTTCAAGGTCTAACTGAAACACTGTATATTATTTGACATTTTACAAGTTTAATGGGTAGATTTACAAATTCTGCCCCTTGGAAGGTTTTAGATGTAAAGAAAGGAAAATGCCAGGCCAGCAATTTTTCGAAAACTCAAATGTCCTGGATTATTTGCAAGAGAATTGTCTGGTTGCATGCTGGTCTTAGCAGTAACCTGTATGCCCATCAAAACCCTATCACAAACCTTAGATGAAGAACATGATCATTCCCACCTCAAAAAACAGACAAGAGACTGGGAAACATTGGGGACTCAAGGCTGCACATTACTGTCCAGTTCCAAAGTACAATTGTTCTCTTTCACACACATCCACTTGGAAACCATATAATTATGCTGAACAAAATTGACACCAAGTAGTGTTTGGTCACATCAACATGACTGATTAATAGTGGTTACCTCACCTTTAGCTAAAGTACAGTAACAAGTACCAGCCACAAAGCACTGAGAAACAAAGGGAACAGTAATGTATACAATATCATTGAACATATTACTAAACTGTATTTGCACACTCAAGACTATGAGGTAGATATCTCACCAATTCCTCAGTTCTAAAGCTGGCTGCAAATCAAAGTCTTGTATGTAATTGTGATTTCAAGAATATCTTTGAACATTAAAAAGAACTTTTACAAATTATCCAAGTTGAGCGAGATCTTGTTCTTTTTATTTCAAAGCTCGTGTCACATTCAAATTAAACCAAGATATAAAAAATGGTGTAAAATTCTCTCATGAACAGCATTTTACCTGTTTATGCAGTTGCAGACATTCAGCAGCACTGACGTACAAGATCAATAAGTAACATGAAAATGAACCAAATATAATTTATTTCAAAATAAATAATTATACCACAAATTGCCACGAATAAACAGAGCTGCTAAATACATGAATGTTTTGTCATCTCTCACCTGATAAATTCATTGACTTCTTTACTATCACTAAATCAACTGTAGCTTGATTTTTGATTGCAACGTAAACTAATCACCCCTGGTAATTTTGGACAGTTTGATTTTATTGCAATCAGCCTTTAAAATGCAAAGAAATCCAAAGAATTACTCCTACCATGAGACATCAGGAAACTAAAAATATATTTACTATATAGCATTGCAATAACAGTCTGTCAGCCTGAAACAAGTCATTAAGCTCCTTCCAGAATGGTCAATTTTTGCTCATAAGATGGCAAAAACACAACACATCAACCTTGTATGTTCACCTACACGACAGAAATTACAATATACAATTACTTGTTACTTACATTGTGTTGTGACAAGAATGATCTGTAACTTGACCCAAAATAAGAGCCACGATTTATGAACAAAATTGATACTAATGCTTCATCAAGTTCCGAGGACAACTAACAGCTTTGAAATCTAGTTTAATTAATCTGAACATTCCCCTGGACGGCACCAACCTTCTCAGGACATCCCCAAGCACTTCACGGTCCGATTAATTTGAAACGCTCATATGTAGATAAACAAATTAAAATTTTATTCGACGAATAGTTAATGTGCTCATGCTGTTATCAGATGAAGGAGGAATCATTGCTTAGAAGCTGCGTGAAGTCACTCCTCTTCAGAGTTCCAGATCTTTTATGCCTTAATTCACATCATCTGAATGAGATCAGTTTTGACAATGCAGCGTTCCCACTGATGTGTCACCTTAGATTACATGCTTAATTACTGGTGTGGGGTTTGAACCCACGACCTTGAGTCAGGTCCAAGTTTATCAAATAAGCCACGATGACAGAGTCAACTTTTCATATTTAAAACGCGAAGCTGAGTATCAGTAACTCGGATCCAAAGTGTCAGCTGCGCGAAAACACTATTTTAAAGGGGAGATCTGCCCTATTAAAAGACAAACGTATCGCTAATAATCACTGATTTGCAATTTTACGAACCTGACACGATGTTACGGCAAAAGCTGTAGCTTAAAAGACCGATGAATAAATCACATCTGCGTGGGGATTTGAAACAAACACAATGAGAGCATGTATGATTTATTCTGGACTATGACTAATCTTTTGCTTACTGAATGGCTGACATTAAAAGTCATCGGTATGACCAAGTCAACTGAGTTTACGGTTACATAGAGTTGGGCTTTTCCAGGTGTTTTTTTTTAAAATCGGAAAGCGCCATCTCATAACAAAGATGAGAACACCTCAAAACTCCCGAGAGGGCGTCGTGTAAATTTCACAGAACACTACCACCACCTCCGCTCCCCAAAAAACTCCGATAAAAAGCAGGGCTAAGAATATGCTTTCTATTTTATCTTTATAGTATCCCCCAACGACAAAACCTACAAGTACCCTTTCTGACAAAAGGACATTGGTTTGAAAGAACGAATACTTTTCGGCAGTTGAACTCAAGGGCTGGGGAGATAAAAAAGGAACGCTTTTGAATCGGGGACAGCTATTTCGGTTCTTGCAGCAGAGGACGGGACAGGAGAAGGGCAAGGGGTATAACTCAGAGCATGGGGGTGGGGAAGAATCCGAATCGCACCACGGCTGGAAGGGAGACGGTAGAAAAGAGAAGAAAGGTCTACATTTCAGCTTCGTCTGAGAAGCCTGAGCCCCGGGGAAAGTGAGAGACCGGAGAGTGCCTAACAGCCGCCCCCTCACCTGTCCTCCGAGTCCATGCGGCTCAGTGGTTCCCCGTCTGACGAGTTCTCCAGACTCTGCCTCCTGTTACCAGCGGCCACAGCAGCCGCCGCCTCCTCCCGGCCCCGTTGTTGCTGCTGCTGGCCGCTCCTGAGGGCCCCGCTGCAGCTTTTGGCCGCTTGTTGCTGCTGTTGAGGAAGGTTGCGGGACGGCCCAGAGTTGGAAGCCCCCGTGGCCCTGTGTCCACTTGGGGAGCCTGAAGCTTGCGGGCCGCCAGCCTCGGGCTCACTCTCCTCCTCGTCTCGCCGCTGCCGGAGTTGTTGCTGCTGCCTCAAAACGGCCTGGGAACGGCTACTACCACTGCCGGCGTTACCAGCACCGCCGCACTTGGCTTCCGAGCGGCAGCTCTTACCAGTCCCCCCTGCTGCCACTGCCACTGCCACCGCCTGGCTCTGAGTGTCGTTAGCGACGGCGCTGAGGGACGGAGCGGCGGCTGCGGCCATTTCCCCCGCGCGGCTCCAGCCCGGACGGTCACGTGCCACCAGCGCGCCTGCTCAGTAGGAGGGGGCGGGGCCGTGTGCGACCGTCGGTGCGTCCGTACGGAGAACCGAGGGGGCGAGTCAGACGCCATGCGCCTGCGCAGAGAGTGCGTGGGGGCGGGGCAAACAGGAACCAGGCGCCTGCGTGATGAATGTGGGCGGAGCTACAGTCGACCGTTTAGTACGTTCGTAGATTCATAGGGACGAGGTAGGAGGTATTTACTGCGTTTGGGCTATAACAGCAATATCCAAATTGTGGGTATGAAAAGAAATTGCTGGAAAATTTCAGAGGTCTATGGAGTGAAGGTAGAGTGTCACATCGTCGCGCAGGTGTCTTAAGGCGAGCTCATAAGTGGCAGAAACCTCCCATGATGCAGAAGCTAGCCTGATGTTCGTTTTCAGTCCGAGTGCAGGCCGTGAAAGCACAGCCTCCAGATCCTTCTGACCTTTTGGGTTTTAAGCAGCAGGTGTCAGAAAGTTACTACAGCGATGCCTGACTGGCTTGTGGCGGCATAAGTGGCTTTTTGCTCCTTCGATGTCGGCTGTTGCTATCAATGTGAAGCAGAATTCACCAAGCCTTGGGGGTTGTTCACTTTCACTTTGTTTTCTCTCCACAGATAGTACTAGACCTGCTGAGTCTTTCCAGAAATTTCACTTTGTGTTTCTGATTTCCAGCATCCACAGTCTTTAACCATGAACATGGACAAGTTGGGAAGAGCTCTGCAGTGTTTGGAAAACAGCTAAAGTTTAAGCCTTCTGAAGAAGAGTCTTACTAGACTGGAAATGTCAGCTCTGTTTCTGTTTCTGTCTCCATAGATGTTATTAGGCCTGTTGAATTTTTCAAACATTCCCTTCCTGTGTGTCAGTTAAAGTTTAAACATTATAAGTGTGCACATATCTGTATGGTATCCCTTCCAGGTACAGTGCCCAATGGTCTGGCCTCTTGCTTGTCTGTGCAACCAACATTAGAAGAAATAAATTCTGGTCATTATTACATTTGATGTTTCATACAATCAAGGAGCTAGAGTAGGTGATGTAGTCTCTCAAGCCTGCTCTGCCATTCAACAAGGTCATGGTGGATCTGATGGTAACCTCAAACCCACATTTCCACCTAGCCCTGATAAATTTTCACCTCCTTCATTTAACAAGAATCTATGCACCTCTGCCTTAAATGTATTCAAGGACACTGTTCCCAACAACTTTTCAGGAAGTTCCAGAGTCCACCCTTGGAGGAGGGGAAAAAAAAATTGTGCCTCATCTGTGTTATAAATGACCAATGCCTTATTTTTAAACAGTGACCTCAAGTTCTGTAAGAAAAAATATCCTATCCACATCCACTCTGAAAACTCCTTGGGGTTTTATAGATATTTTCTGTTCAAAGATGTGATTACTCACTTCTGAAACAGATGAGATTTGAATCGAGACACTGGGGTCAGAAACAAGGACACTACCATTGCACCACAAGAACACTCATTCGGGATCTTGCGTGTTTCAATCAAGTTGTCTCTTACTGTTCTAAAGTCAAGTAGATACAAAGGGTCTAGGCCTGAAACGTCAGCCTTCCTGCTCCTTTGATGCTGCTTGGCCTGTTGTGTTCATCCAGCTCTACACCTTGTTATCTTAGATACAAATGTAACCTTTCCTGATAAGACATTTAAGGTAAACCTTCTCTTAATTGCTTCTAATGCATTTACATCCTTCCTTAAAATAAGCTGACTGATACTGTGCACAGTACTGCAAATGCAGTCTCACTGTCCTATATAACTGAAGTGTACCCTTCCAAGTTTTGCATCCAATTTTCTTTGCAATAAATTTGCAATTCTGTTAGCTTTCTTAATTTTTACTTGCTGTACCTGTATACTAATCTTGTGATTCATGCATGAGGACACCCAGAGCCCTCTGCATCCCAGGGCTCTGCAGTCTCTCACCACTCTTATCTTACCAAAATGAAAAAATTTCATGTATTCCCACATTGTACTTTATTCACTAGATCTTGCTGACCCTCAACCTACTTAGATTCCTTTGTGGGCCTCCTAATGTCCTCTTTATTAGCTTCCTTTACTATCTGGATTTATTCCATCAGAAGATGGAACATATAATTTTACAAACCTAAAATGTTAACCTGTCTTTTTTTTTGCAGCGATGCTATTGAAACAGTTTTATATGTTCACAATCTGCACTTTTTGGTCTCTTAAAAAGTAACCAGGATAGGACAATTAATGCAAAAGATGAAGCTAACTGAATGGAAATTGTATTGAAAAGAAATATTAAACTGGAAGTGTTGATCAGATAAATTCTGTATTTATTCTGCCAACACAATGAATTAGTGAACCCAGTGCTCTCAAACAGTTTTAATATAAATCTGAAACAAAAACAGAAATTGCTGAAGAATCTGAACAAATCTGGCAGCAACTGTGGAGAAAAAGCAGTGACCCTTCTTCAGAGCTATGAAATTGTAAATACTATGCTGAATGAAGATAGACTGGCTGAGATTGCAAAAGAAAAATACTTGCACTGTGGATGTTGAAAATCTGAAATCAAAACAAATTATTGGAAATACCCAGCAAGTCAGGCTGTCGATAGAGAAATAGACTTAACTTTTTCAGCTGTGTAACCTTTCATCAGAACTGATAGAGATAACCTTGTTACCACTGAGGGTTTTGGTCAGATCCTATTTCGAGCACGGAGTCCAGTCTAATTACACTGATGTTTCCAAATCCCTTAGAAAGTGGATGCTGCTCAAGAGGAACAAACAAATTTTAAAGAAAAGACTTACACTTCCAATTTATGGCACTTTTCCTGACTACCGCACAATTCAAAGCACTTTGCAGCCAAAGAAGGATGTTTTTGTAAAGTGTGGCCATTGTTGTAGTGTAGGAAGTGCAACAGCAAATTTGCACATAGCAACCTCAAACAGCAATGTGATAAAGACCAGATAATTTGTTTTATATGTTGATGGGAAAAATAATGGCTGGGACACGAGGGAGTGATATTGGTGAACTGGCAATGAAGTGAGACTCTCTCAAGAACAGTGACATAAACAATAAAGTGAGTTCGCTGACATTTGGAGAAGTATTGGGCAATAAGAAGCAAAAGAAAAAAAATCATTTATTTAGCATCCTGCATGACCCCAGATATCCCCAGAGAGCTTTACAGCCAATAAAGTGCTTTTGAAATGTACTCATTGTACTCCAGTATTTAAGCAGCAGACACTGAATAAAATAACACATAAGTGAGAGTAAATCATAGTGTAGAGGAGGTTGAGGCCATGAAGGTGAGAGAAACGATCTTGACGACCAGAGACTGATGGAGATAGTAACAATAGGGTCATTGTATTAGTAGAGCAGAGGTCACAGTGTTCAGGCAGCTGCAATAGTCTCCAGATATGGGAAGACCAATAAGGAGCAAATTACAGAAATGCAGCGCTTGACTTGATCACAAATGTGAATTAAGGTTTCAGAGATATGTGATAGAAAAGATGTGAGAATTGATGGTGTGTTAAATGCTGAGAAGGAAAGCCTTAGATTACAAGACAATATAAATGGGTTGAACAGTGGCAAATAGAATTTAAACCCGAAGAGTTGAGATGATGCATTTTGAAGTTCTCTCAAGACTAGGGCCCTTACCAAACAAAGAGACCTAGGGGTACAGGCGTGTGGTTCTTTAAAAGTGGAGTCGGAAGTGAAAAGGTGTTTGGCATGCTTGCCTTCATTGGTCAGAACATGGATTATAGGAGTACAAGACGTTGGTGAGGTCACCTTTAGAATACTGTGTACAATTCTGGTCGCCCTTCTATAGAAAAGATATTCTTAAACTTGAGAGGGTGCAGAAAAGATTTACAAGGATGGTGCTGGGACTGGAGGGTGTCAGTTATAGGGAGAGGCTGAATAGGCTGGGACTTTATTTGGTCAAGCATCAGAGACTGAGGGATGACCTTATAGAGGTTTATAAAATCATGAGGGGCATGGATAGGGTGAATGGCAAATGACTTTTTTCTAGGGTGGTGGAGTCCAAAACTATAGGGCATAGGTTTAAGATGAGCGGGGAAAGATTTCAAAAGGACCTGAGGTGTGACTTTTTCATGCAGAGTGTATGGAATGAGCTACCAGAGGAAGTGGTGGAAGTGGCTACAATAACAACATTTAAAAGGCATCTGGATTGGTATACAAATAGGCACGGTTTAGAGGAATAAGGGCCATGTGCTTGCAAAATAGGACTAGGTCAGATTGGGCTGTCTGGTTGGCAATGAACAAATTGGACTGAAGGGTCTGTTTCCATCCAGTATGACTCTGTGTTGATTGGCATTGGTCCAGGATGTACAGAAGATCAGAGGGGCCCTGGTGTGCACGTCTGCAGATCCTTAAAGACAGCAGGACAGGTAGATAAAGTGAGTATGAAGACATATGGGATATGTGTCATTATTACTCAGGGTATTGAATACAAGAACAAGGAGGTTATGATGAAGATGTACATAATGTTCGCTGGTCGCCACACTGTAGGGAGGATGTCGTTGCACCAGAGAAGGTGCAGAGGAGATTCATCAAGATGTTGATTGGCCAAAGTCACTCAGCTATGGAGAGAGACTAGATGGGCCAGGGTCATTTTCCTAATGCAGTGAAGGTGGGGGCGGGGTGGTGGAGGAGGTTCCTGAATGTAGTGTCCAAAATTATGAAGGATAGGGTAGATAGAAAGAATCTGTGGTGAATAACTAGGACTTTTAAGATGGAGAGCAGGAGGTTTGGACATGATTTAAGAAAGCATTCTTCTTTACTGAAAAAGTGTGATGCGTATCTGGGAGTGATTGCCAGGAAGAGGGTAGAGGTAGGAACCATCACAACATTTAAGAAATATTTAGATGATCATTTGAAACACTAGCATACAAGGCAATGGGCCAAGTGCTGGAAAATGTAACTAGAATATACAGATGCTTGATGACCAACACAGTCACAATGGGCCTCTTCCCCTCTATGACCATTCCCCTTCCAACTCTTGTCTTTTCAAATGGAAGATTTTGGCTTTCATTTGACCCTTTCCTCACAAAAATAGTAGTAGCAAAGTTTACCGACTGTGGTTGGTGGTTTGATCGTGAGATTTTCTGATCAATGTTGTGTCTGCAGATGTTAGTACATTTACATTATAAAGATTGGTCTCCTGTAGTTTAGCATCTTTGCTCATGGTTTCACACCAACTGCTGCTATGAAGCAGCTGAGAAATACAAGGCTTTCATTTTCCCTTTGGTTCTTCTCTGAGACTCCTCAGTCTCTGTACTCCTGTTAATTGATTCACTCACAGATTCACAAGCATTTTCCATTCTTTACCCAGAGTAATGTTTCTGGGTTTCACTCACCCCTTTATTGGCTGCTCCTCTCCCTCATTACCATGTTGCTGCTTCCAATACTGTAGAAATTTCTGGGCCCTACACCAAACATATCCCTCTGTCCAATCCACACAAGTCCTGATCTTGCAGTTCTTGGTCTCTTGTCTCTCCCTGACCACTCATTTCACAGTCTGTCTCAATTCTCCAACCTACCCAAAGCCTGACTTTCCCAAATCCCAGTCTTGCCCTCTCCACAGGTAGGGAAAAGGGCTCTGTACCTGAATTTAAGTTTCATATGGCGAGTGCATTCTTCTGGTTGAAAGAAGCTGTCTTCTGGTTGAAAGGGAAAAAGGCAAAAGTAGACCACCCTCATTTTCTTTATTTCAATCCTTTGGTTATGGAGTGTTTTGGAAAGTTCTGAGATTGGGAAGGGTGCTATAGATATCCAAGTTCTTCCTTCTAATGCTAAAACACGTGACCATTATATGTGTGTACACTGACACACAGATATACCAATATGTAGAGTTCGTAGGAACAACTGCAATCAGTTCCTGTTGAGATCTGTTCACTAGCAGGATCCCTACCGTACTGTACAGCCTGTACTATGACCATGTAGATTTTATCCCCACCCACCTACTGTTGGTTGCGTGAGCTGCCTGCACTGTGCAATGTAGCAGTTTCCGTTTGTGTCATTTTCTTAACATGTTCGTTGAATTACTTTCTTGCAACTCAATAATTAAGCTTTAGCCCATTATACCACACTTGCAAATCACTTGACTTTGCACAATATTGCAACTGTTACCTTTTGTATTTTTGTTTTAGTTTACAGGGAACTATCTTCTTGGTGTGGAGATAGTAAGAACTGCTGATGCTGGAGCTGGAGGAACACAGCAGGCCAGGAAGCATCAGGAGAGCAGGAAAGCTGATGATTCAGGTTGAAGAAGGGTCCCGACCCAAAACGTCAGCTTTCCTGCTCCTCTGACGCTACCTGGCCTGCTGTATTCCTCCGGCTCCACACTGTGTTATCTTCTTGGCGTGCTGTTTTTCCTTCCAGGACTACTAGTTTCATGCTAGACATCTGAAGATCTGCTGTTATTGATCTTCTACAGTTTTTGCTCAGTGGTAATGCCACTTATTAAAACCAACCTAAGTCGGGCCCCATTTGTAAAATGGCACATTGCTCACAAGTCCAGTGCTCCATCTATTGGCATCGGTAGGCAATTTCAGTTGAAGCTGGGAAGTAAACCTCAGGAAGACCAATAGGTTACTGTCAAGCATTGAATTCTATAAGTAAATTACCTTGCTGCGACAACAGACCCCTTTGTTTTAATCAGCTGGATGCTGCATATAAGTAGAGGAAAAAATCCAAAAACACAAACAACATAAAGGACCTGCCCATTATCAACAGCAATACGACACTTTAAACATGATAGTAGAAATATAAGAGGGCAAAGGGTGACTTAAGCAGGCTATATCCAATAAGAGTTACACCTCATAACTTGTTGAACCAATCATTTGTTGACTTGAATTACAAACAGTACCCTTCCCAAATTAACAATCTTTCTCATGGCATATAAAAAGTTCTTGATCTTATTCCCCTGTGAGTCTTGCTGGGCTCCCAGAAAAACTCAGGAGAAATTACTGTTTAAAAATATTCGCCAAGACTCTAAAACAGAAACATTCAACCATCATTGACGCCATTGCATGGCAATATATCTTAAAAAAACAAATTCTCTTCTGAATCAATCCTGAATTTACCTCAAACTGTGATCTAGATTACTGAGAACTTTCCCTATGAATCCTGCATGCATATATGCATGAGTTATATTAATTATTAAAATCAGTACTTTGCAGTAAATCTATGATTCTTTTTAACTGAGATAACAGTAATATATAAACAAAAGTGATTTTGACATTTCAAAATTGTTCCCAACCAGGAAATACGTTTAGTGATGGTCCCCAACTTGATTTATCCATTTCAGTTTGTCTCAAAATAACACTTCAGAACTCCTTTGATGAGATACTTTTTGTGAGACAACTCCCTTGAAAAGCTGCTGATAAGATGAATTGATTCCTACACATCTATATTCACCTGTGCTGTTGAAAAAGCATGTTACAATAACCTATCTCTGATTCCAGTAAGTGGTAAGTCAAATTTGATGATGTTTTGTCAGATTATCAGACCATTCACTTTTTCTGATAATGTATTTCATTTTGAAAGAAAGAAACAAATTTCTAAAGAAAATACTGCAGCACCTTTTTGTTTTTTTTTAAAAAAACATTTGACAGATTTCACTACAAACTCTCACTGAAACCAAAGCTACAGGTATGTGATAAAGAAATTACTCAAACTGTTTTTTTGAAAAAGGTACATTTAAGTCATTCTGGTGATCATATTAGGACTGAGCATAGTAAGAAAAACAGAAATTGCTGGCAATTCTCAACAGATCAAGTAGCATCTGCAGAGAAAGGAACAGAGTAAACTTTTCAAGTCAGTGAACTTTCATTGGAACCACAGCCAGGTCAAAGGTATCTAAGTGTTACTGATGGTGTTTATACTATTAAAATGTGTAGCTATATTTTATTTGATTAAGGCACTGATGTTATTGTATAATGGAGTGTTTCGAGGTGTACGGAATTGCAGAAGAACTGGAATAATTCATGACATTCAAGTTGTTTTTGGTCTCCATGGGAACATTGTAAAAGCATTAAGGTTCAAATTATTGACAGTTAAAGAAATGCACCTAGTGAGACTGACAAGATAAACATGACATGTTTGCGTTACAAAGTTAGCATCTGTGAGAACTGATTCCAACTCCACCCTTCTGTACAGTATGAATCAGAACGTTAAGGCCCGAACAAAACAAAGGAATATTCCTCCTATGTTAGGCCCATACAATGGTTTTGTTATGTGTATGTTATAACCACAGCATGTGGACAAAACAAATTGATTCACACAAACAGGAGAGTAAATGCACCCGTTAAAGTACTTACTACTCATTTTCTCAAATGTTGTACATGATTTTTGATATTAAACATGATAAGTCATTGAACTGAATTTGATAGAACGAGAGAGAAATTCAGCCTTTGACTGTTTTGGGCATAACATTGTTGGTGCAATCCCAATGCATTATCAAAGATAGAAGTCCCATTGAAATTGGGCCTTGAGCTTCATTTGCACTGAAGTTGGGAGTTGTGGATACCAAATCTGCCTGTCACTAAGGAGCTGACCAGTTACATCAGTTTTGGTGTCAAGCATGGTTGCACGTAGGCTCTGGAAAGGGAGAGAGAGATGAAAGGGAGAGGTTGATGAAGGAGGCCAACTGAGGATCACTCCTAACAGTGGAGTACTTCGTGATGGTTTCAGGAGGAACTGGACAATGTAGGGATAGTGTTTCACTCAGTTTCAAATAGGGTCCTCCAACTGGAATTAGCATGAAAATTTCCAAATGAAGGAAGGACATCTAATGCCTGTTTCAGTGAAGAACTGACAGAACGAAAAATCACTGTTTATAGTGGTTATTAAGCTCAGGAAAGCATGACTAAAAATTTGTCACCTCAAAGGTAACATCCAAAAAAAAAGGAATGATGGTGTTTGATTCCTCCACCGATGCCTTTCACGACAATGATACTTGATGTCTGGCTTGTTTAGTACAATATTATTCTGTTCTTCCTTATAACACAAATTCATCCATCTTGGTCACCCAACACCATTTCAGGGCACACTCCACAGGCATCTGATGTGTACCAGTCTCTCTGCACCATGTGACACATTTCTGATCATCTGCACAATGCTGCTGAGCTTTAGTGCTACACTTTGGAGCACATTTGCAACTATCATAGTCATGCTGCTGCAAGAACATTTTGTGAGCAGGGATAGGCAACCAACTCAGAGAATGGACCAGGCTGCATCTCAGGGCTGCTCACTCACTTAGCACCTATCTGCATGCTAACTGCATCCTTTCCTTACTTTTTCACACAGTGGCCCTTCAAGCAAAGCCTGAAGGTTCACAATGATTCCATCATGACTTGCATCTTGGTGCAAACACAAAGGAATGCAGCTTCTCTTATTGGCCATTAAGGGGGTGCTGACATCTTAACAGAGAGCACACTGTTACATCAATCTCATACCTACCCTGTGCGCAAGCAGTACACACACTGTTGTGCTACAAGCAAACACACGTCTCAAAGTCCAAGGGGAGTTATCCTCACTGAAAACCAGGGAAGTACCCTTAAGTCAGCTTCCAAGATCAGTCCTGGGGATTAGTGATGATCTGGTATTGAGTCGGAGTGTTATCAGTCAGGGGATCTGTACTTCTGCAGTCGGGGTAATGGGTCATGACCAGACTTGTATGTGAAATGTAATCAGTCTGGACAGGTTCTGTAACACAGTCAGGGGGTATGTAAACATCAGAAAGGTTCTCTCAGTTACATATCTCAATGGGGTGGGCCACAGCCAGTCCAATGTTTAGGGTGTGTGGTCTGTAAGTCAAGTTTGGGTTGGGGATGCCTTGTGCTGCAGTAGGAGGCTATGGAATGTAGTCATGGATAAACAGGGCTAAAGGGTTGGATGCAGAGGGGAATGACAGTTATAAAGAAGGGCATCTCTGGATGCAAGGGGCAGGGTGTCAATAGCACTTGGGTGGGAAAGGAGTCATGTAGAAGAGGGGAGGGTACTTTCATTAACAGTGAGCAGCAATCGGGTGATCCAGAGGACAATATATTACTGTATCCGCATAAGCCTGGGATGAGAGGGGTAGTGGTGGAAGTGAGCAGCTGCAGACTGAAATAGAGGGTTTGGCTGGGGACTTGGTGAGGAGCGATACCTATGCTGTTGATGGGATGGGCTACTAAGGAGGGGAGGCTGCTGTTTGGATGTTCACCTACTCACCTATACCCTGCAGAGGAAACATACCAGAAAGCATGAAATCTCTGCTAACCCTTTTACATTGACTCATCATGTACAATGCTCCAGTCATTGCAAACCATCTCATACAAGATCAAGACTGAAGCCCACTAATGCCTTTGATATGATGGCAGTGCCTGTGCACGTGGAGAGTTGGAGTCTGGTTACTGAGGTCACAGTCACCTGTGATTTACCCATTCCCTATATGTGGTGCAGCAGCTGCTCACTTCATACCTTGGTACATGGATACAAGGATGAGTGCCTTCCTTGTCTGCTGATTGCATTTGAAGCTGTACAGAGACTTGAACAAAGAGACGATGCATACAATTTTCAATTTATTTACAGAAGTGAGCAATTCTAAGCAATGATGTGTCACCAGTGCCATCAGTGTGGTGCAAGGTAAAATATTCCATGTGCAAGCTCTTTCCATGGGAAGCAAACATTTAGTATTTTTCTGCTAGTCACTATCCAGAATTATATATATTCTTTCAGGAGAGGAAATTATTCTTGACTACTTCTTGGATTAATTGCCCCCAAGCTCTCTTCCTTCTGTGATGAGGAACTTCCTTTAATTTTTGATATTAATTTCAATACTAGGCATGCATTGTATATTACCAATACCATTGTATGTGCCTCAGAAGGTTTTCTTCTTTCTGCTACTCCCATATCTCAGAGCAGTCTCAGCTTCTGCATCTGGGTTGAGGGAATCTGCCCTATACTGGAACTTGATGACCTTGGAGTTACAGGTGGTCTAGTGCCTTAAAGAATTCAGTTGTGTTTGATGGATTAATTCAATAGATATTCCTGTGGCCTAGTCACACGTAGGGTGTTGAAATACACCCTTTCATATCTGATTTTTGGGTGATTTATTACACAGCCTCTAGGCGTCTTTCAGAGTGAGGACGATGGCAGGAGCTTGCACATGGAATCTTTCACCTTGGAGAGGCTGTTGTGCTGGAACTACCCCATTATATTTGTATAGCCACTTGGGGATCATAATAGTAAACCCTTAGGATGTACTGTAACTGAGCACATATATCACATACAGCATGTGAATTCTCTGTTCTGTCCAAACAGTACACTGCATAAACATGCTTATCAATTTGACAGACATGCTTTGAACCACTAAGTGGCTTTAAATAAGCAAACAGACCGTACACATCTCAATATTTAAAAATTGCAACCAACTTTCACTCTAAATACAGGCCCTTAAAGTCACATAAGTCTAATGTCCTTAGTCAGGCCAGGTCTAACTAATGATAGCTATACAGATGAGAGTTCAAAAGACTGATTCAAGGCTATATGTAGGCTGTCAAGAGAGTTTTGCAAAGTGATATTACTGTCACAAGCTGTCAATTACATAAAGCTCTAATCAGTATAAACTCCTAACCACCAAGTCATTCATTATTGCAGGCTGTGGCCAGTGCTTTGAATTGTTATCAGAGCAGGGTGAACAAGCCCATAGATCCTGAAACAAAGGCAAGTACACAATGTGCCTCTCATGATTTAATTAAAACAAAGAGTCATTTCCCAATATTGAATGAAGACAAACTTTTGTCAATGGCATAGAATGCTTGTCATTGTAAACATTCTAAACAATTGACACATAGAACTTCTGTCCACAGTTTGGTTGCTTAGTGTTAAGTCAGAAGTACCACTTTCATTTATTAAAAAATTGTAATATGATGCTGTCTTAAAAAGGTTCCAGCTGTTCTTTACAACATCAAATATACAATTCTTGAAGACAGAAGTTGAAAATTTCAGCCTTTTCTAACATTGGTTTCAACACCTCACCACCCATCATACATACTTGCAGTTTTTTGATGCCAGCTCAATTCCTTTATGTACCTCCACTTTGACAGATCAGGAGACACAATAATGAGGGAAGGGTTACGTATTTGGACTTGCAAAGTTTTTGTTGGGATGGCACTGAGGAAGTTTGTTGAAAGCTCATCATTTCATTGCAGAGTACAGCTTAGACTGAATGACAACTTTGAATCAAAAGCAAACTGATAGGCAATGTTTACATGATTAGCCAGATGTAATTTTTGGTAGGCTGCAAGAACCTGCATGTGACTAGACTCGTAATATATACTTGTAAATTATCTGTAGCCTACAGAGAAGCAATCATGTGATTCACAGATTGTATTATTGTAGGTTTCCTAACAAATTTTATGATTTGCATTTTGGTGAGGAAACCTAAAATCTATTCTGGTACAAGTACGTGCAATATTGGTACTTGATAACACTTGATAATTTGTAGCTCAGAGGGAAGTACATTACTGTGCTACCAGTATATCCATGTTATCAGTACATGTCCCAGTTCAATAATTCTAACTGCAATAATTGAAAGTGGAAATAAAATCCTCTCAGATCTATTAGTACTTAACCTTCCACTACATAATGCGACCTGTATTACAATGTAACCAGGGTTATAGACTTATGCTAAGGGGAAAACCCCTTTGGCATCTACCCTATTAAACCTTCCAAGTGTGGTGTATCTTTCATTGAGGCTATTTGCCATGCTAAACTGAAGAGACTCAAGGTTGATTCTTCTCATTATCCCCTCATGAGTCAATGCTTCTATTGCAAGAATCAATTTAATGAACTTTCATTGTACCCCCTCTAAGGCAAACATATCCTTCATTTGGTAAAGAGGTCAAATGGAACTCCAGGTTTGGTCTTGTCTAAACCCTATATAATCGCAGCAAGACTTTCCTTACTATTGTATTTGTAACCATTGCAATAAAGGCAAGCATGTCATTTGCCTTCCCACATACTTGCCACATCTGTGTAACTTTGTAATTCATGCACAAAGAACATTCAAATCGTTAAGGCTAATCATTTCCTTGTCTCTGATTTTCTTTGTTTAAAAACCCATTCTTCCTACTGAAGTGTATAATTTCACAATTTGATTTCTACTACTTTTTCCTCAATCAATAATCCAGTCATTGAAATAGCTGAGCCTGAAGTACTGATTATTGTGCAACTACACTAGTGTGGCATCCAGAAAATCACATTTACTTTTACTCCATGTTCTCAGACTTTGAACCATTTCTCAATCCATTGAACCTATGTCTGAGTTGCAACCTTTTTGTAAGCTTTCTGAAAAAGCAAATGGACTATATCAACAAAGTCCCTCAAAAAAAAACTCTAAAAGGTTAGTCAAACTCAATTTCCCTTTCATATGACAGTGACTTTGCCATAGTACCACTTCTCCCCCTGCTGTCAGGTTAACAACATGTATTAAATTATTTTCCCTTCTCTTGATCAGCGGGATCACATTTTCTACCTTCCAAACCACTGGAATCATTCTAGCACCTACAGATTTCTAGAGGATCAAAACTAACACATACATCATGTCTGAAGCTGCCTCTTTTAACCTATTAAGATGTGGGCTGTGAGGTTCAGAAGATTTTTCAGTTTTTGCTATTTTTTGCAATTAACTTCTTCAGTACTTTTTCATTACTAACATTAATTATTTTGTGTTCCTCACGCTCATTAGATCCCTGATTCTCCAGTATTTCCTATATGTTCTTTGCATTTTCTTACATGAAGACAGAAAAATATTTAACATCTCTGCCATTTCTTGATTGGCTATTATAATTTCTGTATTGCCTCTTGAGTTCCTGATACATTCTCTTACTGGGTAAGGCATTCTGAGGAGACAACCAAAACAGAAAATAAATTAAAGAGTGCCACCATCAGCAATGCTGCTTGATTTATAAGTTGGTTGGTATTTGCTTTTCTGAAATAATTGAGCTCCTCTTTAAATTAAGGACAGATGACGGGAGTATTAAAGTAGTGATTTACAGAGAGCAATACTGATTGAACCAGTCAAGCCATAATCCAAGATATAAAAGGCTTGAATTCAGTTTACTGATAAAAAGAACAAAAGTCTTCAACAAAGAATTCCAATTGCTATTACTCTTGCCTTAATTTTGTGGCAAGCCTAACATCTACTGCAGCAATGATTAGCTCCTCAATGCAAAGAGGAACTTTTCCTAGTTGTTATTTTGATCTTTTCCTAGTTGTTATTTTGACCTTTTCATTCTAATTTCACAACTGTGGAAATCTGACATTTAATTCTTCTGTTATTCTCTGCGTCAATATAATAAGTAAATGCACTGTGAGGTCTTGCAATGTACATTTTGATAAGTGAGGTTGACTATCTAAAAGTAAGGAAGACAAGCGTGCGCAGAAAGATTTGGATGACAGCATTGGGGAAAATACAGGCTCTTCAGTTTTAGAAAGTTGTATTATCACAATGTGACTGATGTATTTTAAGTTTCCTCCTTTCTAAATGTAATTTTACTTTGGTATTATTTTATAGTAGAAAAGTGAGCATCCAATTTGTAATACCATGGATGCATTATCAACTGGGCTTTTGCTGAAGGGAATTTAGAACTAAAATCTGCAACATTAAAAGAAGCATTAAAAATCAAAAGGATTCCTGTGGAAAGTGAAGATATTGGCTGAATGAGTTGTACAATACAAGAAAGGGAAACAAGATGTGCAAAGTTTGTGTATTTCAATGATGTCTCAGAAGATAAATTAGCAAAAGTATTCACAAATGGCCCAACATCCTTTCATCTGTGAGCCAGTTAAAAACCAGCCCAGAGCAATGAAATGAAAATGTGTGCCATCTGCTGACATAGTACATGAAAGAGTTTGTAAAGCTTCAACCCTTTGGAATTAGCAGTCAAAATTTCAAAGCAGCTTTTGTAAGTACTATGAGGTTCTCAAACCTATGAACAAAAGTAATGATTTGATTGGACACCTCAATACAGCTCAAATTCCAACTTTATTTTGTTTTTGGGAGAGTTTCTCAATGCCAATTTAGAGCACTAGCACACAGTATCATTTTACCTCGCTCTATTTTCTTCTTGCTATCCGCCACCCTTCAGATTTCATGCAGATTTCTTTGCTGTAACTGCCTTCTTTGGTCTCTTCCGATACACTGTTTATCTCTGCCCCTTCACTCTTATTTGCAATTCCAAGTGTGAGGAATGAATCTCTAAGATCAAAACCATGCGTGTAGCTTCTACCTTTTTCTATCTACCTAAACCACACCCCAAAGGCTGTCGATCATCCCAAGCTTTGTAAGGTACTAGGTGCACTTCAAGTCTCCCAAACTGTTCAAATTCATCCTTGTAAGCCATCTCATGCTTTCTTGATGCACTCCCCATTCTATGATGGAGGAGGCAAAGAAATAAAGTTAGAACTCAGTATGTATGAAAGGCTTTGATAGGGAGGATGAAAATTTTAATTTACTGTGTCATGGAAGTCAGTGCAACCTGTCCAGGATAAAGGGGATGCGGGTGAGAAAATAGACCATGATGATTTGCAGTCTGTGGATGATGGAAATAATATTGCTTTGAAAATTATTTGGAAAGGTTACATGGAGGGGAATGAAAAGATGCATTATAACAAAGCATATGAAGAAGAATAAATTTTAAAGATATCTTTAAAAATTAATTAAAATGTAACCTATCTTCACTGATTTCTCCTTCAGGTATTTGCTTTCCAAAACATTTTCATGCCCTGGCTTTCCTTGTAAAGCCTTAAAACTAAAAGCAATCTGTATCATGGATATTAATCAATGGCACTGCACAATGACTGAAAATGGAGAGAGACAATAATGAAATGTACACTGCAAGATTCCACTGACGGCTTAATCACCAGCATTTGAGACTTTCCCCATTATGCCTTGCTTTTCTACCCAAAAGCAACAATATGGAAATAAAGAGATAGCGAGAACTGCCGATGCTGGAGTCAGAGATAACACAGTGTGGAGCTGGAGGAACACAGCAGGCCAGGCAGCATCAGAGGAGCAGGAAAGCTGA
>JAHRHZ010000091.1:6633627-6658110 GCA_024137785.1 Ginglymostoma cirratum | reverse complement strand
ATTTCTGATTTAGGGTTTAGGCCCGAAACGTCAAGTTTTCCTGCTCCTATGATGCTGCTTGACCTGCTATGTTCATCCAGCCCCATGCTTGTTATCTCAGATCCTCCAGCATCTGCAGTACCTTTTATCTCTGCTTCATTTGGTTCCTGACTCAAATATAAATTGATTTGGGTCTGGGAGAAGTATCCACAAGGGATCTTCAAATTAACCTTGTTGGAACCAACCAAAGAGGTGGAGGAATACAGAAGTGTAATCAGTTCACCCTCACTTGTCTGGAACCATAACAAATTGAGAACCTCATCTGACGTCTGGTTTCTGCATTATTGCAGATTTTCCTGGTGACCAAAAGTTTAAGTGGGGCTTGTGTGGTGA
Source organism: Ginglymostoma cirratum (assembly GCA_024137785.1). Classification (NCBI taxonomy): domain Eukaryota; kingdom Metazoa; phylum Chordata; class Chondrichthyes; order Orectolobiformes; family Ginglymostomatidae; genus Ginglymostoma; species Ginglymostoma cirratum. The sequence continues at coordinate 6,657,738 of JAHRHZ010000091.1, read as the reverse complement.
TTTGCCCTTGGTTAAGCTGGCCATAAATTTGAACAAAGAGATGGGTTTTAAACAGAAGAAAGGTGCTTGAGTTGTTTAGGAAAGGAATTCCAGAGTGTGAGACTAAGACAACTGATGGCACATCCACCATGGCAAGGTGAACGGACACTTACAGGAGGTAAGGTTCAGAGGAACAAAGAGTTTGGGAGGGTTCTGAAGAACAGCCATCTCAGACTCAAATGTTAACTGTTTTTCTCCAGCATTTTCTATTCTTGCTAAAGAGTTTAAGAGGTTGTGTGACGAGAGAAAATTAGGGAGATTGGTAACAGTAAAGCCATGGCAAAATTTAAAGTAAAAGGATGAGGATACAAAATTTCAGATACTGGAGGAGTATATCAGTTATGGAAGTAGATAAGGTGTATTTTTCTATACCCATAATCAAAAAAAAAGCTCTGCAACATTTAAGACTGGGTTTGTTTTAAATAAAAAGATTATTTAGTTATTTATTAATAATGATGTTGCACATAACAATGTCGCAGATTATGTCGGAGCAAAGTGAAACAGATTAGTCACTCACTTCAACACACAAAACAATGACAACTACTCTGCCGGTGTCATGGATAACATAACAAGACGACAGTTTCAAACGGATCAGAAGGAGAAACAGTTCACTTTATAAATTAGCTGGTAATATCCCAACTCTATAATCATCCCAGTGTAAAACATCAATGTATTTCCTTGACCCAGAAAGAGACTGTTTTTCTCCATTCTCGCATGGGATGTGTGCATCACTGTCAAAGTTGCCAATCCCCAATTGCCCTTTCAGAGAGCTTTTAAAAGTCAACTTGCTGTGGGTCTGTTGTCACATGTAAGGACGGCAGATTTCCTTCCGTAAAAGAGATCAATGAACCAGATGAGTTTTTACAACAATAGACGGAAGTTGTCATGGTCACCATTACTCAAACTAGCTTTAACTTGCAGATTTATTCAGTTTAAATCCCACCAGTTGCTATGTTGGGATTTAAACTCATGACCTCATAGCAATAGCTATGAATCTCTGGTGACAAATCCAGCAACACTGTTATGACACCACTGCCTTAAGTTCACTGTCCATCCCAGGGAAGATGGTATTCAGCCATGTCCTTAGCTCTTTGATTTTGTGACATTGCTTATTCATTCGTGGAACAGGGGTATCATTAGCAAGGCCATCATTTGTTGTCCAACGCTAACTGTTTTTATAACCAAAGTACTGGAATGTTGGTCCAGTAAGGTTTCTGGTGTGCAACATGGAGGGGAACTTTCATTCTAACAATTCTTCCATTTGAAATGCATAACAATATCTCCTAGCGACCATTTCCCAATTTCATTTCACAGCAGGATTCTGTAGCATAGGTTTTGAGAAGTGGGAAGTCAGTAAAGTCTAAACTCCAGAAAGGTTGAAATGGCCTAGATCTGGATCCACTAAAAATGTTCGTATTGAAGATAAATTGCATTCAATGGCTTATCTAAAGAAATCTCAACAAGGATACCACTAAGCTCAATATCCATTTTTGCATGCAGGTGCACTAAAATAGAGGATAAACAATCCAAGTTTAGGACTAATGTCCCCAGTAATGGATAAACAATTTTTGAAATTCTTTTTTTACCAAAAGCACAATGAATATCTTATGCAGTGAAGTTGTGCTGCTTATGCCATGTTAGACGAGAAATTTCAGATTTCTGCTCTCCAATTTAATTGTCTAATCTTCAACTGGTGACAGCCTAACGGTGGAGAGTGAAGGAAGCAGCACTCGGACTTAAACAGGGATCTCTTTGCTTCCAAGATGAAAAATGTGGGAATGGATAGGTGATATCTAGTTAAATCTAACTATTAATGCACAGAACTTGTAACTGGTGGCAAGGTTCCCAAATGTTTGCAACATGGTGCACATGGATATCTAATGTGAATGGGTATCCAAAATGCTGAATCCACACTAAAATGCAGCTTCACAACATATTCAAAGCCACACATTAGTAGACAACTTGAATTAGCTTTAATATCAGAGATATTTGCACACTCACTTCTTACCTACTAAAATAACAGCTGCAAAGCCGATGAAAGGAGAAGTCACAAAAGCTGACAGAGGCTGTGATGACACAAATTTAGATTGTCAGAATATTTAGCTTCTTCCTGTCCTGTCATTTACATGCCAGCACGGAGTTGTTTTGTCTTAAAATGAATATGTTTTGCCTAAAAGGACATGCGGTCAGCTGTTTTCACACACAGCTACACAAACTGAATCATGCTTTGAGGATGTTACTGTTTAGAGTATCAGAAGGCACTGTAAAAGGATCTCTATATAGAGTTTCTTAAAGCCAAAAAACTCAAGAAATAACTTGCATTTATATAATTGTTACAAAGACTTTATATTTAATATTGCATGGAGGATTTAAGTTTGGAAAAAAATTTGGAAAACGGAGTATGCGAAGCTCAGGAGAAGCCAATGTGTCATTAGTAGTTCAGTACAACTGAGAGTAAGCGTTGAAATACTCAAGCAGTATTTGCCTGTTGCAACTGAACAAGAATGGAGGCTTGGTACTGTTAGCTATTGGTGAAGAGCTGGAGCTGTTCTGAGTGCAATCTGAGCACACGGGAGCTTAGCTCCAAGTAAGGAAGATGATTTGAATGAAAAGCATTGCTCGAGAAACGCAGCATGTCTGTAGCATCTGTGGAAAGAGAAACAGAGTTAACATCTCAAGTCCGATATGACTCTTCTATTGGACTCAAAATATTAACTTAGTTTTCCTCTCAACAAATGGTGCCAGACGTGCTGATTGTCTCCAGCATGGTTTTTAATTCAGATTTCCAGCATCCGCTATACATTACTTATATTAGATTTAGAATTAGGTTTATTATCACATTTACTCAAATAAGTGCAGTGAAATGTTTACAAAGTTGCCACTAATAGCGCCATCTCAGGTACAAAGATACCTGGGTACTGGATCTTAAGAATAAATTAGAAAAATAAAGAACTAAAAAAGTTCAGCATTACAAGTTCTTTGCGCCATGGCAGCCACAAGGTACTTAGGTACAGAATCTTAGGAATCAATTAGAAAAATAAAGAAACAAGAAGATCAGCATTATAATCCTTCAAGCAGACTGCGCCAGGCCTTGCCTGGGCCCTGGACTAAAATTAGAGTGATTGTAGAGACAGTCCGTGATAGAGTCGCTCTAAAGAGGAAGTTTCAAGGCTAGATTGTCAAAAGTGAATAATTGTGGGCCCTTGTGAAGTTCCATGAAATTTGAAGACTCCCCATGTTATTAATATCTGGAAAAAAAATCTGTGGGGTCTAACTCGATTGCATTTGCTTTTTGATGCACACCGGTCAGTGCTCGCTCATAGTCTATTACCATATATACCATATTAATGACACCATCTCAGAAGTAAGTTGCACACATACAAGTAGATTGTATTACAGTAACTTAAGTAGAAAAGTTTATTGTTGTCTGTTCAAAACCTTGTCACTTTCCTAAGTCCTCTGATCTCTCAATTCCTTTACTTTAAAATTACTGGTCATTAACTAAATAGTAACAAAGTTGTTGGAGTGGTCCAGATTGTAGCAAGACTGATTCTGGGAGAGGTAAATGTTTTACAGTCATGACATATTGACCTTTGTTTGTGTGAAAAGCAGAAAGTTCAGGTCTGCGGTTTAAAAATAAAGTTGCTGACAGAAATTGTCTTTAGTCAATCATAAGACCATTGATATAGGAACAGAATCAGGCCATTCGGCCCATCAAGCCTGCTGTGCCATTCGATCATGACCCAAGATGTTTCTCAACCCCAATCTGCTGTCTTCTCCCCTTGATAGCCTTACTAATCCATATTTGTCTTAAAAACACTCAATGACTTTGCCTCCACAGCCGTCTGCGTCAATGAGTTCCACAGATTCACCACCTTTAGGCTGAAGAAAATTTCTCTTTTCAGTTCTCAAGGATTGACCCTTCGCTCTGAGGCTGTGCCTTCAGGTTCTAGTCTCTCTTACTAGTGGAAACACCTTCTCCATGTCTGCTCTATCCAGGCCCCTTGGTATTCTGTAAGTTTAAATCAGGTCTCTCCTCATCCTTACAAACTCCATCAATTACACACTCAGAGTCCTCATCTGGTTCTCATATGACAAGTACTCATCCCTGAAATCATTCTTCGACCCCCTCCAACGACAGCCCATCCTTCCTGAGATATGAGATCCAAAGCTACTCTCAATAGATCCAAACATGGTCCGACCAAACCCTTGTACAGCCTCAGCAGTACATCTCTGCTCTTGAATTCTAGCCCTCTTGGAATGAGTGTTAACAAAGCAGTTACCTTCCTGACTGCCGACTAAACCTGCTTATCAACCTCAAGAAGATCCTAAACCATGACTCGAGTCTGTTTGTGCTTCAGATTTCCAAAGTCCTTCCCTGTTTAGAAAACAGTCTGTATCTGTTCTTCGTACGAAAGTGCATAACTTCACACTTAGCAACACTGTATTACAGCTTCCACTTCTTTGCCCACCCTCCTAGTCTGTCCTAATTCTTCTGCAACCTCTCGAGTTCTTCAACATTGACTGTGCCTCCACTTACCTTTGTGCCATCTGCAAATTTAGCAACAATGCCCTCAGTTCCTACGTCTAGATTGTTAATGTATAATATGAATAGTTGTAATTCTGCTTCTAGCGTTACAGTAAATGTCTTAAATCGTGACAAGCACTTGATAAACAACTAACCAAAATGGAACAGCAGAATTATGTGAATGGAAAAATCTTCGTTGCTACTTCTGATAATCAGAGAGAGATTATTAAGATATTTCTACTAAGAGATCAAGGTCCATAATTGGATCAAATGTAGCTTATGGGAAGAGTCAGCTTATTATCTTTGTTAATTCCTGTGTTATGATTACAGTGCTGTAATTACTCTGACTGATCCTGTTTGTGTTTTATTTTGTCAGCAACTTTTTTAAATGGCAGAAAAAAAATCTGGGTAAAATGTTCTGCTCACAAGGTAGGCTAACAATGAATGGGAAATTGTTTTTAAACTTTACACAGACATAGTTTTAAGATCAGAACCCCAGAGCAGACACAGATAAAAACTCTGAGATACACTGACCCATTTTCCACATTGCTCTTCCAATGGATTCTTTAGTGGAATTATTAATTTGTGCTAAATTATTAAAGCATTTTGAGCTGTGAATTTATGCCCAAGAGATAATAGGCTGATTTTTGCTCAAATAATTTTCAGAGAGGGAGAAAACTCTTAGGTCATTAGTTTAAGTTAGATTCAGTCTCATCGGTATTCGCACCCTTACTTGCTATGCAGCCGAATTCTCATTATCACTAATTTTATACTTAACACAGGACTGTTGAGATTTGTTGCTAGCCAAGTACTTCTGACTCAGTCTAAACCATGGACATGACAACTGAACAATCTGTTACAATATGGGGAGTCAGATCACATGTGTACTTGCTGAACAGGATATCTGGCTTGACCTTTCTGTTGTGTGGCCTGAGTTAAGGGCTAGCAGAAGAGAAATCCCAGGGTCAATGTAAGTATCTAAAAGGCCGTCCTGGAGAGTACAGCGCCAATGTCTTTGTCAATGGCAACCAGGACATCCCATCTACTGCAATAGTTGTACACATCAACTTTACAAACTTAGCGAACATAGTTTCAAATTAACTTAGACACATTCCAAGAAACAATCTTGAATATTACTGGATGTGCATAAATATTGGACCCTTGAGCAGAAATTCAAAATTAAAATAGACTATTTTTAAAAGATGTGCCTTGATCAAATGAGAGTATTACAGGTAAAAAAGAATGTGAGATTTGTAAATAAATTAGAAATCAATATTATTTAGGATTTAAGATTTAATGAAAAAAACTTTCAATATTTGTGAATAGTCAAAAATCAAGTTTGGTACATTAACATTACAATGCAATTAAGTATTTCTTCAGGTAATTTTTCTTATTGGCATGAATCAGCAATAAATGCATATTAAAATGCCACCACCAAATTTAACATTACCATTTATTATAACATGATATAAAACAATGTGATATGAACATTACATATTAACACTTGTATGTAGCATTTTATTATAGGCTCTGCTCATTGTAAGCTATGTACACAATGAACATAATTACACTCTTTTGTACATACAATGAGATACTGAATATAAAGCCCTCTACATATTGCTTTGCATTTGAGCTATACTGAAGTTAGAGCATATGGCTCTATAAAGCTTATATGAAAAATTCACTAAAGGCAGAGAACATAGGGAAACTATGAAAAGTGACATTTTTACATTTGTTGATAGCAGTTTGGCAGTAACTGCAGACAATACAACACCAAGTATATATAGTCACAGCAGATGGTATTATCAAGGTATAGCATTAACCTGTACCAGTACAATGGCACTGCAACCATTGAAAGTAGTAAAGAAACAAATGTGAAACCATTTTCTATTGTATACATCAAACACTGGTGAACTATTTCATATAGGTTATGGCCACAGTTACTGAAAGTCAGGCATTAAATTATACATACTATGCAATTCAAAATGAAAACTAAATTCTGACATATTAGCTGAATTGAGACCCAATCACCCTATGTGCTCATGTACTGTGGTCTCCACACATTGGCAAATTTAAAAAGAGCAAGTTAAAAAATCTGCCATGGAGCAATCAGTGCTCCTGAAGTAATATATCGGCATTATATCCAACAAAGACGTATTTCCTATAAGGAGTGTTTAATATTGAATCAAGTGTCGCTTTCAGCACTTGCTTGAATTCTTGTGCTCTGGTGCACTCCATTTCCATATATAGATGTCGAATTTTGACCACCATCACATTGTACTTCCAAATACAGTCAAACTCCTTCGAGCCTCAGCCTTGTGTAGATGTGTATGATTTACCTGTGGCTACAGTCTGAGCTGTAGCATTAAAAATAAATTTATTTTAATGTTTTTGGTAAAAGGTTTAGTTCAACATGCATGAAAAAGTCATCATACAGGTAAGCAATTAGTAGTTTAGTCAAATTCAAAAAGAGTTTTCAGATTATAATCACTATAGAAGATCGAAGTAATGTTTGCCTGAGCTAAAGTACCTTTAATTTGTTATTCCTCAAGTGTTTTTAAAAACCAATTTTATGTTTTGCTGTTTTCAACTTGGCATGATCCCAAGTACCTAGTTGCAAGGACTAAGGTAAAACCTAAACAGACTGTGGTATTGAAATATTCTCTTCAATTTAATCATTACCAACCTTGTTGTAAAATGCTCCCTGAAATAATTTAAAAAGAGAGTGAAGATTGTATAACAGTGTGTCAAATAAGTGAGAATGCTACTCCTCTATCCTGAACTTGACTGTGGCTGAAAGCAATAGGAGACAGGTGTAGTTTCACAGCATAAACTTGAGTTTCAGGGAAGAAATCCATAACAGAAAACCTTCCACAATGTGGCGCAGTTTAGATATATTATAAAGTTGGCACATATAAAGCATGCGCTTCAGTATTTCAAGTTCGGCCACACTGGTTTCACCTGGGAAGCAGTTTTTACTTTCCATATGGAAAGTTCACTGAGTTCTCAAAGGGTAAAAATCATTCAGTTTTCTAAAGCTGAAGTCCTTTACTGTGAGAATTCTTCACAAGATAGGAGATCAGAAAACAATATTCCTTTGTCTCATCCAGCTCTTTAACAAAAACATCTTATTATTTGCCTTTCAGTTGTCAACAACTGTAAGCCGTAACACTTATATCCCAATGCTCCTCTGGGATCCTCCTCCTCTACTTTCTAAATCCCTCCACCTAATTTCATTGCGTTTTCACTATTCCTTGACCTCTCTCTCTGTCTCTGACCATAAGCTATCAAGCTTCAGCCTCACTCCCATATTCCCTCAACTGAATTAACTTAGAGCTGAACACAATGCAGAATCTTTTCATCACCTTCATCGCTACCATTCTGGCCAGGACTCTATTCCCACCACAGCAAATATTTACTCATTTTTAAAATTCTCACTCATCCAAGACATCCTCCTTCTGGTCCCTTTCCTCGATATTTTTATGAAGAACAGCTAGTGTAATATCAACTGCCTCTATTTCTCTACTCTAAGCAATGAACATCTGCAACAAAACAATCTGATAATCTCCCCATAGCATGCAGAGTCCTATACCATGAATGTGGTGAATTACCTTTGACCAGAAATGTAAATGAATAAGTCACATAAATATTGTGGCTAAAAGAACAAAAGAGAAGCTGGAAATTGCATATCAAGTAACTCACCTTCTGACTCCCCAGCCACTACCTAGGAGGCAGGTGTGTGATGGATAACTTTCAAATCCTAGATGCAACATTCAAGAATCTCAATACCATTCAGGACAAACCAGCCTACTTGGCTGGCAAGCCATCTACCGTCTTAACCAATCTCTCTCCTACACAATGAGTACCACCTGCAAGGTGCCCTGTAGCAACTTGCTGAGGATCCTTCACCAGAACCATCTAAACCTGATGACCATTCCCACCTATGACAAGGGAACATTTAAAAAAATAGTTTTGATGAGACCCAAAAATCCTTTGCAGAAACAACATTTGTTACCAATCCAGAATTTCCCTTGAACTGAGTGATATGCTAGGCTATTTCACAAGACAAATTGCAGTGGGTCTGCAGTTACACTGTAGGCTAGCACCACAGCTTTTCTGAGATTCATCCCCGTACCCCCAGCCCTCAACCACCGCCTTAGGGATCCTGGCCCGAACCATCTTTTCAGAGCTGTTCATCTCTTTACATCTCCATCCCCATGAATCAGATGGAAAACCTTCTGTCTCTTCCTCTGAGCTCCAACCAGTTTCCATCCATAATCACCCTCCTCCATCTGACTGAAATGTTTTCACAATGAGTGGCTGCCTATGGAATTCACTTACTGTCTTCAAAGAAAATACAACACTTTGGGAACTCACATGAGTTCTGGCTGTGCCTCTCTTTTTGTAGCATATGTGGAGTATTCTTAGTTCCACTGATACTGCAAACCCCTCTCTTGTCTTGTTCCTGGTACACGGTTATATCAGTGCAGCTTACTGTTTTCAGCTCCAACTGAAAAATTACAACAACTCCAAACCTGGATTCCGATTTCCATCCTTCCCTTGTCTTCACATAGTGTATTTCTGACTCTTCCCATCCTTTTCCCAACTTGTCAATCTCCATTTCTGGGAAATGGTAGTCTCGAATGTCTACTATAAGCTCAATAATTCCCACAGCTAGCTTGATTACTCCTCCTTTCACCCCGCTTCCTGTGGATTCTATGCCATTTTCTTAGTTCCTCCATTTAATTTGTTCTTATCATGCTACCTTTCAAATAAGTGCTTCCAATCGAACTTCTTTCTCCTCAACTGGCATTCTCCCCCAGCAATGTAATCAATGCCATAACCATGTTCATTCAATTTCATTTCTGATCTTCTGTTCTCAGCCCTTCCATCCTTCCCATAACCATGGTAGGCATCCCTCTGTCCACACCTTGCACCACGCTTACATTCAACAGATTACCCTCAGCCAGTTTTACTAACACCAAAGTAACGCCATCACGAAAAACATCTCTGTCCTTCCCTAAATAATCCAAAGGGCTACATGATTCACTGTGACATCTTGGGCTATGCTGCCAACACCTCAACAAACGCTTCCCTTCCCATGCAGCACAGAAAATGCAACACCAGCCTTGTCATTGCCTCTATTCCAACAGAAATTTATTCATATCGCTGTCATTTGAGTATTTGGTTATTCTGATTGGGTGACTGCTTTGCTGAATATCACCATCTAGTTTGCTTGCCATTTTAATTCCACTCTGACCTTGCTATTCTTAGACTACTGAAGTTCAACGCAAGTTTGAGGAACAATGGTTTAATTTTCAATTTCAGAGTCTTCATTGACAGCGATTCAAAACTGAATTCAACAATTTTGGATCACAATTACTGATTTCATTTTTGCAAACATCAGATACTAGTAATAATTCTGCTGTTGGCAGTTAATGCTGCTACAGAACCATCTTTTGTTTCTTTACTCATCACATTACCATCCCTGTTTGCCTAATTCTGGCATTCTTTTTGCCATTGAATTTAATTCTCCCTTCCACCTTTATCTCTACTCATTCACAGGATAGCGGCATCCCTGGCTCAGCTAGCTGATCCCTAATTTCCATTGAACTGGTGTTTTCCTAGGACATTTCAGAAGACAGATAAAATCACATCATCGTGGGTCTGGTGTCACATGTTGTCCGGACCAGGTAAGGGAAGCAAATTTCTTTTCCTAATAGAGAATAATGGGTCTTATAGCAACCAACAGTGGTTACCTGTCTTTTTACACCCAGATTTTTAAAAATGAGTTCAGATTTCATCGTCTATCATGGTGGAACATGAACTCATGTCCTTAAAACATTAAGAGAAATTGCCATCTAAACTCAATGGGTCTGGCAGCATCTGTGCAGACAGAGTTAACGTTTTAGGTCCAATAACCCTTCTTCGGAAGCTCTTTTTGTTTTATTTCAGATTACCAGCACCACAGTATTTTGCTTTGACCCAGAAAGGAAATTTCAACTTTATTTTTCTCTCTACACGGATGCTGCATGATCTGAATATTTCAAATTGTTCATACTGCACTGAGCCAATCAAACTCACATAGTGGAGAACCTTGAAAAAAAAAGAGTAATAAAAAATATAAATCAACTTTTCCTGAGCTATTTTCAAAAGACATTTTTCTTGGGCTGATAGACAAATAGATTGTTATGGAGTAGAAAGAAAGCAAGATTCAATCCTTCAGAGTAGTTTAAAAATGCCAGTTGGACAAATAATTGTATGGGATTCATGCTATTGAGCTTGTCAATTTTCTAAACATGTATCAACTACCTCTCAGCAGCAGGAAGGACAAAGGAACAAAATGCTCAATAAGAACTTCCACTGAGAACTTAGCAGGACAACATTAAGACAACAAATTATTAGTTAAAAGAAAATATTGCATATTTGGCAGAAAAAAATCGTAAGTTGACAGAAATTATTGTAATAAATTAAGCTTACTTTTTTATATCAGACACACATAAAGTGAGATCCTTCTGTGAGCTGTGGGTGCGATGGGGATGTTGGGGATTGAAGTGGAGAAGACAGACTTTGTTCTGCAAGGAATGGTGAATGTAGGGGAAAAAAAATAAATACAATCAAAAAAAATTACAACCACCATGACCAAAATCAAAAGGACAAGAAGCATTTTTCCCAACTAATGTTACATTGTTTAGACAACACAAGTTAAATGTCAAATAAATAAGCAGTTTATACAATTTTTAAAAAGTCACATTTAGAGGCTTGAAAATGCAAAATTCACAGTTGTGTAGGATGTAGACATTTAATAAACTATAAGGCTATGACTGAGAAAATTAAGATCTAAAATTATATTTTAACTTGCAATTTTACTGTACATAGACAAAACACTCAAATTCCTATCAGCAAATTACTTGTTACACTAGTGGCAAAAGTCAATGAACAATCAAGAACTCAAAGAACGTGGATAATCATGAAGATAATGCTAGAAGACAGATATTTGAAAACGTAATACTAGCATAAATATGTTTCAGTGCTGTAATTTAGCACTATGTAGATTTTTATTGCTCAAGTGCAGTCATGTTTGTTTTGAATCTCAATATCAGCTCTTTTACAAACGCTTCCCTTTGTTCTCCAAGGGATTACGTGGAAGAAATTGCAGGAGGACATTAGGAAATTGCAAACAGTTAATAATCGTATGAGATACTGTCACATTAATTTAATGAGGATACAAATTTGAGAAAGATGATTAACAATAAAAGAGATAGGAAAAATATTGTAGCCAGCTAGAGAGTACTTCTCTTGAATGAACCTTTTGCACACCAAGGTTTCCAATGTCAGTATATTAACAAACAGAAAAATCTAGAATTGTCAACTCTGGCTGGACATGTTCTGGGAGACATTGATGGAAAGCTTGTCAACAGAAAACTGGCGGTGAGACACAAGTGAGTTATGAGGGGCAGAAAAGACTTGGTTCCTTTACTAATTCAAACAGAATTGCCTGCCCTGCCTACTCCCACTCCAGACCCAGTTAAGAATCTTAGAGGGTTTTATATAAAAAACGTTTAGATGCACATTTAACTGTAAAGACTTCAGGTCACTGCTATGTTTAAGAGGTACAATTCCGTTAAAATATTCTCACTTACATTCAGTCCAGCAATGTATGTTTTGTTTTATCTGCCTTAGATACCACCCAGAGTACATCAAGAATGACGGTGAACAGCTGGTTCACCCCGGGACCGTGGTGATAGAATACATGCTTTTCTGATTTTTCAATATTGAAGAATACTAAATAATAATGAACATGCTACTGCAGTTCCACTTCCTTGCAAAGATGTATTGATTAACCTGAATCAGTCACGGAGATTAGGGCTTGGAACCTGTGCCAAATCAATAGGAGGATCCTAGGCAAGACATCCACCTTAAGCTGATACAAAGTTAACGATTTTCACCCCGACTGTGCCCAGCCCCCACAAAGATTGTCAGTTAAGCCACCAATCCCATTGCAGCACACCAAATTCCCAGCCAATTGGAGCCCTACTACCATTATTCTTAGGGTAAAGATTGAATTTGATTGGGTATCACTACACTGGCCATTCTGTTCCAAAATCTCCCAAATACTTGCTTTGTTCACTGGGAGACTGCTGTTAATTCCAGGAGATCTCCAGATATTGGGGAGTATTTATAACCCTTGAAACGGTAACCACACCAAAACAGTGCAAATGGTGGCACAATGGAACTTTGTTGGATAAACTGTAACACAATCATACCTACTGAAAAAGAGTAGGACAGTGGGAGGGCAGAATATCAGCTCATTCAGGAAATCCTTTTGGCTCCCCACTCACATCTGATTCAATGTCACCGGCCCTGCTCCCTTCCCCCACTCTTCCTTACATTGACAAAATATCTTTATCATATCCATTTTCTAGTTGCCTTTGTTATTTCACCAATACTTCTTTTTGCAAGAAGGGAATTCTATTGGCAGAAAAAGTTATCTCTACAGTCACAGTATGTATGGTAATGTTCTATTATTGTAACTGGTACCACTTATAAACAGAAAAACATTTCACTCAGTTAAAGGAGGCTGAAATAGCTCTCCAAATTGCAACAGCTTGCTTCTCTTGTCAGACAGCCAGAAACATAAACATTTTGCCTTTCCTCATCTTATCTCACTCACTTTCTGTGTCTCCGTTTCATTTTTTAAGCCATTCACTGTTTACAGTTGCCAATCAGCATGTTAAGAACACGATCTGGGATCAGTAAGCTGGTTATAAAAACTCAAAGCAAAGCAGCATCAGTGACTCTATCGCATAGTAATAAAGAACAGACTAATCCTTACAACTGTCCTAACCCTGTAAAGGCAACATCAGTTAAAAAATGATTCTGAAGTGTCAGGCAGAACTGGAGTGAGTCATATATTTTGATTCACTTATGCCAATTATACATTGAGTCCTAGTCAGCTAACTCCTTGCATTCTCAGTTAGAAAATGGCAATACAGAAAAGCATAATGAGGGAAAGGCTTTGAACAAACTATGATGATTTAGTAGCCTATTAGAAGATCTCCGAATTCAATCAGCAAGCTAAATTAAATAAAGAACCGAAACATATATCACTTCAGGATGTCCCAAAAGCTTCAAAGCTAATCGGATACTTTTGAAGTGTAGTTGTTGTTACATTACAGAGAAATGTAACAGCCAATTTGTGCACAGCAAGGCCCTACACTATTAATGCCCTCAAGTTTTCTGCCTGATGAACTTGATAAAGTTTGCACTTTATTTATTTAAAACCAGATGTTCAAAGGCCATATATGTACCGAAGTAGCAGACTAACAACTGGGATAATAGCTGCCACATTTCTGTTTAATTATCGATAGTTGCTTTTGAAAAGTCCATTGTGTTTTGCCTTCTGTTCGCACAAGTGCCACCTCCAACTACATTACTAAGTGGCACTATGAGAGCTATCACTCAAGGCACCAAGTGGGATATCGAACATTTCAACTGCTTTAGGTTCAGCAACAAACACAAGACCTCGGGACGGGAACGAACATCAAAAAGGACCATGACAATATACCACTGAAACGGCCATTGACAGACATTTGACATATTTTACAGAAATATGAACAATCTCCTGAAAGAGCAAGGGGATTTTTTTTCAAAACTAGAAATTAAACAATACTCTCAACTGCTATTAAAGTAGTCACACTTTATTAACCATGTTTATGAAGTGAGGAAGAAAATAGTTAAAATATATTGTCAGATGCACATTTAGACTAAATATCAGTTCCAATCAATAGAACTGCAGTGAAAATGGCAAGTATCCAGTAGCAGGACACAGTTTTTGTATAAACACCATAGTAATAACTAGATGATATTTAAATCAACAGTTTGACTTTCAAGATTACTACAATATATAAATGTTGCCACAATATAGAAGTGTTTGGATTGCACAGAGTTCTGATAGCCAAATTGGATTTTCTGTGGTCCACTTTACGCGGAAGCAGTGTTGATGAATGGTGATTTAACTTGTGGACAAAGATTACTAAATAATGGAAAAGGCTGCCTGAGTGAACAATTATGCTACACAAAACTTTACTGGGTGGAATTTTGTGGATACAGGTAAATATTCAACGGTTGAAATAACATTCTGAAAGGAAAACAACTGATTGGAATATGAGCCTAACTTAAAGATGTTTGGGGAGTGTGGAAGATTGAGAGACTAATTGTGAATACTGCTTCAAAGTGCCAGTGTAAGTGAAATTGAATAAATCAATCACATTCTGACTTTCATAAATTGGGCAGAGTGTACAGGACCAAAAATCTGATGATAACTTAGAATAAGGCAATAGTTAAGTCATAGTTAGAATGCACTGTTTGCAACTTTGGATGACCAATTATGGAAGAGAACATTAAAGCAGCAGCAAGTATAACCAGTGTACGTTCATCTGAATGATACCAGGGATGAGAAGCCAGCTCTGAAAACAGACTCATGGCCCTTCGATTAGACCCAGTAAGAAAAGAAACCAAAGTGGATTTTAATAGACATTTTAAAAATTAAAAAAAAACTAATTTGGTTACAAAAAAGCTTTATTTTAATGGAAAGTCAGCCATCTATACAAAATTCGTACGAAGTCGGTGTTCAATATAATCATTGAAATGATTTGCTGAACAATTTTCTGAAAGTAGAAAACATCTCAGCTAAAAATGCAAATGAGACCAATTAGGATTATTGCTTGGTCTTGCAGTAGTGCTTTGGCACTTGCTTAATTGTCTTTCGAGTTTGAGAGGAATTTCTTAAATTTTTCTCTTTATCAGCCTAATGATTTTTCTCACTTGGATAGTAGGGGGAAAGTGAGTTGATGTTGTATATGGCCATGCAGTGTGAACTGGCTGGTATATCCTGTTGATATATTTGTATACTGAGCACAGATGGGAAAATGACACCACAGCATTCAATACATTTGAGGAGATAATGAAGTCCAGAGGAAAAGAAAGGAAAAGTGTGGAAAAGATAAAGGAAAAAAACTAAATGCAACAAGTAGGAAACTAAAACAGAAAATGATGAGTAACTAGGGAAAAACTAAAAAAAACTTTAGAAAAACAGTGAAAATGTTGCTGAATGGAAAGAAAGGATAATCACAGAATCTAGGGTATAATTAATTCTATAGCTCCAAGATGGAGCCTTCAGTTTTATTTTTCACAGCAACTTAACTTGTCTAACAGTAGTCTGAAAGTGACGAAGAGGATTGGCTACTTGCAGTCTTCAAGGAAACACTAAATATGTTTTAGGAAAATCATAATGTCATTGTCAAAAGAAAGTATGATTTGAGCGAATAACAATCTATTGAAGTTTGCTTTTTTGGCGAGTGGAATTTTTAACAGAGTACAAGGAAAATGGCGAGGACATGAGTATGAGTCCAAAGGGAAGAGTGGTAAGAATTTGTGGATCTAATGGAATTTTCTCATCCTATATACATAACATAACATGATGCTATCAGAGTGGAGTGAGAATACATTTCAACGTGGCACACTAACTGTTGAACAAAATATATAAAGCAGAGAAATGAACTGAAGTATAATTCGTTGTTTTTACTGGTGGCATTTTTCTCACAGTAGCACCACAGACCAACATATATTTGGGTCATTCCAATTGCCATACATGCTAAAACCACAAAGCAACTCGATATAGAGACCTGGTATTCCAGTGCAGTAAAAGTGTCATGTATGAAAGTTCATGTGCGATATAAACTCACAAGCATCGAACACTGTAAAATAAGCTAAAGAAGGGTAAATTAAAACATAGCTGTCATTCAGTTAAAGACTTGATTTGGTACTTCCTGTTTATCATCTCTCCTGAATTCTCAATGCAATAAAACCACAAATTCTTTGGAGCCATGCTGTCAACTCTGAAAAGATTTAAGCTTAATATTTTCGTATCACTATACACTGATGTAACATTAGATCTTCGTTGACTCAAAATGTAAGTTTAACCTGCCTGCTACAAGTTTGCTGTTTCTTGGTGCATCTGCAGCTAGTTCATTGGAGATATTAATCATCTTCACTCCTTCCTGAGCATTTTCCTCATCAGCCCTGATATCGGTTTTGTGGTTAACAATGGGGGCCACAGTTAACACACTAAAAGAAAAAAAAGTCTAGTTAGGAGAAATTAATAAAGAAGATCTTTGCCAACTTGAGGATTTGCATTTAGGTACTGAAAGCAATTTGTCAGTTTTTAACCACAGCATTATAACATTTTAGTAAATTTATGATAAGCTTTTGAACTAAAGAGAAACTCATTTTATTTTATGACTTTAAATTTAATGCTTTTTTAAAGGATATTCAACAATGAAAACATCCATCATACTCAATGGTAAGAATAAAATACATTGTCAAGAAACATTTACAGAAGAGGAACACGAGGATATCAAGTTCAGCACATATCTGCATTAAAGTGCTAATTAACCAGTGAGACAACATCTTATTCCCACTGTTCACTGTTACACATTCCATTCAATTTAAATTAGGCAGTGCTGTGCGCTAAAAACTCGATAAAGTTCTTTCTTTCCCCAATACAGCACTGGCAATTTTTAATGGAATAATTTATAAATGAATAAGTTATCAGCCATAAGTGGCCATAATTTATATTTTTGGTGTCTTGCGTCCTTTACAGGAGACTGTCACTGATTGCATATTTTTTGGCATGGAAAGATTCACTGAACACATTATAAACAAATCTGGCACACAAATTAAGTTGCAAGAGTTATATATCACCGAAAAGACCACCATTCAGCCCATAATTTTTATGCTGACCCTTTGGAAGAATTATTGACTTAGTTCCCTTTCCTTGCTCTTTCACAACACACAATGTCATTAGGGAAGGAGTTCCATTATTTTGATTCAGTGACACTTAAGGAACAGTGATACATTTCCAAGTCAGAATAGTAAGTGGCTTGGAACGATATTTCCAGGCGGAGGTTTTATCATTGCATCTGCTGCCCTCAACTTTCTAGGTGGTAGTGGCCAAGGATTTAGAAGCTAAGGAGCCTTTTGTAGTGCATCTTGTAGACAGGGCCTACTGCTGCTTCTGAGCATCAGTGGTGGACAGTGCGAATGTTTGTGAATGTTGTGCCAATCATGTAGGCTGTACTGTCCTGAATGATGTCAAGCTTTTTGAATGTTGTGTTGGACCTGCACTTATCCAAGCAAGTGGAGAGTGTACCATGAAACTTCTGACTTGTGTCTTATAGCTGATGAACAGGCTTTGGGAATTCAGTATTGTTGCATGAATCTTACATGCCACTTGTCAGCCCAAACTGGGATACTGTCCAGACCTTGCTGCATTTGGACATAGACTGCTTCCATATCTGTGCTGTGTATGATGCTGAACATTATGCAATCATCAGCAAACATCCTACTGCTAATCTTATGCACTATGATGGTCACTGAAGAGGTACCTGAAGGGCCAAGGACACTACTTAGTAACTCCTGTTTGGAAACTGAGATGACAGACCTCCAAAACCCACAACCACCTTTCTTTATGATAAGTATAACTCCAATCAGTGGAGTCTTTCCTATTCCCACGTACTCTAGTTTAGTAGGGTTTGGTCAGACTCACGTTGTGCCACACTCAGTCAAATACAATCTGGATGGCAAGTGCAGTGATTTTCACCTCACCTCTAGAATTCAGCTCTTTTGTTCACACTTGAGCCGAGGCTGAACCAAAGTCCAATAAAGTCAGGAACTGAATGCCCTTGTGAAATCTAAACTGAGCATCTGTGAGCAAATGCTGCTTGATAGCACTGTTGATGACATATTCCATTAATTTACTGATGATTGAGAGTGGATTGATGGGGCAGTAATTGGCCAGGCTGTATTTCTCTTGTCTTTGAGTTGAGGACATACCTGGGCAAAATGTCACATTTGCAGGTAGATGCTAGCGTTTCAGCTGTACTACAAACACTTAGCTAGGGCATTGGAAGTTCCGGAGCACACATCTTCAGCACTGCTGCATTCTGTTGTAGACAGTCTTTGTAGAATCCAGTGCCTCCAGCCAATTCTTGATATCATATGGCGCGAATCAAATTGGTTGAAAGACTGACACCTGTGATGCAGGGATCTCTGAAGGAAGCCAGCATGATCATCCACTTGGCACTTCTAGCTGAAGATTGTGCAAATACTTCAGCCGTATCTTTTACAGTAAAGCACAGGGCTCTCCCATCATTGAGGATTTTGTTGAGTTATTTGTGGAGCTGCCATTTCCAATGAGTTGTTTAATTGTTTGTCACCATTCATGACTGGATGTGACAGACTGCAGAGCTTGGATCTGATCCTTTGGTTATTTATCACTTGCAGCTTATGATGTTGGCATACAAGTAAGTCCTGTTTTGTAGCTTCACCAGGTTAAAAACTCTATTTTAGTTATGCTTGGTGTTGCTTCTGGCATGATTGTTGGTAGAGTGAGGAATATGCTGAGCCATGAGTTTGCAGATTGTGTTTGAGTATGATGCATTTGATAATTGTTCACAACACCTCAGGGATGCCCACTTATACTTTGTTAGGTCTGTTCAAAGTCTACCCATTTAGCAAGATGATAGTTTTAAGTCACTTGGAGATAGCAAGAACTTCAGGTGCTGCAGTCAGAGTCAATACAGTGTGGATCTGGAGGAACACAGCAGGTTAGGCAGCATCAGAGGAGCAGGAGAGTCAACATTTTGGGTTGGGACCCTTCTTCAGGACTGAGGAGGGGGAAGGAGCTGGGAAATAGATAGAGGGAGGAGGGGTTGGGCTGGGGAAAGGTAGGTGGGATGATGATAGGTGGATGCAATTAGAGAGATTGGTCAATGGGAAGGATGGGGCAGATAGGTGGGAAAGAAGATGGACAGATTGTGTAAGGTCAAGGAGGCGGGGATGACAAGGAGGGTTGGACAATAGGATAAGGCTGGGGGTGGGGAGATTTTAAAACTGGTGAATTCTATGTTCAGGCCATAGGGTTGTAGCTCCTGAGGCAGAATATGAAGTGTTGTTCCTCCAGTTTGTGTGTGGCATCATTGTGGCACTGGAGGAGGCCCAGGATGGACATGCCACCCACAGAGTGGGAGGGGGGAGTTAAAATGGTGGGCAACCAGAAGATATTGTTGATTACAGTGTACAGACTACAGATGCTCCACGAATCAGTCACCGACTCGGCGCTAGATCTCACCAATGTAGAGGAGGCCACATTGGGAGAAACGGATACAGTTAGCATGTTGGTAGTACCTCAACACAATGGAGGACATCTATAATGGTGAAAACAGGACCTGTCTCCATAATCACTGTGTCGTAGTCACTTCTATGAATACTGTCCAGTAAAGGTGCATCTGTGACAGGCAGATTGGTGAGAATGAAGATTTTACCTCTTGTTGGTTCCCTCATCACATGCTGCAGATCCAATCTAGCAGCTATGCCTTTAGGACATAACTAGCTCAGTCAGTAGTGATGCTGCCAATCCACTTGTGGTGACAGATATCGAAGTCCCCTACCAAGTACATGCTGCACATTTGCCACCCTCTGCACTTTCTGAGGAGGACTGGGGCAGTTGGGGGCGTTGTATATGGTAATATACCTGAGACATGATTGGGTCCAGAGTCAAAATGAAATATTCCTTTCCAACCTTATATTACTGTACCAGAATCTCTGCTGGGTCTGGTTGTGAAGGACAGGGCAAATCCAGGAACAATGAAGGTATCGTCTGGAAATACTGTGTGCAGGATATGATTCTGAGAGTATGACTACTGAAGGCCATTGGTGTTCCAATTTTGGCACCCAAGATATTGGTAAGGAGAATTTTGCCAGTTAATAGAATGGGGTTTGTCACTGTCGTTTCTGGTGGCTAGGATGATTCAGATGGCAATCTGATTTCATTTTAGTTTTGAGACTTTTTAGCAGATAAAATGGAATAGCTTGCTAGGCCATTTAAGAGGGCAGTTAAGAGTCTGTGGGTCTGAAGCCACACGTATGCCATACCAGGTAATGGTGGCAATTTGCATTTTCTAAATGGCATTAGTGTTCATCATTAGGCTTTTTATATCTCTCTTTAAAATACCTCTCGTTAATTCCAGACCTTTAAAACTGAATTCAAATTGCAACTTCTGCCATGCTGGGATTTGATCCCAGGTCCCCCCAAAACTGCGAGTGTCTCTGAATTCCTGATCTAGCAACAATACCGTTCCACGATCACCTCCTACCATGATGATTGTATATTTTCGTGCCACTTAGTAAGAAATACCCACATTGAACAAAGATAAACAACACATTTCTTGAGTCATTTCCCAAATAACAAGTAAGAACATACCTGCTTCTGGATTTTATTCCATCAAGATCCTTCTTTTTATCCACAGTTTCATCAGGGCTTTGTATCTTAGAATCTGCGTCAGTGCACCTTTCAGACATGAGCACTTGGCCTGAGGACTATGGAATTGCAAAAACAGGGTGGCTGCATTAAGGATGACAAAGGAGTCTTCAAGGTTTATTATTTGACAAAGACTCTGAATTACAGTGGTAATGTGAAACAGAATAAGTGGTGCCTTTAAATGCTCACAACTGCATTCCATATCTTAGCTGCATCAGAAAAGA
Organism: Ginglymostoma cirratum; assembly: GCA_024137785.1. Lineage (NCBI taxonomy): Eukaryota > Metazoa > Chordata > Chondrichthyes > Orectolobiformes > Ginglymostomatidae > Ginglymostoma > Ginglymostoma cirratum. The sequence continues at coordinate 6,636,566 of JAHRHZ010000091.1, read as the reverse complement.
GGTTAGAAGGGCTCTTATGGTGCAGTGGAGGCCCAGGTTCAAGTCCCACTTGCTCCAGAGGTGTGTAATAACACGTCTGAAAAGGTTGATTAGAGAAATAAGTTAAATTTAAAGAAAGGTTACAAGAGCTCTTGTGGTGTAGTGGTAATGTTAGTACCTGTAAGTCAGGAGGCCTGGGTTCAAGTCACACTTGCTCCAGAGTTATGTAATAACACCTCTGAGCAAGATAGGAAATATCTAAAAAGAGGTCAGGCAAAAGATAAAACTGAACGAAAAGAGCACCTCGTAGAGTGCAGGCCTAGGCCTATCCCAATGCTGGCCTGAAACGGAGGCACAGGCCCTGCAGCATTACTTGAGAGTATCACTTTAAGATGCTGAATGTAATTATTTTATAGTTGCTCCCAAACATTTCGCTCTTCTGCCTAAAAAGTCTTTCACTACTTGTCCCTTCATAACCCTTCAAACTCACATCAGCCTATACAAGATTACCAATTAACTAGTTTAACTCCACTGAGGAAAAAAAACTCAAACATTTCAAGTCTCTCTTCATAACTATTATCTCTCAATCCTGTTAACATGCCAATGAATCTAAGCTTTGCATAGCTAAGTTTTGCATTGCTTTTATAACCTTCCAATAATGCACACCCAACGATATACAACGTTTTACATAAATTACTCAGAACATTTGTACTTTAGTTATAGTGTGCACAAGACGGAAAGTGATAATGACAAGGCCAAATATCTATCACAAATTGATGTATACTCACATCATTTCCATTTTCCAACTTTTCTTCATTTGGTTCAATATGTTCTTCTTTCAAACGAGCAATTTCCTCAGCTGCAGTTTCTCGGTGTTGGTTCCAACTATCATTTTGAACAGCAGCTTCCAACTCTTTGATATTACTTTCAGCAGTTTTGCTTCTATGAACCTGAAATAAGTAACATCATTTAGAGGACATGATGGTTATTTTATAAGACGAACAATCCATAGGTCTGGAAATAATGCAGAGAATTCTACCATTGTAGTTTCAGAATTTGAATTCTGTTTTAAAAATCTAAAAATAAAAAGCAGTAAAAGTGAGAATGAAGATATCAAATTGCTGTTAAAAATCCAACTGGATCATGCAGTCCTTTATGGAATGAAAGCCCTGTCCTTATCTGTTCAATTCTATTCCAAGTCCGAAGCAACTGATTCTCAATCATCTGTAGTGATCTAGCAAATGACAATTTTATGAAATGGTGAGGTTGCCACTTTTCCATGGCACTGTAAGGGCAGTAACTGCAAGCCTTGCTCATATTCCAAGAACAATCAAAAAAGTTCAGTCCAACTTAGTACCAATTCTAAATCTTGTATTTTTTTTAAATGCAGAATCTAGGTTCTTAAATACAAATTAGTGAAATTTAACTTCTTTCCAGAGTAAATGTAAAATGTTATTTTTTCCATTTCAAGAATATACTTTTCTCATAGAAATGTTTTTATATACACACACAGTCACTAAAGCAGTTCGGTTAAGAAACAAACAATCATTAGAGTATGACTCTATCCACCAAACAAACCCAAGGGACTTCTTACTTGTACAAGACTATATTTACTTGCATTTGCAGCACTGGGAGGGTCCGATAACTAGATGGACCCCCATTTAACAAAATCCTTAGATGGTGGTCTTTCCCCACTGCACCTTGGCTGCCCTAAGCTTTAGTGCATCGCTCAGCAAGTAGTCCTGGACCTTGGAATATGCCAGTCTGAAACACTTGATCGAAGTCAACTCCTTCCTCTGTAAGACCAACAAGTTTCGGGCAGATCAAAGAGCATCTTGCACCAAATTGATGATGCTCTCAATATATGTCCCAGGCAACAGACAGTAGAGCACAGAGTCCTGCACGTAATTAACTACTAAGCGCAATTAGATACCAAACATCAAACCATAATGGTTACATAATTTGTAACCATTATGTATACATAATTTAGTGGAAGTGACTGAATTATAGGAGAAAATCGAAAAATCACAGATTTGCTATTGTGTAGAAGGAGGCCGTTTGCCCCATCACATCATGCTGACCATTTTGGTTTAGTGCCAAACTCATGCCTTTTCCCCACAATCTGGTGCATTGGATGATGATTTAAATAGAAACAATGCTCTCTTGAATGCTTTTATTAAACTTACCTCCACCAGACTTCAAGTACTGCGTTCCTAACCTTTGGTTCAAACATGAACAAAGTGCTGAATTCTAGAGCTGAGGTGATATCAAGGCTACACTTGATTAAGTGTGGCGTCAAAGAGTTGTCTGCTTTATTCCATGACCTATCTCTTGCCTCACAGTCTGTTGTATGGTACTGTAACGTGCACCTTTTGAAGTCCATGCACACATCAGTGGACCTGCCTTCATCTACCTTCTTCAAAAAAAAATCTTCAGCAAATTAGATGCAATTTTCCCCTTAACAAATCTATGATGACACTTTCAAATTAACATTTCCACATTACTATTCATTTTATGCCAAATAACTGTTTCTAGAAGTTTGCCCACCACCAACATTAAACTATCTGGTCTGTAACGGCTGGGCCTATCTTTGCACATCTTTTTTGAACAAGGATGTAAAGTTTGCAATTTTCCAGTTCTCTGGCACTAGCTCAAATATAGGAAAGAATGAAAGCTTATTTCCAGTGACTGACTGCGCTATGATGCAACAGCATGCCCTGTGATGCAGCCAGTGCTGAGAGGATGATCTGTGAAGGTACAGCAGGAAGAAGACATCAAGAACTTAATTACTAACTGCACATATAAAACAGAGATAAAAGGTACTGCAGATGTTGGAGAATCCGAGATAACAAGCGTGGGGCTGGATGAACACAGCAGGTCAAGCAGCATCATAGGAGCAGGAAAACTTGACGTTTCGGGCCTAGACCCTTCTTCAGAAATTTCTGATGAAGGGTCTAGGC
>JAHRHZ010000091.1:6602804-6633227 GCA_024137785.1 Ginglymostoma cirratum | reverse complement strand
GAAGGGTCTAGGCCCGAAACGTCAAGTTTTCCTGCTCCTATGATGCTGCACATATAAAACAGTTGAGAGAGAAGTGAGAGAAAAGTTTAATTAACAGTTTCCACAGAGGAAAAGTTGATGTTGATTGGCAAACTGAGTAGGGGACATCATTGCACCCTGAGGGGTAAAGCCTGACAGCAGAATACACTTACTTCTGAAACTTGTAGAATTTACAAGATGAGTTGAAGAGGAAAGGGAATGTGGTAGAGAGATTTCATACACAGATCTACCAAAGAATACACAGTCGCAACGGCACATCTACATTGTTAGGTTAGCTAAACTTAACTGATAATTAAAATACTGCTTCACATAGCAATCATTAAAAACCTGCTTGGCAGTTCAATGTTATGCCCACTAGTCGAAGTGAATTATACAGTATTCATTTTAAAACAATTAACATGTTTTTCTCAGACTTTTCACATGAGCACACGAAACACAAGCTAAAAGGTAAAAGACGCTAGGGGGTGCTCTCTTATTACAGACAGACAGCTGGTAGTGGTTTAACTTGAGGGTCCCCACGCCTCAAGCATGGGGAGAGGTTAAGGAGAGTCCTTCATGGTGACCTCAGCTGGCACAGGAAATAAACCCATGCTGTTGGCACCATTCTGTATTACAAACCAGCCATCCAGTTAACTGGACAAAGCAACCCCACCAAACGTAAACAAATCAGCACTGCAGCAATACAGATAATTATTTTTGCAGCTAATTTGGGTGATCCAACGGTTCAAATGAACTACAAGAATTTCATTTTGCATACCCAAAAGGCACTGTGTGGGAATTGTTACTTGTAGTTTATAACAATGTACAACCTGACTACCTTTGTGGCTTGTCTCTAGTCATTTCAAAACATTTAAGAAAATCCACCATTTTTTGATCATTGTTATTTCAATTTGGATTACTATAAAGAGACCCCATGTATTAGTTATATTTAACCGTGGGCAACCTGCGAATAAACTGACAGAGGGATACGCCTGGGAAAAAATTATATCAAGAGAAATGTACAGTCACTGTCACTATCAAACCTTTTCCTTTTAAGAAAACACTAACTGTAATGAATCTAAGTCCGTATTTGTTCAACATGACTTATGGAGGGAACAGGGTTTTTGGATTAAATGGCACTTTATCATCCACGCCTTATGTCTTTCCCCCTGCTTTGAGAAAGTTCCAAAAACAGAACTGCTTTGGTTGCCACATCATTTCATTGTGTATCTATTCCACTCAATCCTTGTTGATCAAACTGATTTCTTCCTATCTCAAATCTCTTTGTTCCTTGTCCATTCTTCTCTCCCCCCGACACTTGAATTTTCCTTTATCACCTATCATTTTAACAATTTCCAAAATCCAGACCCTAACCATAGGCTTTACACCATGGACATTCAATCCCTCTACACCTCCATTCCCCCACCCAGGAGGATAGAAGAGCACTTTGCTTCTTTCTTGAATGAAACCTCAACCTATCCAAATCTACCACTCATCTACCCTGCATTGAACAACTTCTCCAATTCCAATACTGTACCTCCTCTAAATAAAAAATACAGCTTTTGATATTATATGGGTCTTAGCTATGCCTACCTTTCTGCAGGACATCTGGAAATTTCTTTGTACCAGTTCTACACTGAGAGACCCTCTAACCTCTTTTTTTTTAGTAAATTGTCTGGCTCCTATGCTCATCCTGAACTAGAAAATGTAATAATTTAGTTTCTAGCTTCAGACTTCACTTACCTTAAAACAGTCAAACTCAGATTCTTCTATTACTTGACTTTGCTGTTCCAATTTTGGGAACAGACTGTCAACCAACATAAGCCCACTGACTCTCAAACCTAAGCCGATGACACTGAATAATACTGTGCTTCCTGCAAGGACTCTATACTATTCCCTAGATTCTTCACAACATCTGTTCTTTTGATGCAACATTCCATTTGGATGCTTTCAATATAGCTTCCTTTCTCCTCAACTGAGAATTCCCAACCACTCTGGTTGACAGAGACCTTGTGAGCATTGTATTTCATACATTTCTGCCCTTGGTCCTAAACTTCCCTCCTATCCTAACCTTAAACAACCTCAAAATTTAGCGGACCATCCTCCATCATTTCTGTCACCTATAAACACATCTTCCCCTCCCCTTACTTCCCTGCACTCTACAACAGCTTTTCACACAAGGACAGGAGATGCAACATCTGTTCTCTTCCTTCTTCCCTTCTTACTATCCGAGGCCAAGCATTGCTTCCATGTAAAAAAGCAATTTCTCTGTAGTCTTCTAATTTAACTTGCTGTATTCATTGTTCACGAGCTGTATTCATTGTTCACAACAAGGTCTCCTCCAATACAGATCTGACTGATGGTGACTCCTTTGTGAATCATCTCCCTTCAGTTCCTAAGCATGAACCTGGAACTTCCAATTAGCTGTCATTTTAATTCTCTACTTTTTTTTTGATGTATACATCGATAGAATGTCGGTGTCACTGGCTCTGCCAACATTTAACGCCAATCCCTAGTTGCCCTTGAAAACGTAGTGGTGAGCTGTCTTCTTGAACTGCTTTAGTCCATTTGGTGTAGATAGATCCATAATGTCACTCATGAGGGAGTTTCAGGGTTTTGACTCTGACACGAAAGCAATGTCAATATATCTCTAAGTCAGGATGGTGTGTGGCTTGGAGGGGAACTTTCAGCTGGTGGTGTGCTCATGTATATGCTGCCTTTCTCCTTCTCAATGATAGAGGTTGTGGGTTTGGAAGGTGTTGTGTAACAAGCCTTGTACATTTTTTGCAGTGCATCTTGTTGACGGTACACAGTGCTGCTCCTAAGCATTAATGGAGGAGAAAGTGAATGCTTGTGGAAGTGGTGCCAGTCAAGCAGCAAGTTGATGAACAAGCTTTAAGGTATCAGGTAGTGAGACACTTGCTGCAGCATTGCTAGCCACTTGATGTGCTCTTGCAGTCACAGTATTTACACGATGAGTCCAGATCAGTTTCTGATCAGTGTTAGGTCCCAGGATGCTGACAGTCAGGGATTTGGTAATGGTAATGTCATTGAATGTCAAGGGATGAATGTCAGATTCTCTCTTTTTGGAAATGGCCATTGCTGGAAATTTGTGTGGCACTAATCTTGCTTGCCTGTTGTCCGTCCAGGCCTGAATATTGTTCATGTCTTAATAAAAGCAAAATACTGCAGATGCCGGAAATGTGAAACACACACAGAATGCTGAGAAACTCAGCAAGTCTGGCAGCATTTGTGGAGAGAAATACAGTTAGCATTTTGAGTCTGGTAAGAGTTCTGAAGAAGAGTCGTACTCTACCTGAAATTTTAACTTTATTCCTCTCTACGGATGCTGCTCGAACTGCTGAGTATCTCCAGCATTCTCTGTGACTATCCAGGCCATGCAAGTAGATAGGGTAGTGAAGGTGGTGTATAGCATGCTTGTCTTTATTGGTCAAGGAATTGAGTACAAGAGTCAGGATGTCATGTTACAGCTTTATAAGACTTTGGTTTGGCACCATTTAGAGTAGTGTGTTCAACCCTGGTCACCACAAACAGGGAGGATGTGGAGGCTTTACTGAGGGTGCAGAAGAGGTTTACCAGGATGCTGTCTGGATTAGAGGATATGAGCTATATGGAGAGGCTAGTAAAACTCAGGGTGTTTTCTCTGGAACAGCAGAGGCTGAGGGGAGGCTTCATAGAAGTCTATAAAATTATGAGATACATAGATAGGGTTAATGAATCCTTTTCCCAGAGTTAAGATGTCTAAAACTAGGGGGCATGCATTTAAAATTAAAGGAGGAAAAGTTCAAAGGAGACGCGAGGAACAAGTTTTTTTTTAACATAGAGAGTGGTAAGAGTCTGGAACGTACCGCTACGGGTGGTGCTGCAGGCAGATACCATATATGCAAGGAATGGAGAGATATGGACCAAGGGCAGGCTGAAGGGATTAGTTTCATTTGGAGTTATGTTTGGCACAACATTATGGGCTGAAGGGCCTGTTCCCATGCTGCACAGGTCTATGTCCTATGCATGTGGACATGGACTGCTCCACTACCTGAACATTATGCAATCCAGCAGCAATTTTGACTTAATGATAGAGGTAAGGCCATTGATTAAGCAGCTGAAGATGATTGGGCCAAAGACACTACCCTGAGGAACTCCTGCAGAGATGTCCTGAGCTAGATAACTGACCTCCAACAAACACACGTCTCCCACTCCAACCTTTTCATGCCCGCCTCCTACAGCATTCTAATGAAGTGTTAGCTCAAGGAACCCTCACCTTTCAACAGAGCATTTTACAGCCCTCTGTATTAATTCAGACAACTATAGATTAATCTTTACTTATTTTGCTTCCTTTCTGTTTGCAGGTGTGAATTTTTTCCCCTTGTTTCTTATGTTTTGCTTTCGGATAGCTGTTATCCAGAACCCTGCCACTCATGCCCCCTCCACACGCATCTTTCGTTTCTTTATTTGTCCGATTACCACCTCCTATGGCCGTGCACCCTGAATGCTTTTTTTTGGTCTCTGGGCATTTACTTCATTACAGACTTTCCACTTTGTTCTTCTTACCAATTTGCCCCAACCTCCCCCACCCTCAACCTATTCATTTGCTTCAAAATCCATCATCCTTGTCATTTTTTCCCCATTTCTGATGAACAATCACAGATGTGAAATGCCAGCTTTGTTTTTCTCATTTTACACGTGCTGCCAGTGTACTTCAAGTATTTTCTGCTTTTATGCTATTCTTCCTTTTTGTTCAGAAAGAGCAGTCTTTCAATTGTGACTCATTTAAAATTCCACTGCCATTTTCACCCAGGAGTAATTTTTCCCAGAAGTAAGAGAAAATGCAATAAGGGGTAACATTTTTGGGGACAACCTAACAGTCCATTTTTAGTCAGAAATTTTCAGTCATAAATTTTCAATTATTGATTGTCAGGTAACTTGTAGCAATGTAATTATTACACTCTAATAGCACACATTTAGTTCTTGTTTAATTCCTACATGTCAACCTTGTCCAAACCTAATTGCCTTAAAGGTGGTGATGAACCACTTTCATGAACTACTGCTGCCCATCTGGAGCAGATATACCCATGTTGCTGTCAGGAAGGACTGGTCTCATTTCTTTTGTACTTTTCTTATGTGGTTTTATATAACTGAGTTGTTTGTTAGGCAATTTTAGAGGCTTGTTAAGAGGGAACCATAATGCTGTGCATCTAGAAGCACATGTCGGTCAGATCATATAAAGAGGACAGATTTACACCCTAAAGCCTATTAACGAACCAGATCATTTTCATAACAAATTGATAATTTCATGGTCACTATTACCGAAACCAGCTTTAATTCCAGAATAATTACCAAAATTCAGAGTTACTAATCCTTATTTCATATGCTTATTTCATTAAGGGGAGGCAATGGACTAGTAGTAATATCACTGGACTGTTAATCCAGAGACCCGGATAATGTTCTAGTGACCCGGGTTCAAATCCCGCCATGGAAGATGGTGGAATTTGAATTCAATAAATATCTGGAATTAACAGTCTAATGGTAACCATGAATCCATTGTCAATTGTCGGAAAAACCCATCTGGTTCACTAATGTCCTTTAGGGATGGAAACTGCAATCTTTACCTGATCTGGCCTACATGTGACTCCAGACCCACAGCAATGTGGTTGACTCTCAACTGCCCTCTGGGCATTTAGGGATGGATAATAAATGCTGCCTAGCCAACGACGCCCTCATCCCGTGAATGAATAAAGAGAAAAAAAGGAAGAGTTACTAATCCTTATTTCGTATATATAACAAGTTATAAACTGGTGTGAAGTACTTAATAATGAGAAATCAACAATTTTGTTTTATAGTTTTCTAAACTGATTTCTTTCAAGTTCAAAAAAAGTACGAATGAAGCATTTCTCTTATAAAAGTGTTCATTTGTTGCATAAGTTAAGCTCGACCTTCACTACCATTTTAAAAATAAAATGTTGTTAACGGTCCTTTCTAGTCAGTCATTCAGTCTCTTTGGAAATGACTAAGTGATGAGATGGATATGTGGAATTGCACAAAAAGAGGCTCCTAACCATGACTGAAGATTAAATGTTAATAAAAATAAGATGTCCATGGGGAAAATGTAGTGACTTGCTGGTGAGAAACTAGATCTGAATTAATTTCCACAATTAAAAACAATTTATGGATTCAATATCTGAGTCATTAAGCGCATTGGTAACGTTACTAATGCAGTTAGTAGATGACACATCCATGACACATCCAAATGGTCATCCAAAACCAAGTTTACATCACTACTCTTTTCTGACTACACCAAGACTCAAATTAATCATCCAACATCTTAAAATATTGCAGTGATCATTCAGACAGAATAAATCCAAGTCACTTTTCTTGAGTAAGCCAAATGTCTAGCATAAGCCTATCATCACATTCAAGGGTCTCTCAAACTTCAGAAGCAGAGGTTATGTTCTTCAAATATGTCTGCCCATTGCTTAAGCTCTCTAGAAAAAGAAATGATTGGCACAGGAAAAGTTTAGAAATTCCCACATATTAGCATACAATCTAAACAGTTCTAAAATGTGCTTTCCCTAGGCAGAGCAGAGGTAAAGCTTCTTGCTAATTGGCCGTGCATGGCCAGTCCACCCATTAGGACACTGGCATGTACCTGGAGACATGTGGGAGGAATTCCAGCTGCCAGTGGCAAGCTCCCTACTCCCCCCACAAAGTATGACTACTAAGTCACACGAATTGAACAATCAGACAACAATAACAGCAGACTGCGAAATGATTGGCTCATGGATCAGATGACAGAATTTGCCACAAAGGATTTATTCATGTATAATTATCATCATAAAGCTGGACACCTGGGTCCAAAGGAGACATGTTCATTATCTCTTTGCCATTCATTACTAAAGAAGACAGTTACTCATCCAAACATATGCATACATCTACCAAAAAGTCTAATAATGATATTTTGACTCTTGGAGCCATTTTACTATGTGGATATTTTAACATTAATGGACATGTGAGAGAATCAAAGAAACATTTTGCCCTCCCTCTTTTGATTCTGACCAGAACTAATATAATTGAACAACACAGTAATTCAAATGATAGTCAATAAACTTGCAGATAACAAATCAATGTGAGGGCTTCTGGATCCCTCTTTCATACACAGAAGTTAAAATTAAAAATAAATATTTCATACAAACTAATCAGTTTTAAAAAAAACAGGTCTGCAATTCATTTTGCACTTTTCCAAAAAAAAAAATGGCATGGCAACATCACCACCATTCTTCACTTCTCCCCTCACCTCCAAAAAATCATTTATTCAATTGAAACTACTGAACTTACTGAATACTTGTCTCCAGAATAAATTGGCTTTATCTGGTTCTTTTCTCTGGATAGACTTTTTGCTGGTGATTGATCTTGCAGAGTTATCAAATTTAATCCTTTCCTTTTATCTTTCAGAGAAGCTTGCTGATGGCGTTTTATCCTTTCAAGTTGTTCCTCAACGCTCATTCGAGATCGTGGACCTTCTGCTAGGAAAAGCTGCTCAACTGCACTCTTGGGTCTTTCCTGCCAGAATGACATTTATTCACATTTAACTAATATGCTGTTCTATTTAAGGGGAAAAAAAAACATGCAACCTTTATTGTTTGTGGACTAGTAAGTGCTGCTTCTAGTTTTCATTCATTTGATTTTCTTCTCAAATTAGCATGCTATGCTCCCAGTCCAACCTTTCAATACTGCTGCAAGATACGCGTGCTCCCGGTTTATCAGTACTTGCACACGTTGTTTATGCATAAGCACTAATTGGTCAACTCCTCAGAAATGTCCATAACTAACAGTGTGAACAATGTAAACAATGTAAGGAATGAAGTTTCTAAGTTTTAATAAAGAAAAGCAGTTTATTTCCTGCACATTTGGAATATGGAAGAGTCATATTAGAATACTGAAGACAATAGCTCTGAAGAGATAATAACATCAGAATGCAATTTGTGTATTTGTGTTTCCTCTTTATAGTTAACATTGGAGTAGCATGCAAACTGTTCAGAATTGTGAATAACTAATGGATAAAAATACATAGTTCACCTTATTATTAGTATAGATTGTGAAGAACTTTAATAATTCAGTTTTCACAGGAGGGGATTATACGATTGGTTTCTCGAAATAAAAAAATCTTGCAAGTCCACAGAAGTTTGGACTGCTGCACTTTAATTAACAATATGTTCACAGGTAAATACTTATTCATACCACATGAGGTACAGTGCCATCCATTTTCCTATGCTTTCTTAAAGTAACGTAAGATGCAATTGTCGAAGATTCAGGCATTGGTGATTTGCTTCTAGGAGGAACTATACCAACTGGGAAAGACAAACCTGCAAATAAGGAAGTTCACTTAAATAAACAGCTTTAAAATATCTTCGATGCCCATCTCATGCAATACACTGAACATAAATGTAAATATGAACAAGCTACAAGCATACTTTCATCATGCTGCAGGCAGAAATCAATAAACACCAAAAGAGTAATAGTTCAAAAGAGGAAGAAAAACATTTTGCCTGTTTCCTTCTGACTCTCTAAATTATTAGTTGTTAGATGTGCTTTAATATCAAACACTACTGTAACTGTTACACACAGGATCAAATACAGAAAAAACAATTTTGATTCTTGTTGAACCTGATCATGCATTGCCATATTTTAGCTATGGGTACAATGAGGCAATGAAAAATTTTAGAAACTCAAAGTACTTTGCCAGGTTGACTGAACAATTTCCTAGAACCTGTATAAAGATTTCAACAAATTTCATGAATCTGATCCTGCTTTAATTAAATTTAGAATGAATTGCTCATTGCAGTAGATCTTACGAATTTAAGGTATGACACTACAAAGTATATTTTATATAATGTTTTGAATACTGTTACAACTAAGGTTGGAGGAATGAACGGATTCCTTTCTTAATCCCACTCCTCCAGTGGCTGTAAAGTTTGAATTTAAGGAAGACGGTTACATAGCCAATTATATGGGTATCTCCTTTTAGTTCACTGTCAGAAACAAGTTAGCCTGGTTTCTTCAGTTAAGAAATAATAATTCCTTTATTACAAACAAAATTTACTCCAACAAAGGTGCAATGTTTACGGACAAAAGATTTAGGCCACAAAGATCTAAACTGCAATTCTGATATCTAGATTCAATATGAAGCATACATGTCTCGTCTACCAACTCTGGTTGAACATCCTACATAGCAAATGTAGTCAACACAAAACTTGTGGATTTCTCAACAAGCCCAAGCATATGCTAACAGCACTTAGCTGCCTGAAACTGCTTTCTTGCTTTACTGCCACTCAGCTCTGACTCTAGCTGTTCAGGCATCCTTGAAGTGTTCTGAAGGGTGCAATAAAAATCTCACAACAAGCCCCAGGCTTATCAAGAGGTGAAACCAATAGGTAGCAACCAGCAATTGTACATACTACTCCCTGAATGTTCATTATTCAGAGAATCTACAGCATTCAGAAGATCTATTCAACCAACATGAGGAGGCAGATAAAAGCAAAATTCTGCAGATGCTGGAAATATGAAACAAGCATAGAAAATGGAGAAACCTAGGAGGTCTGGCAGCATCTGTGGAGAGAGAAACAAAGTTAACATTTCAAATCCAGTATGACTCTGCTTCAGAGTCTGTGTTTCTCTCTCCACAGATGCTCCCAGACCTGAGTTTCTCCATAACTTTGCATTTGTTGCAGGCAGACATGGCACCCAGTTAAACATCTTATCCAGAGTCAGGACCTCTAACGTTACAGCATTTTCCCAGCACAATACTGAAGTTAAACCTTGTGTTTCTGCCTTGGAAAGGTGTTTCGATCCATCACTGGCTGACTTGGAGATAACACTGCAATCTACTGAGCTAAGCTGACACAAAAACACTCTTGAACATTACTTGATTCCTTTGGATTAAGAGACATGTTACGGAACTTTGTTGAAATGGTAACATAGTAATAATATTACTGGTCTATTAAGCCAGAGGTCCAAACAAATGCTTTAGGGAAGGAAATCTGACACTCTTAGCCAGTCTCTAAATTTACAACAACATGATTAACTCTTGAATGGTCTTGGAAAACACTTAGCTTCTTCCTAAATGATAAAGAAAAATTATACTTTACAAAACGGATGGAGGTTCTGGGAGTCTGTTCCACTATCTAGGTTGCTAAGTTAAATTCTGCCCAGTTCACCTCTCAAAGACCTCCTCATCAACATCTGCAAAGCTGTCACATGGACTAATTATGCAACAGCTTGACACAGTCACCCGATTATATCTAACAGCCAATATTCTCTCCATCACCATTGCTGAAAATGTCCTGCCTACCTGGAGGTCACACACCTAAACTGCCAACTCTATAGTACACACTCAGGAGGGTGCTGCCCTAGGAGACCTCAAAGTTGACATAGGAACCCCTGAAGTCCTCCTGCATCAGGTCAACATAGGCAAGGAAACCTGAATGTTACCATCTACTGCTCTCCTTCAATATTCCTCCAAGTTGAACACAACTTGGAAAAATCAAGGAGGGGCAGAGAATTTACTTCTGGTGTCAACATAAATATCCATTACTAAGAGTGACCACGTAACACCATCACTGACCAATGTGGCTAAATCTTGAAGGACTTGTATGCCATACAAGACATGCAGCAGTTGTTGGAGGACCAATAAGAGGGATAAGTCTGCTTGACTTCATCATTTTGTTGCAGCTGCATATCTCTATTAAAGTACTGGTAATAGGGACCACTGCATAGTCCATGTGGAGACAAAATTCTGTCTTCGTACTGAGGCTACTCACCATTGAGTTGTGAGACAGCATCATAAAATAAAAACAAATCCAGCTGGTAAAAGCTGGGCATCCATGAGGCACTGTGCCCACCAATAGCAGCAGAACTGTATTTAACAACAATCCGTAGTTTATTGGTTTTGCATGTTCCTCAATTAACTATTAAGTCAGAGGCCAAGCCCAGTTCAATTGCAAGGCTGGGACAATATTTTAGGAACAGCAACTCATGGTAGCCTTTCATTATATTAGTTGACAGTTGTCCATTAAGGTACAATTCTTGTCTTAAACATCATGTGGTAAGCTCAAGGACTCCACTTTAGCAAGCCGCCTTTGCCGCATTTGTTGAAGAAGTCAAGAGGCTGTGCAGAATTGGTGACCATGTTTCTTGGCCCTCTTCTCAGCCAGGTGATCTTTCCATTTATCCTCACCTATTCTGATGTACCTCTGAACAATGAGATCTGGACACTCTCTCCATTGGTAATGACTCCCATCATGTGTGTCAATGTTTGCTATTTTCATAATCTCACATGCCATATGGGAAAGGATGGGTGCCCAGCAAGTTGCAACTCAATGTAAAGATGGTCTTTGGGATTATAGTCGTCATACATTCAAACTACATGGCCAAGCCAGTACTGATGCCATTAGTTTAATGATGATTGCATGTCGACAAAATTAGCATATTACAGGATCTTGGAGGAGGTGACCTTACCCCACCAAGACATACTGAAAATACACCTTAGCAAAGTTGGAAGTTACGTCGTCTTTTCTCCTGGTTGGCATAAGTTATTCTTATCTACCTATTGTAGAGAACTGCACTGAAGACATTGGCTTGGCAGACTCGCAGTTTGAGGTTCTCAGTCAAGTTGCTTTTGTTCCATATACACTTAGCCTCAACAGCTGTTAGATTGAGATAATCGTGTCAATTGGAGATCTTTCAATACTGGGATTCAGAACAATGCATTGAACCAATATCTGCAGCCTTACAACGGCAATATGGGCAATAATCTACCCACCGTGCTCAGGAGTGAAATGATTTGGTAGTTGTTGCAATCACTGGGTTCATTCTTGTTCTTGTTACAGGGCAGAAGTTTTCGTATCACACATATCCTGGGCACTACATCCTCCTCCAGCAAGGCAGAAGTTCATGCAGATGCTTCAAGAATGCTGGTTTTTTATGTTTGATGAGTTCAAATGGTATGGGGTCACTGCAACATTACCTGAAGCTTTACTAATAGCCAGCAAACCAATAGCTTGGTTAGGTTCCTTCAATGCTATTTTGACATCAAGTGCTTCATTGACAAGCATATGCTCTATGTTTAATAGTGTATCCTCAGTGATCACATTCTCCCTAGACTACAACTCAATGTTGCATTTCACCCAGCTCTGTTTGTTGTAGTTCATGAATACCTCCCTGGTTTTGTTTTTGACGGAGCAGTTTTCTTTGCTGATTAACCTATTACCTGTTGAATCCGTTCATACATGTCCTTAGTACTTTATGTCAGAGGATATGTGGATATTGTAATCAGTAGCCATTGACAACAAAATCTGTGTTCTGTTGGATTTGCTTCAAATGCTCTTAATGCATTTAGATTCTTCATTTCAGGACATTTCTCATACTTGACGAGAACATATCACTTAACTTCAATGACAGGTTCCACTAAGGCGATTCTAGTTTTGAACTACAATTTTCTCTTGTCTCCTGTCTATTGAGAATGCAGAATTGTAAATTCCAGTGTGGACTAATTCAGAAGTGTGTTTGTTCAATGAAGCCAAAGAACTATTGGTTTTCATTTGGATAAGCAGCACAGTTAATATTGATATGCTTCCCTCGTTGCATTTACTCTCATGCACACCACAAAGGGATCTTTATTACAGTCGGCAGCACTAAGTTGGCTACTAAGTGTCATGACTGGGGATGATCAGGACCAGTTGCTGCCCATTGATGCCCCTGCAGGATGGTTCACTCTGAAGAAAAAAACTGTTTCTTACCCAAAGCTTATTTTAGCAGCAAAATTCAAGTAGTTTCTATATAGTTCCACTTATCTTGCCAATGCCATGCTATCTGAGGCAAAGGTTTCTCACACTGAATCCCCTCA
This sequence comes from Ginglymostoma cirratum, assembly GCA_024137785.1. NCBI lineage: Eukaryota > Metazoa > Chordata > Chondrichthyes > Orectolobiformes > Ginglymostomatidae > Ginglymostoma > Ginglymostoma cirratum. The sequence goes on along the minus strand of JAHRHZ010000091.1, from coordinate 6,620,293 downwards.
GTGGGTAAAAACATGCTGATTCAGTGATTCTGTTGATAACAGTACTAAGTGCCTTGTAGCAGTGGTCTTTCAACTTTGTTATGCAGCACTGCACTGGGAGCATAAGCACTCATGATGTTAACTGGCCCTGTTTGAGTTGAGAGGTGGATGGAGAGGACATGTTCTGAAATATATGATCTGTGATTTTGTCATTAAAGGCTGAAAGTTCCTTACAGTGAGTCCTAAAAGTATGTCTCAAATTTCCTTCAAAATTCTCCCCTCCTTGACAAACACGTGATTGTTTTTGTTTCAATGGCCTATTTAGTGAGTCTTGAGCTTTGCAAAAACAAACTATATGAACTTCCATCCTTTGAAGTTCCCTGCAATCACATCTACTTACAGGCACAGGCAATCAGTTGCACATCATCTGTTAGTCCTGTGCACCTAATCCTGACTTTTCAGCCTGCCAATCAAGGAGTTATCCCCCTGTGTTTTTGTTTTCCTGATGCGATGGATTTGGTCCACCTGTTAAGCAGAGATTCTAAATGCCATGTATATTAAAATAGTAGGATTGTGGTCGGTTAGCATCTTACTTATTGGAGGTTGGCTGACTCGAGTGGGTAGCTCCTTATCAATGGGATGCAATGGCCTCTCCCACTACTGGAGACAGGTCAGTAGTTTCAGCTTTGTATGCCAATTTCACTGAGCTTAATTGCTTTCTCTCATGTTATGCTAATGCTCTGCAGCAAAACAAGAGTATCCTCTTCAAAGCTCAAGATGCACATAATGTAAACATTTCCCAGCTGCCCAAATGTAAAGGACATTAATATAGTTTCCACTGGTAGGGGAGTCCAAGGCTATGGGGCATATTTTAAAAAATAGGGCCAGATCATTCAGGATTGGATAGCAATTCTATGCATCAAGACTGATCAGTATGTGGAACCATCTTCTGAAACAGTAGTTGATACAAGATCAATGATAAATTTCAAATCTGAAATTGATATATCTTTGCTTTCCAAAGGTATTGCAGGATATGTGATAAAGGTGGATTATATAGAGTTAGAGACTACAGCTGATCTGCAGCCTGAGTGGCAGAACAGGCTTGAAGAGCTAAATGGTTTATCCCCGTTTCAGCTATTGACATCTGCTGGGACGCAATAACAGAACAAGGTTACACTGAAATAACAAGCATGGGGCTGGATGAACACAGCAGGTCAAGCAGCATCATAGGAGCAGGAAAACTTGACGTTTCGGGCCTAAACCCTTCATCAGAAATGGAGGTTACACTGAGAAAGGTTACACTGAAACTGAGTTAAAATAAACAGCTGTGTAGAAGCAAAATTACGTTTGGTATCAGTCCTAATAATATTAACGCAGACTTGAACCAGTTTAAGGTCAGTTCATAAACAACATAGTAAGCCATCTTCAAAATATTTAGCAATGAAGTGGCTGCACTCAATTTGAATATAACCTAAAACCATATATGTATGAACATAAGAACAATCAAGTTAACTGTGATTCACATATACGAATCCTATCTTCTATATACAACAACTACCTTTAGATGTGACACTTTCTTTGTCTGGCACTGTTTCCGACTTCTCATCCACATTTGATTCATCAACCTCAGTGACAGTTGTCAGTTCTGGTTCACTCTTGTACAGTCGATAATCAGGACCCTGTAGTTAGAAAGTGATTTCTGTTCAGTAGGTAATTTGCTGAGCAATTAAGTACTCAAGACTCAATTAAGTTCTCATCAAGATCAACTTTTTAAAAAAGGATACTTGAATCATAGCCCACTAATAGACAAAAGACAAACCGCATACGTTTTGTTTGGGTAGCAATGTTTAATACACATGAATATTATAGCATTAAACTTTGGCACATTCAAAGAAACTAAAAAATAGAAGTAATCAGGTATAATCAGGACTATCAATTCTTTCCAAAGAGTCATTTTGTTTCTATCTGATTGTAAGTGAAATTTGAAAATTATGCAGCTACTTATTCAAAATTTAGTCCTGTTACAAAAAAGCTTATGCGGCTGTAAATACTTACAAACATATCTATTTTAGTTTTTTTGGATTAATAAAGAACATTTAGAAGATAGTAATAATCTCATAGCGATAATAAAGTGAGTTCAAAAGCTAGTTAATTTGCTTGGACTGTTAGAATAAATGCTTGGGCTGCCATTATATTACCGTTTTGGTGTGACTGCAAATCAGTTTCTCTTGTTCATCAACACCAAACTGCATCAGACAGAGTTAAAAATGCTTGGGTTGAATTTGTATTGACTTGCAAGAGCAATAAAGCAAAGAGATACATGAACACCTCCTTTAATGGCATCACAAACTAGGCTTTGCCATTCAAACTCATTCAAAGCCACATTTCAAATAAATAGCTTGCTGGAGCTCAGAGATCTTTACAATTACATGTAGCGTGCTGCTCGCTTCAATAACACAGATCATTAGCAGGGAAGCTGTGTTTGCACATTTATGTAGATGCCTTGTTACCTTATTTGTTACTAAAGTAAAGGTGATGCATAATCTATAGTTTAAATTGGGTCAAGCAGTTGCACAGTAAATGTCAGAAATCACGGTCATCCAGAGATAATTAGACATTCATAACTGCAGTATAACAGCAGCCTTAATTCCCATCCCTTGATGGATTTCATTTTTAAAGTAACATAATAAGGTTAGATTCACTAAATGAGCTGTCCTTCTGCAAAGCAATTGATAGCCATCAAGCATAGTGAAAATCCACTACAAATTCTTTTACTTTATTTAAAAACCCAAAATAATTAATTCCATTTAATTTAGCACCAATACAGAATTTCAATTGTTCGGTTGTGTATTGAAAATATGAAATGAATTTAGTAAGACATCTCATAACAATTGCTGATCTTGGGACAGTTACTTAAAGGGAGAATATGCAGATAGAATTCCACTTTAGATTTTATTTTAAAACCAGGCTTTTGGGCTACAACTATGCAGGACAGTTCATTTGCAACTACATCATTCAGGAATGATAATCCAATAAATGGAGCAATGACAAAAACAATGACAAAGCGACTAACTAAAAAATGAAGCAGCAAAATAATCACATGACATAAAACAATGAGAGGGGAAACATGGGCAGAGCAGGTTTAACAGGCAAACAGTGGCAATAGTCAGCCACTTACAGAATCTGCTCCATGCTTTGGATCTTCTGGTTCAAGGTGGATCTTCATTTCATCTGGTTGATGCACCAGGTTTCTGGCAGAACAGGGCCAAATGATGCTCTCAGTGGGATGAGGGGGAACTGTGGGAGCCCTCTCTGTCAAGTCATATAATTGGGGAAGAGGAGGGCGAGGAGGGGCTGTTTCATCTTCCTAAAGAGTCCATATAATAAATGCACTATACAATTTGAGATATACCAGATATTCCTTCAATTTAAGATGTATGCAAATCAACATGATCATGTTCTATCAGTTAATGTCTACATATATGAGAAAGCAAATACAGTAAAATTCATGTGGTCTGGCACTTCACAAACCAGAATGCTCCAACAATTGGTTTCTCTGATCCCACCCCAATAACGAACATGTGCTTTAGTAAACAAAAGACTTTCTGATGCTAAATGACATCAGACCATTGGTGAATAACATAGTGAAGAAGTTTTGAAGCAAGAAAGCATCCAACTGCTGTTGAGTAACCTTGTGACTCGAAAACTGGACTGTTTGATGCTTTTAAGGGCTGTTGAGAGGCATTTCCTCTTACTTAAATGAATACCTGTCTACAGTTCTATATCTCACTTTATTGGGGAATAAGTAGCTTAAGTGATTTGTTCACTCTAATATGCCATCAGAGAAACCGAAGATTGTGAGCAGAAATTACGGTTACGTGGCAAATGGCACAACAGTGGAGGGGAACAGAAAGGCTTCTGTCATTGATATACTACTGTCATACAAGTACATTTAGGTTAACATATTCAAAACCCACCATGAAGAGATGTTTTGAATATTAATTGGGAGCGATGGTCACTTGCGCATATAAGAAAACAGCATGTATTGTGCGTTTTGTGACCCTCTTCACACTTTTGATTTGCCAGCATGACGCAGTCTAGACGCATGCTGGAGAGCACAATATTTCACTGCAATGTATTACAATCTATTCTTCAATTCAAAGTCATCTCTTTTGAATGATCAGATAATCACGACTTTTTTGGCATTGACATTTTAATTATGTTGGCTAATCTGCATTGCTGAAATTTCAATATTTTGTCAAAGTAACTTTGAATAATCAGAAATAGCATATCCATTACGAACAATGAATGAGTGATGTATATTTTTTCTATTTATCCTCCTCCATCTTTTAAGTTTCGAAAAATAAATGCTCTCTGCCAAGTAGAAAAGTTACCAAATGAAAGTTCAATCTTCATGTTAAAATATCAAGTGTTAATTTGAGACTGTCTAAACTTCATTTACAGATTATAATCAAAAAGTTAACTAAGGATTTTTCTTTTCACAACAACTAGTGATTGAAAATAGATCACTCACCTCCTGCCTACACCTTAACGTAGAAGCAGATCCAGGTTGTGAGCCAGCAGTACCTAAGAACAGAAACAAATATAAAATTTAGATGTTTTGTAGCCACAGAACTGTGAATGGAATTCTTGCAATATTTACTTGTTGAAACTCATCTTATTTTTGAATTCTACAGGATGTACTACTATTCTGACTATGTTTTCAAAAAACTTACTTAAATGACCTTGTCCAAAGAGTGCCCTACCTTCTGTTTACGTAGATGTAAAGGGTAGAGAGGAACAAGCAGTATTAGTTTTCTCTCTTAATTTTCCTCCAATACGATAGAAAGAATAATTTCCGATGTGAATCATCCGAAAGGTTCGGAGAGACTTAAGCTTTGTTAGCATAAAGAGCATTTTTAAAAAGTATATCAAGTACTAAACTGCACAGATTAAAGTCAGCCTTAAAAACTACTTAAAGAAAAGTCAGTAGGGTGACCGCAATTCAATAACAATGAATGCATATAAATAACATATGCGCAAGTGAAAAAGCCCGGAGGAGTCTGCCAGGAGCAGCACTATGCATTCCTAAATTATCAACCTGGTGATGCTACAAAACTGGACTACTTACATGCCAGACAGCACAAGGAGCAAGACACTGACAGAGCTAAGCGAACCCATAACCAACGGATCAGATCTAAGCTCTGCAGTCCTGTCACAGTTGTCAATAGTTGTGACAATTAAACAACTCACTAGAGAAGGGGACTCCACAAATATCCCCATCCTCAATGATTGGAGAGCCCAGCACATCAGTGCAAAAGGCCAAAGCATTTGCAATGATCTTCAGCCAGAAGTGCCAAGTAGATGATCCATCTCGGCCTTCTCCAGACCTGGCATCAAAGATGTGAGTCTTTAGCCAAGTCCATTCACTCCATGTGATATCAAGAAATTCAGAGGCACTGGATACTGCAAAGACTATGGGCCCTGACAACAAACTGGCAATAGAACTGAAGAGTTGTGCTCCAGAACTTGCCACACCCCAGGCAATCTGATCCAGTGTAGTTTCATATATTTGACAACGTGGGAAATTGCGCAGTGATGTCCCGTACAATAAAAAAGGCAGCACCAGTCCAGCAATAACTTGCTCAGTGATGCCTAGTATGGGTTCTCCAATGGACACTCAGCACCTTACTTCATGACAGCCTTGGTTCAAACATGGACAAAAGAGCTGAATTCCAGAGGTGAGGTGAGAATGACAGTCCTTGACATCAGAGCTGCGTTCGGCTGAGTATGGCATCAAGGAATCATATCAAAACTTGAGTCAATAGGAACCAGGAAGACAATTTTCCGCTGGTTGGAGTCATGCTCGATACATAGGAACATAGTTGTGATTGTTGGAGGTCAATCATCTCAGCTCCAGGATGCCTCTGCAGGAATTCCTCAGGGTAGTGTCCTCAGTCCAACCATCTTCAGCTGCTTCATCAATCACTTTCCTTCCTTCCTAAGGTTCAGAAGTGGGGATATTCACCAACGATTACACAATGTTCAGCACCATTCGTGACTCCTCAGATACTGAAGTAGTCCACATCCAATTGCAACAAGACCTGGACCATATCCAGTCTTGGACTGAAAAGTGGCAGGTAACATCTGCACCACGCAAATACCAAGCAATGACAATGACAATCTCTAATAATTAACCACAGCCCCTTGACATTCTTAAGGCATTATCATCACTGAGTTCCCCACTATCAATACCATACCATTCAGAAACTCAACTGGACTTGCCATATAAATAACATAGCTCCAACAGCCAGTCAGAGGCAAGGAATACTGAGTGCCCAAAGCCTGTCCACCATCTACAAGACACAGGACTGTGATGGGATACTTCCCACCTGCCTGGATGATTGCAGCTCCCTCAACACTCAAGAAGCTTGACACCATCCAGGAAGTAACAGCCTACTTGATTGACAACACAGCCAGAAACATTCACTGTGTCCACCACCAACGCTCAGTAGCAGCTGTGTGTCCCATCTGCAAAACGCTCCCTGCAGAAATTTGCCACAAGTCTTAGACAAGCACTTTCCAAACCCACGACAACGTCCGTCTAGAAAGGACTAGGGTAGTCCTATGATCTCCACCACCTGCAAGTTCCCCTTCAAGCCACTCATTATCCTGATATTAAAATATATCACCATTCCTTCACTGTCAAAATCCTAGAATTCCCTCCTTAATAACATTGTGGGTCTACCTAAAACACGTGAACTGTAGTAGTTCAAGAAGGGAACTCACCATCACCTTCTCAAGAGCAACTAAGAACAAGCAATAAACGCTAGCCCAGCCAGCGACACTCACATCCCATGAATGAATTTTTGAAAAATGCTCTCCACACTCAAAGGTGGGGTGAAGACAGAAATACTTGAAATAAACGCCAAGCATTGTAGCAGAATCAAAACTGCAGTTACATATAAGGCTGGGTGAATGCTGAATGGGCGTTGATGGATTAAACAGCAATATTGCTATGGGATTTGCTTTCTGTAATTATACAGTTTGTGAAAGTGCTGCCAAAATCTATTTTACTTCAACTAGGGTCCTTTCTTTCAAAAGGAATTACTGCAAACTCAAAACTAGACTCTAAATGTGTACCCAGGCCCTAAAACAAGTAGCAGGGGTTCCTCTCTAACACGTGCACCATGTGCTGCCTCAGGGTTCCTTTGCTGGGGGGCACCTTTTCTGATGGCAGTGAGCCCAGAAGTAGAACAACACAGATGTATTCCCACAAACTGCTATTTTCTGCTCCATCACACTTTTCCAGAACACAGCCATTCAAAAAATGACATCTCCTAAATTTGACCTAGGCTGCAGTTTAGTTAAAGACACAAGCAATGCTCAGTAGGATAGTTGCAGAAAAAAATCTTAAATCAGTCATGATTGAAGTCAGAGAAGCTGTGCACAGAAGGGGAGCTGCAACTTAAATTTTATAACTCTGCCATAGCAGAGAAATAACTGATTGGGAGATACTGATTAAAAAATTGGGGAACAAAATACATACTTGTGGATTCTTGCCCAAAATACTGAATGGGCACATTTCCAAAATGCCTACATCAAGGTAGTAGATCACCTACACCATAGTAGATCAAAAAAATGGAGTAAGAGAATAAGTAGCAGAATGGAAAGCAAGTTGGCTACAAAAGTGTGTAAACAGTTAAAAATAGTTTCTTAGATTGGCAAGGATGGGAATTGGTGCTACATAATGGTGTATACATGCACAATTTGGACTTGGCAATGAGGGAGAAAATTTTAAGGTTTATTAATTTTGGGATGTAGGTAATATGGAGGAGGACTATGTTAAGTAATTCATAAACTTGAAGAATAGATGGGGAATTAGCATATGAACTGCAATATATGTACGAAAAAAAACATACACACTATGGCAATCCAGCGTTTAAATGTTCAGAGGAACATAAGGGCCTGATGGATACACAAATCACTGAAATAACTACATAGATCACAAGGCTACGTAAAACCAAAGCAAACAAAGTATTTACGTTCCTTTCTAAAGGGCTACATTTGAAAGTCAGGGATGTTATGTTAAACTTATAGAACTGGAAGAACTTGAATTGTTCTTTCTGACCTCCACAGTATAAAAACATAAAAAGAAAACATTTATACAGAGGTTATATTTGTGTTTTTAAAAAAGAGCATGATCACTGCGGAAGCTACAAAAAGAAAATTACTAGAATTATATCAGAATTGACTTTAGCGTTTTAGAAGAAACAGCTGGGGATAACAATGTCAAGGTCTCCCAGTTCTTGCAAGTTTTTCCTTTTCTTCATCCTTTCATGAGTTTTGGCAAGGTCAGCATTTGTTGTCTATACATAAATATCTTGAACTGAGTGGGTTATTTAGCAATTTCACTGAGGGCAGCTAAGAATCAACCACATTCCTGTGGATCTGGAGTCATACATAGACGGACAGGACAAGGGTAGCAGATTCGTATCTCTGAAGATAACAATCAATGATAGCTTCATGGTCACTATTAGAGTGATTAGCTTTTACTTCCATTGTTTTTAATTAATTAATTTGAATTTCTATCTGTTGCAGCGCTGGGTTTTGAGCTCCAGTCCCCAGGACTTTGCTGAGGTCTCCAGGTTACTAGTCCAATAACATCTGTACTACTTTACAGTCTTGCCTCGATAAGGTAGAGACAGTGAAAAGGTTCCTGCTTGTGTGTGAAGGACAGAAATCCAGAACTACAGCCCAAAAACACATGCCAGTCACTAATAAATGTAATAAGAGAAGCAGGAGTAACTTCTATACCAGTGTGACAGAAAGTGGAACTTGCTCGCTCATGGAATAGTTTAGACAAATAGCAAAGGTGCATTTGAGGGGAAGCTATATAACCACAAGGAAGAAGGGAATACAATAATAGTCATATTGCTAGATGAAGGTGAGGGGGAGGAGAGTCTTAAGCATAAACACTGGCAAGGATCTGTTGGATTAAATGTCCTGTTTCTCGGCTGGAATACTTAAATATTGACCCATGTTTTTATCTATAGAATGGAAGGCAGGAGATCATCTTAGTCCATGTAGTAAACTGTTTCCTATTCATCACAAGGACAGATTGATAGTTGTGCTAATTACTGTAACCTATGACATGAACAGAACTAGAAAGGCCCTCTTATGTGAGAATACTACAATTTTGGTTCATCAGTTCAAAACAAACAAAAAAACTGCTATTCAAGACTTCATAGTGTAACTAACAAGCTGTATGCAGGCTTTGTAGATAAACTGAAATACAAACATATTCACAGTGGGGTGTGGGAAATAATGGAAAAGAAAATGAAACAACACTTCAACTCATTACCTCTACTGGAATCCACAACAGTTGCTATTTAATTACTTGAAATTCTGACCAAGAACAGGGTTGGCTTCTCTTACCAGTGTTGCCAGAATTCCTTCTTTGCTGTTTACTTTTGGAGAGTCCTTCCATAACATCGTCAATTCTCCAGAGCTCCTTTTGAATCTGAGGGCGTTGCTGAGCAGTTAACTCCACCTTGGAAGAAAAGTAAAGATTCTTCTGATGACAAATAAAGCACTCATGAACACAGATGCTTTATCAGGCATGAAATGTATTGGAGAGATAACAACAGTGTTTGGTTAGGTGTGCTGTATGCAAAGAAATAATGCAATAATGTCATTACAAAATGGATAAAATGTAAGGAAATTGTGGCGAACAATGTGTCTACAATTGCACTTTGCTGGGTACATATTCGATGGAAAACGGACTATGTTATTGTTAATACAAAGATGCTCAGACATCAGATCGATCTGTCTAAATACAGCCAGTACCTGAACTTCATCACATCTGTCTAGTTGTTGTTGTAAGTGGGTTCTTGCCACAGTTACGTCATACTCTAATTTTTCATACTCTTTCCATGTTCTTTCTAGTTCCTAGATCACAAAGTACATAGTTTAAACAGCAGAATTATTTTATTTTTAAACATTGTTTTTAAGAATGGAAACTATAATGCATTTTAAAAACAATCTCACATGCTACACACCAAGATTAACTTAATTCGGTAAATTGTAATCTTACATTTTGAACTAAAATGAGGAAAATCAAAACCTAGATCACAATCTCTTTCTTTCAGTTTACTGAACAAGACAATTTGAAAAATAATCTGAGCTTACAAACGAATGGAAGATCAAAAAATTATATATAGGTTTTGTGTGATAAACAGTTTGGGAGGAGATTTTAATCTTCCAAAGATTTAAATCCCTAAAATATGTGAAATTCTAAAGCAACAAATGGACAAATTTCTGGTTTGAAATGGGTGGGTGAATAACTTCTCATCAGATGGATCAGAAATGTGAATCTGGGAACAGAATTTGAACCAAGGCTTCTCAGATTAACCACCAGGTGGAGTGCAAGGACTAACTATAGCAACTTCAGTTTATGTCCTGACCAGCTCCCCTCCACACTTTTGGGAATAGATTGACTGGGAGGCACTGAGCATGTCAATGATATAGCCAGAATTTACATTGGCATAACCTTGCATTAGTCAGCTCTGTAGACTATGGTGTGCCAAAATGATACTGAAAACGTTACATATAATCAGAAAAGTCCTGAGGTGTTTTGAATACATATCCTATGCAAAGTAAAAGCTCACCAACAGTTTATGTGCGAGTTTAACATGCGAACAGAACGTTACAAAAAGAATTACAAACTAAAGCAGGCCAGGCTTTCAGACTTTACTACAAACAACCAATAACATAATTATTACAACTTACTGCAGTGGCTCTCGATATCTCCCTGCAAGTGCTGAGCAATCCATTTTGTAAAACATCTCTCTGCAAAGCTACACTTTGCACTACAGCAGGATTTTCTGCATTCATTTCAATCTCCTGACTTGCAGCCAGTAAAGCTTGTTCAAGCGTATGCTGCAAACGACAAAGCAATATTTATAATTTACAGTCTAAATTCAATATATTCATTGGAGAAATGGAAGTAATTTGATCATAATTTCTTACTTTTTCTTTATGCAGCTGCTGCAGTTTCTCTTCTTGCTCACAAACAACCTTATCCTGTTCACATAATTGGCTCAGTTTACCCTACAACAGCAAGTACAAAGATTGACAAACGACAATGCTAATTCTCTATCAGAGCTGCACATGGCTTTAAACTTTCCTTCAAGTTCAGCAATTGCTGAAGACATGCATCAAGAAAAATGTCAACATAAATGTTTCTTTCTAATAAATTTCCAGTCAAAGCAAACCAGCATTTCCTGCTTGAGAACACTGTAATCTCACAGTTTAAACAAAGACAAGGTAAATCAGAAACCTAGTTCACAATTTCTTTTGGTTTATTGAACAATGCAATTTGAAAAATTAATGCATTTGCAAACTAATGGAAGATTTAAAAAATTCCATTCCCCACAAAGACTTATATTTTTTAAAAATGTGAAATTCTGAAATGACAAACAGACATAGGTTCTGGTTTAAAATGGACTGGACGAATAACCTTTCATCAGAAGGTGGGTCAGAAATGCAAGTATGGTTAGCAGACTGCATACCACTGATTTTATCACCTATTTAAATGTAATCACCACATCGGGTTTGTCCTGGCTCAGGAAACAGTGACCAAGACCACTCTTATCAGATTCAGCAGTGAAGTTTATTTTCCACCTGCACAGTTGTGGAATAGGAGGAAGTAAAGTCTTTCCCTCCAGCACCCCAAAGAAACACACCACGATCTTCCCTTCAGTGGTCAATTAACCTCTTCACTCCAGCCTTAAAGCCCTTCCTTTTTTATAGTGTTGCTACAGCCATCTAGCATCAGCCTTCCCACTCTAAAGCAGTCCAGCCCTCAATCTGAACACACGAACATATGATATAGGGATAGAAGTGTGAAGAGATTCTGATGAAGAGTCACCAGACTCAAAACATTAACCCTGCTTTCTTCCTACAGATGCTGCCAGACCTGCTGAGTTTCACCAGCAATTTCTGTTTTTGTTCAAGAATCTATTGACGTTGCCCTTAAAAAATATTCAATGCCTTCACCATCTCTGAGGCAGAGTTCCAAAGTTGCACAATCCTCCAAAAAGAAAGTCTCTGAATCTCTGTACTGAAAGGGCTGACACCAATTTTTAACTAGTATACCCTGTTGATGGACTCATTCACAAGAGGAAATATCCTTTCCTCATCCACCTTGTCATGACCAGTCAGGATCTATTATATTATTATGATGATATGTCATTGTTATATACATTTTACTTCAATTGAGTCATTCCTCACTCTTCAAAGAACTGGACCATAAACATTAACTCTGCTTTCTCTCTACAGATGCTGCCAGACCTGCTGAGATTTTCCAGCAATTTCTGTTTTTGTTTCTGATTTGCAGCATCCACAGTTCTTTTTTTTTTAAACTGTATTCTGCACTCTGTTCTGCTACCCTGATGTACTTTGTACCATGTGCCTGTATAGCATGCAAAACAACACTTCTCACTGTATCTTGGTACATGTGACAACAATAAATCAAACTCAAAACCCAACATAGCTTCTTAAATTTCAAGAAATACAACCCTAGCTTATTAAGTCCCTCACTATCATTTAACCCTCGGGACTAAATTATCATTCCAGAAAATCCACACTTTACTTCCTAAGGTGTGGTGCTCACAGTAACCAGGTGCAGCCTGACCTATAGCTGAACCAGATTTTTGACCTTTTGTATTCTATTCCTCAAGATATAACAATGATAAACATTCCCCAACCCACCATTTCAGTCAATGATTTAAAAAAAACTCTACCATATTCATCAGACATGACCTACTCTTTATAAACCCACCCTAGCCTTCTAATCAGGTGAAAATTTTTAAGGCTTTGGCAATCCTGTCATTTTAGATTCTGGTTTCAATGAAATGGTTCTAAACCTAAAGGAAGCGATCTCAGCCAAGCTTGTTAATTTTCTAGGTGAGTAGGGGAAATAAAAAGAAAATACTGGATAGAATTAGTGAATTATGACCATTTCACTGACAGTCTAAGATTTACATTTGGGAGGCTGTTGGTAATCAATTAATTGACTGAGAATATTAATTAAATATGAAGAGAAATAAAACATTCTTGGTAACAATAAGCAATTTTGTATTGCATGATTTCCATTAAGGAGGTAAGTGTATTCCTGATATATATCAGCAGACAAAATCCAACTTAAAAACTGCATTAATTTAAATTTAAGAATCTATAGCATAGCCTTAGAATATCTTACAAAAACTTACTGTTGCATCTCACCATAAAATAATTAAGACACAATAACTCAAAATTGTGGTAGCAAAACACTAAAATATTTTCACATACATCAATGTCCAGATTTTCACGTCTGTGGCTGTATATAGTTTCTCTGTAATCATCTTGTTGAGCCAGCTACAAGAACATGAGTGAAAAAAACAATGGAGTTAAAATCTCAATGGATTAACTGAAGTGAAGTTCAGCAATGTGGTGCTCCCAGCAGTTAGTCAAAATTGATGGGAGCGTGTGTTGAAGATAGGGCAACAACATGTAGCATTGATTCTTCAATCTATACACAGTTCAAACAAGGCTTCCACTGGGATTGGTGAACTTAGCCCTGCGGTCAAACAGTTCGTGATTTATTTTTGCCCTGAAATATGAAAAGTGAACATTATCTTTGATAAGAAAGATAAACATTCTATGGAAAAGAATCTCAGAAATAAAGAAATCCCGAGGTTATAGGTTATAGAATGTGTTCTTACAACAGAACACTTATACATTATACTTACATCAAATAAAGGATTAACTTTTTAAATGAGATCCTTTGAAAAAATAAAGTGCCAAAGCATAATGCACTGTGTAACATTCTTTTGCCTGTATTTTGAATGGGCTTACTAACTTACATACAAAGCAATTATAGACCAATGTTTAAAATCATTAAAGCAAAATGCTGCGGATTCTTGAAACCTAACATTAAAACAAAATTCTGGAAGTAGAGATAACAAGGCGTGGGGCTGGATGAACACAGCAGGCCAAGCAGCATCATAGGAGCAGGAAAGCTTGACGTTTCGGGCCTAGACCCTTAATTCTGGAAGTACTCAGCTAAGAAACAAAGTTAACATTTTTAAGAGAAGTCATACTGGACTTGAAATGTTAACTGTTTCCCGCTCCACAAATGCTGCTAGACCTGCTGCATATTTACATTGCGTTGATTTTATTTCAAAAAAATCACATCAAGGCATGACATTTTCAGAGGTAAGTATCTAAACGTTCAAATGTATGAAGCATAATAATCTACCTTTTATCAGCAGAATCCAAGTGATGAGACAATACTTTGTGTTTGTTAAACTTAATATAGCAATATTGCAAACACTGTTGTCAAATTTAATGCAAACCACTCAACAGAAATATGATCCATAATGATTTACTACTTCTTCAGATCTGCAGACCAGATAATGTAAAGAACTCAGCCTCATAACGGACTAAACCTAAGTCTAGAGCGAAATCTGTACTGCGCATCAACCAGCAACAAAGCTCAATGCTATTAGCAAATTCCAGAGCTATGACTTAACAATAAAGTTAAATTCAGTTGATATCATATTGGGGATATTTGTAACAAATATTTCACAACTGTAAATTGTAGGCAATTTTACAGAAGAGGTAGAAGTCCGGATTTCCCCATCTGCATTATTTGAATAAATGTATTAATACTTTTTTTTTGTGAGGCAGTTGTAATCTGGACATTTAGATTCTAGAAATGACATATTGAAGCAAATGTCATCTTTGAAATTCCCCATTAAAACAGGCAATATAAAATGGAGATAAAACTAATCTCTGCCATTAGTACAAACCACATTGGTACCATGTCTTATGCTATACCCTTCTTTTTGTTTTTCCATGAACTACATAGAGAAGAAAATGGGAAAGGATGGGGCTATGGTGCTGCAGGACGGCCAGTCAACTTGCTTGACGCATTTTGTGTAAATGGCACATGTCAATTTTACCCCTCGTGAACAATTACCTAAGTAACACAGAATACTTGCATAAATTATCTGATCACAGCTCACATAACTGTTGCCTTAAATCAGTCAGTTTATGAATATATTCATCAAGTTAACTATCTATCACGTCAGCCTAATATCAAAGAATATACATTGTCTGATCCACTTTGAAATCTTATTTTACTAAGAAAAGTTGAGACATCCACACCACCATCCCAGTGTCAGCTGGGCAATTAACATACCTGCTTCTCTAGGGTAAAACCAACCTTACCTCAAAATGCAGCTGCAAATCAGAATACTCATGTCATACATTTTGGGCTACAAATCTGCAATACTATAGGTTTAACTTATATGAAAAAGGAAACAAACAGTTAAGGCAACAGTCTAATAGTTTACATGCAAGTTTAATTAATTTAGAATTTCCATTTGTCACTAGATGGAATATTGTCCACAACATCATTAAACGTACATTGTATCTGAACTTGAACATATATAGGTTGAAGAAAGTACAGACACAAACTGCAAACTACAACATTTCTGCTGCTTCTGCTTTCATACACGATGTACATTTAAGCATGCTGCCACAACTGCCATGCAGAAACACTGAGCTATGTTGAAAACAAAGTCAGGGATCACATTTGTAATCAACTTCAGATTACTTTGTGGGTACACATTTAGGATGAATGAGCAGAGGTCAGTGTATGAATAAGCAACAGCGCTATGCTTATACTTCAGTAAATTTTTGCAAAATAATTATGCTTTTGTTTGACGAGTGATTTTATTTTTTTTAAATTTTGAAACAAATTAGACATCTTCAGCAATAAATTCCAGTTGAACTTCAGTTACCTCAGGGTTTAAGACTGACCCATACTTCTCTAAATTATGAAACCATTTCATAAATTCATTTTGATTTGATTTGTTACTGTAACAAATCAGTTGATTCTTTTTCTCATGTTATACTACATTTCCTGTTCCTTATGAAATTAATTTCAGTCTGGGACTTGTCAGACTTGACTGCAGAATTCCAAAACCAGATCTAAAACAAGGGAGTATAACTTCAGCAGAGTTTGCAGAAAAGCGTAACATATGTTTTGGATGGTAAAATAAGCCATGCTAAAACACTATCTCAGCATAGTTCAAATGCATGGATGAATGTCACTGAATTAAATAAGAACTCTAGGGTATGATTTAAGTGCGATCAACTGAAAGCTGCCATACATAGGGCTCTGTGATTAAGCAAAGCAATCAATATCCAAGACCTTACTTGCTTGTATACTTGTGGCCTTGGTGCTGAGTTCTCAATCATTGTGTGAACCGTGGCGATTAAAGGTTCATTTTCTTTCATCTATTTCAAATCAGGAGGAGCATACAGTAAACATCAGTTTACAGCATGGCTGGATTTAAAAGATGAAACAGTGATTATAGCTCCTGCGTTTTGGAATAGGTACCAAAGCCTTTTGCAAGCATTATATACCAAACCGAAAAAAAAATTCTCGGGGCACTAGCTATAAAGAAATTGGGAAGTTTCTAAGTCTGATCGTAAAATTCTGTTGACAACATACTGGTAAAATATGATCAATTGGGTTCATCTTTGGCAAATTTGTATCAACTCAACAGGTTTGAATTTTATTCAAAATAAATTACAATATTTTAAGTATAATACTGTGGTAAAATGCTTGAAACTCAGGCAAAATACTTCTTTTTCCTGCAGTAAGAGGTAAAATATGGAGCTTGCTCATTTTCTATTTCATATTCTTTATCACTGATAAAAATATGGAGCTTGCTAGTTTTCCAATGTATTCTTTATGTCAGAGTACTCAAAAATCCAAGGTTTTTAATGGAGCTATAACTGATTCAATAATATCATCTCTTACCTCCCACAACAGCCAGAAGTTTAAAAACACAAGATTTCTTTTGAAGAGAATCATCACAAAATCCTAAATACTAAAAAGAGATGGATGCAGACACACTGATGTACCTCAGTCCTTCCTGCTAACAGAGATTTTACAACATTTCCTCCTCCATGATGAGGTAACGCATTTTGTTTTTGCAGTTAGCCAAAGCTTCTTTGTAGAAGAGACAGCAGGAACTGCAGATGCTGGAGAATCTGAGATAACAAGGTGCAGAGCTGGATGAACACAGCTGGCCAAGCAGCATCAGAGGAGCATGAAGGCTGAGGTTTCAGGCCTGGACCCTTCTTCAGAAATGGGGGAGGGGAAGAGGGTTCTGAAATAAATAGGGAGAGAGCGGGAGGCGGATAGAAGATGGATAGAGGAGAAGATAGGTGGAGAGGAGACAGACAGGTCAAAGAGGCGGGGATGGAGCCAGTAGAGGTGAGCGTAGGTGGGGAGGTAGGGAGGGGATAGGTCAGTCCAGGGAGGATGGATAGGTCAAGGGGGCGGGATGAGGTTAGTAGGTGGGAGGAAGGACAGGTTAGGGAGGCAGGGACGAGCTGGGCTGGTTTCGGGATGCGGTAGGGGGAGGGGAGATTTTGAAGCTTGTGAA